>JAZKJV010007726.1:0-660476 GCA_037367405.1 Ottelia alismoides | reverse complement strand
TAGTAGGATGTCCGCACTTATCATCGCCTCCATCCCCCCGCATACGTTATTTTGCCTCCGGCTGCCGCGTAGAATTGGCGTTCCTGCGTCTTGCTGCTCCATCCTGCGGCCAAAATTAATATCATGAGCATCATGCCCATCATAGCTTTTTGAATTACCCCGGTAATCGAGGATTCCCGGACCACGGTCTAAGTCAACGAGGTTTCCGATGAACCAATCGAGATTGGGCCTGCCACAAGAGGATTGATGAACTGAGGGATCTTTTGTATCGGGAACGACCGCAGATAGAGATCGGGCGTTATCGGATTCAGATGTTTCCGCAATCGTTCCGCCAGCATCGAGTTCAACGCTAATGGTATTGTTACCTGCAAGGGCAGTTCCCAAACTCCAGACAGCAACCCAGTTTCCCTGTCCCGAGTTACCAGCACCCCAGGTTAAGGTGGCATCATAGCTATCCCCGTTCATCGTGCGTCGAACGATGTAACTGGAGCCAGCGGGCAAGTTAAACGTGCTAAATGCGACGTACACGCCCACAGCTTGGCCTTCGTCAGATAGCCTCTACTCGATTTCCGCTTGAATCCCGCAAATAGACCTCAGTAATGGCAAGATTCGCCAACAGCCGCCGATCTTCAAGCAATTCAAACCGACGGGAAAATTTGGATCGCAAACGAGGGAAGGATTTCGGTCGGTTCTTTCGAAGATTGAAAAACAAACTCATGACGCGAATGACCACTTTTGACGGCTGGATATCTAGCTGGTTGGGTTGTATTGTAGCCGTAATTTGTTGCGCATACGCGACCCTGCGGAAAGAAATGGAAGGTCGCTTCCTGGATGGCGGCACTCGATTAGGCTCAGTCGACATCTGGTTCTATGTGACTAGGTGGATCACGGGCAGTTCATCACATGGTGGTGACGGGTTAGCCGCTCGAAAAGCTAACTTGCAGTCTGCGAAGTCGACTGACTTGGTTTGCAAAAGGTAGAGAGAGCAATGTCTAGTCAGAAGGTTCTCGAGAAGGTGCTTTTATTGTTAATCGCGCGCGATCAAAGCCTGATTCCGCTGTCTAAGTTCGAAGGTGCTGTAAAGGAATTAGAAGTCAACGAGCACTTTGACCTGGGGAAATGGCTTGTCGCAAACTGCCTTTGTAATGTTGAACATGTGGCGAGGTTAGAGAAACTGGTCGAGCAGAGGCTCACCGAACATGGCTATCAATTGACTGGCGCTTTAAGGGACCTCAGTTTAGAAGCAGCGATTCAGGATTTATCAAGATTTTTGGAAAAACCACCCGTTGAGAATGTTGCTTTAACCGAGGCTTGGAACGCGATTACTCAATTGCACAGGGGGTCAGGGATTCTAATCAAACGGCAATAAAAACAGTTTCTACAGGAGAGGGTCGGTTTCGAATTGTTCGTCAACTTGCCAAAGGAGGTTTAGGCATCGTCTATGTAGCGGAAGATCGGCAGCTCCGACGCGAAGTCGCCCTCAAGCACATCCAGAGTCAGTTCGAAGGCAGTGAAGTCCTTCAACAAAAGTTTCTATTTGAAGCGGAAGTCACGGGGCAACTCGAGCACCCGAACATTGTACCAATCTACGGCTCTTGGATCTAACCCTCAAGGTACGCCGTTATTATGCAATGCGTTTAATCAGGGGGAACGATCTCAAGCAGGCCATCCGAGAGTACCATCTCGAACGAAAAGCTGGAACTGCGGAGGATCGGTGTCAGCGTGACTTACTACGCCGATTTATCGATGTTTGCAATGCATTGGACTACGCGCATTCCCGCGGCGTTTTGCACCGTGATCTGAAGCCAGGCAACGTGATGTTAGGAAAGTTTGGAGAAACCTTTGTGGTCGACTGGGGACTGGCAAAAACCTCGACCGCAGAGAAACCAAAAGCAGACCTACATGCGGCTTTGAGCGAAGTGGTCACATCTGGATCTTCAGCCGAAGCAACCTCACAAGGAAGTTTTTTAGGAACTCTGGCTTACGCACCTCCCGAACAATTGCGTGGGCTATTGGACCAGTTGGATGTGCGGTCGGATGTGTTTGCCTTAGGAGCCATCCTCTACGAGATCTTGGTTGGGAAACCTCCTGCTGCTGCGGCGAGATCGATTTCTGATGCGATCGCAATCATCGAAAACCTTGACTATTCAAATGCGGACGCCGCTGCCCAATCGGGCGCACCCAAACCACTCATGGCAATTGCGCGCCGTGCTCTCTCACCGCGTAAAGAGAACCGGTATCCTTCCGTCAATGCTCTGAAACTAGACGTTGAAGCTTGGATCGATGACCTCCCCGTCAGTGCCTTTCCAGAGGGTATCGTTCAGCAAAGTGCGCGGTGGATTCGAAGAAATCGCGGTGTCGTTATTACGGCTTTTGTATCGATGACGATGATCACAATCGTTTCGATGATTGGAGGTCTTGCATATCGAGCGATTGCCCAAAAAGAGCGCGAAGCTTCGAAAACCGCTTCGTCGCAAGCCGATCGAGCGAAACGCGCGAATGAAAGCAGTCAAGCGGCTTTACGCGCGGCAAGCATTCGGGAACTGCAGATCGCCAACGCACTAATCAATGAGACCTACTCAGAAGTTGACGAAGAACTTCGTTCTTCGCGTCTAGGCCAGAAAAGTGGTTGGCACTTGGGAGTCTCCCATTTGTTAAGTGCGATTGAACTTAATTCGGAGAACCACGATGCTAAACGTCGACTTTACTCCACACTCATTCATCAGGGCCGCAAACGTCGAGATTTTCCTCTGCACATTTGGGAGCATGTCCCTAATATACCGCCAATCACATCGCGCCTTGGTCATCGGCTGGTCTATCTTTCGGCTGCTGATAGAGCGGAGATCATCGACTTGTCTAGTGATCGCTTCACGCGTCATGATATCCAAGAAATCGCTCACATTGAAGAAATCGCTTTGAGCGAGGAAGGGGATTATTTAGCAACAAGAACCTCTTCATGCATCACATTGTGGAACTGTCGGACAGGTGAATTGGTTGTCAGACACCCATGTTCTTCATCTTCAAGATTCATTGCGGATGGATTTGAGCTTCAGAGATTGTACGTTAAGGATGAAAAAAACCGGATTCGCGCCTTTCATTTAGACGGCTCAGTTACCGACCTTAAGGCTGACCCGAATCCCGGACCATCGGGAACAGCCGAAGCGTTTTTTCATAAAGGCAAGTTGTACGAGTTTTTCATTGGGCTATCGGTTCTGAAGTTGACAGATGTCGTAAGCGGCGAAGTTACTCGCCGCAAAAGTGAAGTGGCGTGGAATCGTGACAAATGCATTCTCCCACAAAGCTCTTACATCGCCTTTTGCGATCGATTTGAAGCGGTACGCTTAATGAATGTGGATCTCGAAGATGCGCCAACCATCTTGTTGTCGAATCGCCCCGGACTGAGACCGATGGCGATTGTCGCCAGCCCCGACGGTGGAAGAATCGCGATAGGTTGGCTTGACGGAATAATCGAAATTTTTCGCGCCACGGACTTACAGCAGGGTGCATTTGAACTCTCTGCGCGAATTCAGGCCGAGAGTATCTATGTCGAATCGCTTGCGTTTTCACCCGACGGCTTGCGGTTGAGTCACATTTCCGTAGCAGATGTTCGAGTATGGGATGCCATCAGTGGAAATCCTATTACAGAAGTCTTCCGACACGATGAAAAACTTAATCAAGTACCCTTTGAGATCAAAGCAAAAACTTTTTTTAGTAGAAACGGGGGCGAAGTTTTTGTTTGTGCGATGGGCAAAATTTATGTGTGGTTAACGACGAATGGAGGCGATTCCCAAATTTGCTTTCCTCACAAAGGAACTACGTTTGACATTTCTGCGAATGCTGCGGAAAGCGTGCTAGCAATCGCGTCAAATGACCGATACGTTCCTGCCTACTTGAATGAGTTTCACTACGATCTTTGGAGCATCTCTGACCTCAAACGACAACCAGGGCAAATCAACAACACTTTTCAATACCATCCAGCGATCTCATTTAGCCCCGATGGCGAGAAACTTATCGTGGGTTATGAACCAAAAACCAAGGAGGTTGTGGTTTACGCGTCCACCGATGGGAAACCGAAATGCAGTCTAAAATCACCACTCCCTTCTGCTGTCCACTGGCTACCCGACTCCCAGCGAATCTGCATCAAGACGAATGTAGCTAAACAAGAACACCTTGCTTTGTGGGATGCTGTAAAAGGGGAACGATTGTGGAGTACCGAAGAGGAATACAAAGATGCAACCCTAGCGGATTTGAACGATAGCACCGCAGTCGTTCTACATGGAGATGAAAATAGTCGGGCGATCACGCTTATCGACTTGAGTTCTAGCCCCAAAGTCTATGACTCCTATCAGATTCCAGGTGACGACTACTTAGAGCAGGTTCAATTCTTCCCGCAACATGAGTGCATAATACTGTGGGTTCGAGAGTATCGTCGATCGACGAGAGGTGGTGCCTTTGCGAACTATCGTCTAAACAAACTAGACGTGAAATCGGGACGTATCCTACCAGAAGTTATTCGGTTGAATACTTTTGGAGCGGACTTACGCAAGATTCGCACCACTTCAAAAATGAATTCGGATCTGAATCAAGCATTAATTTTTGAGCCGACCAGTCGATCGATTATACGGGTTGCAGACTGGAATTTGATTAAAATTCAGAAAGCCGAGGACTTTGCCGATCCTGTTGCATCCATGTCGAAAGACGGCAAGTTTGTTTTCCTCTCTGAGCTCAGCGGTACGCGAAGTGGATTATGGGATGCAGCGAGCGGTGAGTTTTTGGGGGAGAGTACGATTAATGGACTCGGTGATCGTACTCGTGAGGAAGGAACTGTTGCGATCGTCAACAATCGGCGAAATGTGACCTCGTTGTTGAACAAAACTATGGAGTACGAAGTTGAGGAACCTGTCAGGTCCCTCGGTCGAACCGCCGTTAGAAAGTCAACCGCAACCTTTTTGCCTTCCGCAGATCTACTATTGGTACCGAACGAGGATTTCGTAATCCTGCGGGAGATGTTGCCAACGCGATTGCTTGAGGACGTTTCAGTCATGCATCCCGAGGATGCCGATTGGATTCGTCGTTGGATAGGGCTGAAAGACAACGGCGCAAGGGGCTACCAGCGCATGTTGCTCTCCGAAAGAACATTGTCAAGTTCCAACGACACTCTAAATGTTAGTGTTTGGAACGAATTGCAGCGATGGCTGCTAGATCAACAGTCAACGCGTCCTGTAACTCCTGGTTCGCGCTGGCATGTTTCTGACGCATCGCACCTGGCACTCCAAGCAGACGCCAAATACGCGTCAGAATTCTGTTTGCGACAAAATGCGAATCTCAGAGGGACTCGAAAGATAATCGCAGACGCTCTGATACAAGCAGTCCTTCAAGACGATAAAGTGATCACGTGGCGGAGGCGACTTGCTGAACACTTGGCGAAGTTTGACAATTCCTGAATAGGAAAGAATTCCGCGGGCGTGGCGGTGCTACAACATACAAAGATGTTCCCTGATTTGGTCCAACCTTTCATGGATCAATCAACCGTTCAAACGATTGCTTGTGCCATACCGAGTAGGCCCAAGTGAGTGTCAAATCGACCGCGTTCTTCTCACAGTGACCTATCCTGGCCACCACGCCATCACTTCGTCGATCAATTCTTCTTCATCCTGTGACGATCGATCGCAGCGATCATCTCGCCATAGTAGATCAGTCGGCTCACCGGCAGGCCGGCGATTAAGCTCGTTGATCACGATCAGAGCGTCTAAGGGTGCTAGTTTGCCATCCCCATCCGTATCGTAAAACTGATAATCGAGAACATCGAGTTGATTTGCGCCGAAGAAAACTCCCTGACCGTCCATCACTCGTGGACCGTTCAGTGCATTGATGACTAATAATGCATCGAGTGTCGTCACGGAACCGTCGCCACTGGCGTCAAGGCCATTAAAAGGATTGTGCCACTCGGGAGACGTGACAATTTCAACTTGCGCCGTGCCATTCTGAAAGGTTGGAACGAACCGATTATTCGATTTGATCGCGGTCGTATACTTCCATCCGGTCTCCGCAGTGATCATATCGTCGCCATCAGTGATGATGCGTAACGTGCTCCCGCCAGTGATACGGTTTACATCTGTAGCCGTAATGTTAAGGCTGGATTTGGCTGCGGTCAGATCAATTTTGTCAATGCCCACTAAGCTCTGGCCGGCCAGACCGCCGAGGTCGATATTGCTTTGTGTTACACGCAGTGTCGCATCAATTGCTCCGGCGGTGGTCACATAGTCAATGGTTCCAGGTAGATTGACGCCCGGGTTGGTGATACTCAAAAGGGTGTTGCCTTGCGATTGCACTTCGATCTTAGCTACATCTCCAACTGCGCCACGGAAGAAACTCGTGTTACCTTGATACACCCGAACTTCGCCTGCGGTGACATCAATCGATGCGTTACCCGTCGCAACAGCGTCGACGCTCACGTTTGCCCCAGCCGCACCATCGAGGAGTGTTACGCGATAGTCTTCCACTTCGCCATCCGACGCAGGACCGATGGGTGATAATCCACCGGCGGTGCTGAGCCGGAACCGTGCAAAGGTTACCCCAGGGGATGCGCCGATTGGGATAGTGAAGAACACGAGTTGATTTCCCGATGTGATCGCTTGATTGATCACGATCTGCTCACCCGCGTCATTCCAGTCCCCATCACGATTCAGGTCGATCCAGCCATCAAGCTTGCCACTCCCTGAAGCGTTTACTTGTAACAGCGAGAAGGTCGCGCCGCGAGAAGATGCGATCGGAGTAACTAGGAACGAGATACCATCGTTTGCCGAGCCTACGGCCTCGTCTCCTGTCCCAGTGGCTGATGGCTGGCCGTCAGTTTCTGCATCGACGCCAGCGCCTAAGAACAGAGAAGTGACTTTGTGGCGCGCTCCATTGTCACTGAATCGTGTGGGATAGCTAGTTTCAAATCCCGATTGGGCCGCAGTGGGTGCATCACCAAAGTCGGAATTCGAAAGATCGACATAAACACCAGTCAATGTGTTGCTCGCACTGTTAGGACGGTTCTGTCCGTCGAGCACTTTGTTTGCACCAAATAAGATCGAATAAGTGCCTTCGCTGAGAACATTCAAGGCTATGCGATAGCGTCCCGTTGTGATTTCACTAACACTTGTAACCGTCGCATTCGTAGTACTGAAGTCATCGGATGTGAGGCCGGTTATTGCTCGACCGAAGTCGATGGTCGCATCAAACGATCGATTGAGCGTCGGTGTCGGTTCAGAAGAACTTATCGCGGGTGTATAATTTGCGGAGCCTTGATCGACGGTCAATGTCAGTGGGAGAACACCGACACTCGGATTCGTGGCTGCATCTTGAACGCCACCGGTCACTAAACCGATTACGACGACTCCATCACCCGTGGCCTTGATTTTTAAGTCATACTTCTGATTGTTGGCCGGTGTGATGCTCTGCAAAGTACCGTTAATAAGGAACACATCGTTCGCATCAAATCCTGAGATCGGTTCGCTGAAAGTGACGGTTGCAACCAGATCCGTCGTTGTTACCGGACTCGTCTGCGATGAAGTAAGCGAGGGAAGGGGAGGAGTGCCATCAAAAGTACTCTGCAGCGAATTGGCAGCTGTGTTCGTGTTGCCTGCGGCATCTTGTGCTTTACCCGCTGCGAGCCCAATCGCAATTGGCCCTTCACCATCGGCGGTAAACAAGAAGGTATAGCGACTAGCGCTTAGTTGTTGGAATACGCTGGAAGTTCCATTGGTCAGGTTCAAGTCGCTTAGATCGAATCCTGTGACGGGCTCACTGAAATCGACCTGAACCGAGAATGATTTTTGATTGATAAGACTGTTCAAGCCAGGTGACAAAGCAGCTGTGGGATGAGATCGATCGACGATAAGGTTGATCACGTTAGAGTTGTTATTGAAGTTGCCGAACGAATCAACACTTCTCCCTGAGGGAATCAAAACCGTTACTGGACCATCATTCCTAGAATCGACCGTGACATCGAAAGCATATCGCCCTACCGCAGCGTCAACCGTCTGCAGATTAGACGGTGTTCCGTTGACAACGGTGATATCGCTAACATCGAAGTCCGTAACAGCGCCGCCAAAGATCGCTGTAACTGAGAACGTTTCTTGATTCGTAACGCTTTTCTCAGTCGTTGAAAGCGCCGGGATTAGACCGACCGTGTCAATCACAATATTTAAAGGTGTGGCAGCAAGATTGCCATTGTTGGCCAAGTCTTTCACCTTGTCGGCTGCGAGTCCAATCGAGACGTTACCGTCAGCCAGTGCGGTAAAGGTAAACGAATACAGTCCGTTCGGCAGTGATTGAAGGTTACTAACGGAACCGCCGCTGACGGTTAGGTCGGTCAACGCAAAATTTGCAACGTTTTCACCAAAGTCGATGCTTACCGGAAAGTTGCGTTGATTGACTTGTGAAGCGACTTGCGTACGTAGTACAGGTCGCGGAGCGGTTGTGTCGAGTACCGCAGCTACGGTGACGACAAACGACTTGGGGGGCGACAGGTCGGCGCCCCCTTTTGCCGTTCCGCCGTTATCGCGTACACGCACTGTAACATTCGCGACACCAGTACGCTCCAACGCTGGAGTGTATGACAAGGTACCTACCGCTGAGATCGATGGCTGGACCAAGAACAACCCAGGGTTATCACTTGTCACGACAAATTCTGTAATTGTTTGACTGGCTTCATCCGTTCCACCACCCGGCGCGAAGCCCGTAGCGAAGGACGTAACAGATTGTGCACCGCCACCCGTGGCAACGTTTTGATTGCCGCCGATGTTGATGGAAGGTGCATCGTTAATAGGATTGATCACGAGTACAAACAAGTCCGATACCGAATCGCTACCGCCGTTGCTAGCACCGCCATTGTCTTTGATTGTGACCGCCACAGAAGTGGTTCCGGTAGCGTCAGGCTTTGCGGTGAAAGTCAAGCGCCCATTACTGTCGATCGTAGGAAGAGCCGAGAAAAGTGATGGGTTGTCAGCTGTTACGATGAATGGTGAAAGTGTTTGGCTGGCTTCCAAAGTTCCACCACCGGTAGAAAAGTTGGTAACGAATGCGGCAATCGATTGTGCACCGCTATCTTCATCGATATTTACTGTGCGCGATGGGGGTAAGCTAAGTGTTGGTGGGTCATTAACCGGTTGCACCGTGACGGTGAATGAACGTTGCAGCAAAGCATCGTCGAGGGTATTGAAGACAGTGTCCACCCCAGCATCACGAACTGTCGCAACAATGGTGACTTGACCGTGCATATCTGCCAAAGGTCGATAACGGATTACTGCGGTTGATTGGCCTGGTACAAAGGTGACCGTTGGATCGGGAATGATCAATGGCGCGGAGCTTGAAGCGGAGATTTGTAAGGCCGGGCCGCCGGTTCTACCAGGCGCAATCCCTGTCAAATTTACCAGCTGTTCCCCAGCATCTTCGAGGATTGGTGACGGAGTGCTGATGGCGTCAAGCGTTGGTAGTAGTAGCCCGGCACGCGTACCAAAGTTTAGATTGGCGATGGATTCCACTCCTGTTAATTGAACGCGATGGGCACCATCAACAAGCGAATTTTTCATGAGCGTCAATGAGTCGCTGAGACTATTGACCAGTGCAATATCGGAAGTTCCCGATCGATCAAAGTCTGCGACAGCAAACGCTAACTTCGGCGCGGTTGAAAACTCTGCAACCCCGAAGTTTTCAGCGGGTTCAAATCCATTCCCGCCTTGATTCTGGCGGTTGCGTAGAACGGAGATCGTTTGTGACAGAAGATTGGTAACATAGATATCTCGATCTCCATCTCCTTCGATATCTTGCAGCAAGACTTGGAGTGGACCTTGACCGGTTGACAATTGCTGGTTCGCGACGGTGAACAGTCCATTGGCACTACCATAGAGGATAGAAGCCGTATTCGCTAAGAAGTTAGCCGTGACTAGATCTGCGAAGCCGTCGCCATTGAGATCGTCACTTGCAATGGATAGGGGGCCAAAACCAACGGAGTAGCTGGTGGGGGCACGGAATGTTCCATCCCCGTTTCCTAGTAAGATGGCAACGTTGCCGAGATCAGTACCCGAGGGATGAGTGCCGAAATTGGCGACCGCCAGATCGAGAAACGCATCACTGTTAAAGCGTCCAGAGACAAGTGCTGTGGGACGCTTTCCTCCTGATGCAATCGAAGCACTTCGAGTAAAGACACCGTTACCATTATTCACCAACAATGTTAGCTGATCACTGGTTTGGTTGGCCACGACGACATCGAGATCTGTGTCACCGTCGAAGGCGCCAATGACCAAATCAATGGGGGCATCTCCCACCGCTAGAGTCTGCCGCGACTGGAACTGCTCATTCTGAAAGTCAAGCAATGCGGTAACCGTGCCATTCAAGTAGTTTGCGGATACAAAATCCATGCTACTACCTGAATTGAGCGCCCCTGAAGCGATCGCGATGGGGCCAAGCCCTTCCGGAGCAATGGGCACATTAATCGGTGCTTGAGTGAATTGCCCGGATTGATCGTTGAGCCGGATGCTGATTGAGTTGCCTGAATAAAGTGCAATGGCAACATCCGACCAGCCATCGTTGTTGAAATCTTGTGTTAACACATCTTGAGGGTTTGCCAGCTGAGTCGAGCCCGTGGTCAACGTAACGGAGCTGCGTTCGAAGTCGGAACCGAGAGGTGAAGTTTGCAGCGTGCCTTTCGGAAGCAGAGTGCGTACGGTGTAAGCACGGTTTCCGAGCCCGGCGAAGGTATAGGAACCAGCGTTGTCGGTGAGTGTACGAGGTTCGTCGAAGTCCCGCACTTCGTTGCCATTCTGATCGAGGTAAACCGTGATTCCAACGAGCGGCGCTTCACCCGGCTGTTGTTGGCCATCGCGATTGAGATCATTGAAGAGTTTACCGGTGATTTGTGCATTTTCGAACTGACCTCCTGTGGTCGCCGGAACAAATCCAAAATCACGATCGGTCACATTATCCCCGGGAGTCACGAACACGCGATGAATACTTGTAGGAGAAGTCTGCAAGAGGTCTGCGATAGGTTCAGATAAAATTCGATACTCGCGATTTCCCCCTAAATCTTCAAACGAGTAGCTTCCTAACTGATCGGTGACGTCAGATTGCTCGCCTGCATCCAAAGAAAAATTGCCGTTTTCATCAATGAAGACACGAATTCCGGAAAGTGGTGCGTCACCCAGATCAAAAACTTGGTTGGGGATAACGTCGCGATATACTCGTCCCGAGATTGTTGCAGGCTGAGTGAAAACACCGATATTCGCTTCGGTCGTGATTCCCACTTCCGATTTGATCGTTTTGCCGGCTATTAACTCACGACCGAACAGAAAAGTGCCTGTGTTGGGAATTCCACTTTCCATAGCTAAACTAAACAACAACGTGGAGCCATCTCCAGAAATAGCAGCAATGTCCCCAAGTAGGAATGAGCTTGAAGGAACTGCGCGGATGCGACCCGCTTCAATGAGTTGCCCCGAAAAGGTGTCTATAACTGCAAAAACCGTTGACGAAAAAGCGAAGTCTTGCCCAGCGTAGGCTCGGACGCCTACATAGCGACCGTCGCTGCTGATGCTCGGTCTGTATAGCGGGTAGACTGTAGATCCATAAGTCGCGACGTAGTCTGTCTGTGAGTCAGCTAAGCGGTGTACGTAGAGGCCTGAATCTTGGCGAGGATCGAGTAAAGATAAGTTTGTCGCATTTGAGACAAATACCACAGAAAATCCATCTTCGCTTATTGCAGGCTGAGCACTCTGCTGATTTGCCTGTTCGCCAGAGGATGAAACACTGATGCGGCGGATTCGGTTGGCGTTCCGATCCAAAAGAAAAACATCGCGCTGCCCATTTGTGTCACCTGTCACGAGAGTACTCGAAGTCGAAGCAAATGTCACTTTCTGAAAATTGCCACTGAACGACGCGTTCATGACTAAGCTCTGAGTATCCGGATCAGTAATGATTGGCTCTGGTATGTTAGTCAATGCAATGGTGTTGCCCGTTGCCCTCTCCCAGACATAGATAGACGGGATAGAAACACCGTTAACAATGTTTGTTGCCTGAGACGCATATGCGATGAAAGAGCCATCTGAACTTATCGCAAGTCTTTCCACCACATTGCCATTTGCAGGTGCGCCAGCAATGCCTTTAGATACTAATACCGTTGTCCGCGACACTGAATCATAGAGGAATACGTCGCGTAGTTGATTCGTGTCTCCAGTAACGAGATTAGACGCCATGGAAGTGAATGCAATATAGCGACCATCCGCACTTACAACAGGACTTTGGCTATCCCCATTGGCTGCATCTCCAAGTAATCCGCCGCTAATCATCGTAACGGTACCAGATACTGCATCGTACGTGAAAACATCTTCAAACGTATTGTCTGGTTTTGTGGTTAACCCACGTTCTGACGATGTAAACGCCACAATTCTCGCTTCACGGTCTAACACCAGATCTTTCGTATCACTAGTCACCGGGAGTTTGTCGATAAGCCGACTATCCAAAAGCGCGAGACCGCTTGGAAGAATTGCAGTTACGGTGTGTACACCAGGTTGCACATTAGCCAAGCGGTAGTTGCCGCTCTCATCAACGCGAGTATCTTCGTCGTCGAAAAGTGATTTAGAAAAAGGTTCATTTGCATCGAGGACTTGGTCGCCGTCGTAATCAGCAAAGATAATAATACCGCCGAAGCCTGCTTCTGTCTGATCAAACTCTCGATTCAGATTGCCGTCAAGGAAGATCTTGCCTTCAACGGTGCCTAACGTTTCTTCTGTCGGGCCTAAATCTGAGTTGCGGTTTCTATTGCTGCCGAAAAAATCTTGAGGTGTAGGCTCAAGCCACGTTTTTTTGTACTGGTTTGCAGCGTCTGATGAAACAGAAAATCTTGCAGATATTGCCGATGACTTAGAGACCAACTCACTTTTATCCACATAGAGTGAGTTGATAATGGTTGGCATGCCGTATGTGTACGTAAAGCCCGTGGCATTACGTGCTGGCAAAGTCGTCGGGGGAATGGTATTGATTGAATTAAGGATCAGAATGTTTCCGTGAACTTCTTTAGATAGACCAGCGGATGGCAAGGAGGAATTACTTGCAATAGTAGAATGATTAATCAGTACTGAGGTGTTTGCGGGATTGGTAAGTCGTTCCCAGGTACTCAGATCACCACTCTTCAAGTTCACTCTTACCGGAGTGAAAGCAGCAGAAAATGCCAATGTATCATCGGGTAGGAACGTGACAGAACGCGTTTGGGCGGCAGAGACAAAGTTACCAATGGGAAATGAAAAATCGACGGATCGGCTTTCTTGGCGAGTTCGATCATAGATCACTACTCCGAACTGAAAGAATTTAGCATCCGCATCTGCGGGAGCAATGTTTGTTGCATAAGCAAGGGTCTTGCCATCGCTCGATATTCTCGGGGCACTAATTGCCTCAAATGGAGTGATTGATGTCAAGTCGCTCTCAATGTCCAGAAGAATCCTGGACTGTAAATCGTATATAAGCACTGCATTCTGGGGCAAAGAACCCGGAGAGGCAGTGCCAAGCAAAAACTTAAATGTTAAGAATTGAGAGTTTGTGGAGAAAGACGAAGTGAATTTGGAATCCGCCAAAATCTGTCCCTGGCCTCCGCTGCCGCTGAAGTTGATGGAAGCGGTTACTGGTAACCGTTCGCCCGTTTCCAATGATATCATGACAAGATCTGTTGCCCCGTTGCCATCGTTGGGCGTCAAATTGCTTGCATCGGACAGAAAAGAAACCCAGCGGCCATCCGGCGAAATAGCTGGGAAGTTTGATGTCCCATTCGCGCTTAATCCATCGAAAGATGTACTCAAGAGTGTTAAGGCATCAGTGTTTAAATCGTAAAGGTAGATGTCACTAAAATCATTCTGGTCTTCAAGCGTAAGACGAGCGACGGTCTGAAAGGCAAGCCGATTCCCACCGCCGTCAATCTGAAAAGAGAAAGTTCCGGCGTCCGACATTGTTTCCGATGGCAGAAGTATTCGTTTTGTGATGCCATGAAACCGATCGCGAAGAAATAGGTCCGGCGATTGGTTGATATCATCGTTAACAAGGTCCGTCGCCAGGGATCGGAAGACGATGCGAGGCGCATTGATGGCCGCAGAAGACGCGGTGCTCGCTCCATTTCCTGCTTGACCGGACATCGCAACGCTTATCAGTTCTGGCCGCAAATTTGCATCCGTTGCATATACGTCTGATAGGCCATTGTTGTCCGTTGCAACTAATGCTGAACCCGTGTTGAAGAAATTGTTTGACGGTGTGAACTGCCAATTACCTTTACTGGTGCCGAACCCTTCTTCGCTAGGAGGTTCGAGTAGCACGAGTTCATTCTTTGATGCATCGAAAAGGTAAGCGTCTACAGAAGTGTCTAAATCCTCAGGCACTAAACTGTCATTTGAAAAGAACGAAACAATTGGACCCACATCAGCTATGGTCATTCGTTGGACATCAGCGCCTGAGGGGCCGGAGGGCACCATTGTGGTTTGGCCAGTTTCGCGATCATAAACAAAGAGGTCTAGTAGACCATTTGTATCATTAGGGACTAAGTTAGATGCCGTGGAGGTAAAGCCAATGTAGCGTCCGTTTCGTGAGATGATCGTATCGGCGGAAGTGCCGTTTGCCGGATTTCCATCGTAACCTCGAGTGACCAAAGTGGTGGTGCTAGATTTGCGATCATAATAAACGATGTCTGAAAGCGTTGTCGTCTTTTCTTCGATAATTGAAGGTGATGTTGTGCGATAAGCAATGATATTCGCATCGGAGGAAATGGCCGCGACACTCGATGTCCCGCGCACCGTTTTGTCTGGCAAATGTCTGCTTACGAGGTGGCTAATACCTGTCTTCATGTCTTTAAGAAAGACATCAGTGACGTCGGGGTTGTCATCTGCTGTGATCTGCTGGCTGGAACTGTAAACAACATAAGTGCCATCGCCGTTAATGTTTTGACTAGAGGCACCTCCGATTGAAATGACTCCGGGATTGGGTTCGCTGACTCTAACGGTCCTTGCTGAGTCAACGTAATGCACGAAAACATCCTCTATTCCGTTGGAATCGTTCGGCACTAGATTACTCGCAATGGATCGAGTCACGATTGCTTTTCCATTCGAGCTGATAGCGCTGTTCCCTGTGTCCGAGTTAGCCTCAATGTTTTCTGTGGAGACCGATACGCGTTTTGTTATGCCGCTCTGCCGGTCTCGCCAAAATACGTCTGTTGAATCGTTTGTGTCATTGGGGACTAGATTCGTCGAATTGGTGCGAAAGGATACATACCTGCCGTCTTCACTTATGTTTACCGCTATTACATCTGCGTTTCCCTTGATGCCATCCGAGTTAACGCTCAAAAGCTCGAGAGTGTTTGTCTGCCGATCAAGTAGATAAGCATCGCGAACTGAATCACCATCGGCGGGAAGAGCACTCACTGATGTTACAAATGCAACGAATCTCCCGTCCGAGGAAATGACTGGAGCGGTTGAGGTATTACCAAAAGTAACGGTTTGATTACTGATCGATGCTCCCAGAGCGCTACCCTGCGCAATGTTCTCAAAGAGAACGGAATTTGTTAGTGTCACATTTGCAGCTTTCGAGGTGAGTATGCCACCCCCGCCGAGTTGAAAATTGGGTGAATAGCTGGTCGCGTCGGCAGTGTTATCTGCAATCGTCGTATCCAGGATCTCCAGTTCCGCACCATTGGTAACATAAATCCCGCCTCCCGATGTTGCGAGATTCGAATTAATGGCGCTGCGGAGCACCACAGCATTTCCGGACCAAATCGCTAACCCTCCTCCCAATGAACTGGGACCGCTTGCAGCTCGATTGTTAAGCAAGTTGACTGAATTAACAGACAGATTTCCACGGGTTAAAATTCCGCCACCGCTGTGATTTAACTTTGTATCCCCGTTCTGAACCGTGAGGCCCAAGATTGATGTGGTTGAATTCTCATAAATCTTCATCACACGATCGATCTTTTGGCCATCGATCGTGGTGCGGTTGGCACCAAGCCCTGAGAGTGTGATGTTGCCTGTGAGATCTAAGTCACCGGTTGAGGCATTGGACCATTGCAGGCCAGTCGGCGCTTCATATCCTGACCCAATACCCGGTACCGGATAGTTCACGTTCGGATCGATAACCGGAGGAATGGATAAAGCATAAGTGCCTGACTGAAGATAGATCTTGATCGGCGACGGTGCTTGTGCGTTCGCTTCCATGATCGCAGCCCTCAGGCTGGTGCGCCCATTTGCATCACGCGCCAAACCGTCCCCGGGATTGGTGTCGACACTGTCATTGAAGGTATCGACATAAAAGATACCCGGCGCGCTGATACGGACCTGGAAACTGCCAAGTGTTTGCTCACGTGTTGGTAAACCACTTAGCGATCGGGCAGCGTCAGCTTGTGCAATGATCACATAGTTGCCGTAATCGTCGGCGTCCCAACTACCTCCCACGGCCGACAAGCGATAGACGGCTGTAACTTCCGTTCTCGCTTGATTTGCTGTTGCCGATATGAATGTCGTTGAAAGACTTTCATCGATGGCTGACTCACGCAAGACGGTGATGTCGCTATTGCCTAGCGTCGCTTGGTCGACGCCCAAGCGGTTGAGATATCGCACCGTTATGAACTGTTCGGAGCCACCGGATGAAGTTACGTTCGCGGCATTCACGAGTTCAACAGTCGGCGCAAAGACATCGGCATTGAGCACGCGCATTGCATTGAGGCGACGACCAGTACTGATTTGATTTCCTAGCGATGCGAGAGAATCGGATTGTTCAAGAATGGCCCTGCGAATCTCTGCCACCGTCGCATCAGGTTGCCAAGCCCAGCCGAGTGCCGCAACACCTGCAACGTGAGGTGTTGCCATGCTCGTTCCATTCGCTTCGCCATATCGGCCACCAGGCAAGGTGCTACGAACACCGACTCCCGGTGCCACAATGTCCACAGACCGCACCCCGTAGTTGGAAAACCCTGCTAAACGGTCTTTGCTGTCACTTGCGCCCACCGAGATAACGTTGTCCAACTCATAGCTTGCCGGATAGAATGGCGTGCGATCGTTATCGACTCCTTGGCCGAGCAAGTTTCCGTTTCCTGCTGCCGCTACGAACAGGATTCCAGCGTCACCACTAGCATCGATCGCCCGCTCGAGCAAAGGGTTGAATCCGCCCGGTTGTCCCCAACTGTTATTTAGCACGCGAACATTTGTATTGAACTGTTCACGCATCATCGTCGCATAATTGATGGCAGCAATGGCGGATGCCGTGTCCCCTTGATTGTTGCCATCGAGAAACTTGAGCGCCATGACCGAAGCGCGCCAGTTGATTCCTGTCACGCCGCGACCATTATTGCCGATCGCTGCAATGGTTCCTCCAACGTGCGTCCCATGTCCCAACGCATCGGATGGATTATTGGGTGCAAACGGTTCATTGCTACTTTGTCGAAAATTCCATCCAAAGAAATCGTCCGTGAAACCGTTGTCATCGCTGTCACGTCCATCGGCCCAGAGCGGATCATCGAGTAGGTCGTGTGCATCTATGTAACCATTGCTGTTTAGGTCGCGAACCATGGATGCATTTAATGAGTCATTTAGATCATAGAACGTTACCAGCCCATCATTATCAATGTCCTTCGCTTGCGCACGCTTTCCGGCAGGAATCTCGCCTTGATTGATCCACATGTTGAGGTATAGGTCTGGATGACTCGCATCAACTCCCGAGTCGATGACACCCACCACCACGGAGGATGATCCACGAGTCAGATCCCAAGCTTCTGGGGCGTCAATGTCAGCATCAGGCGTTGCTCCAAATTGACCTACGTTTTGCAGGTTGGTCATGTTGCCAAAATCAGAATCGTTAGGCAGCGCAGTTGAGGTGACGACCCCATTGGCAATGAATGCGGCAACAAGACTATTGCTTTGTAAAGCAGCTTCGGCGTCGCTCACTTCATAAGACTGGCTTTGTAATAACAAGGTGCCAGCAGCGCCTAATCCGCGAATCACATTGAATCGAGCGATTGGTTGATCGAACGCATTAGAAAGCGAACTCGGCGTCGGGTACGTTTTGATCGCGTCTGCGCTTAGCTGTACTAGCCATTCTGCGACAATCGGTGCTTGAGGCCCGTAAACCTCCAGGGCCGGACCACTTTGGACTTGCGTTGGAAGTTCGACGCGACGAACTTGTTGGACTTCCGCGAACCAATCACTATCCACTTTGAATAACTCGGCGCTAACATCCGTCGAATTTGCTAAAAGTTGACGTTGCTCGAGTCGCTCAAAATGGCAGATTAGTTGTTTGGTGCGACGTCGCCTGGTTAAACCAATGGGCTTTGTTTGTTGTAGAACCTGCATTCGCTTGCGCCGCGAACTTGCCATTTAACTAACCTTTGTTGGGGGGGCGGTACTTCAGAATCTACACGCCGACCCTCCTGTGGACAACAATATTGCGCAAAAATCTTCGCCATTCAGGGCGGTAAATAGATTGTGGCGAACAGTCCGTTTCGCAAAACCGCTACTGCGACGTAACAAGTTCTCCACGCGTCTACACGCGTCAAGCGAACACCGCGCTAAGAGTTTTAGAAGTCTCGGCGCGTGATGCTTGGCGCAGTCACGATCCTTTGTTGCTTGTGGCAAGTTTTAGAATGTCATCCATCACTTCACGGTCTAATCGACCCACAGATTGTCCTATTACGGCGTTGAGCATTTGGTTGTCCAACTTAACGCGAGGCGTCACTAACTGCTCATGCACCATCTGGTATAGTGCAGAGTAGGCGCTGCTCGAATTGTCGACTGTGACTTTGGACGATCCTTTCGCATAGACTTTGCCATTCGGTCCCAGCATCTCAACAGACAGCTGATCTTTGGATTCCCGAATGTGTACACGAAATCCTTCTTCGTGCGTCGTAAAGCGAGGTGAGTTAGCGAGCAGTCGCGACATTCGCATAGCATTTGCCGAGTTGTCGGTTTCGATTCGCACAGGAATCCGCGCATTAAACTGACGCAGAAGAATCGGATCCGATTCAAGAACCGAATCAAATAACTCGATCGCTTTCGCAACGTGCCCCGATTTGAGCTCAGCAACTGCAATCATCAGATTCAAACGTGAGCAAAGAAGCTTCTCTGCATCGGTTGGAAGTTGCGTCAAAGCCTTCGTTGCGAATTGAATCGTCGATGGCCAGTCGTTATTGAGGAACGCCAGTTCAGCGAAGTATTCGTCATAGTACGGAGTTGCTGCTGAAACCGTTTCTTGTGACTGAGCGAATTGAATCGAAGCGATCGCAAGCCCACGCGGCATGATCTTCAGCAAAGGGAGTGCGGAAGCGCCAAAGTAAGGCATGAACGTGGTGCGAATCAAACGTTCATTCGTCATCAGTTTCAGGATCTTCTGCTCGAGCGCCCAAGCCTCCCACTCCAGTGTAGTTCGGTGACGTTGGATCTTACCTAACATGCGCTCGTCAGCTTCGTATTCTCTCAATTGCGAGATGCGGCATTGCAGAATATCCCAATAGCCTAAGTACGCTTTCAAATTTCGATCATCCGAATCATCGCTTGTCGTGCCGTGTCGGTCAGGAGCCTCGACAGCATTGCGGAAGATCCGTTCGCTTTCGACCAGTCGGTTGAGTCTCATCAAAGTGCTCGCAGAGACTTGTGCCAACGCCGCTTGATCGAATTGCCAAGTAGATGGCGTGCGAGCATCTCGCTGCTCTCGAGCGTTCTTAAGCGTGGTAAGCGTGTCTGAGAAACGTCCTTGGTTTAGCTGAATCTGTGCGACATTAATATGGGAAGTTGCATACGTCGAACGATTGGATAATTTCGCCGCCATTTCGTAAAGCTTTTCGGCATCTGAAAATTTGAACAACTGCAATGATGCTTCTGCGAGATTCTTGGTGTAGATTTCATCGTTCGGGTGATCGGTTGCAAGTTCCTGAAAGTATTTGAACGCATTGGTGCGTTCAAAGCGTAGATCGGCGAGTGTCCCTCGATTATTGGTTACAAGGCTCTTCCAGTTTCCTGTATTTTCGGTCGCCACAATGGTCGCTTCTGCTTCATCTAAGCGATTCAAGCGAAACAGCATCCAAGTTTTTTCCCAGGGGAGTGGACCATAAACCTGCTCGACTAACTCTACACATCGAAGCGCCTCTTCGTCGCGACCGAGCGTTGACAAGATGTCAGCCTCTCTCATCAAGCAGCGACCGTACCATTCTCGCGTCGGAACATCTGTTGGATTGTCACGCCCGCGCCGATGGAGTGCTCGTCTTAAGGCTTGGCACTGTCGCAGCGCCGCTGCCGGGTTAGACGATTCACTCAGCGCGACAGAATAGACATACATGGCGGCGATTGAATCAGGATGGGTGCGGAGGA
Source organism: Ottelia alismoides (assembly GCA_037367405.1). NCBI lineage: Eukaryota > Viridiplantae > Streptophyta > Magnoliopsida > Alismatales > Hydrocharitaceae > Ottelia > Ottelia alismoides. The sequence goes on along the minus strand of JAZKJV010007726.1, from coordinate 640,116 downwards.
TTGCTTCCGACTGTTCGAGTGCAAGAATCCACTTAGCGGAACGCGCCGCGTCTAGCAATTTGCGTTCTGCTTCGGTCAGGTCCTTTTCGCTACCCTCATTTAAGGTGAACTCTTCCCTTGCTTTTTCCGCCTTTAAATAGGCTGAGTAGGCCTCCGTATCAGACTGTTGTGGTTTTTCTCGACGACGGATAAACGACGGTGCATCTGGCGGCGCTTTTGCAAAAGGGCTGTCAGGGTAGTCTTTGATCCATCGGTCGGTCCGATTCGTCGACCAAATGCCTGCAGCCGTGCAGCCAATCAGCAGGGCAATTCCCAGAGAAACGTATATAAAACGAGGTTTCATGACGCGTGGCCCTTTGATGAAAGAAGTTCGTGCTTTTGAAGATGCTTAGAAAGCGGCACAAACCGACCGAAGGGGACGAAGGCAAACGGACATAAAAAACGTACCAGCGATCCCACAAATTGAGTTGACGATCTATTCCACCGTCTGGTGACGATGGCTACTCAGCTTGCCAAGTGGCGCTGTCCAACTGGCCATGATCAAGAAATCGAAACTCCAGCAATGGTTATGGCGCCGAATCCCAAGGACGCCACTCGCAGACTAAATTTCCTTCGACCCGGACTCGGATGATCCCATCGGGTTCCGAGGGGAGTTCCGGTGCATGTCCGTTTTGCTCGCACCAGCGAACTACTTGGACGCAAACCGCATTGAAATCTTCATCTTGAGGCTCGTTGGGGTTTCGGACGATATAGGCATGTGGAGGAAGAGAGAAATACAAGTCCAGCAGTTTCTGTTTCATATCGTCCGGAAGCGATTCAAGGACGGCGGTGGCATTCTCAGGCGTCAAAACGCTGGCGAGACCCACCCACGTCCCTGACGGCCCCAACATACCCCGATAATAATTTTTGATGACTTTGCAGGCGAGGTCTCGATTGTTTATTGGCTCTGTCAAGACTGTCATCCTTCTCTTCGAGATTGGAGCATTGGTATACGACATCATGGAGAAAGCGGGTTCACGAATTGTTTCTTATCGCACCTTCATCCACTGAAAAGGATGTAGCAAAGCGAAGACGCGCTGACGATTCGTTAGTTTACTGCATACACGCGTTGATGATTCAGTGAGTAACTTTTCCCAAGCGATTTTGTTCAGGGACACTTGTCCGCCGAAGGCGGCTCGCATGTGTGCATCCGTTAGGAGTTTGAACGCAGGATTCCAAGCCGCAATACGTTGAGCGAACTCTTCACGAGTTTCTCCGATCTGTCGACAATGTCCCGCAGCAGCCAACCGGTCTAAAGCGGCACGATAGCAGACACGATACAAGTGCTCTGGTTGTGCGAATTGGGGAACAAACAGCCGCCACAATTTTACCGAGTAGAGGCTGAGGATGGACAACATGGCGAGGAACGTTTTTACCACGACGAGGCTCCAGCCTTTTGCTGGTGCTTTTTCCGGTTTTGGATCATTTGCTTTATCATCGGGTGTTATGAAATCGCGATTAAGACCGTTGTAAAAATCCTGTGCGGCAAGGTCCACCGGTGGAGGCGGAGGACTTTCCGATTGCTCTAGCGCTGGGTCGATAACGGTCCAACCAATCCCGTCCAGATAAATCTCACACCATGCATGAGCATCCGTGCACTGCAACAAAATCCCAGACCCTTGTCCATTGCGACCCGCATCGGCCATGTAACCCGATGCGACGCGCGCATGAATGCCGACAGATCGACATAGATAAGTCATCGCTGCGGCCACATGAGCACAAAACCCACGATGATTGCCAAATAAGGCGGAAGCAACCGGATCCTCTGCCGAAGTGTGGTCCGCTTTCAAAGAGTATTTCAGGTTCTTTTCTATCCAGCGACGAAGCATGAGCGCTTTGATGACGGGCGAATAACGAACGTCCGATCGATATGCCTCCCAGTTGATCTCAGAAAGGATCTCGTTGGCCAACTTTGCGTAGCGTTCGTCGGCGGGGATGCGAAGGTAGACTTCGTTGATGGTTTCCGACCAAGCGGGGTTGCCTGACTTGGCACCGAGTGTTTTCAAATTCTTGATCGTCGCGTTTGCGATGCGTGACTCACAGTAGTAAGTGCGCAGAAACGTCTCAGGGTGTCGGTTCTCACGGGCTTCCAGCCGTTGGACATTCGTCATTCCTATAGGTGCTTGATGTGGACGCAAGAGAGAGACCGTCATCGGAAGGATGACCTGCATGTCCGCATCGAACGGAGGCAACGGAACATCCACGTTCTCCTCAGTGAACCCCTTGGGAATGTCATCATCCAAACCCTTGGCATGGCTGTGGATCAATCGCCGTCCATCGTAGACGCTGTACGCTTTTTGGCGAAAATAGTAAGCGCCTTGGTGTGTTTTGAGGTCATCGTGCAGGGTCACAATCGCCATCGCCTTGGGTTTATTTGGCCATTCATGGGGGTCAAACGACAGGCGATCACTATTGCTTTGGCCATCTCCATGATCAGGCTCTTCTTCGGGAGGCAAGATAGGTTCATTGGATTCGTCGGGTGGCGGCGGTTCATTGTCCGACGGAGGCTGCTGATTACCTTGAGTTGCACCGTCATCCGTTTGGCGATCCGATGCAGGTGGCGGATCTTGATTTTGGTTTTGATTTTGGTTTTGATTTTGGTTGTTTGGTGGTGGGACGTTTTCATCGGCGCTAACGCTAGGACTTGGGCCGCTATCGGGGTTGGAATAGGCGAGCTCTGGGAAGTAGCGATAAGTCAAGAAGAAAATACCCACGATCATGATGACCAGCATAACGATCGACTTGGCCGCTTGAGTTGTCCTGTGCGTTTGTAGCATCACGAGGACGGCGGCGACGGCGCAGATCGAACCTAAACTTCGTAGCACGAAGCGAGGATCCCAGCCTTGTCCCAAGGCCCAGTCGGAAAAGAACTGGGGTTTACTGATAATGGATTCGCGATGGCCGGCAAACATCATGACGACAGCAGCAATCAACAACAGACCTTCCAAAGCCACCATGCATTCGATGCGGCTCGACCAATAACGGAGCAGCAAGATGACAGAAAAAGTCCCGAAGCCGAAGGCCAATATATTGTTAAGGTTCATGGCATTAGCAATACCAATGAGTTGCACAAACCCCACGGAACCTCCGATAAGCTTTGCTAAGGCAATTCCAAACGAGGCGGTCAATAAAGCCATCATCGTCACGGCCATGCCACGAATCTGAAATCGTGTTGCAAAGGCGGCAGCGAAAATAGCCGCCGATGTAGCGAACAAGGCCGCAAGCATTCCTGCTTTTCCAGTCAAAGGTTGTACGATCACCAGGACTCCCATGAGATAGGCGGCGATCTTAAGCAAGACCAAAGCAAGCATGTGAGGTGGTTTAATCGATTCTTGATTCATGTTTGCACCTGTAAGGAACTGCGTGCTGGAACGGGAGCACTTTCGAATGAACTAACAAGCGGCTCACCCGATACAAAGGGGACAAGGTTTTGAACAAACAAACCCAATTTCAGAACTGAACGAGCGAATGGTTACGCTGAGCGTACTGAGGCTTTCACTACCGTTACTGAGACCCCGCGTGCTTCGAGCTGAGTTCGAATCGCTGTGAGGCCATGAGCGCCGTCTGCGGATTCTGTGCTTCTAAACAAGAATCGCCGCAGCCAATGGGATTTGTCCGATGGAGTGTTGTCGTACTCATCGGTCCCAATGATGACTTGGATGCTGCCATCAAATTTGGTGAGTGCGTCGACAACTCGGTTGAGCCATTGCCCAGGTTTCTGTGGCAAGAATAAGACGCCCGTAGACATTCGGCATGTCGCAGCCCGGGCAAGAAAATTCGATAAACCTTGCGCCGATTGATCTTTACCTTGCGATGATCGAATCAATTGAACAAGGGCATCTTCGCGACCTTGGGCATCCTGCGCGCATCCATCGGCACCGAACAGAAACCGATCTCCGAATTGGTCTGTGGCCAACATTGCTTGAACCGTGCTCGCAGTCGCTTCATCGCCTTCTCCGGCGACCATATAAGCGAAACCGCGTTGCGCAACCGTGGCCGTACGTTCAGCACTTCGCACCAGCAGTTGTCCGGTGCGCGCATAGACTTTCCACATAACGAGTTTCAGTGGATCGCCTGCTGTATAGCGTCGCGTCTCGATCAATTCACCTTCGGGCTTACCATCAGGATCTGGTGTTTGTTCATGGGTAAAGGTTGCGTGCCGAATATTTACATGTGCTGCGGCTCCGAGCTTCGGTCTAATTAAGATGGCGTGATTAAAGCGACGGCGAACGATACATCGCGATAGCCCCAAAACGTCCGAGATAACGATGCGTCTTGTGAGGCTATCTGCCATACCGCGTGAAACGGGTGTGATCTCTTCTTCGCAACTTCCAAATCCGACCGGAACCCACCGAGCGCTCACGTGCAAAGGTTTTTCCCATGACAAATCGAACCTAGCGAGTGGATTCCAACCGCAAAATCCCAAAAAGAAACCCGTTCGATAAGGACAGCCCACTTCGCATTGATGCTCTTTCGAACCAACCTTTTCGGATCTAAAGTAAAAACAGAGCGCAGTGATCAAGGTGGATAACATGCATACGGCAGAAATACCGAGCAGCGTTAGTCCGCCAACGAGAATGATGCGGTCGCTCTTCCAATAATGATGAACGAAAGCCGAAACCGTAATGCATACTGCGAGCCCGCGCAGTGTCAGGGGGACCCAACCTAGTAACTCGAACACCGGAAGAATCAGCAAGCGTTTCGTTGTTCGTGCAAATGGCTCCAGCCGTGTCATTAATAAATGCTTCGCGTTAGACAAGTTCATCGGTATGTCTCCAAACAAATTGCGGACTTAAGATTTTTTTCTTGGAGAAAGAGGTAACGGTGCCACCACTACTTAGCAATCGTTCTGCTCATGTAACGTTCAACGATTTTGGTGGTGAGTTCAGCGATGACACTGTCGATGTCTGCAACACCTGGCATCGGTTCGACGCGATGACTGAACATGGGAATCGCGAGGGACTTGACATCACTAGGAGAAACATAGTCACGACCGTTTAACATGGCCCAGACTTGTAACGCTGGCATTGCAAGTACGAGAGAACGTGTCGAAACTCCCAGCGCGATCCGCTTATCGGTACGCGTTGCTTCAGCGATATCCGTAAGGCATTCCATAATCGCTTCGGAGATGGCGACGTTTTCTTGAACGTGTTGCCGAGCAGCGAGAATCTGCTGAGGCGTCACTCCAAAGCCACTTGGTTTTGCGCGATTTGCACGCCACTTCTTCAATACGTCCAACTCCAAATCTCGCTTGAGATGACGCATCTTGATCTTGAAGAGGAAGCGATCGAGTTGGGCGCGGGGCAGGGGATAGGTCCCCGAGAGATCCAGTGGATTTTGAGTTGCCAACACGAAGAACAACTCTTCCATGCGATGAGTTTCGTTATCGACCGTGACTTGCTTTTCGGCCATCGCTTCAAGCAACGCGGCTTGAACTTTTGGACTCGTACGATTGATCTCATCGGCCAGAACGATGTTGGCAAAGACCGGGCCGGGTCGATAGGTGAAGCATCGCCTTTCGGGGTCAAACATCGTCACACCCGTGACATCCGATGGGAGCAGGTCGGGGGTGAATTGAATGCGACGAAAAGAACCAAAGGCATCGCCCGAGGGACGAATGATGGCCGTGCCGAGCGCTTTGGCCAACGTCGTCTTGCCGCTGCCGGGATGGTCTTCCAAGAGAACATGTCCATCGGCTAGGAGCGCGGTCAAAATGAAACCGATCACGTCATCACGCCCCTGGACCATGTGCCGACAACAATTACCCAGCGAGCGCATCATGGCTCGAACGTCATTTAATGAATTGATTTCTGGCCTGGAAACCGAGTGAGTGACAGCCCGCTCCACGACAGCGGTGGTGGATTCGGAGGAGGGATTTGATAGAAGATGCATGGTCGGCTCCGGCGTAATTTCGGGGAATGGATTGCGTTTGCCTGCGTGACCCAACACGCACTGGATGAGTGAAGCGGTCGGGGTGGGTTCCACGGGACATCGAAAACTAAAAAATCACGGAGTCCTCTTAAGGATTGCCTTTGGAATTCAAGCACATTACGATGATTTTTCTAACTTTCTGAAGGGTCCGTGCATGTCCGACTCCTCCCTCTCGATCGTTCTTCAAAGTTTGCTGGATCGACTGAAGTCAGGGGATCCTCAAGCTCGAGATGAGCTGATTGGCTACTCCTATGAGCGCCTCCTGAACATAGCACGCAGGCACTTTCATTCCTTTCAGCGGCTGAGGGCTTGGGAAGAATCAACGGATGTAACTCAGAACGCGGCGATGCGTTTACGCAGGGCGCTTGAAACAGAGCGACCGGAAAAAGTGTTGGACTTCGTTCGCTTGGCGGGCGAAATGATCCATCGCGAACTGCTTGATTTGTCGCGCAAGCACTTTGGTCGCAAGGGGAATAAAAGTGAGCGTCGTCCATTAAATGTCTTTGGTCAAATGATCGAGGACCATAATGAGCATGCGGCGCAATTGGATCCTGCACAAAAGACGGACGATCCTGTGCCTCATGGCTTTTGGGAAGATTTTCACGAGGTCGTCGCTAAACTGCCCGATATTGAACGTGAGACGGTGATCCTGTTGTTCTATCAACAGCTCAAACAAGCCGAAGCGGCGGAAATACTCAATGTCGATGTTCGTACCGTCAAACGTCGTTGGCTATCGGCGCGTAAGCTCATCCGCAAAGGGATGAAAGATTGGGATCTCGAGCTACCCAATCCATCTGAAGAGTCGGTGGAATGATTCCCAATCTCGATTTGTCTGCAGTGCCAACACCTCGATTGACGTTCGCTCGCGATATCAAAGAATTCCCTCGATTGAAAGAAGGGGTTAGCTTATGTGACTTCACTTCATCTGCTGCATTTCAGCGGGAAGCGATCGATGTAGTCGCCACGGCAGTTCGCATCTATGAAGCGGCGGGATTTGCAACGCAAGTTATCATTCCCGAAGCCTATGCGGAAAAACTCGATCGAATTGCCGAATTGCAGATGCAAGCGCTGAGCAACCATGTCAGGGGAGAAAAGGCAAAAGCGGAGTTGAACTCGCAGCCATGGAATGAATTGGTGAATCGTTTGACGGTAGCAGACGCTTATCGTTACGCGCAGATGACCCCTGATCCGAGCTTGTTTCGCGAAATTCGATTGTTGGAAACAGAGAATCCCTACGACGGTTATTATGGAATCAAAACGGGCAATCCCGATTTTAAATCGGCCGCGGATACGGTGTTTAAATATAGGCAAACCAATTGGTATAAGAAGGACCTAGGACCAAGTCTCTTTGAAGATACGATGCATGAATGGGCGCATCTGTTTGAAGAAGCTTATCCACTGGCTGCCAACGTCATTCGTATCGCAACCAAAGTCGATACCTTAAAAACGCGTTCCTATGCCTCGGTACCCAGAGAAGAGCTTGCAATCCTCGTTGGAGAATACGCCCTACATGAAACCGGGCATCGTGTTCACGAGTTGATAGATGCGGCCCCCGTGACTTCGCTTGCCATTGCCAGGGGGCTAAAGCAGGTTTTGGAAAGAGTCTCTCCGGAATCACAAAGCGCACTCCACGATCAACTGAAGGCCAGGTCAAAGCGGATGGAGGAACTCACCGAATCAATAGCGCGAAAGAGTTTGGTGAAGAAGATTCAGGAAGGCTCTGACACGGCGGGCGTCAATGCTGCTCTGAGAGCCCTTGTACACTTAGGCGAAGAAGAAGATTTGCGAGGGCTGAGCGTCGAGCGTTTGAACTTCGGCTATGAGCCAATCGGAGATAGCATTGGTCGTCGGCTCGGTAAGCTTCAATGTATCACTGACTTGAATCTTGAATATACATCGATAGGTCCAGATACGTTGCGGGCGCTGGAGTCCATGCCGCTGCATCGTCTTAATTTGGCCGGTACGAAAGTGTCAAATTCGTCGCTTTGTTTTTTGCCCCTGAGCTTGCTTGAATTGGATTTAAGCGGAACACGGATTGGTGACGCTGCGGTTCTGTTCTTAGGTCGATTGCAAAAACTAACCACACTGGACGTGAGCGGAACGCAGATTAGTGCTAGCGGCTTAGACGAATTGAAGTCAGCGTTGCCAAATACCGAGGTGGATGCAACGCTCTGATCTCTCAAAGGGCTATAACTCATTTTTGAAACGCGGAGACACGGAGTTCACGGAGGGGAAGTACCTTGTTGGCGCGACTAAGGAAGTTGAGCCGTGATCGTCACGGCCGTTTCGCCCATCAAATAAATTCTTTCCAAAAAAGCTGTCCCGTCCAGACCGCCTGAGTCGCTCTCTCCATCATGCATCGGGATCTTGAAGAAATCCTTTTAGGTTCGGAAGCTTTTGGAAAACGCCAGTGTATCTCGTTTATACTGAAATGGCATCGTCATGGCGACTACAACCCGACACGTAAAGGCTTGTTGATTTTATCGTGGTTGCAGGGAGGTAGGTTCAGAACTAATAGGATTATTCAAAATTACCCGCCCGCTTGCGGGAGGGTCGGACGCCGTAGCGGCCGGGGAGGGCCTTACCCAAGCCCTCTCCGGCCATGAGAGGCCGACTCTCCCTCTGGAGAGTTGCTTTGGTTCGATCAAATCAACAAGCCAAGCAAGGAAATGCATTTTCAATGACTGTTTGATTCTGCCGAGGTGTATCTTATGTTCAGCGGTTCCACAAACGCAAAACGCACGCATGTTTTGCTCTCTACAATCCGTTTGCTGGTTCCCCTGGTTGGTTTTGTGATCTGTGCAAGTTCATTTGCGCATGGATCTGTTTTTGAACATCCGACGGCTGCCTACCGACTGGCGCTACCTGACGCTTGGTCGGCGAGCACATCGATTGACGCAGCAGGATTACCGCGCACGACGTTGACGCATGGTGAGCACGGTCGCTTTACACTTTATGCCCTTCGTGTACCCGGCCTATCAACGCTTTCACTTGATGCGGTCGAACCCTATGCGATTCGATTGGCGACGGCTGATGCCGGTGTGATGTCGATGAAGCAAGGACATGATCAAGCTGCGGATCCGAGATTAAAAATCGGTGCTTTTGACAGCCATCAAGTGAAGTTGTCAGGCAATGGCACAGAAGGGATGGTCGCATTTGCCATTTCGAATGGTTACTTGTATGTCGCTACGACGCAAGGGAACTCGGGGCAATCGCGCGAGTCTGTTGCCGCCTTCGCAGGCGTATTGTCAGGATTGACTGTACCCGAAGTTAAGCCGGAGTTCGCACCGCGGCCGGAGAAGAGTGAAACGTTGGAAATGGCTGCCGCAAAGGTGAAAGCTTCGGTGCCGAGAGTGGGAGTATTGCTTCGTGAGTTGTCGAAAGATTCCGACAAACCGCGTATTATCGAAAAGGGACACGGCTCTGGTGCGATCGTTTCCGCGAATGGCTATGTGTTGACCAATCGACATGTCGTGGAAGAAGAGCTTGCCGAGGATTCCGATGGGAAACCGATTTTCCGATCGAGCTATGATCCGGTCATCCTCACTTGGGATGACGATACGAAACTCCCTCCGACGTTGGCGGATGTTGTTGCGATCAGTGACACCTATGACCTAGCGCTCTTAAAACTACGTGGTAATCGGAGTGACTGGCAAGCGCTACCGTTGGTCAATCCAGCATTGATCCGTGAAGGGCAGAAGATCATGGTGGCTGGGTGGCCCGAGTTGGACAAACACAGCGAAGCCGTATTCACGGTTAATGAAGGCGCGTTGACCTCGACGAAAGCAAAGGTTGCTGGGTTAGACGCTTACACGACCTCCGCAATGACTTATCAAGGGAATAGTGGTGGACCCTTTTACAGCTTGGACTTGGACGGTGTGATTGGGATCCTTTATCGTGGACTTACGAACGATGGCTTGGGCTTCGAAAGCATCAACGCTTGCGGATCTGTTCCCATCGGCCGGATTCTCGAAGAATTCCCCCAGTTGCTTCCAGGCAACGATTTAACCCGATTTAGTGTGAATCGCGCGGTGTGTTTTCTTGATGAGGGTCGATTTGCGGCCGCGTTAATCGAGAGCGATGGCGTGCTGCGTGCCGATCCCCAATCATCGAAGGCCGCTCTGGTCAAATATCGAGCCTTACTTCGCCAAGGGGCACCCGCGTTTGTCATCGAGCCAATCTTCGAACAGATCGCACCGGAGGATCAAAAAATTGCTGCCCTCTGGCGAGCGCGATCTTGTCTCGAAGCAACCGATTGGAATGGTATGGCCACGGCATTAGCGACTTGGGAATCCCTCGTCGGGCTCAATGAAGCACCCGATCCGATTGCATTATTGAAACCAGGTCGGAGCGCAAAGCAATCGCGCATGCCTGACATGCAATGGTTGGAATACAATCGACTCAAAGCGTATCAGAATGCTTCGACTGGTTTAGGTGGGCTTCATTATGCCGCTCAGAAACTCGGTGGCGAGTTCAGTGCAGAGGCCGAAGTGTTATCTGCCGTCAACGAGATTCGCCAATGGATGCTCGACAAACAAATCACGGAGTTCCCCGCTCGTGAAGCCGATCGTCCCGATAAAGAACGGCTGATGCAATGGACCAAAAAACTCGAAGCGGGCTATACACAATGGCCTGCGAGTCCTGAATTGGCCTTTTTGTATCTGGTCTACTTGAGGGCAATGTGCGGCGATACCGAGCCTGCCGATGAGACTTATACACAACTCCTCAAATGCGATCGGCATGATCAGTTCTTCTTGCAAAATCTCTGGCACTACGCAGTGTTGCGAAAAAAGCCGGAGCTTGCATTCGCACTCTTGCAGATATGTGGTGTCGGTAAGAATCCGGGCGGAGCACTTTTAGCCGGACTCACCTCGGAACTCGTCGCCGATAAGCTAAAAAAACAAATCGACGATCAGGCAGTTACCGAAGAGGAACTGAACTGGCTTTTGGCTTTAGCCATACGCCGAGACCTTGTCCCTAAGGAAACAAAACCTGCCAACCTTGTCACGGAATTAAGTGCCTTTGCCGCTCGTTCGAGAAAACGGGCAGTGCTAACCGTTGAACGGAGTCCTTTGGTTTTCGAATACCCAGATCTTCAGGCAGCACGTGCACTGCTGCCAAAGAGTTTGATCAGAAGAGATGATTGGTGGGGGCCATGGGCTTACTTCTACGACGGTCTTCAATGGAATCGCAAGTAGGGAAGGGGCGTTGCTGCAAGTAATAAGGTTACCAGTATGAACAATCAATCCGCATCGGGAACTGCGGCAACGCTCGAAGAGGCCGTGGCAAAGCTATCTAGCGAGTCAGCAGAGATTCGAGCTGAAGGGGTCGTTGCAATTGCACGTCTCGTCCAACAGAGAGTTGCGGCGAAACTGGGGGTACGTTTGCAAGAAATCGCCTCCTCAGATCCTTCGGGAGTCGTTCGTTGTCATGCGATCGAAGCTCTGTTGGTTTCCCATGAGGCCATCGATCATTACCTGCCAACATTAATCGACTATCTTCAAAATGGCATCGACGATGAGCTGCGGATCACAGCGCTCAATACGCTCAGCCGAATTGGTTCGGCAGCCCGAGTCGCAGTACCTCATCTATTCAACATTCTTGAGATGCCCATAGACAGCCAAACAGGCCCAACCCGTGTCCAGCAATGTGCATTGGAGGCGCTGTGGTTGATTGATCCATCGCCGCGCGAAGCCGTGCAAGCGTTCGTCATCGCGGCGCGTTGGGACTACGATTGCGAGCTCGATCTGAGGTATGGCGAGTTAGCGGCTAACAAACTTGAATTGATGGGTCGCAAAATCGTACTTGAGTTGCTTCGAGTTGCTTGTGACGAGAAGATCATCGGAACTTATTTCATTCGGCAAATTCTGGAGAGGATTCGCTACTTTCCACCAGAAGCGGACGATTTGGTGCTCGCGGGGCTAGCGTCAAAACAGCTCGATTTCTGGCACGGGGCGACACCGTTCCTCTGGTTTGATGATCCGATTCCTGTCGTGCGCAAAGCGCTTAAGCATCCCGTTCAGAGGATTTGTGAATTAGCCTTGCGCAACATTCGCAAATCCCCTGATCGATTTGCCGAGACTTTGCCCGACGTGATAGTATCGGCAACCGCTACAGATGATCGATTAGACAACGAGGAGGAAAGGAACACGCGCTGGATTGATCGCATTTGTGATCACCTACTGACGGCCAGTAGTATTGCCGGAAAGGATCCAATGCTGCGTGAAAAAGTGGTTTCTTTTGCGCTGCAGTTTGCGCGTTGTGATGATCCTTGGATGCAGTTAGCGCTATTTGAAAACCGCAGGATTTTCAACTCTCAAGAACGCGAATCGTTCCTGCAAACTTTGAGAAAGCATGCGCATGCATCTTTGCAGACGCTCATTGATGCAGATTTATTGGCCAAGGATGAGGGTCAGGAACGGTTTGACGCACGGCAGTGCAGTAATATTATCACTTCCCTTGTTTTGCTGTTCGATGAAAAGGATTCTAAACCCTATTTCATGGCGACAAAGTCAGGTGATTACGGTAGATACTTTTTCAAGAATATGGTGCTTGAGCTCCTGCAGAGCATCGGGCCGCGCGCTGCGGGCACGGTACCATTTCTGGAACAACTCATCCGCTCGACGGATGAGTCTAAACCGATCTGGAGAGAGTTGGTTAGAACCTTGGCCGCCATTGCCCCAGAAAACGCACTTTTGCAGCAAGTCGTTCATAAAGATGCCCAGCTAAGAGCCTATGTCGCTTGGAAATGCATACGATTGGAAGTCGACTCCAAACGTCGTATCGATCACTTTTGCGAGATGGCAAACGATTCGAACTGGGGGGTACGAACGGAAGCCGTGCAAACATTGTGGTTTGAAACGAAGAACGTGAAGTTGGTGGTTCCATTATTGCTCAGTCACTTGGAAGATCCAAAATATGCGGGTTTTAATTACACGTATGAATGCAAAGAGGACGATACCTGGGGCGATCTTGATCCTCGTTTCTTGCGCTCTCAGTGGCCTCACGTCGTAGAGCAATTACTACAAATTGCAGCCGAGGATGCATCTGCGATCCCGCTGATCGCGCTCGCAATTGAACGACAACAAGCCTTTCATCTCAATCTCATGCGGGTTAAAGCCTTGTTGTTTTGTAACTCCAAGCAAATGGTTCCCGAATTGATGCATCAATTGCTATCGCAAGTATCCCTTTTTAGTAGCATTGAGATCCCTGATTTATTGTGCGCATTGGAAGACAGCGGAGAGCATCTCGCGATTGATGACCTGCGCTATTTATTGCAACGGGTTCCGCCTGCAGAGATTGAGTGGCACGACGCCATCTTCTACTTAATTCGGCGAGCCGGTGTTCGAGCACGGTCTCTGCTCGTCGATTTGTTTCAGTTAGCGGAGCGCATCCCGGAAGACAGCAAGGTCCGAGATCATGAATCGATAGCAAAGACCATGGCGGCGATCACTCCAGGCTTACAATCGCATGCGAATACCATAACTTTGATTTTGGATAATTCGTACTTGGCAAAAGAATTATTTGCGATCGTTCGATGGCAAGAGCCTGATGTCGTGGAAAGAGTGCTCGTGGCTGAAGTGCAGCGACATGTACCGAATATCGAATCCGAAGTGATCGCGCAACCCAACAAGACGGAGCCGAGCAAGCCTGTTGCTTTTAAGAAACAAATCGATCCACAGGATTTAGTGAAAGAGCTACAAGATTCACGGCCCGAACATCGGCGCGGTGCGATCATTGGACTTGGTTATTTCGGAACAAGGGCGGAGTCCGTTGTAACAGCACTCTTTCCATTTCTCGATGAAGATTCCGTGGATTTGCGAGATCAGACGTTGATTGCCTTGGAAAGAATCGGCTCTTTGGCGATCGTGCCCGCGCTGTGCAAGCGGCTGGAGGTATCCAATTGGGCCCATCGACTCGAAGCAGCAGAGCTATTGTCGCGTCTTGGGAATGACGAAAGCGTACCGGGAGTGATGAGCCTGTTAAGCGATTTCGATATCCAAAACGCAAAACTATTTGAGCAATCGCTTGCTGCTGCGACTCACGATCGCTTGGTTCGACAAATTCGGGAGGTTGTTGAAGGGGACGGGAAATGGGCTTTATCTAAACTCGGTAGCCTCAGGGGCCATCTTCCGTTGTTGCTTCCACTGGCAGGTATCATCGAATCAGGCAATAGCGTCTTAAGGGAAACGGCGATTTTGGTATTACGACGGTTTGAAAAACACGCTGTGATGTTAGTACCGTTGGTGCGAAAGATGTTGGTAAGTGAAGAGTGGACCACTCGGCTGGCAGCCGGAGGCACGATCTGTGCCATTGCACCATCGAACGATGTGATCCGCGAGTGTTTAAGCGACCTGAGCAAAGACCCGAACGAGATCGTCTCCGAATCAGCCATCATCGAATTGGAACATCTCGAGCCTGATGAATAACCTACCGAACACTTGCCTGATCCAACTGTTTTTGAACATAGGGTTCGATCATTGTGTTTCCTCCAATTCTGATGTGGATCTCCGGGTTGCATTGGAATGATTCCAGGCCTGTCGACGTGCGCAGCAATGGGCCGCAGTTGCGTAGCGACTCAAATTCTGAGTTAGGGACACCCTATTTTATAAAAATCATTTCTTTAGATGTGTCCCTTTTTCGATTGGAGCGTCGCCATGTCATCCAGATTCAGCGAGTTGGCCGAATCGGAACACACCCTCTTCATGAAAGTCGTGACAGCATGTCCAACCATTCCCAAAACGCGCCCCAAGATGACTGGATGATTGGTTTTTTTCAAAACGAAGTTGATGAATTGCCCCGCGCAGCGGAAACGATGTCGGGCCAGTCAGCGGTCGAACCTGAGACGCTCGTGTCCCAGTCCTCGCCTTCGGCCACAGAACAAATTGTGGGTAACGACGCGAAGGTCATGACAACCCATTCGACTGTTCCGAGAAGCATTGAGAAGTTGCGCTCGAAAGGCTTTTTGACGATCTCGTTGACCACCATTATTGCCCTCTCCCTGGGTTACTACTGCGGCAACAAAAACGGAAACGGTGCTCAAGCAACGGTGAATCCTAAGCCGGCACCGGACCATCAAGTTGCCGTGGAGCCTGTGGTTCCGAGCGGAACGTCGAAGGCTGAGGAACCTACAGACTCGGATGGGGGACACAAGCGAAAAAGTCCGTTTAAGCGGAGTCATGAACTTCCGGCCAATCCCGACTTTCAAAATGTTCAAGTTCCCACGACTTTGCCAGTGTCAGTCGAATTACCGAAGTATCCTGTTGCTCCACTAAGCCCCTTGGAGCTTGAGAGAATGCGTCAAATGCTCCTCAACTAATTGACGGTAGTTGTAATGCGAGTGAAGCTGTGGGCGTAAGCCCACAAGGGGTTGGTATCGTAATCATTTCCCATTTTCAATTAATCAGCTGAGGATACAACTCGCGAATGCTGTACAAGCGAAAGAAGATTTAGAAACACAGAGGCACAGAGAACACAGAGAAAGAGGAGTGTTCTCTGTGCCTTATAGCTTATCTCTTGCTCCCGGCTTTCAGTTGTTTCCCAGAGAGAGCCAATCATCGGCATTCTCTTTCGTGTCTTCGCGCGAACATTCCGGTAATAAAGGTTTTTGGTACTAGTCCCGCGCCGAACAGAGCTTGCTCTGTGTGAAACGCATGAGAAAGAAACCGCCCACAAGCATGCCTATTAAGACTGGCCAAGTGCTCCAGATCGCTTCATGCCGGACCCCTGCGTTCCGCCATGACAACAGCATACCGAGAATCGAACGTGTTACGGTTGTGTGAATTGACATGGGAGTCACAGGTGACTCACGGAATGGGATAACTCGATACAGCTCGTGTCGTCCTGCTTGCAAAGCGTCACCGATCGCAGGCAGGGGACAATTCGAAGCGAAGAATTATTGAGATTCTTTCTTTCGAAGGGAGTCAATGGTGTCCGTGATTGCGGTACGTACCGACGGCAATGGCTCGTCAAGGAGTAATCGCTGGAGTTTTGAACGAAAGTACTGGTAAGGATTTCCATGTGGGTAAGCAACACGATTAACTGCGGACCTGATCGTTCTCGCTGCCAAGACACGTGCTTGCTCGCTGCAAGCTCCTCCTAAACTTTGTTGACCGACGACATCGACTAACTGCTCGATATCATCCCAATCCCACGATTGGACCTCAATGATTCCAGTCTGACAAGCATCGTCAACGGCCGCTTGCTCAAGTAGGTCTGCGAGACGTTGACTTTGTAATTTGATTGCAAGTTCTCTTGCTTCGCCATGTTCTTCGCGAGCCTTTCGTAGTTCAATGAGTATGCTCTCGAGAATCGCATAGGCGGATGCGGTGCGGATTGATTCACGGTCATCGATTAGTTGTTTGCGGACATCGTCATATCCGCCAAAGTAGATAATCATCTGCAAGAAGTGCTTAAGATCGATGGGATCGAGTCTGTCGAGGTAATCGTATTGGACTTCACGCAACGTCTCTAAGATCGGTGGGTGAAGCGGCCTCGCATAGCTTCCCGAATCCGGAAAGAGTTCTTTTAGAAATCGTTCGCCCGATTCCCCATTGTATTTTCCGAAGGTTTCCTCGATCAATCTTGGTAACGCGAGTAATACCGGGGCCGTACGCAAACCTGAGCCACCAAATGCCTGTAGTTCGGCGAAGAGTTGACTGAAGGTTGCATCATCTAGGTAGGGGTCAACGAAGGTCGACAAAAGATGATCGAATTTCCGTTGAACGTCACCAACCATGTTGTCGTCTGCAGTCTGTGTGGTTTCGTGTAGCGCGTCGATAACGGGATCGACGCAACTTTGCAACGCAACGACACAACTTTCAACAAAGTGAACTACACTGGGAAACCGTGCTCTTGGAACACTTTGCATCGCTCGTTCGATAACCAAGCCCATGGCGGGTGGCACCTCGGGACGATGTGTGGCGAGTCGTGAAGCAAGGCCTCGATAGGCTTCGTTTGAGGCATTCGCAGAGAGCGGATGTGCGGGCTCACCTGTGAGCAAATAATAAGCCAACGCGCCTAATGCATACACATCACTCAGTACTGATGTGTTGGATGGATCGGATGCTTGTTCGGGTGCCAGGTGAAGAACATTACCCACAAGTTCGTCCGTGGGAGAAAACTCACCGAAACCCCACACACCAAGGTGGCCAGCGGAGGTTGTACCGACATGTTCGGGACGCAAATGTCCATGCACAATTTGCCGTTCGTGGGCATGCTCTAACGCAGCGGCCACTTCACGAATGATGTGTAGCATCTTCTCAGGCGATAGGGGACCGTTAGCGACAACTTGGTCTCGACAACTGTTGGTGATCGTCCAAGCTAGGATCAAATAGGGAAATCCATCGACCGTCGTATCGTACTGACACTTGGGAATGCCGCGATGGTCGAGCTGAACCAAAACGGTTGCGATCCGCTGAAAGTAAGTAACGCTCTCGGGGTCGTTGCGACGCGATACAATAATAGGGGTCGTCCGCGATAAGTCATCACGATGAATCCCTTCATAAGTCCAAGCTCTCGAGTCCTGCGAGATGATGCGATGAATGATGTAACCTGGAATCATGCCGAAGTCATTGACGGGACCTTCATCCGAAAAATTCTTCTTCGTCGGTACTTCGAAATTCGACTCAGATTGACCAGAAGGATCGTTCGCAGTCATGTGTGGTTACTCTCTTTCTGGAGCCATTGATGACCAAAGCATTAGTCGGACAGCGCCATTTCGTAAGCCACCCGCCCGCTTGCGGGAGGGTCGGACGCCGTAGCGGCCGGGGAGGGTCTTACATAATCCTCGCGGGAAGCCGCTAAGATCGCGAAGTCCAGGAATCAAAATCGTCTCGCAAAAGCGATCGAAGAGGACTCGGGCCTTGAGAGGCGCGGCTCTCTTCTAAATCTGGCGACGGTAGCTACCCAGCTTGCCAAGTGGCGCTGTCCAATTAGGGCGTTGAAAGGTATTCGTGTTGGTAACTCATGACGATATTGTAATTCTAAAGAGTGTCATCAACTTAGCGGGTTGGCTCGCTTTTGCATTTGTTCTTCCACGTAGGCTTTTGCCTCTGTCAATCCTTCACCCATAATGCGCTTATAGAGAAGTACGGCCTTAACTCTCTCACCGCTTTGAATTAATTGAAAAAATTCAGGGTCAGTGTTAAGGTTTGTGATGCGTTCCGCCGCAAGTTTCAACTCGTCGATCGTGGAACTGGATTGTTCGGAACGCAGTGTTTCCAAATGAACCAGGATGGAGTTCATCATCGACGGCGCATTGGGCACCAGTTCTTTCAAAACGACCAGCCTTGTTTCGTCGGAAACCGCTAACAGCACTTGCGCCAATCTTGAGGGGAGTGCAGGATGCTCTCGTTGATTTGTCATGATGACCTGAAGTAACTTTTGTATTGTCAGCGGATACTCAAAGCGTGTCAGGCAGTCCAGCAACGCATCGATCAACTCTGGCCAAGTTGCTTTTTCGGCAATCGGCAGCACGACCGCATAGTGATCCCACCAACTACCGTCTTCCCGTGCGATTTCCTGAGACCGATTGACCGCCGCCATCAAAGTCATGGGAAGTCGGTTGTGATGAGCTAATGTTTTAGCCGCAGCTCGACTGACGTGGATGCTCGGATCCTCAAGCAACATTTCTAGCGTTGCGGCCCATTGATCGTTTAGTAGTTCCGCGAAGTTGATTGCTTCTATGGCAGCGTGCCGCACCTCTTCATTCGGATCACTTAAGCACTTCGAGAGTCGCCAAAATACCTCTACGCTTGAATCTTCATGGCCAAGGGTACGAATGATGTCGAAACGAATCGAGAGGTCGGGATCATCGAGCCAGTCGCAAAGGCGAAACGCGTTTTCATTAGAAACACCGCGTGACAAATACGCGTTGGCTACCCAGGAGCGAACGGACGGATGTTTCGATGCTTCGAATAGGATGGACTCGATTTCATTCGGAAAGAGTCCTCGTTCACAGATTGAGTCGACGACTTCGATGATGGCTAAGGCTACATCCGGTTTGCAGTCGTCCAAGTGTTGGTGTAGGCGACGCGAAAGCTGAGAAGCAAAGTTCTTTGCTGCTGATGTGCGTTCGCGGTCGAGTTTCAGCAGTTCACAAACGAATAGGTGCAGCGATTTAATTTGGCATACGACCTGTTCAGTAGGATTCAAAAAGACTTGTCGGAACCAGAAATTTAATTGCTCCCAGGCATCATCGATGTTTCTCGCGGCGACACGTAATAACCACGCCGCAAACGCATGGCTACAACTGATGTATTCCTCGGAATGGTCGAGCAAAAATCGTTGGATCTCCATTCGATCGGTAATATCAAGGCCGGTTTGAACAAGATCGGCAAGCGTGTAAACCATATCACGGTAAATGTCTGTTTCATCCGTTGCTTCAGACCCCTGCTCGAGCCGCTGCATTAAATTGTTGGCTTGCTCTTCTGCCGTTAGTTGGCGGTCATCAATGCGATAGGCTAGCGCGAGTCGCCATTCTGTCAGTGACGCCCCTTGCTTGCCGAATGCAGCGGGGGGAACCTTGAGGTACTCCAGCGCGGGCAACTCCGGCGAAATTACCAGGGACGCGATATCGGACATCGAAGCACGAGAGTTGATTGTCAGCAGCCTTAAGCGTTTAAAATCTCCCTTTCTTAGCATTTCTGGTTCATCATCGGTTGAGCGTGTCAGCGACGAAATACTGAGGGGACACAAATGCAGCGATGAGAGCGTCCGACCGTGTAGAAAATGCGTCAGAGTATTTTCCGCGACCTCATCCGCGAATTGACAATCCGAGAGATCGAGATGGTCCAAGTGAATCAACTGGTTAACCCAACGAACCAAATGTTGAACAGCATCCTCTGAAAGCGGTTGGTAGGAGCGAATGGTTACAGCTTGTAGCCGACTGCCCCATTCATATTCAACGTGAGCGGCGTCGCGTAGTTCGTCCCCAAGGATCCGCTCAGCACTATACTCGAGTGCTTTCAAATTCAGATTGGCCTGGCCAATTGTCGCCAAGATCCCATCGGTCGAAGTAGCTTGGGGCGCATTGTGAATCTTCAATCGATCTAGGGTACGGATGTGTTCGCTGTAGAGCAAAGCGCGGACGCCTTGGTTGCTCAGAAGCGATGAGACCAACTCAATGCATTTCCATCGCTCAATGTTCACGCTCTTTCCAAAAACTTCTGCAATACGGTCATTAAGGAAAGCGAACGTGATGCTTTCAATGCGACTCCGCTCGAGACTTTCCACGAACTGGGCCGCGTCTTTCTCAGAGAAGCGAGCGTTGTTGTAGCTGAAGGTGCGAAGTTGTGGAAACTGGGACGAGCTACCGATTGCAGCAAGTCCATGTCCAAGGACTCGGCAGCCATCGAGTAAATGCAGCTCACCGAGAGAGCTGAGGTTCGCTGCTCGTGCGAGCAGCGTAGCTCCTTCATCACCAAGTTGAGAGTGGTGCGTGAATGCCAGGGATTTAATGTTGCTTAAGTGAGGCGAGTTAACCACGGCGTTAATCCCCTCGGTGCCACAAAAGCCACGAATTTCCAAGTTTTGAATTCCGCTCAATAGCTCTGAGTTAAGCGACGTATTGAGTGCGGCGAGTTTGTCTCGCCTCGATAACAACGTCAATTTGTCGACCCAGCCTTGCTCGAAAAGCTGGACGAATTTGGCAGGTAGTTGTGTAGGATGAGCGAATGATTCGACATCCAGTTCCGCTTGGACAAATCCGCGATTGAGGGTGACCGAAATATTGAAACTCCCTTCCTCAAATTGTTTCTGGAGGCTAGTTACCAGTTCTTGCTCGCGCCGGCTGAAAAACTCCAAATCAATATTGGAAACAACTTGTCGCAAGTCGGAAAAGTGCTCTGCTCGTTCGACTTGCAACCGGATCAGCCCCGACCATTCAGTGTCGCCTTGTTGTCGCAAGAGTTCGGCAAGCTGCAGATGTTTTGTGGAATCACCTCGATTGGCTTGGACCGATTTTAAGAGCGATCGGATTGAATCCATGTGCGGAACTCCGTGTGGTCCTGATGCTTATTTGCCATGATGCAGGCACTTAGCTGATGACATGGCGACGAAAGTAAGTATGTTTGGGCTGAACGATGACATCAATATAAATCAGGTCGTATCGCGCCAGGCCGGAAGTCGTTGCAGAAGGATTTGCAGCGGACCGTTTAGTTGTGCAATTATCTCTTGGATTTCCCACACCGTTAGCACGATCGAGTCTTCTTCCTCTAGGCGAAATGCAGCTTCACCCGCATTACCCGATTGTTTCCGTCGAACTTCGATGCGGATCGTTGGTTGATAGTCCCAAGAGTCGTACTGGACGTGGATGCTTTCACCCCCTGTAACGGAAATGGAAGACGTGATCGCTTGAGATGGTGATAGGGTGGTTTCAACGCGCGTATCATCATCTTTCGCAGGCATGCTCCAATCGTCTGGATGACCATTTTTATGGTTCACGCACGCAGCATAATTGAAACCGCAATTCACACAGATCAGCTTCCAGTTCTGATTCCAGCTCGGTGTGTTAAATGTATCTCGCGGTTCACGGGGTTCACACACAGGCTTACCACAGTTCGTGCACTGTGGTGTTTCAAATGAGACATGGCATTGCGAGCAACGTTCGAGGGCAATGTCGACCAGCGCTCTGCACTGAAAACAGGGGGCGATGTAATTCATTGGACGCTCCAGAAACGTTTGGAAGCCAGCAAACACTACTGAAAATGGTATTCATACACATCAGGCTGATTCAACGGTTTGGAACCATGCAACATGTAGAGCACCTGGTTTTGCAGATAAGTGCTCTTGCAGAAAACCACTACGGAGACGAACGCGATGAACAACACTAACTTCAACGTATCGTATTTTCGAGACATCTCAATTACTCGTTTGTAAGATGTTTCCGGAAGACCGTTTCTGCTTGAGACATCCAATGCAGTTCGTCTGTCCTGGTGAATTAGCGTCGTCAGTCGCGAAGCGGGGACAATCTTTTTTCCATTCGTCCCTTTTCTTACAGATGCGTCGCTAAGGGGTGCGTTCCGCCAACGGATCGAACAGTTTGTCGAAATAGACAGCGACTCGCTTGATGTCCGAACGAAATCCGTAACAAATCCCTTCTTTTGAAAAGCAAAGTGAGAAAAAGATGTTCCAGGGAACCTTGGTTCAAAACATGGTTTGCAACGCGCGAGCGACCTTTTTAACCGCGACGTTTTTACTGACCGCGGTCGTGATGCAGTGTACGGACGCTCATGCAGAGATGCCCCCTGAGTACTACGCCAGTCTGCAACTTGCGGCTGGCGAGTCGTTGACCATCCATGTTGAACGGGTGGTCGTACGGAGCCGCAAAAGTGAGGAAGACCTCGTCCTAGACGTCACTGCGTACTGCCTTGTCGAGAACGTGGAAAGATCGCAGTCGAAGTTGATATCGCAATTCTGTATTGTGATTAATTATCAACGCGTCGAGCGCGTCCATAAGATCTTGGGTTATTCGGAGATTCCAATGCTCCATGCAGGCCGATCCTATCCCGCCTTTTTAGATTGGGACAAAACGAAATGCCAGTTTGTCCCTGCGGCGCGTGGCTACAGTTTTCAAAAGGTCTTTGCTAAACCGGCGATCATTAAGCCCGGGGACAATAGTTGAATTGACTTGGCAACTATGAGGAATGAGTAGCGGATCGATTACCATCAGCGTTCAACTCCGGCGGCGAGCAACGGTGTTCAAAGCCGGATGGCGATTACAAACTTGTTCAAAGAGGTGCTTGCAACGATGGCGGTGGTTTGTACGGATTGGGAACTGCTTGAAATGGCGCTCGCTTTAGGAGAGGAGTGTCGCATCGAAGGACTCACGGGAGACTTTCGTTTCCTATCGAATTTCTTTATCGCCCCGATAGAAGTTGAGGGGATTCTTTTTCCCTCGGTTGAACATGCTTACCAGGCGGCAAAAACGAATAGCTATGCTGTGAAAGTAGCGATTGCCAAGCTACCTACTGCTGGCAGCGCAAAGCGGTATGGTGTCGAACCGAGAAAGGGTTGGGAGCTCGAGAGGCTACGCACGATGGAGTCTCTCGTGGAGTTGAAATTCCGCAGCCATCTTGAACTCGGCCAACTTTTAAAGAGGACGGGGCATGCTTACATCGAAGAAACCAACACATGGAATGATCAGTACTGGGGCGTCTGCAACGGTGTTGGTGAAAACCATTTGGGACATGTTCTCATGAGGGTTCGAAGTCGTTTATAAGATAATCCATTAGCCCTCTCGAACTCATTTGCCTACGGTGGCGTCTGATTTCTCAGTAGTTGCAAAAGCTGTTGATCGAGTGGATCGAGCGAAACACCAAGCGAGCTTAGTTGTTCCATTACATCAATGGCAGGTTGGCAAATCTCACGAATCTCTGTCGGTGTTTTCTTCTGACCCGAGGGCGTATTTTGGGAATAAGCTAGCGCAGCAAGTCCGAGCGTTTGCGCCGCGAACTTGAGATTCTCGGGGGCAACCTCGACTGATGGATGTTTCTCTTTAGATATTTGAACAAGTTCATCGAAGCCGCGTTTCGCTGATTCCCAAGTCACGTTGGGGGAGCCGGTTTCAGTTTCGATTGCGTTGCGCGCGTTGAGAATGGAAGCCCAGACAATCATAAAGCGATGCGGGGCGGGTGATTGATGGAGATTTAGCCACGGACGCAATTTTTCGATGCGTTGGAAACAATCGGTTGCATGGGTATGGTCACCTTCATCGGTTGCGATGAGCGCGACGGTCATGAGTGCTTGCGCCAGTCGATAGCGATAATCGTTATTGATGACGACAGTATCTATGTTTTGCTCGAGAGTCTCGGCGGACTCTTGAGCCATTTTGCGGATCGCTTGCGGTGATCGATCATTGGTTTGGCGAAAGTGAGTAGCGAGATCCGACAACGCTTTCGCTTTGGCAATTCTTGCATACAACGGGATCTCCGCCGGAATCGTATTTAGCATGGTTTCGACGGCTGCAAATTCGGCTTGCGCCTTCGCGGCATCCGTTTTCATGTAGACCACGGTTGCGAGCGACAATCGTGCTTGGACATATTGGAGCTTGCGAAAGATGATCACCGCATCGCTTGCATTAAGCGCGTTCTGAGGCTCCAGCATTGCCCACATGGAGCGACGATTGTTTGCCACTTTTTCTAGAATCGGAAGCTTGGTGCTGAAGGTATCGCAGACAACGCGGAGTTCTTGTTCTGCTTCGTTAAGTTCACCGTTCACCGCCTTGATTTGAGCGGCCATAGCACCGACGTTTGCATGGTCCCATTGCAACGCGTGAATTTCGATCGGGTCTACTTCGGAGTGTTGCATACATCGATCGAAATCACGAAGTGATCGCTGACAGGCATCTAGCACTAGGTTGACGTTATCGGTCTGAGCAAAGCGTTTTTGAGCAAGCAGCGCCCACATCTGCGCCGAGGTTTTGATGCGCAGGTAATTCAATCGTGCGTCTGTCGTGGACTCCATAGCGAGTCCCTTATCTGCGATTGCGATCGAAGCCAGTTGTTCAGAGGGGGCGACTTCCGTGTAGCCTAAACAATGGGCGAGCATGACCGCGGGATCGCTATGGCGATTAAAACGCGTGACCTGTGTTTCCTCGCCAGCTTCTTCGATCAATAGCGTTAAAGGTTTTATCAGTCGCGTGAACAGCGAGTGAACTTCGTCTACAGGGCGACCTTGCCAGGCTGCCATTTCCGCTTGCCGGTATTGAATCACGATTTGAAGATGTCGTGCATCGCGGTCAAGCGGTGCGGGGAACGACGCTACAATTCGAGCGGCTTGCTCGAGTGTCTTTGCGGCGGCG
Organism: Ottelia alismoides; assembly: GCA_037367405.1. NCBI lineage: Eukaryota > Viridiplantae > Streptophyta > Magnoliopsida > Alismatales > Hydrocharitaceae > Ottelia > Ottelia alismoides. The sequence goes on along the minus strand of JAZKJV010007726.1, from coordinate 615,344 downwards.
TTGAAGTCTTCTAATGTCAGTTCCAGTTCCCCTTTGGCCGTTAGGAATAAGGCATTTTCGAATTGGAACTTACGGTTCTCGGGTTCGACACGAGTGAGTGCGGCCGCGCGTTCGACGACGCGCTGCATGATCTCCAGTTGCACTGGCGCGAGTTCAACTTGGCTTGCTGTAGTACGTCCGTGCAAAGCCAATTCGACGATTTGAAGGAGCGTGGCACGAGATTGTTCAAAGTTCTCGACAGCACGACCATTGGCCGCAACCAATTCGCGGTTTTTTGAATCGAGAACGATGTTGAAGGCTCCCAGTGCGAGGAAGGAGATGATCACTGCGGTGACGGCCGACATGGTGAGAGTGCGATGTCGTTTGACGAACCGGGCCATGCGTTTAAGCCATGGATCTGGGCTTGCGGAAACGGGTTCATCGTCAAGCCAGTTTTCCACATCGTGGCCCAGATCGGCTGGGGAAGCGTAACGTTGCATGGGATCATGGCTGAGCGCTTTTAAGCAAATCGCCGCTAGCGACGGGTCGACATCGCTACGGATGGCGCGAGGCGATTGGATGCGTCCATGGCGAACAGCTTCCAGGACCTCGCTCACATTGCTCCCGGCAACCGGCTTATCATTCGTGAGGATGGCAAAGAGGGTTGCGCCCAATCCGTAGACATCACTGAGGGGACCAGCCCGTTCCAACTGACCTGATGCTTGCTCTGGGCTCATATAGCCAGGTGAACCTTTGATGTCACCTGCCATCGTTTGATCGTACTCAAAGGGTCGATAGCTTAAACCGGATGATCCAATGGAAGATGTTTCCTGTTCATGGTCATTGGTGATTATCTTTGCGAGTCCCCAATCGACCACTAATGCTTCCCCATATTCTCCCACCATAATGTTGAGTGGCTTGATATCGCGATGAATGACGTCGCGATGATGGGCGTAACCAATCGTTTCACATACCTTCAGGAACACACGCAGGAGTCGCTTGAGACTGATTGATGCTTCGGTAGAAAGGGTTCCGTTGGGAAATTTCCGATGATGTTCGGCGATCGCTTCATGCAACGTTGTGCCTTGGACCATGCGCATGGCATAGAAGGATCTGCCGACGGAATCGCGTTCGAATCCATAGATTGGAACAATGCCTGGATGTTCAAGTCGGCCCGTGATCTTCGCTTCGATTTCGAAGCGGCGGGTGCGGGTTGGATTAAACGAATCAAGGGTACGAATCCGTTTTAGGGCGACGACGCGTTCCAGTTCGGAGTCCTGGGCGCGATAGACGTCGCCTAAGCCACCTTGGGCGTGTAAGGCGACCGGTTGGTAGCGACCGGCAGTTTGCAGTTCTTTCGTCGCATCTTCTTGAGCGGGCCCCTCCATCAGTCGATCCATAATTTGAAGTTCCGCAAGGGCTTTGCGAAACTGGGTGATGAGATCCGCGTCCCGGTTGCAGAACTCTTCGATCGATGGCTGTTGACCGATTTCGATAAGCTCTTCCCAGCGAATAATCATCTCGTCAAGTTCATCTTCAGACCACATCGTTAAACTCCTCGCGTGAGAAGTTGTTGCGAAGTTCTTCTCGAATCTGCATCAACATTCGTCCCATCCAGTTCAAGCCCAAGCCATCGCGACCGATGCCCCAGAACGGATCGTGTGTCGAGTCCTCAATGATCTCAGCATCGCCGGTTGCCAAGAGCCGTTCTCGCAGTTCAGGATGTTGTGAGAATTTAGCCCGAACTGCGCGACGCATCACATCTAACTTGATTTCATGCCAGTCCTCGCGAAATTCATGGTGACGACCCTGAAACCAAGACCGCTTGCGTGCCTTACGGGATTTGCGTGGATCGGAGCCAAGGCCCTTTGCATGATCGGAGCTTTTGGCTTGGCGAATCGCGTCGTGGTACTCACCGTTTAAAGATTTCTGCGCCTGATAATAAAACTCTGTCGACCTCCATTGCATTCCGTCGATCTCGATCGAAGCTTCCTCGTAGTTCGAAAGGAAACCGAATTGTTCGCGGTCTCGATCAAAAAACAGAATGCGATTGTCTTCAGGAATTGGAGGGAATGCGAGATTCACCAGATCACCTCGATCTCAAAGGAATATCGTTATTGATCTGCGCTCGGCGACTTAGTCCGAGCGACGTACGAGATAGCGGCTTGATAGCAGAGCAGGGGACGGAGAAATCAAAAATTAAATGACCCACGCTTTTTTAGAACCCGCAATGAATTTTTACGGATCGCTGTCCTCTTCTGGCCAGTTACGACGCTATTCAGTCGTCGCTAACAAATGACCATTAGAAACTTTTGAACCCGAGGCTGTGATGAAGACCGTAGAAAACTTTGCAAAAGTCGTGTGCATGCTCGCTTTAGTTAACCTCGCCCGGTGGACCGTTGAGATGGTGACGAGGCCTGAGTTTCCGTTCGACCCAAATCCGACTGTACGGTTGGACAAGTCGTTGGAAGATAGAGGGCGCTTGCCATGGAATTTTAATGATTAAACAAACCGTTATGCCCTGATGACTGCCAGTCTATCGAGGGGTTTCATGAATATTCCTAGACAGAGTGTCTCTTGGCTTAGCTTTGGACAATAGATCAAAAATTAAGGTGTTTTGTCTTTTGTGATTGACTTTCGCTTGCCTGGCGATATTCTGGCGAGTAATAATTTGGATGAGTCCTCGCGGAGGGATTCGCGGTGCCCTATCGATGGAGAACGACCCCCGAGACGGAGTAGCGTGCAATGCCTTTCGATAACAATCAGCTAGCCTGGTTCGAACACATTGCCTCAAGGCCTGGTCCTGAGGGAAAGGTTGCGATTGATCGCCTCGAAGCGACCCTAGGTGAAAAGGCCAATGGGTGCATGGATCAATTAGTCGTTGCTTGGCTAAATCCCCATTGTTCTCGCGCTCAGTGCGAGTTGCAGAAGGAATTTAGTTGGAGCTTGGAGTTGATGTTCGAAAGCCCCGCGTTCATCGAACGCCAACTTGATGAACATGGTCCAGGGCTAACTGAAGAGGAAAAGGATGAGATCTGCACGGTACTGCTTTGTCGGGTTGGTTTTTTATCTCAAGAGGCGGCATTTCGCGATGTCTTGGCTTTGAGGCAATACAACGAGTTAACCGCTTTGGTGCGGAAATTGCTTGCTAATGACTTCAGGGCTTAGACGCGATGAGAACCCATTCCATGTACTCCCAGAGACTTGCTTAGAGGGTTCGATATGAAAAAAAAGGTGAATCAGGCAGCACCCGAAAGCCTTGCAAAAATGATGAAGCCTTTAGGTAAAGCCATAAAGACATTTCGCTTAGGAAAGCGGCTTACCCAGCTCCAGTTGGCAAGCTTAATTCCTGGGACTGTAACCCAAGGCTACTTATCGAAAATTGAAAAGGGCGAATGCTTTCCGAGCAATGCCGCCATACAGTCGCTTGTCAAAGCATTGGGCTGCTCCAATCAGCAATTATGGGCCATGGCGGAAGCAATCGCCTCGGCCGAGCTTGAGCAGTTTAGCAAGGATGATTTTTTCAATTGTCTAAGCCATAGCGCCCTAGGTCATGCTGAAGAAAAGGTCGATTCATTTAAGGAAGCGATGCTGGAGGAAGGGGTTGTAAAAGACATCGCTGACTTGAAGCAAAGTTTTTCTGCGGGGAATAGGAGGGGTAATCGCGAGATTGCAGCAAGACTCAAAGCGCTGACTTTGAACACAGATGTCGAGAAAACACGGTTGATGGCGTTTCTGCTCGCAGATGTGCTCGAAACGGCCTCCACAGAATAACGACAGCTTTAAGGCAAACGGACATAAAAAACGTACCAGCGAACCCACATTTTGGGTCAACCTGGAGAGCGGCGAAGCTTGGCGAGAAGCGGCAAACGGGCTTGTTGCACATTGCAACTTCGCCAAGCTTCGTCGCTCGACAAGGTGACCCAAATTCGCGCGGCCCTGACGACTCTCCGCGCGCAACGGTTTCCTTTGCGGCTTGAACCGTTCATCGCCATGACCTCTGCGGTAGGACGATTCAGTCCCAGCTTCGGCTAAGAACCACTGGCAATCTCAATCGTCTTGAGCTGAGTACCATTCCAATGTTGCTCAAGCGCTCCCCAGCACCTTTCGATACGATTGTACTTGCTGTGGTAAGGAGGATAGTAAACGAGTTCAATCGACAAGCCTGCCCGCTGACTAAACTCCACCATTCGATGCATGAATTGCGTGCGACGACTCGAGACTTCAGGACCATTGTCCAGATCAATCATGATGGTTCGTATGTGCGCATAGTTCGCATGACGCAGCTTCCACCAATGTTCGAGATGATCAACGATGGCATCACTCGTACATGGTCCAATAATCAGTGCCACAGATAGCTGACCACTATCGATCTCTAAGATGCCGCTGGGTGTGACGAACTTGCCTCCCATGTCGTGATCGGCTGCTTCTTGCTCTTGATGATCGCGAGTTAATCCACTGCGACTGAAATCTCCAATCTTGACGCGCGCTTTGCAATCGATCGAGATCCGAAGTATCGATGCATCATGCCTGGCGCGTTCATGAGCACGATGCACATTGGCAAAGATCGCATCCGTCTGCGGAATTTTCTTGTGCGGTAAGGTTTTTCTCACGCGTTGAAGCGCGTATCCGTTGCGCTGAAGGATTCTGCGAAAGGTACGATCAACAGGTAAGCTTTCAACAGGCACCTCCAGGTCAGCGGCCAGCATCTGCCTGAGCGACAAACCGGTGATCCGTGTGTATAGCTTCGCGGATCGCAACTTAGGATCGGCTTGCGTTTGATCACTGAGATGTTCTTGCGCCAGCGAGAGAAAACGCGGCTCAATGGATTCGAGTCGCTTCCGTCCGCGAGTTTCGATCTTGTTTGGGTGTCGATAAGTTCTTTCGATTTCTTGTAGGCCGCGACGGACGGCTTGACGATTCCAACCAAAAAGTGATTCTGCAAGTCGCGGATTGCCCTGTGCGTATTCATTCGTGTACTGAGCTTGCAGAGCTCTCCGCGCCGCGCCGGTTAACAATTTGGCAGCCTGACGCGCTGCAGCGATCCAAGGTTCCAACCGATTCCATCGAGGCATGGTCTGACTCCATTGTGCACCATAAGCTTGCAGATCCTTGAGTCAGCATTGTCGAGCAAGGCGAAATGGAATCCATGCCCGGAGCAGGTCGGGGTCGAGCGCGAAATGGAAACGCTGATGGCAGCGCAGCGATGAACCGAGAATGCTCGCAAGTCGACGGGCGGAGAGCATCGTTCGAAAGTTGGTAATCCAAGGCCGCCGTCGCTTGCTAGCATTCACCGTTCATCGAGTGGGTTCGCTGGTACGTTTTTTATGTCCGTTTGCCTAAGTCCGCTTGCCTAACGACTGTTCGTTGAAGTGCCAGCGCCTGTCGATCCCGCTGGCACTTGCCGCGCCGAGGTGCTTACTGCCGGTCACTTTGCATCACTTCGGCAGACATTATGAAAGCGTAGCATGACTAAGTTCGCTTGAGCGTCGCTGCACGCCTGAGCGGAACCGGTAGCCTGTATACGTGCGTGCAAACACTGTGATGACTAAAGGCGCGATCAACCCAAGTAGAAACAATGTTTGATTGATAAATCTGGATAGCTCATCGCTTGCATTGCCTTGGATTGTTCCCGAGGGATAGACATTCCATGGAGACGGATCATTCCAATTCGCATAGCACAACTGTCTGAGGTCATACCCTTCCAGCCAACGAGAGGCGTAAGCGTTCAGTCCCAAAAAGAGACAGAAGAGGAGTGTCGCACATAGGACCTTGAACAGTTTCCGGGGGATGACGATCAGTAACGCGATTGCCATTGAGACGAGAAGCAGGCAGACGCAGTGATACGTTACAAGTGTGATCCATAGTCGATAGCCATAGTCTGAACCACTCTCTGATGCACTGGTTCGCGACAAGCTGGCCATTACGGCCGCCACAACCATGGAGCCGACAATGTGAAGTAACGAGAGTCTCTTTGGCTGCTTATCTTTGAGGTCTGGAGCCATCCACCCCATTCGAAAACTGCGAAAGAACAGTATTGTTGTCGCGATTCCAATCGGGGATAGCAATAGCAATAGAATGAGAATCTGCGGTTGAGATTCATTCATTGAGCCGAGCGTGAGTTGGATACCGATCGCCATGCACAGTGCCGATAGGCCGTATCTGGCCAATCGATCCCCAAGGGGACGCACGGACAAGGTAAAGGCAATGCAAAAAGTTATATAGAGTCCGACCACCCAGCCGTTTATGATTGCGGTCGGTATGATCGATTGCAGGAAGGTCAACAGGCAAGTGAACAGGGTGTGGAACAGGAGTAAAATAGCCTGGTTACGTTTCTGGTGACTCGCCACGTTGAGCGAAGCGACTTCGGCCTCCAATGCGTCGATGCGCCGAGCCAGCGAGTCCATCTGAAGATTGCTTTCGTTGTTTTCCATTGCAAACTCGCTCTATGTGGCCGTAACCATTGTGGGATCGAGAAAACATGACGAGTGTCAAGGCGCAAGCCATACGGTGATCATCATCATGGTTCCGGCCAACACGCCATGACTTCATCGATCAATTCTTCTTCATCCTGTGACGATCGATCGCGGCGATCATCTCGCCATAGCGGGTCAGTAGGCTCGCCCGAAGTGCGTCGATTCAGCTCATTGATCACGATTAATGCGTCCAGAGGCGCTAGTTTGCCATCGCCATCAGTATCGTAGAACTGGAAGTCGAGGACGTCGAGTTGATTTGCGCCAAAGAATACACCTTGGCCATCCATCACACGCGAACCGTTCAGTGCATTGATGACTAACAACGCATCGAGCGTCGTCACGGAACCGTCTCCATTTGCGTCGAGTTCATTGAAAGGATTGTGCCACTCCGGAGATGTGACTATCTCAACTTGTGCAATTCCGTTTTGGAAGGTTGGAACGAACCGATCATTCTCTTTGATGGCCGTCGTATACTTCCATCCGGCTTCTGCCGTGAAGCTATCATTACCATCGGTGACGATACGCAGGACTTTACTGCCTTCGCCCGTAAAACGGTTTACGTCCGTGGCTGTGATATTGAGGCTAGTTTTAGTTGCCGTGAGATCAATCTTATCAATGCCGACGAGGCTTCGGCCGGCAGGGCTGCCGAGGTCGAAACTGCCTTGTGTTACTTGCAGAGTCGCATCAATTGTTCCGTTGGTGGTCACATAGTCAATTGTGCCCGGCAAATTCGCCCCTGGGTCTGTGACACTCAAGAGCGTATTGCCTTGCGATTGCACTTCGATCTTCGCCACGTCTCCGACCGCGCCGCGGAAATAACTCGTATTGCCTTGATGTATGCGAACTTCGTCAGAAGTCACATCAATGGATGCATTGCCCATTGTGGTCGCGTCGATGCGCACATTGGCTCCGGCAGTACCATCGAGGAGCGCTAGGCGATAGTCTTCCACTTCGCCATCGGTTGCAGGACCGATCGGTGATAATCCACCGGCGGTGCTGAGCCGGAAACGTGCAAAGGTTACCCCAGGAGACGCGCCGACTGGTATGGTGTAGAAGACAAGTTGATTTCCGATTGTGACCGATTGATTGGTCACGATTTGCTCTCCGGCATCGTTCCAATCCCCATCAAGATTCAGGTCGATCCAGCCATCGAGCTTGCCGTTCCCTGAAGCGTTTACTTGTAGCAGGGAGAAAGTCGCGCCGCGAGAAGATGCGATTGGAGTAACTAGGAACGAGATACCATCGTTTGCCGAACCTGTGGCCTCGTCTCCTGTCGCTGTGGCCGACGGTTGCCCGTCAGTTTCTGCATCGACGCCAGCGCCTAAGAAGAGAGAAGTGACTTTGTGGCGCGCTCCATTGTCACTAAATCGCGTAGGATAACTGACTGAGAATCCCGACTGGGTTGCATTGGGAGCGTCACCAAAATCGGTATTGGTGATATCAACAAAGTTACCGGTTAGAACGTTGCTCGCATTATTGTTTCGGTTCTGTACATCGAGCACTTTGTTTGCCGGAAGTGAGATCGAGTAATCGCCTTCGTTGACAACACGCACCGCAATGCGATAGCTCCCTGGAGACAGTTCATGGATATCTGTAACGGATAGATTTGTAAGGCTGAAAGCATCGGATAGGAGACCAGTGATCGTTCTTCCAAACTGGATCGTTACATCAAAATCGCGATTAATCGTAGGAGTGATTTCATTGGAACTTAGAGCGGGTGTGTAAGTTGCAGAACCTTGATCAACGTTGAAAGTTAAAGGGATAGTGCCGGCGCTATTGTTCCCTGCGGTATCTTGAGCGCCACCAGTTACCAAGCCAACCACTACGATGCCATCACCTGCAGCTTTGAACTGTAGGTCATACTTTTGCGAGCTGATTGTCGTAATGCTTTGTAAAGTTCCATTGACGACAAACACATCGCTTGCATCAAAACCTGTGACGGCTTCACTGAAATCCACTGTGGCGTTTAGATCGCGGGAAGCGACGGGATTCGTCTGCAAAGAAGTAAGCGAGGGGAGGGGAGGGGTACCATCGAAGGTCGTTTGCAAGGTAATGGCGGCTGTATTGGCATTACCTGCGGCGTCTTGTGCTTGACCCGCGGAAAGCCCGATGGTGACCGGACCATCGTTTTCGGCGGTAAACAAGAATGCGTAGCGACTGGGGCTTAGTTGTTGAAATGCGCTAAGGGTCCCATGGGTAAGACTCAGATCGCTGAGATCGAATCCTGTGACCGGTTCACTGAAATCAACTTGGACCGTGAACGATCGTTGATTGATGAGGTTGGGTAGTGCGGGTGATAAAGTAACTGTAGGTTGAGAGCGATCGACAACCAGACTTAACGTGTTGGAGACATAACTAAAGTTACCAAAGGTATCGACGCTAAGGCCAAATGGAATCAAGACGGTAACGGTACCATCGTTACTCGGATCGCTCGTGATATCAAAACTGAACCTGCCCGAGGGCGCATCAATGAGTTGCAGGTTGGACGCCGTACCATTTATTACCGTGACATCAGCGATATCGAAACCAGTAATAGGACCACCAAAAATAGCAGTAACGGAAAACCCTCCTTGATTGATAATCCTTGGTTCGCTTGTTGATAGTATTGGCCTTAGACCGACTGAATCAATAATGAACTCGAGCGTATTGCTGATCGAATTGGCATTGGATGCTTCGTCGTGCACTTTATCTGCCAGAATGCGGACAGAGACTTGGCCATCGGCTGGGGCCTGAACGAGGAATGTGAATCGACCTAATCCCACTGCTTGAACATTCGTCGCCGTACCTCCCGTGACTGTGACGGAAGACACGTTAAAGTCGATTACCGTCTCGCCAAAGTCCACATCAATAGGAATGTTATGAAGATTGGTAGCTGCGGCGATGTTGCTATTCAAAACAGGATTTGGTGACGTTTGATCAAAAACGCGTGAAATTTTTTCGGAGGCCTGATTTAAGTTACCGGCAAGATCGCGAACCACACTTGCTGGAATGAAAGCACTTACAAGACCTTCGTTAGTGGCTGTGAGGGTAAATGAATACTTTTCAGATAGTCCATCGACGTTAACAAAATCGCTTATTGAAGCATTGACGGTACTGAGATCAGCCTGAGTGAAGCCGACCACTGGTTCACCGAAGTCGACATTCATGGTCCATGCATTGAGTCGTGTAGAAGCTCCGAGAGCAGGTACGGAAATCAAAGTTGGTTTTGGTGCTTGTGTATCCACACGTAACGCCAACTGTGCTGCGGTTAGGCTCGCATTCCCGGCGATGTCTTGGGCTGCGTTTGCTGGGACATCGATCGTGACAGTTCCATCTTGATTCGTCGTCACGGTGAGCTGATAACGACTGGCGGAGATGGATTGAAAGTTGCTCTTTGATCCTCCGGAAACGATCAACTGGGAAGCACCGAAACCCGTGACAGGTTCTGCAAAATCGATTGTTACATCAAACGATTGTTGGTCAACCAGTGGTGACTTTGCTGTGGAAAGTATGGGTCGAGGTGCGATGGTGTCGGGAACTGCCAATACGGCAATGACAAAAGACTCTACGTTCGAAAGATCGATGCCGTTGTTTGCAGTACCGCCATTATCGCGTACTTGTACTGTCACATTCGCAATCCCGGTCCGATCTAATGCAGGAGTGAATAACAAGGTACCGGTAGTCGTGATCGAAGGCTGAATTAAGAAGATACCGGGATTGTCGTTGGAAACAACGAAATCCGTGATGGTTTGATTGGATTCGTCGGTGCCCCCTCCGGGAATGAATTCATTGGCGAAAGATGCGACTGATTGAGCCCCCGTGCCAGCCGTGGACGTTTGATTTCCCAAGATGCTGATGCGAGGTGCGTCGTTAACAGGATCAATGTTGAGCACAAATACATCTGTGCGCGTGTTGTTACCAGCATTCTCAATGCCCCCATTATCTTTCAGTGTAACTGTGACCGAAGTACTGCCTACCATGTCCGGTTTGGGAGCGAAAGTTAAACGTCCTTGACTGTCGATCGCAGGGAGTTCAGAGAACAGCGATGGGTTTTGGGGCGTTACGACGAAGTCAGAAAGCAACTGATTTGTTTCAGTTAGACCACCACCCGGCGAGATGTCCGTCACAAATCCGGCGATTGATTGAGCGCTACTATCTTCGTCTACTCTTAATGTTCTCTCGCTAGGGAGGTTGAACGATGGCGGATCGTTGACGGACAAAGCGTTCACTGTGAAAGACCGTTTGAAGATCCCGTCATCTACCGTGTCGATTGTTTCGTCGAATCCCGGGTCGGTGAGAGTAATCGTAATGACTGAAGTGCCACTGACATCTCTATTAAGACTGTATTTCAACTCTCCAGTCGTAGATCCCGATGCGAAACTAATTGGAGACGTACCAAGCGATATCAACGATGGATTACTTGCGACTACCGAGAATCGGAGGGACTCGTTTCCCGGACGTCCTCGCGCGATGCCGCTGATGATTAGACGCTGTTCCGAGGCATCTTCCAGCAAAGGCAGGGGCGCATCAATCGGATTGAACGACGGTGCCAACACCGTTGGTTCTATGACGAAATCCAAACCCACTACGGAGTTAGCGCCTGTCAAAGTCAATCGGTGGGACCCGCCGACAAGTGCGTTCTTGAGAACGTGAATGCTTCGATCTTTACTAGGGATTGTCACAATGTCGGGCAATCCCGTAAGCTCCGAATCAACGACAGCGAGAGGCATCCGCTGTGAAAACGAAAACGCAGCAACTCCAATATTCTTTCCAGGCTCGAAATCAAGTTGACCTGTTTGAGCAAATCGATTTCTAAAGATAGAAAGATTTGTATCGGTCAGGTTGGCGACAATCACGTCAGTATCACCGTCAAGCTCAAGATCGGCAGATACGAGATCAAGTGCACCGGCAGATGTCCCTAATGTGGTAATTGGAACAAGCGTCTGCGTGTCAGAAACAGCAAAGATAGAGAGTGTGTTATCACCGAAATTGCTAATCGCGACGTCCGCCAAAGCATCGCCGTTGAAGTCAGTAGCAATGATATCGCGAGGCCGAATCCCGACTGTTCGAGTACTTTGCAACTCGAAGCTTCCGTTGCCGACCCCGGTATACAATGAGACGGTTCCAGGACTTGCCGTTTTCGCACCATCCCCCACGACCACAATGTCTGCGAGTTGATCTAGATTAAACATTCCAGTTGCGATCGCAGAGTAGAGTCCCGCTGGAAGTGTGTTTGGGCTGGTCAAATCAAAATGTCCTTGACCATCGTTAAGCAAAGCTCGAATGGTTGCATTGACCCCAGGGCGGCTTTGCGTGAGCACCACCAAATCCTGCGAAGAGTTATCGTCAATCTTTCCCGCAACAATATCGAGTGGCAAGTCACCAACCGTTATACTGGCGATACTAAATTGTGATCCATCAAAATTTGAAAGAATAGATACTGAGCCATTGCCGTAGTTAGCGACGGCAATTTCATCGCGAAGATCGCCATCAAAGTCTGCTGTCACGATTGATAATGGGATTGCGCCTTGGCCAGGGAGGTTAATGAGCAATGGAGTTGACGAAAATGAACCATCCGCGGTTCCCTTTCGAATTACCAATTGATTACTTTCACTGAGAACAATCGCTAAATCAGGCATTTCGTCTTCGTCAAATCTACCCACAGCGATTGCTTGAACAGAAGTAAATGACGTGATTAGTTCAGGGGGCAAGAGCGGGATTTCTAAGGGTTCAAAGCTGTTGCCAGTGGGAGAAACGAGTTTGTAAGTTTGATCCAAGAGGGGGACGATATCACCGGTGTACTGACCAAGTCCATCGAATTGATAACTGCCATCCGCGACCGTGAGGGCTTGGGGTTCCGTATCTTGCCGGGTTCGATCGCCGTTTCGATCCAAGAATACAGTTGTCCCCGGTAAAGGAACCTGACCGCTCTTCGTTTGCAGCCGAACATTCCCCGTCACAAGAGAACTCTGAGATTGGCCGATGTTGGTGTCTCGAGTGAATCCAAAGTCTTGCCCCTGCAAATTACTTCCCGCACTGAGGAATACAGATCTGCCTGAATTGTTATTTTCAAAGGTAACTTGTCCGAAGCCTTTGATGGGTTGAACACGCAGTACGATGTCTCGCTCAGAGCCAATCTCACTGATCGTGTAAGCTCCATTCACCGTTAGGGCCGTAGGTTCCGCAGGATCAAGCAATCCGTTCTTATTCATATCGACATAGACAACGGCCTCACTAAACAGCGGTTCTCCGTCGTCATAAATCTCATTGGGAACTGCATCTTGAAAAACAATGCCAGACACAGATGCGTTTTGCGGATAGAGCCGCCAGTTATCCATTTGCACCTTCCCTGCGGTTGTAACCGTGAAGACGCGCGAGGGTGGAAGTAACGGGTTTTCAATCACGAATAAATCGCTGAAGCCGTTTGAGTCGTTGTCGACGATGTTATCACTTGGCGACGTAAGGTAGATGAAATGACCGTCGCCACTGATGCGGGCACTAACTGAGCCGAAATCGGGTAGCGTGCCCGTAATTTGTGAAACAACTTCCATGAGAGAATCATTCACCGTGTCATACAAAAACACATCTCGAGAATTGTTGTTGTCACCTTTAACCAAATCTGGGAGGTCCGATACTAAGAGCAGAAACCGCCCATCATCGCTCAACGATACGGGGAAGGTAGATTTCCTGAAATTACTGGGATCCTGCAGTTTTGAAATAGGTTGTGTGATCTGTTTGAAAGTATTGGACTCTCGATTGAAGAGATAGGCATCCTGAGAAATGGCGATTTTGTCCGTAGTACTAAATATTTTTCCGGTATTAAAGAAAATTCGTGACCCATCGTTGTTAATAATCGGAGGTGCTCCAGTACCTCCAAGGTTTTTTATGACTAAATCGATTAATCCTTGTTGCGCATCAAACACTTCGACGTCGGAAGACGAATTCAATGCGAGAACGTATCTGCCGTTTGCGCTGAGGGAATAAACGCTGGGTGAATCGGGATAATAAACCTCAGTAATCTCATCGTTTGTTCGGTTCACGCGGAGTAGTCCAAAGAATACATTATCCCCTCGACGGATGACGCCAGAGAAAACAAGAACTGAGCCGTCAGAACTCACAGCGTACGACGTGATGGCAATCTCAGGACCGCTCGATCCGAAGTACGGGATCGCCTGGGTTGTTTGATTCGTTTTACGGTCGAAGACAAAGATGTTCTGTAAGCCATTTCCCGTTTCTCCGTCAACAAGATTTGTCGCCTTTGATAAGAAAAAGACAAACCGACCATCTGAAGTTATGCGGGCCAGGCTGCTATCGTTGTTCGCACTACTTCCATCGAAACCCTTGGAGACTAGTGCAACGGTACCGGTATAGTGATCCCTGAGGTAAACTTTGTTGAAAGACGAATCTGAGGCTAGATCGGAAGTGAGATTGGTAGCCTGAGAAGTGAATGCGGAGTACTGGCCGGTATAGCTAACGGCAGAAATTGAGGTTGAATTGTTACTTGCATTACCATCATTGCCGGTTAATTGTACCGGTTTGCTCGGCGCAAAGTTCCAACCTGGTGGCGCGTCAAGCGTCGCGGAATAATCGCCGGCGGGCACGTTGGATAAAGAAATGCGACCCGATTCGTCAACAAGTGTGGTTGAAAGATCATCCCGTTGTGTTTGGAAATCGAAGGTGTTAAGCCCCAGATCAATGATTCTTCCAGGGAGGTTTGGAAGGGCAACGTCGTTCGTCTCTCGTATCCCATTTTGGTTAATATCAGCCAGGGCCAGGCCGGAGACGAATCCACCATTTGCCTCGACGGCACCGAGATCTCCCCGTGATCGGGGATTTCCCAGTTGATCAACGGTGTCGCGAAAGGTTGGATCGCCAGCCGCTAACGCAGAACTATTGGCTGATAGCTCATTGATAAGAGTGCCTGATTGATTCGTAGAAAGCGGTTCGACAATGGAGCCTCCTGTTTGTCCTCGAACCATGTTAAAGAGGGATGTCGTAACCGTGGTTGCGATCTGTGTCGGCGAGGTGTTGTCTACGATCAGCGAATTGTTGATGGATAAGTCCCCAGATACCGTAACTTGATTCGTTACATTGAAAGCCAATGTCGAACTGCGGATGATGGCCTTCTGGTTTTGCGCTACTGGTAGTGTCACCTCACGTGATTCGAACGTTTCTAGGTTGACAATGGAGATGCCACCGAGTTCGACCCCATTCACCAAGCGACTCGATCTAAACACAAGTTGTTTCGATGCTGAGTCGAACGATGAAGTGGATAGCCGTGGTTCGACATCTGAAGGGATTTTTGAGTCGATTCGATTTAGGCTCTTGTCAAGTCGATCGTAGATATACAGCGCGTACTCTGCTGGTTGTGGCTCGCTGAGCAAATTGGTTGCGTTAGAGAAGAATGCGACGAGCCTGCCATCTGAGCTAACTTGTGGATTGATGCTATCGCCGTCGGAGTCACCTCCATCAAATGCTCTCGTAATTATCTCGAGTGATTTTAAATCTTTGTCATAGGTATACACGTCCGAGTTTTGCGACAAGTCATCTGCAATGAAGTTGCTGTCTGACGTGGAAAAAGCGATCAATTGAGCTTTTGCATCCATTGAAGCTGATGCTATCGGCTGATCATTGGCATTGGATTGAAATCTCGGCGAGACAATCTGTGAGTTTCTTGTTTGCGTGTCGAAAAGTGAAACATTATTCCCGGATTGAAACAATACAAGTCCGGCGTCGTCCGTCAATTCGACTCCGGGTGCAACTGTTATTCTGGAATTGTTCGCTGTGTCGAAAAGAAAGCCTGGAGCGTTGCTTTTAAACAGTAAGTGGTTTCCATTGGGTGTGATTGATGGGTTTTTAAATTGCGTAAAGCCGAAGGCGGGCACTAGTGGAGTGGTAAGTTCGTTAGCGTACCTATCTCGCAGATAGATTAAACCGACGTCAGATGGTGGAGTTGCTCGACCAAAAATGCCTGAGCTGTCGAAAGAGCCGAACGCAAGATACCGTGCATTTTCTGACAGGGCGGGGCTATCACTATAGAAGTTACCCGCATCAAAAAGTGCCTGCCCGCTATTCAGTTTGCTTTCCAAAGTGATTGAATTGTTGGCCGAATCGTAGAGATACAAAAGGCTTGAAGGCGGAAACCTACCAGGAGTGAATGGAACAAAGTTGGTTGCTCGGGAATAGAAGCTGATATAACGTCCATCGGGACTCAGTGAAGGAACATTTGTTTCGCCATCTTGGCCATTTGGGACACCGTAATGCACTGCGGTGTCTGCACCTTCGTTTGCTGAGATCGTCGAGTTGTCAATCTGAAATGCATGGGTTGATAGCGAGTAAACGGCACCGCCATGGTTTCGTGCAAGTGTTGACTGCGAAATATTGAGCGTTGAACTTCCGCAAGCATAGATTGCGCCGCCAATGTCCCCGGAGTTGTCGATCAGTTGGCTTTGAGATATGTCGGTGTTGCCATGCCAAATCGCAAGCGCGCCACCGTGTGTATCCAATCCAGGAAGGTTATCACTCGCCTGGCTGCCGCGAATAACGATTTGCTTGAGCGTCAAATCCCCCATCGCCAAGATGCCCCCGCCCGCCGCACCGATTCCAGCGACCTTTCCATTTTCAATTGTAAGATTGTTAAGAGATAAGCTTCCACCAGGGTGCACTTTAAAGGCGCGATCGATGAAATTCGCATTGATGGTAGTGTGGCTGCTTAAGCTGCCGTGGATCAGCACTTGTCCGCTTATGTCCAGGTCTCCAGACTCTGGCGTCGACCAGTTGCCATCTTCGGCAAAGCAGTTTGAATACATGTTGGAGGCATATACTTGTTGGTCGTCGGCGACGGGAGTCGCGTCGAGTGTATACGTGGCCTTATCTAAAATGATCGTATACTGCGCACTAGGGTTTGCATTGGCAATCGAAATCGCTCGACGTAAGGAATCGTTTACAGTGCCATCTTCGCGATCTGAAACGTAAAGGGTGCGTGGTGATTCAATCTGGACGCGAAAAAGCCCGATGTCACGAGAAATGTTGGGTATTTGTGTTCTTTGCGTGGCAATGGTATTCGGGTTAAGAGTAACTCTGTAGTTACCAAAATCAAAGACATCCCATGTACCGTCGGGAGGAGTCATTTCGTAGGTGACGACTGCTGAGTCAGAAGATGCTTGTATGGAATCACGATTTGCGCGTGCAGTGAACGTTTTTGGCGATCCCCATTCGTTCATGATGACTAAATCGTTATCGCCGATTGTTGCCAGATCGATTCCGTCAGGATGAACGTACTTAACGGTGAATTGATATGACGAATCCGTTGGTTGCGTAATTGCAGGTGCATTGACCAGGAGGGCTGCTGGTGAAAAGGTTTCTGAGTCAAACGCAGCTTTCACGTTGAGTCTTCCCTTCGCAACCCGCGCTTGGGACGTAGTCTCCATGGAGTCAGTTTTAGAAAACAACGCTTGGCGAAGTTCGCTAATTGTGGCACCCGGATAAGCAGCGCTTAAAAGTGCAATTGCACCTGCTACATGCGGAGTTGCCATGCTGGTCCCATTGGCGTTGCCAAAGGCTCCAGGAAAATATTTTCCATTCTCCGTGCGACCGGGCAGGGTACTACGGATGCCGACGCCTGGTGCTGCTAAATCGACCGAAACTTGCCCGTAATTGCTGAAGCTTGCCAAGTTATCTCGATAGTCGCTTGCAGCGACAGAAATGACATTATTCACATCGTAGCTTGCTGGGTAGAACGGTGTACGGTCGTTGTTGACTCCTTCCCCAAGTAAATTGCCATTTCCAGCAGCCGCTACGAACATGATTCCGGCATCGCTTGATTGTCGAATGGCGTTTTCGAGATCGGCACTAAAACCACCCGGTTGCCCCCAGCTATTGTTGAGTACGCGAACATTGGTGTTGTATTCTTCGCGCATCATGGTGGCATAGTTGATAGCCCCAATCGCGCCTGCTAAATCACCGACGTCGTTCTCATCCAGAAACTTCAAGGACATCAGCGAAGTGCGCCAATTAACTCCCGTTGTTCCAAGTCCATTGTTGCCAATCGCCCCGATCGTTCCTGCTATATGGGTGCCATGGCCGAGCGTATCGGTTGGATTTGTAACACCGAACTTTTCTCCTGCAAAACCAGCACGGAAGTTAACTCCATAGAAATCATCAATGAATCCATTACCATCATCGTCTTGACCTTGAGCCCAAATAGGATCTGCCAGCAAGTCAAAAGCATCGATGTAACCGCTTTGATTAAGATCCTGAACTAAGGTCGCGTTGGCCAAATTATTTAAGTCGTAAAACGTAATCAGTTCGTCGCCATCAATGTCGAGAGTATCAGCACCGCGAAGTGCTTGGAGACGAGTATGGGGTATCTCTCCTTGATTGAGCCAAATGTTGAGATAGAGATCGGGATGCGCGGCATCAATTCCAGAATCAATGACTCCAACAACCACGTTTGAAGTTCCGGTCGTAATGTCCCAAGCCTCTGGCGCATCAATATCGGCATCAATAAGACCGCCAAATTGACCGACGTTGTTGAGGCCATACATCAAACCGCTCACAAAGTCTGGATCGTTCGGAAGAGCAGTGCTGGTGACGCGATTGTTGAAGCTGAACGACGCGACGTTGGTGTTATCGGATAACGCCGTACGAATGTCATTGCTCGTGACCGCTCGGGCGTTTACGAGCAACATGCCGGGTTTACCAAGGCCGCGCACGATACTGAACTGAACGCTGGGAACATCGAGAAGGATGTCCGCGTTGCGGATGTCGGTCACCGATTCCGCTGCTTCATCCTTGAGCTGAACGATCCACTCTTCCGTCTCAAGTGCGGCAGGTCCAGGGATATTTGACGCACGGAATTGGGACGCGGCTGAGATCTCGCCGGGAGCTAGAAGCGGTACCCGCTGAACATCGGTGAAGTTGGCAAACCACTCAGGGCGAACGTTTACGCTTGATGAGTCTTGGAGAATTTCACCAGCAAGAAGATAGCGTTTCTCTAATTGTTCATACTGCAAATGTAGCTTCGCATTCGACTTGAGGGATTTGTTGCGATTGCGAATCGAGGGACGAAGAACCGAGTTCCGCCCAGGCTTGGATGCATCTCGACGATTCATGAGGGGCTCGTCAGGCTCAAAACGGTGGATTGTGTTCGCCTTAGTTTCTATGGTCAGAAAGGTGGTTTCAATGGCTCATAGAGAGTATTTGTTGTAAATTTTCGCGTTAGCGAAGTAGAGATCGTCACCGTAGTGCTTGCGCACTGACGCTGGGGAACCGTAGTGCTTGCAAACTGACGTTCATGGTTTGATCGCGTCGACAATGAGCGAGTGATCGAAACGGCGGATGTAGTCCGTGCTGACTACTATCTGTTGATCGACACAATCCACATAAAATGAATCACACTTCGAAATCGCACGCACAACATGCTTCCCTGATTTGTCACAGTAAACCACGCCGCGCGTGCGAAACCCTACCGCTTCGAGTACCCACGGAAGACTATAGATCGACCATCTCGTTTTATGTTTATCGGGATGCGACCAGCGAGGATCTCCCGTGGTGTATCCGACCGGTTCCGGTGCTTTGTAAGAACGTAGGTCCGCGTCAGGAACTGCGATCCTTAAAATCGCTTTCGGTTGCAACACTCGAAAACATTCCTTCATTAGCTCGCCTGCTTCATCCAAGAACAAGTGCTCAAAGAAGTGTTCTGAGAATGCAAAACTGAAATGATCCGTAGGGAATGGCAACGTCTGACCCAATCGATAGTAAAACGGCAACCAAGTTCCTTGGATCTGCTTTGGCTTGGCACGCCGGATGTCGTGATGACTCTTCACCATGTCTGGTTCGGCAAGGTGTACCCATGCGGAAGTGCATAAACAAGATGGTTCACCGTTAGCAAACTGTTGTCGAGATGCTCCAATATGTAATCGCACAATCTATTTCCTGGGGACGACGCCATACAACGTGGTCAAAGCTGACAACTGCCCGCGAATTCCGCTGCGCTGCGATTGGCGAACGCTTTGGTCTTCCACATCGAGCTAATGTGTCCAATGTGTTGCGAAAGGCTTGGGGAACTGACATAAACGGGAGTGTTGGTCTCAAATGCCCACTTGCCAATGACACCGTCAATGTTTGCCATACCAAACTCCGTCAATCGATGCCTTACCACTTCGGTATCGGAGAGCATTTGCAGTAGCGGCTCGCGTGCAAACACTAATGCCTGCCCGCCCCAAACCAGCGGCTCGTTAAGCTCGTACCAGCCTCGGCTCGCGTTCGTATAGGCGCGCGAACAATACAAAGAAACAATGCCAGGACGATCGCCAGGCCAAAGCATCGCTTCCAAGTACGTCTTCAATGCCTGATGGCGAAACAACACGACGTCGTCTTGCAGGATTAAGTACGCATCCGCGTTCGGCGACCTCATCACCAACTCTATCAACCCCAGATAATAGCTCGGCCACGCTCCGACCTGAGGCGTTCGGCGCGTCAGCGGAAGTCCTTGCCAAGTTTCCGGAATCGATACCTCCCCATCAGCAAAGATTCTTGGCGATGTCCAACCTGCAGCGATTAAGCTCGACAAGCAATGGGTAAGCGTTTCTTGTTTACGAGGTGCTGTCGTAACGGCCACTGCCCATTCTCGAACGCGCGGATCACAGCGCCGCTGTGGTCTTGGAATGAGCTGCGATATATCGGATATCTGTGTATTGCGTTGTCGCTGCACGAAATCAATTAGAGGTGTTGCGTCGTCGTCCGACGGTATGGCATCTAATGCTTGCTGATTCAACTCGGTAGCTCGCTCAATTCCACAACCATCTCGACCGCCCTCCCGAAGTATCTGGCTAGTAAGTCCATATAGGAGCGATGCGACAACCGGGGTTGAGATTGTCCGCAGACGGAGTGTACCAACGCACGCACTGATTACATGCATCGCTTGTGACTCCACAGCCACGGTTCGAAGCTAGACCAGTCAGATACTGCAATAGCCCGCACTCAATTTGAACGTTCTCAGATCTTCGTAACCACGGGCATGCCCCAATCGGCGATTCACTCTCAATAGACGATTGTTTGGCACAGTCCATCATTTATCTCACAAAGAGTTCCGCGGTGATCACTTCTTTGGCAGTTGCCCAAGAGCGATGAGTCTCCACATAGGATCGAGCGTTACGGCTCGCTTCGCTAACATTCAACCCGACCAACGGCCGCAGCGTCTGTACGAGATCCTGCGGATGCATTAGTTCCGCAGCAATAAATCCATTGCCAACCTGGATCACTTCTCGACCGCTTGTCGGAATAGTGCGGTAAGGTTGAACTTCGTTCATCGGTGGTGCATTGGTCGTAACTAGCGGCATTCCAGCGGCTTGGCACTCTAGGAGCTGCAGCCCGAGTCCTTCGTAGTGACTGGGTTGAACACATACATCTCCTTCGCGGTACAAGTGACGTGAGTCCAGAGGCTCTTTCGCAACTCGAACATTTTCCGGTATGGCGAATGGTAGCGGTGCCAGCGACTGAATCACAAAGCGAAGATCGGGAGCGATTGCTGCAGCATCAAGGATCAGCTGCAATCCTTTGCGTCGATATGGAGTCGCATCTCCTCCAGGACGTTTTGTCGCGCTACCGCCCCAGCCATTGACGAACAAGAACTCTTGGCAGGTCTGACGCTGCCGAAATTCATATCGGTTCGCATCCACTGGCCAAGGTACAAGAACAACCTTCCAACCAAACCCGTAACGCGACTTCCAGTCACGCATCAATCGAAAGGTATGTTCTGTCGGACATAGCATCAATCGACGAACGCTAGCCATGGATCGCTTGGTTGTATCCACTCCCACATGGGAATGCAGGCGATTCCCACGCCTTGATGCGCTGCGAGTCTTGGTAGCTCAAGAATATGAGGACGCTCCGCGAACAGTAACCAATCGAGCTGAGATGCCCATCGCTTCATCTGCTCTGGATCTTCTAATGACCGAGTCACTTTGAGATGGCGGGGCAGGGGAGCAGTATCTTTCGAATAATTTGACGGCCTTGGCACAAACCAATGCTCGATTGGTAAATGAGTCAACAGATCGCGATTGATGGTCCCCAGCCCAGTAGGACCAGCGAAACCAACAAGCCCGATTGTTCCTGTGCGACGTGGGGTGGCTCTCCACTCAGGTATCTGCGAAACGCATTCCACAGCGTCTCCCAAATTTCGCCGATCAGGGCCAGCACGATAGAGCGATGACACCATGCCAGTGTGCTTTACTAACGAAGGTGTGTGATAGGCAATGGGAAGTTGCTCACGACTCAGCCAACCACCCACTACCGCATCGCTTCCGTTTTCTCTCAAGGTCAAACATTGCAGTACCCGTGGGTCGGACAAAAATCGTTCCAGCATATCTCGGCGAAAAGCAAGCGCTTGTGCGCCACATACGCGTTGAAATCCGGGAGTTAGGAGACGCCAACCGGGTGTTTCGGATGCATGAAGCTGAGGTGTAAACAATGAAATGACACCGCATCCCAAAGGCCAAAACTGTTTATCGCACCATGACTTTAAGTTTCTTGCGACAAGCACATCGTCTTGGAACACAGCAAAAACGTCTGCTGATGGATGAGTCTCAAGGAGCGTACTCAACGCGTCGTAAAAGTTCAGTAAGTTGCCGAGCCGCGTCGGTCGTCTGATGCACTTTAAATACGAGTACTGGGCAGGGATCTCCGCGCCAGGCTCTGCGAAAATAAGAGGATTGCCTAATTCAGCATGTGCCAAACTCTCAAGCGTCTGAACAAGCTGGGGTTCACCGCGCGGCGCCGTTAATACTGCGGTCGCCCAATGCAGTGAATCGCCGGCATGGCGAACAGAATCGGGCCTTGGTCGCGGATAAAGTTGGTCAGGCAGTTTGTCATGTACCAGCGCCAGGTGCTGCATGATCTGCGATTTCAAATTGCGAGCTCTGGCTATGCTGCATTCGGGATGAGGCCCTGTGCGTTCTATCTTTGATGCAAGGTGGTAGACAAGCGATGCAATCACCGCATTAATCTGTTCAGGAGCACGCAGTGATCGGCAACATGCCTCACAGGTATGTGGATCGATCTGAGCAAGCTGTTGATCGCTAACGCTGGCTATTTCGCAAACGAGCTGGCAACTCGTCACTCCCGAAGGTTGTGAAATTCGATAGGAACATCGCTGAGGACTCCTTATCATTGTTCTTGCCAGTTCATTTGGGAACCGATTGGCGACGCACAACCTGTCCTTCGAATGCGCCCTCTGCTTCGGGCGGTGTCGCTTCGCATCCTGGTTTGCTAAGGTCTGCTTCGAGATACCAACGTCCTTGACGGTACATGTAGATGGCAAAGCCGTTATGTGTTGTACCCGCTGCTCGGTAACTCAAGGTGTCGCGCCTTGCCACCGTTTGAAACAACCGCCGTGAGATCACCAATTGCGTAAATGATCGAATCACATATGCAAGATAAACAAGTGCACCAGCGATGACACAAAGTGCCGCACAACTAACAAACTCAGTGAGATGACGCATGTCCCGGTCCTCTATGGCGTTTTTATGCAAACGACTCGAAAGCCGTTAGTACTTACTTGTGAATCCGCTTCCGAAGATACGATGACCGCTGAGGCATGAAAACGTTGACTCGAACGATAATCGCCACCCATGATCGGCTGCCGGTCTTGGCGCAAGGGAGACATTGAATCGTGAACCCATTCTCTCACGTTCCCATGTATGTCGAATAATCCTAAACCATTGGGTCGCTTTGCAGCAACTGGCCATAATAACTCATTGGAACACCCGACCCACCATGAATAATCATCTAAATGCTTTTCTGTATCGCCAAAAAAATGCTCCGTGATACTTCCTGCACGCGCCGCAAACTCCCATTCATCAATCGTGGGTAGACGAAACCCTGGCTTTCGCAAATCCGCCTGCTGTAATTGCATGCTTGGGCCGATCTTGGCGATAGGGGGATAACAACAAATGTCTGCTTCAAACCAGGATTGTTGTTCACTGAGCCAACGGCAGAACTTCATTGCTTGATAAACATTCAGCCGGCTCATGGGGCAATCACGAGATTGAGTCACGGCTTCGGAATGAGGAATGGAATTATCAAAAGCTTCATACTGTTCGACCGTTATTTCCGTAGCGCTAATGGTATACGGATATTCCAGCACGGTGGTTCGGCGCCCCGATCGGATACCGAGTTCTGCCAATGGCGCTGAAGATCCAAGTTGAATTTTTCCAGGGGGCGCCACCGAGATCAACATTAATCCGTTGCTGAGTAACTGCCAGTTGCCGATTTTCTTTCCTTGCAATGCGACATTCAACTCAGCAAGCTTGTCATGATTCAAGCGACGTAGAACGAGATCTGCAGCAGAATGGACTCCCGAGTCGATATCCGACTGATGTAAAGCTACGACTCGATCCAGGAGCCCCTTTTTCTCCTCTGAATCAAACTGTTCCCAATAAGATAAAATTCCTAGCAGTACCGCTTGCCTTGTCGCAGGCGAGGGATGCTGCATTATGGCTGAGCATTTGGAGGCCGATAACTTCCATTGCTGAGCGTGATCGATGAGCTCTGTACGCACACTAGGATCTCGCGTTGCCGCCAAACTTTCTGTCAACGGAAGATCATCACCGAGCAGCGATGCCGTAAGCACTGCTTTCATGCTCCGTTGAACGATGCGCTGTTTCTCTTCGCCCGTCAGCGTCGATACTTCCAACTTGGCGTTGTTGCCTTTAATTTCGGTCAAAAGCAGCGGCAAGATCTTGTCTTTACGTTGTAGCAATGCTTCATCCATCGAGCTAAGCAATGGATCGTCCGCCGTCAGCACCAGCTCACATAGCAACGCTGGATCCAGATAAGAGTCTTCCAATCGTCCAAAGTACGAAAGAACACCGATCGCCATAAGCCGTTCGTGCATTGGATTTGTAGTATTGACAACTATCTCAAACAGTGGCTGATGCAGGTGCCCTCGCACGGGATAAAGTGATTCAAGCCACGTGTTGACGAGCAAGGGGTCACTTGCAGCAAGCGCAGCGGCGAGCGGTTTGCCGAAGTTTGACCATTGTTCGGCATCCGGGGCGAAACTGGCCAGCACGGATGCAGCTTGAACCATCTCCGAGTTCAATCGAGGTTCATTAAGTAGCGACCATAACACCTTTTGAGTTTGAGCTTGATGATCGGATAGTCGGTTAACAATGAGTTGATGATCCGAGGGACTGGAAGTTAGGAGGTCGATGCGATAAAGGACTCACAAACTGGCTATCTCGTTTTACAAGCGCTAGCCAGGCGCGGGTGCGATCGGCCAGAGAAGCCGTTTCAGATGAGGCGACGGACTCAACGATCGGTTTCCAGAAATCGGGAGCGACGTCGAGTTGCTGCAGAACTTCCTCCACATGCTCGGGGCGATTTTGCCATAAGTTTGCCAGGAGGTTCTTGGTTTGAATCTCTTGCTCGCGTTGATTGATCACATATCGAACATAGAGTCCGGTCGCAATAAGTGCGATACATACTGCAAAGACGGTTAACAGACGCGTGACATAAAGCTTGGTGGCCGCTTTCATCATCGCATTAGCTTCTACGGACCAAGTTTCTTTACGCACGTACCAGGCAATTTGACAACCATTCAACGAAAGTAGGAAGCTGCCGCATTTCGCGACGCACACTCCAGAGTGCCTGTCGCTCATCCAAACGTAATTCTGCGCGTCCATGACGCGTTAGCCTTTGTCTTTGACTCAACCATTCGCGCAGCGAGGGTACCAGATAATCGTGCGTCAATTGATAGTGCTTGGTGCGATAACCGGAGCCAGAATCGGAGCTATTGCTGTCGGAGTCAGTAGGCGTAATCAAGCGCAGGCTACCGTCGAGAATTCGTAGTAATTCGTGGAACTCTCCATCGCGTTCGTGATACCCTGCGATCTGTTGTAAATCCTCATGCGGTTTTAAATTGCCCTTGATGTCGCTCCCCGGGCCGGGGAGTAATGCCTTGAGCACTTCACGAGCACCATGTTCATGTTTTCGATAAGCGGGGTTGGAACTGCGACTACAGAAGGTCTCTTCGAGGAAACTGACACCCACTCCTTTTGCACCGCCGACTTCGACGAGCGTCGCAGCCTCCCAGGGTCTCTTCTTGATCATCTCTGAGAACAATGCCTGATGCACAGGGACGATTTGCCCACCGTTAGAAAGACTTTTGATCACAGCATCGAGGAAAGCGGATTGAGAGCGATCCAATTGAGAAGCATCAAGCGGCAACTTCCCAAAGGCTTGGCCAAATTTGATCAAAACCTTCTTGGCGTGCGATTCATCAAACAAGTCGACCGTGGCAAAGTTTTCTCCTTGGACGATCGGTATATCGAGCGTTTCCATAAATCGAGCGGCGGCCATGGCAAGTCATCGCGAATCATGATGACTGCTTGCAACGAACCACCGTCACACTGCCCCAAAGCGCGAAGCATTTCTTGATTCGGCTCAGGAGTATGGGAGTGAAGCCATTGTTCAAACTGATCAATGATGAAAACCGTTTTGCAACCGCTGTCTTGTCGTAGCCACCGCATGGTGGAAACGAGATCGAGATTATGCGGAGCTTCTGCGAATCGCTTGCGAATGGCGCGGAGTAGTCGTGACTCGGTATCACTCGCGGTCGCCTCTAAATAGACGTATTTCACCTTTTCCGATAAACGCGGCAAAACTCCTGCTTTGACAAGCGAGGATTTACCGCACCCCGATGGACCATAAATGAGGCCAACTCGAAACGTTTGATCAGGGTCATTAGCTTCCAAACGTTTGATCCAGAATGCAACGCTTTCTGGTATTCCATCACGGTTTCTTGGATCGGGTAACAAGTCCAGAAAGAAGTCGGCATCGGTCGAATCAAATGATCTTAGGCCGTGAGGTACTACTGCGATGGGTTTGCCAGGTGAACTTTCGATCCTCAGACTTTGCCAATGTCCCAAATCGTTTGCAAATTCAGCAACCGAACCATGGCGAGCCGAGATCTTCTTTGACAAAGCTTTCCGGCAGATGCGATCTAGCTCTGGAGGGATGGAAGGGTTGCGGCTGATCGGTGGTGCCGGATCTTCACTGACAACTTGATACAGAATCTCATTCGTCGTAGCACCTAAGAAGGTCCGATGATTCGTCAACATCTCGTACATCACGGCCCCGAGAGCAAACAAGTCACTCCGACCGTCCAAGCGATGCCCTTCGCCACGAGCTTGTTCCGGGCTCATATATGAAGGCGTTCCGGCGATCATTCCAAACTGCCGATCATCGGTATCATGTAACGCCAACCCAAAATCGGTGACGTAAGGAGTTCCGGTTTCGGCTTCAATGAGAATATTGCCCGGCTTGACATCACGATGAATGATTCGCCGTTCATGGGCATGTTGCAGTGCGTTAGCGACGCCGATGAGAATTTGAACAATCCGATCAAAAGGGAGCGGTTCCTTATGTATCAGTTCGCGCAGTGGCAATCCATCAATGTACTTCGATACGATGTAGATCGCACCTTCTCGAGTCTTTCCCAAGTCGTACACGGGAACGATGTTGGGGTGACTAAGGCTAGCGACGAGTCTAGCCTCGGTTAAAAACTTTGTTTCCTCCGCCGGTTCTCGAAAACGTCGAGTATTGGGAACCTTAACCGCAACGGGGCGCTGAAGCGAGTCATCGAAACCCAAGTAGACACAACCGTAACCTCCGCGGCCGAGAACTCGATCCAGACGATAACGACCGATCAACTCTTGCGGTGCAGTAAAAGAAATGGTTCGGTCTTCGTTATCAAGATCACTGTCAATCGTGGCATCCAATGACAGTGAGCCGAGGATCGTATGTGCAAATTCCGGGAATCGCTCTTCGACTTCTTGGATTCTTTGATGAGCCGAATTGATTCCTCGTAACTCAAACTCGTGCACGATCAGTTTAAGCATAGCGTTCCGATCTGAACGCAATTGGGGAAACGATGACAGGTATTGCTCGACTGGAAGCAGAATTCCATGCTGATAACGATGTAGTTGATCACGAACTAAGATGGAAATTTGTTCGCGTATGTCCTTGATTCCGCGAGTGGCAAGATACTCAGATAAGTTGGGCGGCGCGGAACTTATTTGCCACTCGTCATCAAAGTCGCTTGTCGCACGCGAGGTCATTCTGCGAAAAACTCCACCGATCAAACAACCTTGGTTCTGCTGCGAAATCGAAGTGCGTCGCCCGCGACCAACGTGTTATCATGTATGAGTCTCAGAAAGCCAACACTTGCCCCAAAAGCGAATGCTTCTTTAACCGGAGATCTAACAAAACAACGTACTAAGAATTATCCGTGGCTTAAATTAAATACGAAGGACGCTAGCTAAAGCAAGAGGGGTGTTAACCTTCACCGTCGTTGCATTTAGCTGGCGGTTGACGTTTTCCCCTCCAGAGCCAAAAACCTGCCATGATCAGCACGACAGCGCCGCCGACGTGAGGTGCTAATTGGCGCGCGCTGCGCCACTCGTTGTAAAATCCAACCGTCAATGCATCTCCCACAGCCACGATGGCGATGGACCAGAGCGATGCAGCGAGCAAGCGTGGTTCTGCCCTTAGAACAACCATCGAGAGCAACCAGACGCCTAGTGCAACATCACGCGTTCCCGTGGCCAACAAATAGACTCGGGCCTCCTCTGAGCTACATGGTACACCGAAGGCCGATGCGGCCAACGAAGGTGAGAATAGTGCTACTGGAGCGGGAACGAGCAACGCGATCCCGATCGAGATCAGCAAGAATCGAGTAAAGTGAGAGTACATGCTGGTCCAGTGTAGTGCAATTGTCTCAATTCGCTAAGTACGCTGGTGTTCCAGCTTCTGCTGGTTCTTAGTTTACTAAGAAGAGATCGGCTGAAGCCTCCACACCAGCGCGGGGCGCCTAAAGGCTTCACTCCAGCGCTGGAGTTCAAGCTTCAGCTTGTCCGGAAAATGATTAAGAGGGCGCCTAAAGGCTTCACACCAGCGCTGGAGTTCAAGCTTCAGCTTGTCCGGAAAATGATTAAGAGGGCGCCTAAAGGCTTCACACCAGCGCTGGAGTTCAAGCTTCAGCTTGTCCGGAAAATGATTAAGAGGGCGCCTAAGGCTTCACACCAGCGCGGAGGCGCCTAAAGGCTTCACACCAGCGCTGGAGTTCAAGCTTCAGCTTGTCCGGAAAATGATTAAGAGGGCGCCTAAAGGCTTCACACCAGCGCGGAGGCGCCTAAAGGCTTCACACCAGCGCGGGGGCGCCTAAAGGCTTCACTCCAGCGCGAGAGATCGGCTGAAGCCTCCACACCAGCGTAGGTTCTCCGCTGGGTGTATTCAAAAAGTTGATGATGAGTAAGGCATCGATCGGTGCCAGTGAACCGTCGCCGTCGACGTCGTAGAACGGAGGCGGAGCGAAGCTGTCGGTTGGTGTGGGCAAAACTTGAAGTCCTACATCATTGAGTCGATTAATCACCAACAATGCGTCGATGGGCTCGACTTTGCCGTTGTTGTCGGCATCGAGTGCATTCTGCGAATTCTGCCAAGGTCGAATAGGAACCTCCACAAACGCTGGTGCGCCGGGATCAAGGATTTCACCATCGGCAGTCAAATCTAAATCACCTCGGCCACCATCGACGAAGTGTAGTCGAATCTTACCCGCCAAGAACTCAGCTCCCGTTGTTCCGTCAAACTTAAAGTCGAACCAGTGGGGAGTTGCATTATCAAGCGTTGGCCCATACATAAAGTAAGCGTTAACCGTGACACCTGTTGGTAACAGGAGCTCTACTGTTGCGTTACCACCGGAAGGAATGTCCGTAATACCAAAGTTCAAGAATCCCATTGGATACGTTGCTTGCGGCGCATCGTCCGGTGATGGGTTTGGTACGGCAGCGGCTAATGCGATCTGGCCAACCGCAGCCACCAACGTCGCTTGCTGATTCGGCAATGCTTGAAAGGTGCTCACAGCAGGTTGGGTGTTGTCGGCAATTCCATCTTGATTGCCATCGACATTATTGCTTTCGATTTGCCCGTCACGATCGAGATCGTCGATCAATACGCAATGGGAGAACTCCGAAGTATTTCCATTGATATCCGTGGCTGTCGCCGTGATGTATTGTCCCGGTAAGGGATCTCGGTCGAGATCGAGACTGGTAACGATGAAAGGCTCACGTCCATCCGCTTGATTGATTTTTAACGGAACCGTACCCAGTGACACTTCTCCTTCTCCATACAGGGAAGCATGACACTTAGACGAAGCGTAAAACTCCAAAGAATAAATTGCTCCAGGAACGCCAGTTAATCCGCCTGTGATCACCGTCTTGTCATCTGCAGCATTTTGCGATTCCCCTAAATCAATCGCAGCTCCAACAAGTGCCGGATGATTTTGCATGCCATTGGGTCCGCTGTCTGCGTCATTTAAATCGTTCTGCTTGTTGGGCATGCCCACTGTGGAGGCATTGGTGATGATATCGATACCGAGCTGTTCGTTGCCGGAAATATGGTTATTGGTGATCTGAATTCCTGCGCTGGTATCGAGGGTCTCACCTGCAGATGTTCGAGGAGTGCCGATCGCGATGCCAATTCGGTTTTTCTGAATGGTATTTGCTGCTTGACCTTCGCCACCGATGAGAATGTTCGATGATCTCTGAATCCGAATACCAAAGTCTTGGCTACCTAACTGGACCCCGTTGCGGTCAACGTTCAGAAAGTTTCCTTGGACTTCTGCTCCGACGGTGGATTCAAAGGAAATGCCGACTCCATTGTTGCCGATCACATTTCCTCTTCCATCCACGCCACCAAGGACGATCTGATCGGAACTCCTCACCGCGATGCCGCGGTCAAAACCAGTAATCTCCGTTCGTTCGATCGTGGTTCCCGAGTTCAGGAAAATGGCCAATCCGTCCCCAACACGTTCCCCTTTACCAGTGATTCTTAAACCCGACACAAAGTTGTTATCGCTAGCCAGCGTTAAGCCGCGTCGATTAGCACTGTTTTCGGGTATCCCTGGTGGAAGGACCAATTCAATCACCGGTGAATCCACATAATCGGGATCGGTGGTCGCATCGATCACAATCGCATCCAAAATGGAAGGCAAGGTGTCCGTGAGCCTCAATGACGGAAGTTCCAGAGATATTGAAATGAATGCTGTCGAGACCCACGGTTTGATTCGCTTGCTCAATTGCCGCGCGAAGCGTGCATTCCGGAACCTGTTGGCCGTTTACCGTGACTTTCTGTCCCGTATCGCAACGACCGTCTGCTGAGGAAGTATCGGTTGAATCACGCGTCGAATTGACTATGAATGGCTGACGAGTGCTGACAGCCGAAAACTCAGAGGTGTTCCGTTGGCACTGGTCGCCGTGGCTGTCACAAACTTTCCCGCTTGAGCCAAAAATGGTGGGCGAAACACACTGGTGTTTCCTGTCGCGTCGGTCGTTACGCTCAGCGATCCTAAGTACAACTGTCCTTCACCATGGCCTGAAGGATCTATTTGGTCATTGCTGTAAAAGTCGATTTGATAGGTTGAGGAGGGTTCACTGTTGAGCGTCCCTTCGATTACACGCGTTCCAGGATTGACCGACAGCACGGGAAAGTTTTGCAATGCATTGGCGAGTCCGCCACCATCCGATGCGGTTCCAAAATCGGCATCCTGAGGATCATTTGAAGTGACTCCATCGAGCGCACCAAAACGATTTTCCCGTAAGTTTATTCCGAGTCCACCGTTGCTAAATATCTGATTTCGACGAATCGTATTGCGACCGCCCGAATGTACCACGACGCCATCGCCACGATTGAACGCGATGGTGTTCTCGTCTTGAGTATCTGTTCCTGCAATCGTGTTGCCATTCGATCGGATTTCGATCCCAGGGCCAAAGTTTGCTAACTCAGTAGAGATTCCGATTTGATTGCCGCGAATCCTCGTTTCCGAGGAAGTTAATTCGAGTGTAATTCCGGCACCATCGCTGACTGCAGACGCACCAGTACTTCCACCGATACGGTTATTTAAAATCTCGGTATCCTTGGCGTTGTGTATTCGAATACCTAAACCATTGGGAATCGTCGCCGTTCCCGTCGCATTGAGTCCAATGGTATTGCCTTGGATGAGATTTCCGACGGAGCCATCAGCGGTGGCTCCCTGAACCTCCACAGCCGCGATTGAGAATCCCGATACGATATTCCCTTCACCAGCTTTGGCTCCTCCGATCCTGTTTCCGTTGCCGACAACGGTGATCCCTGGGTTTGCGAGAATGCGTAGATTCGGAAGCGGGGCCATACCGGTCGCATCAGTACCGATCAAATTTCCTTGAACGATATTGTCGCTTCCCGAGACGACGATTCTTCTCAGGACATTGCGTTCGCTTATAGTCGAACTGCCAACCCGGTTGTTATTGCCAGTAATAGCGAGAGACCGAGTGATATTTCCGGTTGCTAGATGGACCCCATAAACTTGATTGCTACTGCCAATCATGCTCACGTCGGCTTCGATTGCTACATCGCGCAAGATGTTACTGCCAGAGTTGAATGTTAGCGATTGATTGATTTTGAGTTTGTCCGCTCCTGGTCCTTCTATATGTACCGGATTGGAAATTGCAGGAAAGCTCGGTGCGCTGGGAATCAATGAAACAGGTGCATCAAAGCGGATGATGTCAACATCCGCGTTCGCGTTCGCTTCCTCGATAGCCGCACGTAGACTGCATTGTGGCCCTGGTTCAAAACTGTTGACATCGCAAACCCCATCTATCGCTGCATCTCGTAGAGTCGAGTCAGTGTTAACGAGGAACGTAGCTAAGAGTGAACGAGTCTCGAGCGACTCAATCCGAAGTTGCCTGCGCCGAGTATTGTGAACCACACCGCGCCGTTGAGGACGCTTCTTGTTCATAGCAGGCATATGCTTACGCCTCTGAGTTTAGAAATCGTTTAAGTTGCCGTTATTGTAGTTGTCCTGCTCGGGGGCTCGTGTTTTTTTAGGCCAAGTAGCGGCGTTTTTTAACCTTGACTAATGTTCATCAGGGGCTCATCTGGTTTCGCACGTTGTCCCCTCGCTGCTTGCCGGGCATGTTGGTACCGAAGCATGTCACCACGAAGGGCACGAAGAGCACGAAGGTTTCGAGAAATTGTTTGCCTGTTTGTAGTGGTTGTTGCTCACTGAATGACGTCCGAAAAGTTTAAAACACAGAAGAATCCTGGTACCGAATCCTTCGTGCTCTTCGAGTCCTTCGTGGTGCAATATCCTGCGATGGCCCAGCAAGAATAATTTCTCCCAATTGCGTGAAAGATTGGGAGATATCCTGGATGATTCATCTAGGAGATTTCATGAACGATTGGCCGGAAACCAGCGAAAGCCTGATACTGCGCGTGAAAGACCCCGCAGATACCGTGGCTTGGTCGACATTCATGTCGATCTATCGGCCGGTAGTCTATCGACTTGCCTTGAAACGTGGTCTGCAGAACGCTGACGCTGAGGATCTTGCTCAACAAGTTTTTGCCTCGATTGCGAGGAGTGTTGAAGGATGGAATGCGGATCCAGAGGGTCCACCGTTTCGCGCTTGGTTGTATCGAGTTGCTCATAATGAACTCCTTAAAATGATCACCCGACGCAAGCCGGATACCGCAGCGGGTTCCACGAGTGTCAATGAGTTACTGCATAAAGTTCCGCAATCCTTGGAGCAGGCGACCGAAGAGCTTTTGTATGAATCTCGTATGAGTGCTTTCCACTGGGCCGCTGAGGCAGTACGGCATGAATTCACTTCGGCAACGTGGGGTATGTTCTGGCAATCGACTATTGAAGATCGATCAGTCGACGAGGTTGCAGCGACATTCGGTCGAAGCACTGGAGCGGTTTACTTGGCCCGCTATCGCGTGATGAAGCGGTTAAAAGAAAAGTTAGAAGAAGTCTCCGATATTTGGAGTAAGTTCTCATGAAATCAGCCAACCAATGTCTTGAGCCGTCTGTCATTCCGATGCTTCTGTCGGGAGAGGTATCAATCGATGAAGCGACCGTGGCTGAGGATCACTTAGCTGCTTGCGAGTCATGTCGGAGTTCCATTGAATCGGCGATCGCCGACGCGCGCTGGTGGCATGACACGCGACAGATGCTGGTAGCTAGTACCGCTTGGTCTCGGCGACGAATCGACGAGATGGTTGGAACCGAGCGGACGACGAATGAACAATTAGTTAATCTACTCGGGCCAACCGACGATCCGAGCACGCTCGGGAGAATTGGAGTGTATGAGATTGTCGGGATACTCGGACATGGCGGTATGGGAGTGGTATTCAAAGGTTACGACAACGCGCTTAGTCGATTCGTCGCAATCAAGATGCTATTGCCCCACTTGGCAGTTTCTGACGCAGCGAGAAAGCGTTTTGCTCGCGAGGCTCAAGCAGCAGCTGCGGTAGTGGATGACCATGTGATGGCCATTCACGGTGTTAGCGAATGGAGGTCCGTTCCCTATTTTGTGATGCCTTACCGTCGTGGCATGACACTGCAAAAGAGGTTAAATCAAAACGGACCCCTTGAGCTGCGCGAGATCCTTCGCATTGGTATGCAGTCGGCTAAAGGATTGGCTGCGGCGCACGCCCAAGGCATTGTGCATCGCGATATCAAGCCTGCCAATATCTTCTTGGATGAAGGAGTAGAACGTGTCCAACTAATGGACTTTGGTTTGGCCCGTGCAGTGGATGACGCCAGTCTCACCCGCAGTGGTGCACTTGCAGGCACGCCTCAATACATGTCACCTGAGCAAGCTCGGGCCGAACCAGTTGATTATCGTAGCGACTTGTTCAGTTTGGGTAGCGTGCTGTACGTAATGTGTACTGGTCAAGCTCCTTTTCGATCCGAATCGAGCTATGGCGTCCTTCGATTGATTACCGATCAAGCACCACGCCCGATTCGCGAACTGAATCCGGATATACCGGTTTGGATGTGTGCGATCATTGGTAAGTTAATGGCCAAGCCCCGGGAAGATCGGTTTACATCGGCCGGTGAAGTTGCAGAACTACTTGAGAAGTGCTTGGCTCACATACAGCAACCCTTCAACATTCCACTACCCGCGGCGGCTTTGAAAGTTTCTGAGAAGTTCAGTCGTCGATTGCCCGTAGGAAAGCTGCTGACGACCGCCGTTGCATTCGTGTTTGGGCTGGCAGTCATCAGTATGCTCATCATGCCTACTCAAAAGGCTGAAACAAAAGAGACCAAAGCAACAGCCGAGGCCGCGGACAACAACGAGCAACCTGACAGTCGGGCAGAGTTGGTTCAATTGCTCGCTAATTTTGATCAACAAACGGAGAAGCAAGTGAAGTTGCGATTGGTTGGGAACCCGACAAAGGCTGAAATGGAAAGCTTTCTTAAAGAAGGTATCGCGCCGAAAGAAATGGAAGCCCTATTAAAGTTTGAAGAGAGTCAACATGCAACACATCTCGGATTGATGGCGCTACGAAAAATCATTCGGGAAAGTGGTCGGTTTGGAGTGCCACCGAGTGATTTGCTCAAGGCCAAAAAGGAAGCACTTCGTCGACTTCCAGACTACAAGTCGCTTCCCATTCTTGGAGAAGTCATAGGCGGTTTAGCGGAGTCGGGGATGGTGATGAGTGGCTATCCTGATCGCGATGTGGGAGATTGTTTACGGATCATTGCAAATTCGCCGACAGCGAAGCCCAATGTAATGGCTGCGGCCAAGCTTAAACTTTGTGACTGGATACTTGGCTTTAAAATGATAGTGGAGCATCGAGAGAAATCAGAAAAACAACTCAAAGAGTTAAAAGCAAAGGAGGATGTAGAATCGATAATGCAAGTAAAGTATATCGAGTTACTTCTGCAAGTTTTGCCCACAGAGACTGAGTATTTAGCATGGGAGTCCGAAGCGAATCAATTGTTAACTGAATTGGTAGAGGAAGATGCTCATTACCGTATTCCGGTCGTGCATCCTGCAGGGGATCCCAATATTGTTCGCATCGATTTGGGCGCTACGTCGAAATCGCCGACCATTGCAGAACTTGCCCGAAATCGTCTTCGTCATCGGGTGAATTCAAAGCTCGAAGATTTTCAAGTGAAGCTATTGAATGGGGATACATGGAAGCTTTCGGAGCAGCGTGGAAAACTGGTTTTCATTCAGTTCTCCTACACGGGTTGTGGGCCTTGTAAGCAGATGTATCCCATGCTGCAAAGATTATCGCAACAATGTTCGGATAAACTCAGCGTTCTAACGATAATGAAAGACGATGATCCGAAGGATTCAAAGGCGAGTGTCGCCGAGAACCATATCACTTGGCCGGTTGCTTGCGAAAGCGAACCGGGTGGATTGACCGATCGCTGGGGCATCGAGAGTTTTCCCACCGTGTATGTTGTTGATCAAGAAGGAAAAACTCTCGAGCTTCATGCCAGCGAGAATCAACTTGAAACACTGGTGTCAGGATTGATTAGCAAGTGATTTCTTTTCGGTGCAGCCAACTTGCAAATGTTGTCGAGCATTAAATAATCACTTGCCGAGCTGTTCAAACCTTTCATAGGTCTGATTGAGTGGGTGTGCTTCTTTACGGCCGTCGATCATGGTCGCGGCCCATTCAGCTAGTCTTAAACCAAGCCTTCTGCATGCATGTTGGACACGATCGTCTTGCGGCGGCCCCGCGCAGATAGCGCCGTAATGGGCAGAGAACTTGACCCCGGTATAGTCCGTGAGCCCGAAAACGAGAAAGCCGTAGTTGATCAATATCGACATAAGGGCCATGCAAGTCCATTCTTGACCGCCACCCCAAGCGCCTGCAGAAGTGAAAACGCAACCAATTTTTCCGTCGCGCTGGCCCCAGTTCTCAATCGGCTGTTCGTCCCACCAGCGCTTCATCTGCCAGCTGACCGTTCCATAATTGGTCGGCGAACCCAGTGCGATCCCATCGCACCATGCGAGATCGACATGGGTTGCCTGGTCGATGCTCAGCAAGCGAACTTCCGCGCCATTCAGCTGAGAAGCTCCCTCGGCAACAAGTTCAGCCATGCGTTGGGTGTTATTGGTGTTGGAGTGGTAAAGCACTAGGATCTTAGGCATGGTTTATTTCTCTAACGGCGTTCAAGGCGTAGCCACCGTCGCCAAATCTTTATGCTGTGTGTTTTGAGCTCCCCGCCCGCTTGCGGGAGGGTCTTGCATAACCACTGAACAAAGCGGTCTATCGCGGGATATTGCACCAGCTCAATCCGTAATCCATTACCGCAAAATCAATTGGAATCGGCAACCGTTTCGATTCGCGTAGCGGTTTCGATTACGATTACGAGCACCATTTCATTGAGCACGAGCACGAAAATACTTACAAAACGCGCAACATCAAAATCCGCAGACGGTGGCCTGCTGTCGTACATCGTAGCGACCTGCGCCAGATTTAGAAGTCTGATGTGCGTTTTGGGGTCACACCTCGCTCATGCCGGGCAAGCGGGCATGGGGTACTAAGAACCAGTGAGCGCAACGAAAATCGCGAACAGCTAACATGTAAAGATCAGCATGTATCAGGCCAGTGCTGAAAAGGTTGGCCTAGGCTTGATCCTGTTCATCCTGCCCATCCATGTTCATTCGAAAGCCATCTTTCTTGATAACAGCGTCAAACGAAACAGCGATGTACGTTTATGCGATGAGGGATGAAAACATGGATGAACAGGATGTGAAGGATTTCGGAGAGTCGGTCAGGTCGGAAGTCTGATTTGCGTTTTGGGGTCACGACTCGCTCATGCCGAGCAAGGGGTACTAAGAACCAGTGAGCGCAACGAAAATCGCGAACAGCTAACATGTAAAGATCAGCATGTATCAGGCCAGTGCTGAAAAGGTTGGCCTAGGCTTGATCCTGTTCATCCTGCCCATCCATGTTCATTCGAAAGCCATCTTTCTTGATAACAGCGTCAAACGAAACAGCGATGTACGTTTATGCGATGAGGGATGAAAACATGGATGAACAGGATGTGAAGGATTTCGGAGAGTCGGTCAGGTCGGAAGTCTGATTTGCGTTTTGGGGTCACGACTCGCTCATGCCGAGCAAGGGGTACTAAGAACCAGTGAGCGCAACGAAAATCGCCGAACAGCTAACACGTAAAGATGAGCATGTACCAGGCCAGTGCTAAAGAGGTTGGCCTAGGCTTGATCCTGTTCATCCTGTCCAACCATGTTCATTCGAAAGCAATCTTTCTTGATAACAGCGTCAAACGAAACAGCGATGTAAGTTTATGCGATGAGGGGTAAAAACATGGATGAACAGGATGTGCAGGATTTCGGAGAGCCGGTCAGGGCTGAAGTCTGATTTGCATTTTGGGGCCACACCTCGCTCATGCCGGGCGAGCTGGCACTAAGAACTAGCGAGCGCAACAGAAATCGCCGAACAGCTAACACGTAAAGATGGGCATGCATCAGGCCATTGCTAAAGAGCGTGGCCTAGGCTTGATCCTGTTCATCCTGTCCATCCATGTACATTCGAAAGCGATGTATCTTGAGAGCAGCGTCAAAAGAACAGCGATGTATTTTAATGCGATGAGAGACAAGAACATGGATGAACAGGATGTACAGGATTTCGGAGAGCCGGTCAGGTCTGAAGTCTGATTTGCGTTTTGGGGTCACGACTCACTCATGCCGAGCAAGCGGTACTAAGAACCAGTGAGCGCAACGAAAATCGCCGAACAGCTAACACGTAAAGATGAGCATGTAACAGGCCAGTGCTGAAAAGGTTGGCCTAGGCTTGATCCTGTACATCCTGCCCATCCATGTTCATTCGAAAGCAATCTTTCTTGATAACAGCGTCAAACGAAACAGCGATGTACGTTTATGCGATGAGGGATGAAAACATGGATGAACAGGATGTGCAGGATGTACAGGGTGTACAGGATTGGTGAGAGTCTGTCAGGTCTGAAGTCTGATGTGCGTTTTGGGGGCACGACTCGCTCATGCCGGGCAAGCCCTCCCCGGCCGCTACGGCGTCCGACCCTCCGCAATCGGGCGGGTGTTAAGTGCTCGCATTCAGAACATCCACACGCAATACAGTCGCACTAGCTCAGCGAAAGTTCCTCAAGTGCTTGATCGACCACTCCGTTTCAAGTGCTGAATCAAACCTGTATTGAGTCGTCTTCACGCGTCGTTTTGAAAAGTGGAGGCATGATAGGTTCGCCGGACCCAGTTTGCGAGTTGAGAAAGTTGATTACGAGGATCGCATCCAGCGGAACCAGTTTACCATCGCCATCGACATCAACAAAGACAAACTGTCGCGAGTTCAACGAAGCGGTCGGTTTAAAACGTCCATCCGCTTGTGTGATCGTTGGATTGTTGAGAACGTTGATAATCACTAATGCATCAGCTGGAATGACCTTTCCATCGCCATCCACATCAAGAGATAGAATGGGGTTTAACCATTCTGCTGCTCCGATCACAGCAAGCTCGCCCGAATCGGTCTTAAACACGGGAACAAATCGATTGTCAATGACTTCCGTACGCAGCAGAACAAGTCCTGAGTCCTTGTCGCTAGGAACGATCTTTAGCACAAAGACTTCGGGAGAGTAAACAATACCGGCTTGTGTTTTCGAAATCTGAAAGATCGCGACTCCCGTCGCGTCTCGTGACAATGATAAGTGAAGCGTTCCTGAAGCGTCGATTCTTGGCAGTACGGTAAAGAGTGATGCATTATCTACAACGATCGAATAGGTCGGTTCACTAGGCTCACTAGCACCACCAGTGTTTGTGGAACCCACAATGAAACCCGGGATTTGAATTGCTCCCGTATCGCGATCGCTTGTCCAAATGCAAGATTTGCTTTGTCGATCTGATCTTCGAAGTCCCAGGCCAGTCCCATTCGAGCGTGGGTGTAGGCGGCTTCTACGCGAAGACGATTTGCCATTCTTTGATTATCCGGCTGCTTTAAAGAAGCGTCCTGTTCAAACGTTTCGATGGCCCGTTTGTAGTAGTCGCGTGCTTCGGAGAAGCGAGCCTGCATTTGCAACACGTCTCCAAGACGTACCTGCGCTCGACCGCGTTCTATTTCTAGCTCTGGATCTTGGTTTTCTGCCTTGCTAAGTTCTTGATAATGTTTCTCGGCCATTGCAAGCATACGTTCACGGATGCTGAACGTTGCAGGAAAGTAAGCGAGCGATTCATTGGCATCAACTAGAAAAGCATCGACAACTTCACGTGATTGGCGATAACGGCTGAGTGCTTCTACGCGATATTCATCCGCACGTTCTTTAGCTTGGTACTCTCTAACCCGAGCTCGATTGATCAACCATGTTGCGACTAACGAGATCAAGACGATTGAAAGAGCGGCCGCCAAGATTGAAAACGTCCAGTTTCTGTAGCGTCGCAAGAGCCTACCTGCGCGTTCCGGCCATGTCTCCTGATTCTTATGAGCGAGGACTGCCTCATCTGCCATCCAAAGTTCTAAATCATCGGCGAGATCGCGCGGTGTTCGATAACGCTCTTCAGGAGTCAGGGGCCATCGCCTTATGGCAAATGGAGCAGAGCGCTGCTGGGGTGACTGGGCATACATCTTTAAGCTGTCGAATCTTTCCTTTCGCCACACAATCAATAATCGTGCTTCGGTCATCCGAATCAACAGGATAAGAGTTCGAAATGATGGTGAACAGCGTTGCTCCGAGACTATAGACATCCGATCTTGGTCCGAGTTGTTCTAGCTCTCCTCGAGCTTGCTCAGGACTCATGTACATGGGAGTTCCAATAGTGCCGCCAACTCCCGTTGATGTACCATCTCCTGAAAGTTTCTGTCCTGAGAGGCGACCCACTCCTATCGACGAAGGGGCCGTGCCGATGACCTTGGCAAGTCCCCAATCAACCACTAGAGTTTCTCCATAGTGCCCCAGCATGATGTTCGATGGCTTAATATCGCGATGAAGAACTCCATGTTCATGTGCAAAGTGGATGGCATTGCATGCGTCGATGAATCGTCGGAGCAGGGCATGGAAGTCGCGACTTATGAAATGACTTCGTTTCGAAGTATCATGTTGCTCATGGTATGAAGAAATCTGCTTCTGAAAGCTTTCACCTTCGATGAAACGCATAGCGTAATAAGGATCCCCGGTAGCATATTGTCCAAGCCCATAAACTGGAACGATGTTTGGATGTTCCAGTCGTCCCGTCAGTTCAGCTTCTTGAACAAACCGACGCCGGTTCTCCGCATGCCGTGCGAATCTTTGTTTGATTCGCTTTAATGCAACTTGACGATTGAGTTCGAGATCATTCGCAATATAGACCTCGCCAAGTCCGCCTTTTGCGTGTAAATGAAGTATCTGATAGCGAAGAGGATTCTGCTTAATAACAACTGGCTTGTCAGAACTCCCATTTCGAGTTTCTGCCACGGTTTGTTCGATTGAGTTGATGCCTTCGCTGAGTCTCGAAGAATTCGGTAAGATTTGCTGTAGGTTTGCCAGAGCCTCTTCGACCGAGGACATCGCTGATACCGCCCCAGGAGAAACTCCCATCGCTTTTTCGTATTCGTCAAATAGCTCTTGAAGCAACTCTCTTTCTTCTCGTGGGTCATTTTGAACGGCTAAGGTATCTTCAAGCAGCCCATTCGATTTGCTTCGAAGCCTGGAGATAGCCGAGCGAAAATTGTCTTCATCAATGAGATCTCTGCGATATGCTAATAATGCAATCAGAAGCGTGAGGCGTGATTCTAGATTGCCTGTCGAGTCTTCTTCCATAAAACTTCTTTTTCGTTTTGGCGGTGAGACTACTGCGCTACCGCAAGGTGTATTTCGCGCATCGCTGAAGGTTTGTGCAGAGGTCTGTGATTTGAACAGAAGGGTATTTAGAAATCAAAGGTCTATTCGTGCTCAAAGGCAATTCGCCACAATCAAAACTTCTGATGTACAAAGGTTCTGTGTGGCGAGTCCCCGTTTGTCCGCGATCCAAACTTTTCTAGCGCCGCGTGCGCAGGTCGACGGTGTTGCTGTAGTCGGAGTAGCCAGCGGCGTTCGCGGCACGCACTTTGAATAGATATCGCGTGTTTGCTGACAGCCCTCGCACTTCGAACTGGCGCTGGTTGGCTCCAACCGTTCCAACGTTATCCCAGGTTCGACCGCCGTCGCGACTGATGGCAATGCGAAACTCGGATTCGACGTCCGAATTGTCATTCCAATTCAATGTCACAGCGTTTCGTCCGATGGTTGGAGCGTTCAGACCCGTGGGATCTCTGGGAATCTCCATACGCGTCGTTGTCGAAGCGATGTTGCTGTACTCCGAGTATCCGGCGTCGCCCACCGCACGCACTTTGAACCAGTACGAAGTTCCTGGTTGCAAGTTCTGCACGCGATAGGAAACACTATTCGCTGCGACTTCACCAACATTATCCCAACTTGCACCGCCATCTCGACTGATCGCAATCCGATATCCCGTTTCATTGTCCGCAACATCTTGCCAGTTCAGATCGACGATCCGACTAAACGTATTCGCAACGCTTAGATTCCTCGGTGCAACAGGAACTTCGTTCAGCGTCGTGAATTCCAAGTTCATCGAGTATTCAGACGCGCCTCCCGCGTTGAAGGCCCTCACGCGAACGAGGTACCGCGTGTTTCGACTTAGCCCATTCAGATCGGCCATGGTTCCATTTAGCTCACCGCTTGGACGCGTCGTCCATGATTGCCCGCCATCTTGGCTTAACTGAAGTTCGTACGCTGTGGCATTACCGGAACTATCTTGCCATCGGACACTAGCACTGCGACTGCCAATAGAATGAACCGAGAGTTGGGTAGGTGGTTGCGGTTTCGCTTCTATTTGTGCTTCTGCAACATTCGAATAGCTCGATTTCAAAGAAACGCCTTTGGCGTAAACCCTGAATTGATACGTCACATTCGCATTCAAACCGCCGATCTCTGTTTGCGTACTATCCTTGCCGAGCTGCCGAATCTCTCTCCAGGTTTGGCCACGGTCTTCGCTCTGCTCAATTACGAACGAGGTTTCATTGTTTGAGTTATCAGTCCAAGTTAGTTCGATGGCGCTGGCACCAGAAGCGACTGCGCTTAAGCCGGAGGGAGCTGACGGTGCAACTTCGGCCTGAAGGTTCTCAAACAACAAGCGACTTTCTGAAATAAACTGATCACTAAGGTCATCTTCCGCGAAGACAAATTGGCCGTTTCTGAAAACCAAATACTTAGAACTTGATTCGGCTGCAGAGATGGTGATTCCATCTTTGCCATCGAGTGTTTGGCCTACGTAGAAACTCGCATTGGTCTTGTACGGTTCTGTGTTTGAAAAGGGCAAGAGAACGAGTTTGTCGTTTTGTAGGCTTAGGAAACTGCCAGGAGACCCAATGGATTCAAACGAAGCCATATCGGGTTGCAGCAAACCCTCGCGGACGATGAACTGAGAAGATAATGATGCAGATCCTGCTTTCCCAACAAGTCTGATATCGGTACCCGAAATGTCGAGCATTTGATCTGAAGCAACGGACGGGGAGATGGTGAAGATCGATCCTACGCTTAAGTCATCCTGCCCAAGGATCGCAGGATTCGTCACTGGCGCATTTCCAACACCCTTGCCATTGATGTATTGGTAAACACCGACTCCAGCATCCAATTGTTCCGACGCTGCGTTCTCACTATTGGAGTTACCTGAGAAGAGGAAGTCGTCGCCTTCACCGCCAAGGATCACATCAATGCCAGCACCACCAATCAAAACGTCGTTCCCAAAACCACCGAGAATCCTATCCCGACCGGCACCGCCATCAATGACGTCATCACCCAAGCCGCCGGTCAGGATGTCATTCCCTTCACCGCCGAGCAGCACAATGCTGATATCGTGCGCTCGCGCTGCATCTATGTAACCTTTGGACCGAACGGTGATGCGATCGTTTCCATTGCCTCCATCTACACTGAGCACGCCTAGATCTTGCCAGCGACCACTCGCTTGTCGTACCCAAGTGTTGCCCACGCGCCGCACGACTTCATAGTGTGTCGGTCTTCCAGATAAATCGCGTATCACGATTTGATCATTGCCGGAGGTCCCTTTGACGTTGACGAATGATGCCGCTGCAGATGGATTAGCATTGCGGTTCCAGTATCCTTGCAGCAACGCCCATCGATCCGACTTGCCTCCAGCACTTGTACCTCGAGTCGCTGGATCGGCATCCCAGACAAAGGATTCTCGATAGGCGTGGTAAGTCCAATCCCAGCCGTTTGTTTCGAATGCATTGATTGCATCTGCCATGTAGGAAGCTGCGCCAGGTGCCCATTGGGCCACGCTGAACTCACCGATGTAGATCCGCGGTGTTGCGAGCTTAAGCTGTTTAAGGTCGTTTGCAAGGTTTGTCTGGAAGGTTTTGATAGCCTGAACGCTTCGCTGGAAAGCTTCTTTCTGTGGCTGGGTATAAGCGATGGGATTGTAAACGTCGGGGCGTTGTATCGGATTGACGGGGTCATCCGACGTTATTTTGTCAACGTATTGCCCTGTATAGTCTTGAGGTGAATAAATGTGCGGCGAGAATACCAGTTTCGGATAGGCCTTTGCCCAATTGACCGCATCACGCCGGATCATCGAAAACAATTCTGGGTTGCCATCGGGAGGCTCAATGATGATAGGTTTAGGAGAGAGTTTTTTCTGTTCCGTCTTAATCGTATTGATCAGGCGAGTCACTAATGCCGACCACTTTCCATCGCGTGTTTGAAGGTCCGTGATTGTGGGCGGTTGATTATCAGCATTGAGAATCTTGGTCCTTGGTTCATTGAGCAAATCGAATCCCGCAATCGAATTCCAGCGACTTGTTTGGTTTGATTGTGCATAACGCTGAACAATCGTTTTCCAAATGGTCACAACTTGATCCGCGATTGCCTGATCAACGAAAAGCTTATGGTGGGCCGCTTTGTAGGTAACGCCGTTATGGACTTTTTGCATTTCGACGACGCCACCGGGCGGATTATGGAGGTCGATCACGAGTTGGATGCGGCCCTGGCTTTTGTCGAGAAACTGGTCGATCTTTTGCAGTTCGCGATCAAGATCCTGAAGCAAGTTTTGACTGGATGCCAAGTGGATTTGCCATCGAGCCAAGTTGACGTTTAAGCTGACGAAGCGATTGACTTGATCCTCGATTTCGCTCGACGTTGAATCGCGATTCAAACTCAGCATGACACCACGAAACGATGTCGTACTACTAACATCACCAAATTTGGCCGAGCTTACTGCTGCTGTGGATACGACGGAACTCGGAGTGCCCTGAACTGAAGGGTTCGCTTGGTAACTGAACGTCGGCAAGTTCAAGTCGGCTGCCATCAGTTCCCGCTTTTGAAGTGTTTCAAGTAACAATGCCTTGTGTTTTCGAGCTAACTTGCGAAAAGTTTTCAGATTTGATTTTCGGAGAATGGGTTTGGAGGGGAAAGTCATGATCGCGTACCTCAAGCAACATTGGAAAAGGATCTTCGTGAAGTGATACTTGGAGCGCAGCAACGAGAGGGCCTGCGGTGAGGCCCTC
The DNA here is from genome assembly GCA_037367405.1 of Ottelia alismoides. Classification (NCBI taxonomy): domain Eukaryota; kingdom Viridiplantae; phylum Streptophyta; class Magnoliopsida; order Alismatales; family Hydrocharitaceae; genus Ottelia; species Ottelia alismoides. The sequence continues at coordinate 570,522 of JAZKJV010007726.1, read as the reverse complement.
CACGGCCGCTGCGGCTTCCGACCCTCCCGCAAGCGGGCGGGGTTGCGAATGTGACTCGAAGCTAACGACGAGTAATGCTGCTCGTTCTCAGTCCCTTAATCGAGGACTCACGGCTGATCGTGAAGTAATCGATACCTGTACCGCCTTCGAGGTGTGTTGTGTTGGTGCGACTATTGTCGACCAAAACGATTTCGTCATTTCCATCACCCAAGTCAGCGAAGAGAGTGTCGGCCCGCAATTGATCGAGGACAACATAATCATTGCCTTTACCGGTGCGAATGTTGAGCCTATTGAACTGCGCGTAGTCATAGCTCGCCGGGCCAGTAACAATTTTGTCGTTACCATCGTTGGTAATGAACTCTGTCGTTTTGGCATAACGCGTGTTGGCCATCCTGATTAAGTCGTCTTTGTCACCCGTCGTGACTTTGACATCGCCTTTGGCCTGCGTATCGCCTAAGCTGACATGTGCCTTACCGCCGCCGGTGTTGATGAGGATGTCTCCTTCGAACTTTGCGGATGCCAGGATAACCGTCTCATTGTCGCCGCTTCCCATGTCGACTCGGAGACTCTGAAACGATTTATCGTCGTAGGAGCGGCCATGTCCGAACAGTAAGTTGTCATCACCGCCTCCGAGATGAATATCAACTTTGCCGCGAAAGCCGGTCTGTAACGGGAGTTCTTCGACTCGTCCATTGATCTTTGTCGAATTACCGACGAGCTTCAGTTTTCCACCCGACTCATGGATCAAACTGACGTCATTGGCAAACTTGTCGCCACGAATGAAAAGGGTGTCACCGACGATATTCGCTGTGACGTTTCCGGCCATAAGGTCACGTTTTTCGAGTTGTTCCGCTGACAGTTTGCGTTTCTTAATGTACTTGCTCATTTGCACGCTCCGGGGACTAAAGATTGAAAAGACATGGTTTCTGTCCGGCCCTTTGGCAAATCACAAAGGTCGGACCTCTACCGGTCGCGAGCAGTGCAGAAGTGTGACTTAACAAACTCGAAGTTTTTCAGGCGAGATATCTTGATTCTTCGCGCAAGCTGAAGAGACTGTTCTAATTAGAAATGAAAGAATGTGAAACACAGAGTCACGGAGGGCGCAGAGAGAGGAGAGAATCATGTCTCCGTGTCCCCCGAGGCTCTGTGTTTTACTCTCTTCAATGCTCAGGGTAGGAATACACGCGAGTCCCTTAGGTCTCAAAATCTCTTTGATTCATTCGGCTCGGATTCGCGCGGACATACCGTTCCCTGAATCGACGGAGCTTGTCACGCAAAGGCGCAAAGCTCGCAAAGAAGAGAAGGCGATGGTTATTAGCGCCTTTGCGTGCGACAGATTACAGACTGCTTTCCATCGTGCGGTTGTCGCGCAAGCTGAAGAGACTGTTCTGATTAGAAATGAAAGAATGTGAAACACAGAGTCACGGAGGGCGCAGAGAGAGGAGAGAATCATGTCTCCGTGCCCTTAGCTTGTCAAACTGCTGCTCAGGCCGGGCAAGCCGGCATGGGGCACAACGAAAAAGGCGATTGCGCGGTGATTTCAAAAGCGGTTTAGAATCTAATCATCGCTACTCCCGGCGAGCAACTTTTCGATCGTCTCGAGGCTTGCGTCAACCAAATCCAAAGATATCTCGAATTCTTCCGAGATTTGTTCCGGCGTGAGTCGCCCGATGTAACGAGCCAGCATCAGGCTGATTAATTCTTCAGGCATCTGACGACTCTCCATCGTCTCCATCAGCTCGATACCTTTACGCAGCAATAGCAGTAAGCGACTCAGACGCTTTCTTAGAGCCTCTGGCTTCACTTTAAGACGCGTTGCCAATTCGTCCCAGGGAATCGAGTTTCCTTGCAAGAATCGCTGCTCGACGATCAAACGATCGTCATCTGGCAGCCAATTAATGGTTTCGGCCAAGTAGTTTTCATATTGACGCTTGACGACGCGACTACAAACCGAGGTTTGTAAGGCAACAAAATCAAGATGGCTTTCGCCTGTGGGTCGTTCCTGCTCCAGCTTCGCACGGCGAATTTTGGGTATTTGGCTACGAAGGAATTCAGCCACTTTATTTCTACAGATTCTGTTAAGCCATGCAGTGAAGGTTGCCTCATCATTCCCTTGGAAGGTCTGGATGCTGCGACATACCCCTGCAAATACATCTTGAACGACGTCTGACGCATCTATGTGCTTTAGGCCTCTTGGTCCAAGAAGCCGGCTTGCGAATTGCATCAGGTGCCCCTCAAACCGTCGAAGCAGATAATCCAGGGCTTGCTCATCACCTGATTTTGCCTTGGCAATCTCGTTCTGAAAATCTTCAATCGTTTGCATCGAATCGTTCCTTTAAACGAAATGTGTTCAATCAAGCAACGTCGCCCATTCGCTGAATACTTCGTCGACTAACTCTTCTTCATCCTCAAGAGGCAATGTTCGAATTGCATCGATCAAGACAGATTCTGGCTCTGCCTGCGTGCTCCGGCTATTCAATTCATTGATGACCATCAGCGCATCGAGTGGCGAAACGACTTGGTCATTAATCGTATTGATAAAGTTATCAACATTAAAGCCGGGAAGGGCCGATAATGACTGAGTTCCATGCTGATTTAGGAAATTAATGACAATCAGTGCGTCGAGCGGTGATAGACGTTTGTCACCATTGACATCCCAGGCCCGTTCCTCGTTGTGCCATTGATTGGAAGGCGATGCCACGACCAGTTGCACTGGTCCATACTGCACACGACTCGGAGGAACGGCGATGTTCAGACCATGCAAAGCGATTTCATGTTCAGGCAATACATCTGCCGGATCAAGCTCGAAATTCACGATACCAGAACTGATTGCACGAAAAGGAATTCTGGCGAAAAGCTGGGGCTTAATCATCGAAAGACCGCCGTCTCCAATCGCGGCCAACTCATCAATGCTACCCGATCGCACAGCGTCAACTGATCGTTGATTCGGAAAAGCATCTCCGAACACAATGGCACCGGACTGTGACACGATGGTGGGATCATACGTAAGGTCGAGGGCCGCTGAGAAAACTCCGGAACCTTGCGAGCGCAAGTCTTCGGCGAAAATCTCAAGTTGAAATTCCTCGCCGACTGAAACCGATTGGATGGGCTGACCAGACCGATTCGTTAGTCGCGACTGGATCGAAACCAAAGGCGATTGTTCTGTATCACCATCGCTGATCAATGTGATTCGATAGTCTTCGACCTCTCCGTCGTTGGCCGTGCCTGTTGGGCCGAGTTGCCCCGATGTGCTCAATCGAAAACGCGCAAATGTATCGCCAGCGATGGCGTTGCTGGGGACGCGAAAGCTTAAGCGATTAGATCCGGGTTTCAGGACAGTTGAATAGGCGATCGTTTCTGTTGCCGGATCCCATGCGCCATTTTGATTGAAATCGATCCATGCATCGAGCTTGGCACTCGATGAAGTGTTGCCGAGTTGCACGATCACCTCGGCCGATTGATCACCGATAACGTACGTGCCCAACAAGCCATTGGGGTCTGGTTTTGGCAAACCACTTCCCGGGGAATAGTCATTGAAATCAAAGATGTATTCCCACCAGTTGTTTTGGCGACCATCGCCGTCCGTCCCATCATTGTCTGGCATGCGATCAAGCCACCAGCGTTCATAGCTCCATCCTCGATTCTGCCAATCAGAAGCGTTTAAGCTTTGAGTCTTGGATAGATCCATATCTGGATAGTTCTCGAACTCATACACGTACGTTTGTTGCGGAGTTCGGTTGTCATAGTCATAACCCGACGTCCCATTGAAAGGGAAATGCACGTTGCCAGCGCCGAAGGGCCCTTGAGGTGTTGCAGAGACATTGGCTGTAAAAAGATCCCAAGCATCAACGGGATTGCTCTGGTTCCAGTCTTCACCGAAGACGCGCTGCAAATGATTTTCGGCACGATGTCCGAGATTGTGAAGCATCTCGTTGACAGTACGTTCATAGCTAAAGCCCATGATGGCGAAAGGACGCTCGGAATCCACTTCTGGATAAACACCTCCGTTAATGAAGTAAGCACCGGGACCTGCCATTGACGCTTCCCAAGCGCCAAAGTAATGATCTTCAAAAATCCAGACTTCATCGATTTCACCACTGGCGACGGCACGATCTATCCCGTACTGCTTGAGCGTCGTGGGAAAATCCATCTCATTGTTGCTGCGCCATCCCGAGTTTGTTTCGCGATTCCTGACGTACTCGGCTACCGAGTAATCATAGCCATCTGATTTGACAGGAATGTCGTCAATATCTGACCAACTTTGAATTACATATTGAACACTTTGATCGCTGGCATCGTGCACCGCATTGATGTATTGGTTTGCAAGTTCCCTGGGATCCGACCAATGAAAGTATTGGCTGAGCGTTTTGCCTCCCGTACCCGGCACGATAGGATTGAAATTGAGGACAGCGACCTTCACAGGTTTCACTTGAGAAGGTTGACCATTCACAGCAATCACACCATCTTCATCAGCGACATCGAGAACGTCGTCACCCAAAGCGAGCGAATGATGGTTTCCATTTAGTTCGCCATCACGCAACTGGCCTAGTGTTGGACCGTTCGGAACATGAGCAGCTCCTGATTCCGCTGCAGTGGTTGGGTAAGGGAGAGGGGCGTCCCCGTAATCCAGCCCTTTCTCAACAAGTTGGAAGTTGTCGTACCAAATCTCGAAGCCATAGTCCCAGGTGTCGTGATGAACCTCGATTTGCGAGGCGCGCGTCACATCCGGATTACCAATGACGCGTTTGTTCCACAATTCGCTTCCGTCAATTGGGATGCGCACGTTAAACGCTCCCTGTCTGGGCATCTGGTCTCGCGTTGGTTCAAAGCGAACTTCGCCACCGGGAGCTTTGACGACGACAATAGGTTGATTGCCCTGAAAAGAGAAGTTTGGGTTATTGGCAAACAAATCGAATCGAATGGCTTCCAACTCGTTGAGATTCCATTGGGCATTCGCCGTCACAGGATATCGAACTCCCGTATCAAATCCAGCTAGCGTTTTGAAATGTAAAGACTGAGAGCCCGAGGTGACGTGCAGACTACTGTTTTCTACAAAGGGAGCTGGAGCACCGTCTCCGAAGGCACCCCATTCGTTAGCATTCCCTTCGATTAAGTCCGCAGCGAAAAGTTGCCTTGCCTCAAGATGCTCGATCTCTCTTCGTTTGATCTGTCGGCGCTTGTTTTGCATAAGTCACCTTCATTGGAGAATGAGTAAGAATGGCGCGATTTGAAAGGGATGATTACAAGACAGATTTTCGCAGTGTTTCGATTTCACTTTGCGTGGATCGCTTCTCATGCTGCAAGCGTTCGATTTCGAACTCAAGTTTTTGGCACTCCTTTGAAAGATCAGATAGAGACTGTTGAAGTTCATTTGCATCCGATTTAAGAATGCCCATGACTTGCGTGTCGCCACTAGGTTCGACGGGAATCTGAGTACTCGTTGGTGGTGGTTGCGGTACGTTTTGTTTCTTCAGCAAAACGACCATCGTTCCCACGAGAACGAGGATGAGCGCCGACAACGCTGCGATGGACGTGTAGAACATCGTCGACTTTTCAAGCAGCGAATGGGCGGCGACTTGAGTACCTGGCAATTCGACAGCAGGGCTGGGCGGAGGCGAGTTTCTGATTTGCGGGGGTTCAGGAATGATGCGAACTGACGGTGATGGATAAGTTTCTGCTAACGGACGAATGTTCACTGATTCGGCGCATTGAGGGCAGACGGCATACGCAACCTTTCCAATCACTTTTTCAGGTACTCCCAATTCGCGATTGCAGTTGGGACAGCTAAATCGAATGACGCCGACGGAAATGCCGGGCGAAGCGGGACTACGGGAATGGCTCGAGTAAGCGTTTGGAGGCAAGCAGGTTCGATTCTCTTGATTACTAGTGATCATTCTTTGGGGCTCCGTTGAGGTTTCGTCGGGCTGCGAATCTGGTTGCAAAGCGAGGCATCTCGTGACAGCGCTTCAAAAGAATTCTTTTTGTCCGTTTGCCTTTCTGGATGAGGCAAAGTTTTTAGCGGTCACAAACTCCGCGGATCTCCAACCTGATGCGTGTTCAGACGACGTGTCTGGTGGGTCTCCTGGAAATTTGTTCACTCAGGTGAAGAAGATGAGTAAATCACGACGCCTTGGCAGTTTGTTACTTCTTTCGAACATGGCGCTTTCGATGGGGCTGGCTCAGCAACAGCCCATTTACGTTCCTCCACCTGCCCACTACCCGGCGATGCCTGAATCGATGTACCGAGGGCAGCCCGCCATCAACACGCTCGAAAACCGGACCGATCGGATTCGCGAAGAAATCGTGTTGGCAAAGAAGTCCCGGACAGGATTGCTTGCGAGCCGCGACGCAATCATGCAAGAACTCACCGATCTCAACGCAGAACGCGCGAACTTGATCGAGAAGAATCAGTTGATCACTAAATGGAGAGCCAATTCATTGGTTGTTCTATCCGAGAGAAGTGCGGTGGGCATTACCACGACGGAGCCAGGTGAGTTCACGCTATCAACCATCGCTGAGTATCCCGATTCCGCTTACGTGAGTCAGATCTGCCAGAAGTTAAACATTCCTCGCATTTCGGGAAACGATCGCTTGGCAGAAAAACTTTTAGAGCGTCATCGTGAGGGCCAAAGGATTTCGTCGAGCGAGTCACAGTTGTTGGGACGTTACTGGAAAGTGCATAAGTACGTACCTATCAGCAAAGAAGTAGAACCGATGTTCGTCACGTTCAAGGATCTCGAGGGAGGTGCTCGCCGCTTAGGATTGTTGTTAGATGTGCAAGAGAGTTCATTTCAAATGCATGGCGTTGGTTCCGAGAGCGAAACCATTCATCGCAGTCGTATCGAAGCCGGCTCGGCTAGAAAAGGAAACGCTCAACGACTGGATATTGAATCCGAAGCGGACTTCTTAGATATGGCGATTCTGCGTATCGCTCAGAAGCTGGAGTCTGACGCGAATGTTCCTGGCTACCAAGCATTGGCTATCCAGGTACAAGCGGATGATCTTGAAGAAGCACTAAAGCTATCGCGAACGGTAGACAACTCATGGCGAGATCAAATGTTCGACTATTTCGCACGCGCGACCGGTGAGGACTTCCGCCCGGATCAGCGTAAGGAACCAACTCGTATCCTTCGAAGAATCGCACAATCACTCCATGATGAAATCGGATCGCGACTGAATCGATTGAATGTGCCCGTTGTCGAGCGAGAGGAACTCGGACTGGTCGTAGCAGAGCGAGAGCTTTCCAAAACAGGGCATTTCGATCAGCGCACCTATGTCCCGTTGACCAGTGCATCTCATCTCTTGATTGCAGAGGTTGGAAAACCGGTGGAAGGTGGTCAATACCGCCTCTCCATCCGTCTGACCGACGCCAACACGGGATCAACCGTCTTTGAGGATAACGCAGACATGGGCAAACCAACTCTTCAGATTGCCGATCAATACTACGTTCATCGTGGTGAACTTGGTTTGGTAACGCGGAAGACGCCCTCGGACAAGCCTTCAAAATCGTACAACACAAAAGCTCAGAAACAATTGAAGCTGGAACCGCTAGCATCGTCGCATGCACCGACTCGATTGGGGCTTGTGGAGCGACACAATGCAGAAACGCTTGTGTTCCGTGACCTCTTTTCGGTCGATGTTCAGTTGTTAGATCTCAAACAATTCGACCTCAAGCCGGTAACCGAAGTTAAAGCCATTCCTGGTAATGAGAAGATTCGTTGGATCACTTGGCAAGTTATGCAATCAACTCTGCCGTTCGCAGGTCAAGTGATGCGCGTCGAATCCGAGAGAGCCTATCTGAACATCGGTGCAAACCATGGCATCAAGTCAGGAGACGTGTTTCAAGTCGTGCGACTTGGAAAAGAAGAAGACGGGATTGAGAGACAGGTTTTGCCCTTCGAAGTGCGGGTAGACAATGTCGGCACGCGTCAATCGACGGGGTTCGTTGGCAATGCCGGTATGGACCAATTATGGCCGGCGTTGCAGATCATGTCCGGTGACTTGGTCGTTCGTCGTGGCGCTCAGAATGTCGTCATGGAAGTGAGACCCGCACAGTTCAATCAAGGCCGATTGGCTGCACAGGTCGCGCGAAAACTCAAGCTGATGAATAACGCTGCTCAATTCAATCGACTTGGTTCGACCATGAATCGTGTTGCAGAAACGCTCGCCGATAACCTTAACTCAGCGCTTCAATCGCAAGGAGTGGTGACGGCAGCCGTGAACTCGCAGCGAGCGACGCATGTCTTAACGGGCTCCATCGTACCCACAGAAACCACTTCGAACTGTGATACCTTCGAGATCTTTATTGAAATTCGATTGGCTAACAATAACCAGATCGTTAAATCGATCGGTCCTGTGATCGTGAGCGAAGAGGATGTGGCGACCTGGACCCCGTAAGCAGATTTAGTATTACAAAAACATAAACGCCCCTTATTCAAAGGGGCGAGCCAAATCGATGGGAGTTTACGTCATGGATATTAAAGAACTGAAGACGGAGTGTCCCTGCTGCGGTGCTGTTCTAAATATTCCCATCGCTTGGATGGGTCGAATTGCGACTTGCAAAGGATGCGGAAACAGAGTGCGGATCGAAACCAATGGGGCTGTCGTTCCAATGTTGGAACCGCCAGTTGTTGCGATGGCCTCGGTTTCAAAAATGGTGCATGAGTTCAATACCTTTCCCGCGGAGCGATATGAGATGGGGCGGGAACAGCAGGGCGACAAGGCAAAGCACAAGCGGAGAAGTAAGTTGGCGATCCGCTCGCTAGGCAAAGCTCCTTTGAAAGAATGGGCATTCACCTTTGCACTCTTTTCAGCGGTCGGCATTCTATTCTGCGGCAAGCTGATCTACGAAGCGGTAACGACTGACTATACCGGTCTCAGCGCGGTGATTCTGATCATTTTTGCATTAGCGATCACGAAGAACTTTCTGGATATCAAGTACCTCGACAAACAGGTCAAGCTTGCCGACACGCAGACAATTCGATTAGTGGAAATGAACGATTTGAGCAGATTCCTCAAAGAAAGTGAGAGCAGTTTGTTCAAGGATCACATTCACAACTTGTTCGAGATGGGAAAGCGAGATCCGGACGTTAGTCAAGATAACCTGATTACGATTATCCAAAGTAAAGTGTATTCGCGCATTCGACTGATGGAGAATGCGGGTTCAATTCTCGTTACGGCGGGCTTAATCGGAACGATTGTCGGGCTGATTGCTTCGGTCGCTGGGCTCGACAGTGTCATGACATCGATCGGTAAAGATCAGACCCAGATGTTGCAGGGTTTTCGTACCACGATCAGCGGGATGTCGACCGCGTTTTACACAACACTAGTCGGAGCTTTACTCGGAGGAATTGGAATCCGAATACTGACGAACATTGTGGAATCCAACGCGGAGTATCTGGTTGGACACATCGCAGAACTCTCCGAAGTTTACATTGTTCCAACCTTGCGATCCCATTCCAAACGCATGAAGAAGAAACGTGAAGTTGAGGAGGCCGCAGATGCAATTAGCGCGTAAATCATCCCACAGCAGTTTCTATGAATCGTTCTCTGACTTGATCTTCTGTGCGCTTGTGCTGTTTGTCGCACTAGTCATGGTGCTCGCAACCAATGTCGGTGAACAAGTTGAGTCATTGAAGCAAGCCCAGACGGATTTAGTCGGGACCAAGAAGAACCTCGAGTCGTCGAAAGAACAGCTAAGGGCCGTCGTTAATTCTCGTCGATACACGGGATCATCGGGAGTGCCGAAGCTCAATGTGGCCATTGGTTTTGTGACAAACGAACCCAAAGTTTACTTCGTGCCGCAGGATGCGATGTTTACTTTGACCACGCCAGTCATCAAAGAAACGGAAGAAGATGCGATCCGCCGGCAACGTTCGGCCATGCAAGAGATCACCGCAAGCGTTGATCTCCAGCCCGGTCTCACCCTAGGTGAGTACCAGTCGTTCTTGAAAGCGTTCTCCTATCAGGCGATGTACCTGCGAGAGACTCCTTATCTCGGTATCAAGATCGTAGAGGATGATGAAGGTGCCACAAAAATCAGCGAGGTGCTACCTGTCTCAAATGTCTCACCCGATGATGCTGGTGCCGTCATCCTTCAAGTTGATGGAGCGGCTGCTAATTCCGTCGATTTCGTCATTAAACGCGTGGCAGCTCACGACGAATCGAATCCCAACGTCCAGCTCCAGCTCAAGAATCATGGAAGGATCTACGAGAGGACCGCCCGGGTCCTTTTTCATGAGTATTCAGGTATAAACCAAGTCACGATTTCTATGGCAAATCAAATTGCCTCGGGATATCGGCTTAAAGGGGACCAATTGGATCTTGAAAAGGATGGTTCGGGAGAAGACTTCCAGGATCAAGCTATCTTTGAGGTTGTGGAGAAAGCCGACGAACTATTTAGCACATTCGGTACTTTTCCACTTGGTCCGACAACTTCAGCTGAGCCGGTCACGGTATTACGAGTTGGCATTGTTTCGGCCGATCAAAGCTTCGTAGTTGGTGGTGTTCGATTCGGAACCCAACCGATGCTCGAGCTGTTGCGCGCAATCGGAGGTGGAACTGTCGCGCTTGAATTTCAAGATGAGCGGGCACAGACGGTCCAGGAGATTCCCGCTTGGGTTCATCAGCAGCTCCTGGCACCGTCCGGTTATGTGCATCAGGCGCCGGACGTGAGCAAGATCAAGGACTGGCTCAAAGAGAGTGATGCTGGTGTTCCAGCTTCAGCTGGCTCTTAATTAAGAAGAGATCGCGCTGGTGTTCCAGCTTTAGCTGGCTCTTAATTAAGAAGAGGGCGCGCTGGTGTTCCAGCTTTAGCTGGCTCTTAATTAAGAAGAGATCGCCTAAAGGCTCCACACCAGCGCGGAGGGCGCCTAAAGGCTTCACACCAGCGCTACCAGTTCAAACTGGCGCCGGTGTAAAAGGTGATGCCGGGCTGGAAGACGGCTAAGCCGTTTGCGGTCCGGAAGTCGAGGTGCTCGCGATAGTTCTTGTCAGTGAAGTTCTCGATGCCCATCGTAAGCGTCAACGCATTCGCAAATGCTGGACGTAGCACCGTTCGCATGTCCCAAACGGTAAAGCCAGGTGTGGGCGTCTCCAAAAGGCTTGTCGCAATACGATCTTGTTGGTCGACCATCCGCGCGGAAAGCTCGACACTCCAGCGCTTCGCGCGACTCGTGTCTTTCCAGCGTAAACCTGCTCGTGATTCAAACGGTGAAACACCTGGCAGCGGTTCACTATCGGCACCCACAATATTGCTCGCCGCACCACGTATCGCTCCGATCACTTTGCGACTTGGGTTTCCATTGCTCCCATCGAGTGTTGCAAAATCACCGTTGCGCGTTCGGTCGCGACCGTCCACGAACTTCATCGTCACAAAGGGTGTTAATGCATCTTCGGGGTATAACTCAGCGAATGATTCAAAGCCCGTGAACGTCGCGAACTCTGTATTGACATAACGCAAACTCACCTGGCCCACTTCACCAACAGGTGGAACAAACTGGACGCGCGTGTTCTCGAACGTGATGTAGTCAAACGCCCAAGCATGATAGAGCCGCAGGCCCGCCCTCAGCGGCTTGGATTTGTAATCCCAAGCCAGGTCCACTTGCACCAGTTTCTCGTCCTTGAGTCGCGGATCACCCGTCACATTGTTTAATCCGTTCTGCAATAGCAACATGAACGGCTGAGCGGCATACAACTCAGTCAGATTGGGTGGACGCTCAGCGTAACCAACACTTAAGGTCTGCGTTAACTCTCGATTCACTTTGTAATCCAAAGAACTAAAGACGCTGAAGTTTTGAAAGTCGCGATTATATCGGTTCGTACCAACAATCTCTGCATAACTGGCCGGTATCGTTTGTAAACCAACTTGAGCCAAGTTCGCGGCATCTTCTACGATGTCGGTTTCTACGTAATCAAATCGAGCCCCACTGCGATATGTCCAATCGTCCAAGAACTCTTCTTCATATTCGATGAAGACGCCAGGGTTCACCGAATACGAACGCGGTATCGGTGAGTTTCGATTGGCGAATGGTATTGGCAATCCTAAAGAAAATCCATTTGAGACCTCGCTCAGCTCTTGTTTCACAAATCTTAAATCATGACCCAAGGACAATCGATAAGCATCTCGTTCGGTTCCCCAGCTATACGCTTGACGATACCCGGTTGACATCGAGTCAACATCAGTAACCGCGGTGTAATTGATCAAAGCAAACAGAGGGAAGAACGGACGCTTCGCAGGATTCTGTGCATTGCCACGAAAACGAGTGCGGTTGTACCAAGCTGTTGTTTCACATTGATCAAAGAACAATCCACCATCCTTGACATGTGTACCCTCATAACCATCCGTGACGAGATAGTCCATGTCGAACACATAGCCAGGGAATTCCATGCCGGTCTGATCAAGCCTCAGGACACTGAGTTCAACCGAGTGTCCGTCGCGAAAGTCTCTTCCCGAGGCCAGTGTGAACTCGCGTGAATTGAAACTCGAAGGAATTTGCTGGCCGCTGCCAGAGATGTAGTCTTCACCGGTGCGGTGACCATAGTTAAACCTCGTTCCCCAATCTCGATCACCCGCAGCGAAGCTTTGTTGTCCAAACCAATGTGCTCCATTGGACTTGTAATCAACATCTGTACCACCATGCAGTTCGTAACCGCTTTTATAGCGAGGTGATTTCAGCAGCTCGATGTCCGTGAACGAGAATCCTGGACCATACCGACTCGCGTAAGGTCCCGGTACGATCGACGTCGACTCAATCTGTCGCGAATCAAACTTGCTGAGCACCGTATCGAGGTCAATACGTGCGGGAACCCAATGTGAACCCGATGCTGATAAAGCTCCGATGCGTGAACTGCGAATACGGGGATCATTCACCACTGGTGTACGCGCTTGTACGCCAACACTCAAAGCGCCAGAAGACTTTTGCAACAAGCTGCCCACGTCGGTGGTCGCACGGGCCGCTCCTTCACTCCCAAGCACTTGATCACGTACCGCAAACGAGCTTACAAGTCCCGTTCGTCCTGTGAAGCTTCCGGTCGCGCCCCGCGCCGCAGCGGGCATTGCCGCGGTCGCGTCCGGTGCGTTGGCGTTACCTTCGCCACCGAGTACGGTTCGCGGAGTAACAAGCGGCGTGGGTTGAAGCATTGTCGCCGGTTGCACGGCAGGCAACTCGACATCTTCCCAGTCTGAAAAATGGAACACTTCGTCCGAGGGCTCGACAGCGCGAACCACCGGCTGTCGCTCTGCGGCAACAAGCTGCTCAGGCATTACGAGGAAGAATAACGCTGTGATGGTACCAAGCGATTGTAGGTTGATGCGCTTGGTCATGGTGTATGAAGCGTTTGGAGTTCGTTCCCGCAATGCGGTGCGCCCGTTGCCACCCGCCGCTTGCCGACGGTTTTATCGGTACATTCGGCAGCACCGTTACAGCCAGAACAGGGAGGGTGTTGTAGTTTGCGTAGTTTGTGTGTTTTGACATCGCTGGAGTTCAAGCGTTAGCTTGTCTGGAAAATGAAGAAGAGGGCGCCTGAAGGCTTCACACCAGCGCTGGAGTTCAAGCTTTAGCTTGTCTGGAAAATGAAGAAGAGGGCGCCTGAAGGCTTCACTCCAGCGCTGGAGTTCAAGCTTTAGCTTGTCTGGAAAGTGAAGAAGAGGGCGCCTGAAGGCTTCACACCAGCGCTGGAGTTCAAGCTTTAGCTTGTCTGGTGAAAGAAGAGGGCGCCTGAAGGCTTCACACCAGCGCTGGAGTTCAAGCTTCAGCTTGTCTGGAAAATGAAGAAGAGGGCGCCTGAAGGCTTCACTCCAGCGCTGGAGTTCAAGCTTTAGCTTGTCTGGTGAAAGAAGAGGGCGCCTGAATGCTTCACACCAGCGCTGGAGTTCAAGCGTTAGCTTGTCTGGAAAATGAAGAAGAGGGCGCCTGAAGGCTTCACACCATCGCTGGAGTTCAAGCTTTAGCTTGTCTGGAAAGTGAAGAAGAGGGCGCCTGAAGGCTTCACACCAGCGCTGGAGTTCAAGCTTTAGCTTGTCTGGAAAATGAAGAAGAGGGCGCCTGAAGGCTTCACACCAGCGCTGGAGTTCAAGCTTTAGCTTGTCTGGAAAGTGAAGAAGAGGGCGCCTGAAGGCTTCACACCAGCGCTGGAGTTCAAGCTTTAGCTTGTCTGGAAAGTGAAGAAGAGGGCGCCTGAAGGCTTCACACCAGCGCTGGAGTTCAAGCTTTAGCTTGTCTGGAAAGTGAAGAAGAGGGCGCCTGAAGGCTTCACTCCAGCGCTAGCGCGAGATTTTCATTGTAAGGCTGATGTTTCTCAAACCAAGCTTGTGCTGCTTTCATGGCAGCGTCCGCGCCGGCAGTATCCCCCGTAGCGCGCAAAGCTACGGCACGAGCTAAATGATAGCGCGCTGTCTGCTCAAGCACTCGATTATCGAGTTCCTTCAACAGTTCTAAGCTGCGCTTGGCATCTTCCTTCGCCAGATTCTTTGCAAGCAGAATCGTATAGGCGCCATTGGTCGGTGAAGCTTGCTGGGCGCGCTTGGCAAACTCCGTCGCTTGCGTTTCGTCGCGCAAGGATTCTATGGGACATTCGCTAAGAATCAGTGCTAATTGATAAGCGTAAACCGACGAAGTGGAACGCGATACTAAGTCTCGCCACAGCTTGATAGCCGACTCGAATTGTTCTCTCGCACGCTCCGGTTCCGATTGTCGATAGAGCAGGCCATGCCACTGATGCACATAGGCTTGATCTGAAAGATAAACCAAGCTTTGCGGTTGCTCGACAGCAAGTTGTTTGAGCATTTGAATCGATTCATCGAATTTTGAATGAGCGAGTTCATGCTGATCCGATCGAGCAAGCGCGCGGGCTTGATGACTTAGCAACACAGCGAGGCGTTCTCGATAAACGGGAACCTGTGGACTTTGTTGAGTCAATTGTTCATAGATCGGAAGGGCTTGATCAAAAAAGATCAAGGCATCTTTGGCATTCGCCTGAGTATCCAATAACACCTGTCCGCGACCATCGGATGCAGCCGCATATCCTTCCTGATAACTCGGCAATAATCCGTATGAATTGACAAGGTCTGCATAAAGTTCAGTGGCTGATTCAAATGAAGCGTTTGCATCATCGGCATATCCCAATTCGTATTGCACGATACCGTAAGACGTCAAAGCCCCGGCCACTTTCTCCAAATAGCGAGGTTCATTGGGAAATGTTGTGCTAAGTTGTTTGTACTCTTCCAAAGCCTTTCCAATCGCTCGATGCTGTTCTGTTGCGCGTCCTAGCGCACCGTCAATTTCCGCTTGGTAAGATCGGGCCGTAGCAAGTGCTTCTCCATACTCAGGACGGTTCGCGTTTGCTTCGAACAATTTTGAAAGGTTCGATTGAGCGGTGGAGATGAGTTCACTGGCTTCATCATTTTTATTGACTCGCTGAAATGCTAAGGCGAGTAGCGAGCGTGTCTTCTCTCGATGTAAGTCGGTTTGTTTTAGACCGGCGTTAGGGTAGTTTTCATAAAGCGAAAGACACTCTTGCAAGGAAGCCACCGCTTCTGCCGGCTGGCCAAGGTGTTCAAAGAGATTGGCGCGATTGGCCAGCGCAAGGGCCAGGTATCGCGGCGTTTTCTCTGGGAAATCTTTCGATTGCAATTCTTCACGAAGCACTTTGATTGTTTGATCATAAGCCTCGGTAGCCGCATCGATTTGATCTTCGAAATCCCAAGCCAACCCAAGGCGTGACCGCGCATAAGCTGCTTCAACGGTCAACCGTTTGGCACCTTGGGGATCTATAGGATGTTTGCGGGCAGCGTCCTGTTCAAACGTTTTGATCGCATTTTGGTAACGCTCTCGAGCTTCGTTAAATCGCCCTTGCATCTGCAGAACGTCACCTAATCGAACCAGAGCGCGACCCCGTTCGAACTCGAGCTCAGGATCTGAATTGAGCTCACTACTCAAATCTTGGTAGTGTCGCTCGGCCATCTCGAGCATGCGTTGTCGAATACCTAAAGTCGCTGGAAAGTAAGCGAGCGATTCATTTGCGTCGACTAAGAAGCCATCGACCGCTTCGCGTGATTGACGGTATCGGCTGAGTGCTTCATTGCGGTACTCTCCCGCTTGCTGCTTCGCAACTTGTTCCTGAAGGCGTGCGTGGTTAATTAAGAATGAAGCGGCGATAGCAACCAGAGCGATGAGTAGGGTTGCCGCTCCGATCGAGAGCGTCCAGTTGCGATAACGGCGCATCAATCGCCCCGCGCGTTCGACGAATGTTTCTGCGTCGCGATGTGCCATCACCGGTTCATCGGCCATCCATAATTCCAAATCATCGGCGAGCTCGCGCGCCGTGGCATATCGCTTCTTTGGTTCGAGCTCCATGGCTCGGCGACAGATTGAGCTCAGCGCAGAAGGAGCGCTGGGAACGGTTTCTTTGAGTAAACGCACTTGTCCGGTTCGCACACGATTGAGTGTGTCATGCAGCGTCGTACCTTGAATCGGCACTTCGCCGGTAAGGATGGTGAAGAGCATGGCCCCGAGGCTATAGATATCGGTCGCGCGAGTCAGGTTTGAAGCGCCGGTCGCTTGCTCGGGACTCATATATGCTGGTGTACCGATTACTGATCCCATGTGTGTCGCGTCATTCGAACCGCTCAGATACTTCTGCCCTCCAGTCGTTACTCCCGCTTTAGATCGCGCGTTCTCGGGACGTAGGATTTTTGCGAGACCCCAGTCGACGACGAGCGTCTCGCCGTATTTTCCTAACATGACGTTTGCAGGTTTGATATCGCGATGAAGCACATTCTGTTCATGTGCATAGTGAATGGCATTGCAAACATCCATAAACCGCCTTAGGAGGCTTTGCAAAGGGCGGCTATAGAAGAAAGTGTGATTCTTTGCGGGATACTTCTTGTGTAAAAGCTTAACCTCCTTTTGAAAACTATCGCCATGAATAAATCGCATCGCATAGTAGGGGCGACCATCATCGTAATGCCCTAGTCCATAGACGGGAACGATGCCGGGATGTTCGAGTCTACCTGTGACTTCCGCTTCCAGCACGAAACGCCGTCGTGATTCGGAGTGATCGGAATGTTGTTTTTGTATTTCCTTTAAAGCGACTTTACGTTTTAATTCTTGATCTTCGGCAATGAAGACTTCGCCAAGACCCCCTTTCGCAAAGGTGTGAATGACGCGGTAGCGATGTTTTGGAGTCGAAGATACCACGGGACTAGAGACCTTAGCAGTCGAGTTGCTTGAATCAAAATCGACTGTTTCGGTCGAGCCATTGGCTGGATCCGTCGTTGCTTCCAGATCATCAACGGGGCCGAAGTGGGGCAACGTAGCGCTGATATCGCTTTCTGCGAATGATCGTAGTTCGCTTGCAGAGGCTTCTTCGGCAGACAGCGCAGTCAGACAGGCTTGGAAATCGTTGCTATGTTTACCTAATCGTTCCTGGACAAGTCGAAGGATATGTGCCTTTTGTTCTTCGGTAATGATTTTGCGTTCGATGAGTATTGACGATAAGGCTTTCTCTGAGTTTTGTTTCCAATCAGCAAGTGCAGGGATAATCGCTTCGCGTTTCACAAACCGATGTTGATGAGCGATGATTGCGAACAAGATATCTTTTTGCGGCGAGCTTTCGGTGGAATTTGCTCCTGGAGGAAGTGTTGTATCATCCGGATCTTTAGGTGCCGTCATGTTATTGATCGTTTGAGAGAAAGATCGCGAAAAGATTTGGCTTCAGCGCCAGATCCGCGGTCGATTCAACTGCTTTATGACGTAAGCAGCTTAATCTATTTTTCCGCAAATGGTTGTAGAATCGTTTGAAAAACGCTGGTTCGTATGTAGACAAGTGGACAAAAGTTGCGTTGGAGATGGTCATAAGATAGCACTATACGCAGCGCGTTCTAAGTGAGTGGGAAGCTGGGTAGCCATCGTCGCCAGACGGTGGACTAGATCGTTAGTATTTTCCACCGCTTGGCAGCGGTGGCTACGAAAATTCCATGATGCTTGCGAAGTAACGCTGTCCAACTAACCATAACGAGAGCCAAGGTGCTTCCATGCCCAATAAGTCGTTAACGCTTGAACCAGCCGCTCAGCAAGTTGCCGATCAAACGGCAAAGCCACCTTTTCTTTATCAACTCGGTCCGGACCGCGCTAGAAAGGTGCTCGACGACATTCAAGCAGCACCCATCGACAAGCCAGAGGTTAGCGAAGAGTGGATCACGGTTCCGGCAACCGTAGGCGATGTTCGCGTACGAATCGTAAAACCCAAAGATGCGGCTCAGCTCTTACCGGCCGTGCTCTACATTCATGGCGGTGGGTGGATCTTAGGGAATGCTGCGACCCACGATCGCTTGGTGCGCGAGCTTGTCGTCGGCGTTTCAGCCGCAATCGTTTTTGTTGAGTATGAACGTTCACCTGAAGTTCAGCATCCTGTCGCGATAGAGCAGGCGTATGCCACGGCGCAGTGGATTGTAAAGCAGGGGAGGGCAAAGGGGTTGGATGCAGACCGTCTTGCCATCGCAGGCGATTCCGTTGGGGGCAATATGGCTGCGGTCCTGGCGATCTTGGCCAAGCAACGACGTGATGTTCGATTTGTGCATCAATCGCTGTACTACCCTGTTACGGATGCCGGTCAAAATACCGAGAGCTATCGAGAGTTTGCCGAAGGACCATTTTTATCGGCCAATGCGATGGCTTGGTTTTGGGATGCTTACTTACCTGACCAGAGCAAACGCGAGCTTTTTACGGCTTCGCCCCTTCGTGTTCCTGTAGACGAGTTGACTGGCTTGCCGCCGGCCTTGGTCATCGTCGCGGAGAACGATGTGCTGCGAGACGAAGGTGAAGCTTATGCGCGACGGCTGATCGAAGCTGGTGTGGAGGTTACCTGCGTTCGTTACAACGGGATTATCCACGATTTCATGATGCTCAATCCAGTGCGTCAGACTCAAGCCGCAACGGCTGCCATCGAACAAGCGATTCAAGTTTTGAAGAAGGCGTTTCAAGCCTGAGGGTTGGATCTCTTCCGTGGGAGAGTCGGCTCGGCGTCCGACCCTCCCGCAAGCGAAAGGCTGGCCTAATACTCATCATTGCGTCGCATCCATGGACTTGTTTCGTTGCGACCTAAGGGGGCGCGGTCAAGCCACTGGTATACGGTCCAAAGAGAATCTAATCCGCGCGCGAAGGCTGAATAAGTGTGGAACACTTCGTCGTTGTGAAGAACGAATGCACTCATTCCAGGCCGATCACGATGAAACGTCGGAACGTCGACCCCGCAAGTTGCAGCGAATTGCGCTACGGCGCTCACGCCACCACCTGATTCGCTCGGGCGCCATACGAATACGGGCTCTTTTTGATAGTTGTATTCGGCACCTCCATGACGTTGCATCTCTTCCGTAATTTGCACGTTGAAATCCAAGTTGAAGTCACACTTTCCCGATGAGGCCCAAGGAAAACTCCAGCCTAATCGATTGCGGTAGGCAATCAATTTCGACAGCGGTGCAGTGGAAACAGCCCAGAACATGACATCATGATTCGATAAATGAACATGAACACCATTGAAACAATCCGCCAATGATGAACAAGATGGGCATCCAGCTTGAAAGTCGGGGCCGAACATAAAGTGATAGATGATTAACTGAGTTCTCCCCGCGAAGAGATCAGCTAAATTCATCTCGCCGCGTTCCGTATCGAATCGGTACGCTTTGTCAATCTTGACCCAGGGAAGTTCCATTCGCCGACGCGCGAGTTCATCGCTCTTACGCGTCAATGCTTTCTCTTCCTCGAGCAATGCGCGTCGCGCTTGAAGCCATTCGCTACGACTGGCAATCTTAGGTATATGATTCATCTTATGTGAGCTTTCGGTAGTAAGAATCTAGATAGAAAACAGAGTGCAACTTACTTCCTTGATCAGCGCAAGCGTGTCTTTCGCTTTGCGATCTGCCCAAGGTGGTCGAGCCAGTACTGCCATCCGCTGTTGACACTGTCTCGATGCTCGTCGAGGATCAGGCCAACGGCTAAGTGAGTCAGCGTGACACGTGTTGTTTCGTCACTGAGGGCCGTCAATCGATACTGAAGGTGATTTGTTGCGGCGGTCGACATCATGAAGGGCCCGGTCAGTTCAATCAGCTTTGGCGGCTTGATGACTTGAACATGCCCCCAGAAGTGGCCTGCGTTCTCACCCAGATCTCGATACCAGCGTCCACCCGGCCACGCTTCAAGCTTCATTGGAAAAGAACGGCCATCTGGCATCTCGCATTCTGCGCCTAATTCGGCAAGCACGGAATCAAACACGATGTCGATAGGTGCTTCGATAAGGATCTCTTTGCGAACTTCGAGTGAGTCGAGCTTGGATGCTTTCGTCGATGTATTTGCCATGGACACTTTCCATAAATCCGTTAGCGAGAGGGTGATTGCTTCCGCTGTCGAGCCAACTGTTCGGCTCTTCGCTTCACTCGGTCGAGTTGATGATCCCACAGCCTTTCAAAGCTCGATGTCCAGTCATGAATGGGCTTCAGTTGTTTCGCATCCAAGTGATACAGACGCTGCTTTCCTTGTTTCTCAACTTGCACGATGCCAACTTGCCGCAATACACCCAAGTGTTTTGAAACCACCGGTTGTGGCAAATCGAGTGCTGCGACCATGACACTCACTGCGAGCCCACCTCGGCGTGCGAGAAGTTCCAATATTTGTCTTCGCCGCGGTTCCGCGATCGCATTGAAAACATCAGACGTTGTCGGTTGCCGTGCCATGCCTCTAAACATATTCCGATATGGGAATGTGTCAAGAGCGAGTTGAAATAGGTTCGAAGTAAAGCTCCGCGAGGGTTTGCGTAAACGCGAAGCTGGGGCGCAGAGGTCACTTGTTGGGTAGGCGTTTTTGCGCGACAATGAACCTTGTGTTAGGCAAACGGCCTTAAAAAACGTACCAGCGAACCCACTCACTTGGAACGCGCTGCGAACAGTGAAAAAACGGCTAGTGTCACGTTTCTGGAGTAGCAGGCATGCCCCCGGTGGATATTCGAAGCGAGCAGAAGGATGCAGATTCCTGTGCCGATCTGCTTAAGGCGCTTGCCGATCCAGTGCGATTACGGATTGCCAAAGCGCTACAAGTTTCACCGTTGAGCGTTTCTGATATCGCGGAATTGCTCGATTCAGACATCGCCAAAGTTTCGCATCATCTCCGCGTAATGTACAACCTCGGTTTAGTGACAACTGAACGCGATGGACGTCACATTTACTACGCACTCAATGCAGCGTTTTTAAAGGGACGAGCGGCGAACAAGTCGCTGGACTTTGGTTGTTGTAAATTCGAGATTCGTGCGTAGGCGCTTTTACGAGTCGGTTAGAAGTCGTCGGAGGATAAGAGCGCAGATGGCAGCTAGAACCGCCCCGACGGGTAACGTACTGACCCACGCGAGGGCAATTTCGCTGACCTTCTTCCATTGCGCTTGTTGAGTCAACGCACCCATCCCGAAGAGAGAGCCGACGCTGACATGTGTTGTGCTGACGGGAACGCTGTGGTAATTAGCGGTGCTGACTAATGCTGCCGTTACAAGGTTTGTGGCAAAGCCTTGGCTCGGTGTCATGTGTGTGACTTTCTTGCCTAAGGTTTCGGCGACGCGTCGCGCATCCATCAGTGCGCCAAGGGCAATCATGACGCCGACACCCACGATGCCCCATTGAATGGGAATGGTTGGTTGAACGAACAAGAGGGCAGCGATCTTGGGTGTGTCGTTGAGGCCGCGCGCGAAGCTTGCGGTACCAGCGCTTAGATAATGTGCAAGGTCGAGCCAGCGCGTCCTCTCATTGGGTAACCAGTGGAGAAAATGCATGAGCGAGTATACCAATGCTCCGAGAACGGCTGCCAAGCATGGACTAATAAGCAAAGGATAAACAAATGTTTTGGCGATAGCGCGATACTCAACACTTTGTGGTTCCATCGCAAGCCCAGCACCTAGCAAAGCACCGACGAGAGCGTGGGTGGTCGAAACGGGAAATCCAAAACGCGTTGCAAGGAAGCTTGTGAGCGCTGTCCCGAGGGCGACTGCGCAGACGAACTGCGTGGTGAGCATAGCGTCCGAGACAATTCCTTTGCCGCTGAATTTCGTCAGGATACCTTGTGCGAGGAATATCGCCGCCAAGGATCCAGCAAACGTCGTGGCCGTTCCCCACCAAAGCGCACCGCGTAATGTTGTCGTGCCGCTACCGTAGAGCGAAGCCACGCCTTTAAAGTTTGCATTAGCGCCATTCGTCCATGCAACTAGCCCAACAGAGACGAGTAAAAGGGCAAGTAGCATGACTATGGCCGAATCTTGTTTTCAGTTGTTTCCGCTGGATACTGTTTCAGCGACACATACTCTTTCCATGACCCTTCGTAAAGACGCACGTTGGGATACTTCGCCACATGTTTAAGGTAAAAGCGAAGCAGGCTTCCTTCTCGAGACGTACCGCAGTACACAATGATCTCTTTGCTCGCTTGTAAGCCAGCCGCTTCAAGTTCTTGTTTGACTTGATCAAACGTTTTGAATTTGTGCGTATTGGAAGAATCCATCAATCGTGCCCAGTGAAAACTAATGGCACCAGGGATATGGCCTTTGCGCCACCAGATATCGTCTTGCCCGAGATATTCATTGAGAGGTCGGGCATCGACGAGAACCACATTTGGGCGATTTTTCTTAGACATGATCTCATCGATCGAGATGCCTATTTCAAGGTATTGCTGGTCGGGTAAGTTACCGGGAGGGTTGCCAAAATACGCTTGGGATACGAGTAAACCCGCCGAAGTCCAAGCGGGCAAACCTCCGTCGATAATGCGAATATCGGTAACGCCATACTTTTCCAGAACATAGGCAACCATGCTCGCGCTGAGGATCTCATCGTTCGGGAGTTTGTCGCCCGTGGCATAGATCAAGTGGGTGCGATGCTGTTGAACGCCTGCCCGAACGAGGAGGGATCGTGTGAGATCATCAGGCAGATATTGAACCGGTATCCCCTGGTCCGTGCCACGAAGGGTGTCAAAGTTAATGTGATGCGCGGTGGGGATATGTCTACGGAAATAGTCTTTGTAACCGCCTCGAGTATCGAGCACGATCGGCCGCTTTTCCGGTGAAGCGTTTTCAATGAGCGACCGAGCATCTTCTGGAGAGATGATGCTGATTTCGGCAGATAGGCATGTGGAAAGCAGTAGCGTAAGGACTGGGGCGACTAGGAAATCGCGAAGCGGTATGGGCATGGGAGGGTATCCGTCGAAGGTGCTAATGGAACGGAGGATATATTAGCACATTCTGACGAACGTTAGAATATGGGCAAACCTCAGTGCGCGAACACTACGGTGATACGGAATGCGGTTGGTTCATCACCGTATGGCTTGCGCCATAACTCAAGCGTCAGTGCGCAAGCACTACGGTGATACGGAATGCGGTTGGTTTATCACCGTATGGCTTGGAAAACGGATGGATAAACCGGTTTGGGATAGGGAATGAAAGTATCCTACAGAGAAGATCTAGCTAATCACTTTGGCCTCGGCTGGTACGCCAATCGTAGCGATACGTTGGGTGTAGTATCCAGCTGGAGGGAAATGCAGGCAAGCTATCGAGCTCCGAAATCAGGTCAACTCGTGTGTCGACCCGGTCAAGCCATGGGGAAGACAACATCAGAGGGTTCATTATGAGCGAGAACCAACTGAACACGGCGGAGTCGCAGAACCTGAGCATGCATGGAAATTCCAAACGCGAGAACATCGAGAGCCCAGCGGCTTCCCAGGGGACGTTCTTCGAACCCTGGGAACGGTCGGAAAACGCCACGTGCGGTAATGCCGACATGCACGCTGCTGGGCAGTCACATAGCTTCATAGTACCGACGACAACGGCGAACAAAGATGGAACTGAACCATTAGCGGAGTCGGACGAGGGAAGGAAGCTAGCCAAGAGGAACATCGAACAGACCAACTTGGACGTAGCGCAGACTGCGAAGCACAAGTCACGCGGTTTGTTCGGTGTGCGTGAAGCGGCCCTTCGGGACCGCAAACTTCGATTCACAAACCTGATGCACCATATTACGCCACAACTGCTGATGGAGAGCTTCGACATGTTGAAGCGAGGCTCAGCGGCCGGTGTTGATGGAGTCACATGGCATGACTACGAAGTGGACGTGGAACATCGAATCATCGATCTCCACGACCGTATTCATCGAGGAGCCTATCGAGCACTGCCCAGCCGTCGAGTGTGGATCGATAAAGCCAACGGGCAGAAACGCCCGCTAGGAATCGCTGCGTTGGAAGATAAGATCGTCCAGCAAGCCGTCCTCTGGCTGATCCAACAGATCTACGAAGTGGACTTTCTCGACTTCAGCTATGGTTTCCGCCCGGGGCGTGGTTGCCACCAAGCGTTAGACGCTCTCTGTGTGGCGATCCAGCAACGGAAGGTGAACTGGGTACTTGACGCGGATCTATCGAAGTTCTTTGACTCGCTGGACCACGAATGGTTATGCAAGTTCTTAGAGCATCGGATCGGCGATCGCTGGTTACTAAGATTGATACGCAAATGGTTGAATGCAGGTGTCGTCGATGATGGCCAATGGGCCGCTAACGACGAAGGTACGCCGCAAGGATCGATAATTTCACCGATCCTCGCGAACGTCTTCTTACACTATGTGTTTGACCTCTGGGTTCACTGGTGGCGGCAACAATCCGGTCGCGGTGACGTGATCATTGTTCGCTATGCCGACGACTTCGTGATTGGTTTCCAGCATCACTCCGATGCAACGACCTTTCAGGCTGACCTGGAGGCTCGCTTTGCTAAGTTTGGACTGGCAGTCAATCGCGAGAAGACCAGACTGATCGAGTTTGGCCGTTTTGCTGAAGCCAACCGGCACCAGCGCAACGTGTCCAAACCCGAGACGTTCGACTTCCTTGGTTTCACACACATCAGTAGCCACACTCGGACGGGGAAGTTTATCGTCAAACGACAGAGCATTGGCAAGCGTATGCGTGCCAAGCTGAAACAACTCGGTAAGGACCTCCGCTACAAGCGCCACGCCGATCTCGCTGAAACGGGTCAATGGCTGACGAGTGTCTTACGCGGTTGGTACGGTTACCATGCCGTCCCCGGCAACATGAAACGCCTTGAGCAATTTGTCGATGGAGTTAAAACCTTGTGGCTTAACATCCTTCGCCGGCGTAGCCAGCGTTCTCATTGGACCTGGGAGCGTTTCGCTCGCGTCCTTGGCGAGTATTTCCCTCCACCCCGTATCTTTCACCCCTATCCAGATACCCGTTTTCGCGCTCGACTTGCGGCAAGAACCGTATGAGGTAATTCTTCACGTACGGGTCCGTGCGGGGGGCTGGGAGTAATCCCAGTCCCTACCGCGATCGCCATGACTCAAGCGTCAGTGCGCAAGCACTACGGTGATACGGAAAACGGTTGGTTTATCACCGTATGGCTTGCGCCATGACGCTTGACGCGACTGAAAGGTGAGGGCGTTATATTGATTTGTGGGCCGATTTCGTTCCCTTTTACCGCTTACTCCACCCTTGCATGTGCAATCACGGAAAATCCGCTCCGGACGAAGCGACTTCGTGGACCCTCATTCGTAGGGTTCAGGAAGCGGATCCACAGGCTTGGTCTCGATTCGTGCACCTCTATTCGCCGTTGATATTCCACTGGTGTCTACGGAGCGGACTCTCTCACTCCGATGCGACCGATCTTGGTCAAGAAGTGCTATTGAAAGTGGTGGGTTCCATCGGCGCATTCAAAAAAGAGCAACCGGGAGATTCGTTAAGAGGATGGTTGCGCGTAATCACTCAACACAAAATCATCGACTTTGCTCGGAAACGCAAACGTCAACCCGCTTTAGTGCGTTTTACTTCAGCGGCCGAGGCAGACATCGCCGATCCGCTCGACCATCCGTCAGAATTAGAACTCGAGACAGAGCAACAGATTCTGTATCGACGAGCCATCGATTTGCTCCATCGCGACTTCGCAGACGTGACGGTTCAGGCCTTTATGCTTTCGGTAGTCGAGGGGCTTCCTGCTGCTGCGGTAGCTGAGACGCTAGGCGTGTCATTGAATGCTGTGTACATCGCAAAATCTCGTGTACTTTCCCGGCTAAGGGCAGACCTTGCAGATAGTTAATGGAAACCCATATGTCGCAATTGAATCGAGACGGTTCTGAAATGAAGGACAAGGTCATGCCTGGCAGCGCTAACGAATGTTTGGACGTTGATCAATATAAAAGGTTCCTTTTAGGTCATCTTGCGCCATCCGATGTGGTGATGGTTACCGAGCATCTTGGAACGTGTGATGCGTGTGCTCAGAAATGCGGAGGCATGGAACTTTCAGAGTTTCCTTTTGTTGCATCATTGCAGCGCGCTCAGAAAAACTCTCACGTTGCGATTGCTAACGAATGCGATCAGATGATTCGGTTGACTCATAATCTCATGGACAAGGGATTACAAGATCAAAGATATCATGATGCTTCGGATACTCAAGCCTCTAACTTGGAGTCGACGGATGGTGCAGATCCGCTTTGCGCCACGATACCACCAAGCCAACTCGGTCGATATTCGATTACTGAACTTCTCGGCAGGGGTGGAATGGGAAGTGTTTATGAAGCTTTTGATGAGCGACTTCAGCGCAAGGTTGCCATCAAATTCCCTCATCAGTCTGTCCAAGCCAATCCGTCGGCGCGAAAACGCTTTCAGATGGAAGCGCGCGCAGCAGCTAGTATTCATCATCCGAATGTTTGTAGTGTATTAGATGCTGACGAGTTCGACGGTTTATGCTATCTCACGATGCCGCTGCTCTCAGGACAGTCGTTATCATCACGGCTCCGCCAAGCTCCGAGATTGCGAATCGATGAAGTGATTACGATTGTTGTCGAGCTCTGTCGAGGTCTTGAAGCGGTTCACGGAGGCGGCATCATTCATCGCGATATCAAGCCCGCCAATATTTTTCTACAGACCAATGGTACTGTGACGCTGATGGACTTTGGCTTGGCACTGTCTGAAGGCGTTGATGACCGTTTAACCCAATCGGGATCGTTGATTGGTACACCAAGTTACTTTGCCCCGGAACAAGCGCGGGGAGATGGCAAATCGGTAGGGCCTTTGACAGATCTTTATGCGGTCGGAACCATTCTCTACGAACTGCTTACGGGTGCACCACCATACGTAGGTTTATTTGGCGAAGTGATCGGACATATTTTGCATACGCCTGTGCCGCCATTGCGTTCCCTCTATCCGGATTGCGATGCTTCACTCATTTGTTGTTGCATGAAATCCATTGCCAAACAGCCGGAGGACCGCTTTCAGTCTGTTCGAGATTTCAGAGATGCCCTTGAGACTTGGAGAGCTTCTGGTGTTCGAATAGAGCCGATAACGGAAGATTCATCGAAAAGAACTGCACGATCTTGGATCATCGCTTTAGGAGTCTTCGCATGCGTAGGCATTGCTTTCGTGATTTTTAAGATGCAAACGCCCTGGGGAGAGCTCAAGCTTGAGTTAGATCCGCAAGCCTCTCCGTCGGAAGACAAGTCTCATGGTGTGGTTGCTCAAGAATTAGACTCGAACATAAAGTTTTTATCCCGAGAAGCTGTTGATCAATTTGCCGTGGCGCATGCTTCAAAGATCTTGTTAGGTCCCGGGGATCTTGTCGAAGATGTGGACAGCCAGTTACCACTGAGTGCCAATCATCGCATCAGCTTCAGCGGGGACAGTCAAGTGTTTGCGCTGTTAGGTGATGGTCCATCGGTGAGTATTTGGAACGTACAGTCGAGCGAGCAATTAGCTAAATTCCCGCTACCAAAATTCGATACGTCGCTTGCGCTGTCCCCGGATGGGAAAAGGTTGTTAACGACAGGAGGGGGTTGGCGTGTGAGAGTTTGGGATATCGCTTCGTCGCGTGAAATGGCGTCGATGACAGGACATAACAATTGGATCAATACCGTTCGCTTTGATCCCTCACAGAATTGGGTTGCGTCGACGAGCAAAGATCGAACGCTCCGGGTTTATGATCTGCTAAGTCACACGGAACGATGGAGTGTCAATGTCGGTACTTGGCCGCGTTCTTTGGCGATCGCCGCACAGTCCAATCAAATCGCCACCGGTTGCAATGACGGAAGCATTCGCTATTGGGACGTGGAAAAAGGAGCGAGCCGTGGCAGTATCCAAGCTTCAAACAACGCCATTTTGGAGCTCTACTTTGGGGCAGACGATAAGTACCTCGTCGCCCTTGACGCCATGTGGGAAATGTCGGTGCGACGCGCGGTTGAGGGAGATGTGCTTTGGCGTGCTACGTTGTTGAAGGAGACGTCGATAGCACTGAGTTATGACGGAGCTTTGATCTGTCTGACTACACCGGATGGCGCGCTACAGGTCTTGTCGTTGTCCCAAGGAACATCACTTTGGAAGTTATCACCAATAGGGGAGGGACAACACTGGAAAGCGGTTGGATTCTCTAGGGATAATGCTCTCGTATATGCTCTCAGTAACTATGGATTTCTCCTGGAAAGTCAATTGAAGACAAATTGAGAATTCGCTGAAAGGTCAAAGCGTTAATTACGAGTGAGGCGATTCAATTAGCCCATTCAGGAGTTAACGATGATTCGTTGGAAGTGTGAACGCTGCGGAACTATTTTGAGGGCGCACGATTCAGCTGCAGGCAGAAAATTGCCTTGCCCGAAATGCCAGTGCGAGCAGACGGTTCCCAGATCAGAAGTGAAGCCCGAGGCGGCTTCTTCGCCCGTTCCAGAAGTGGTTTCAACTTCGAGTCGCTCTACTCCGAGTCGCAGCTGGCTTAAGCTGGGTGGACTCGGCGCTTTCTCTATCGTGCTAGGTCTCGTCGCTTGGGCATACCTTCGTCCCGCGCAGGCAAAAATTGGAAGTATGGAAAGAAGTGCGAAAGCTACCGCAGTTCCCTCTGAAGCGGATCATCAGGAACCGCTTGCCAATAGTACGACTACAGCGAGTGGGACGGATCAAACAAGTCTGGAGCGAGACGGATTGGTTGATGATGACCGATGGAAACAATATCGGAAACAGAATGGAACCTTATCTTCGGCAAACGTGATAAATGTTCCAGCAACTGACGGCGATGTGACCATTGAACTTCAAGATCCGTCGACACATCCCCTATCAAATGAGGACTACTACCAGCTCGCGTTAATGGCCAGTCAATTCTATCGCCAAGGAGATCGACTAGTTCGATTGGATCCTGAAGCGGAAACGCTTGCAAAGTTACGGGCATCGAAGAGTGTTCGAGTAAGTCAGTTGTTTCAAGTCCTCGATCAGTCGCTTAAGCACTACGCGATTGCGAATGAGTTACAACGTCGCGCGTCACGTCTTGAAGATGCGGCTATGGGAAACTTTCTAGGGAGCCTCTTCTCATCCGACAGTGACACATTGGTGGCGACTGAAATGAGCGAGCCGGGGATGATTCGAGTTGAGTCCCTCTCTTCCTACTACACAAGCGAAGCGATTTCATCCGGGATCGCTTCGTTCGGGAATCGCGCGAATGCGGAGCAGTTGATGAACACAGCAGATGCTCAACGCCTTACGGCTTGGAAAAATTTGAAGTTCGAGGCCGAGAGAATCGCAAAGCAAGCAAAACCGATGGAGAAGGGCATCGAACTTGCGATTGTCAGGAAGGAAAAACGAGAATTTGATGGACCTTTTGAACAAGTCAAAACGAGCCTTCAAGGCAAGCAGCTTTGGATCTACGGGTTGCGTGCGGTTAACAATACAAACCGCGATTTAAGAAATGTGACACTTGCGATTACGCTTGAAGCGGTGCCTGCAATCGATGGTGAGCGCGAAGGGGCCAGCGACCAAGCTTTGAGCGAACCTAACTTTTACTTTATCAAACACTGGCCTGCACAATCAGCGCTCCAGCTTTTGACGGGGAATCAATGGGGTAGCGACGGTCTGAGAAGAAGTTTTCGCGGCACGGTTTCACTCTGGTCGGCGGAAGACCATCTCGAACGAGTGTGTGATTTCGATGATAACTTGGATCAATACGCGAAGGGTTTGGTTCAGCGTTGGAATGGAGAGCTCGATCATGGCGACTTTGAAACGGTCCTACCAGAGATAGCGACGTTTCAGAAGGCGATACCTGAGCGTTTAACTGAGCTTCACGAACAGTTAACCGCGCTCAGCGCTGACGCAAAAATTCTCGAACAAAAACTCAAGCGCTTTCAACAATCCTTGATCACCGGCGCTAAATATGAAGGGAGCTGGAGTTTCGGAAAGTTTAGCGAGCCAATGGCAGTGAGTATAAAAACAGGGTTAGGCAATTCGCCGAGCGCATGGAAGAATCAATCGATTGTACTAGAGTTGTACGAGCCAAACCAACCCGCACTCTATCGACGTTTGGCCGGTCCTATCTTTTGCTCAAAAAGGCATTGGCAGGTGCAGTTGGTTGGCCAAGCAGATTCGGGTAATCGAGGCATAGAACGAACAGGGACTACTGCAAACACATCGCTCCTGCCTCATTGCACCTGTATCCTCGATAAGGAGGGTCCTTCGTTGATGGTTTCATTCAATGAAGTCACCAGCGGTTTAGACTGCCGATCGCCGATGGGCGATGTCATCCAATTAGCGCGCGGCGCTCCGTCGACTTCGACGCCAGAAGACAATACTAAAAATGCCGGATCGATGCTGATCTTGAAATCACTACCTGAGTTCAAACCACTGCCGTCGGTTTGCTTTTCCGATACAGGCTCAGACGAAGGTATCGAATTAGGGCTCGGGGAAGGAGAAATTGCGCGCGGCACGGGTGACAGTAATGGCCTTTACGCCGTGGAACAAGTTTTCATTGCACCTCTCAAACAGCGTGGTTTATCGCTTTCGAGAAACGGAGAGATGCGGCAATGGAACTTATCCTCGTGGGTTGAACGTACGGTCAACAAAACAAAAGATATCGAGAAAGATGTGCCAGTTTTAAAGGACGAAATCGAAAGTTCGGCCCCGATTTCGATGGCAGGTCCAGTCGCAACTTCAAACTCGTTACAGATGGTTGCTTCATTTGGAGACTATGGCAAAGTGCGATTCTGGGACCTGACATCAAAGCGCGAACCCAAGGAGGCCGAATTGGGAGTTGTGACGATGCAGATCGCGGATCGAGGTACTCAACAACTTCTCATTGGTTTTACGCAGAAACAATCACTCTGTGTCTGGAACGATAAGGGCAAGGTTCTGTTAGAGCAAAAGCTGCCCGTCGCGCCGCAAGCTTATCGGTGTAGCCCAGATGGAAAGGTTCTCGCTGCGATCGTCGACAATCGTGCGATGATATGGCAGATCGATCGGCAGAAACTTCTTACGACTGTTTCGCTTGACAATTTATCGCCATCTCAAGTTCAGTTTTCCGAAGATGGTACCAGGCTTATGATGATCGGCTTGTCTCACAATTTAGCTCAAACTTCTTCGATGGATACTGGCCTCAATCGGTTACCGCTCACTTACCTCGCTGTTTATGACATTGCCTCCGGCGAAACTTTATACCGCCAACCAATAGGGCGTATCGCAGGACCCATTTCAATCTCTGCCGATTGGAAGGTTCTCATTCATGGTACAGATTCGGGACCCATCATTGGTTGGGATCTGACCCGCGGCCTTGCTAAGACCGTGTTAATTGGACACCGACGGGCCGCTGCAAGTGTCGCGGTATCGCCGAGCGGGCACTATGCGATCTCAGGAGGCGCTGGCAAAGACACATGTGTGATTTTTTGGAGGATTAATTAGCGTCAGTGCACAAGCACTACGGTGATATGGAATGCGGTTGGTTTAACACCGTATGGCTTGCGCCATGACGCTTGATTCAGTGCGCGAGCACTACGGTGATATGGAAAACGGTTTGATTTATCACCGTATGGCTTGCGCCATAACGCTTGATTCAGTGCGCGAGCACTACGGTGATATGGAAAACGGTTTGATTTATCACCGTATGGCTTGCGCCATGACGCTTGATTCAGTGCGCAAGCACTACGGTGATATGGAATGCGGTTGGTTTATCACCGTATGGCTTGCGCCATGACTCAAGCGTCAGTGCGCAAGCACTACGGTGATATGGAATGCGGTTGGTTTATCACCGTATGGCTTGCGCCATGACTCAAGCGTCAGTGCGCAAGCACTACGGTGATATGGAATGCGGTTGGTTTATCACCGTATGGCTTGCGCCATAACTCAAGCGTCAGTGCGCGAGCACTACGGTGAAATGGAATGCGGTCGATTTATCACCGTATGGCTTGCGCCATGACTCAAGCGTCAGTGCGCAAGCACTACGGTGATACGGAATGCGGTCGGTTTATCACCGTATGGCTTGCGCCATGACTTGATTCAGTGCGCGAGCACTACGGTGAAATGGAATGCGGTTGGTTTATCACCGTATGGCTTGCGCCATGACGCTTGATTCAGTGCGCAAGCACTACGGAGGATACCCCCGTACGGGAGGCGCAGATGGGGGAAGCGTCCGAATCGCGACGGCGATTTATTGAAAAAGGACATGGCTTGAAATTTGCAATTTTGTTGCGCATCGCTAGCCAGGTGAGGTGATTCGTGTCGCTTGTAGAGTATCAGCGCAAACGCAATTTTCGGTCGACTAAAGAACCGCGAGGAGGATCGGCAAAGGGGTCGAAAAAGCGGCTTCAGTTTGTGGTTCAAAAGCACGATGCGAGACATCTGCATTTCGATTTTCGGTTGGAGTGGGACGGGGTCCTCAAAAGTTGGGCAGTGCCGAAAGGTCCAAGCCTTGATCCTAAACAAAGTCGCTTGGCCATTGAGGTTGAAGATCATCCGCTGGAATACGCGAGCTTTGAGGGTTCCATTCCCGATGGGGATTACGGGGCAGGGGAGGTGATCGTTTGGGATCGCGGTACTTGGTCGTCAGATGATTCTGTTCAAGATTCGCTCAAACGCGGCAAACTTCATTTTCGGCTTGAAGGCGAACGTCTTCGCGGGGAGTGGTTGCTGATCCGCACCCGATCACGCGGAAAGCAAGTTCAATGGCTCTTAAAGAAGTTAGATGATGAAGCCGCTTCGACATCCGTAGACCTTATCGCCAAACACGAGACGAGTGTCGTAACGGGTAGGAAGTTACAAAGCCAATCCTCAATGAAGCATTCCGTTCGTAGCGCAAAGGAATCATCTAAGCAAACACCTCGCCTAGTCAAGCGAACCTCTCGCCGTGCGTCCGTCGAAACTCCCAATTTCATTCCTTTCAAGTTGCCGTCACTCGTCAAAGAAGCGGTGAGCGGCCCTCAATGGCTTCACGAGCGCAAGCTCGATGGCTATCGAATGCAATTGCGAATTGACCAAGGTGCTTGGCAGTTACGAAATCGAACGGGACTTGATTGGTCCGAAAGATTTAGCCAACTCGGTTCCCAATGGTCGGTCAAGTTGCGTCGCTCGAAGCAGGCAACGACCATTATCGACGGTGAACTCGTTGCGATGAATGCTCAAGGTCAACCGAGTTTCAGTCGACTTCAACAAGCAATGCAATTTCCTACTGAAACCAATTTGGTTTTCTATGCGTTTGATCTGCTCATGCATGACGGCGTCGATTTACGCGAAGAGCCATTGTTGAAACGCAAAGAGCAACTCGAGCGACTGCTTTCAAAGCGACCGCTGCCAGGTGTCGAGTATCTTGATCACACGTTGAATGATCCTCAGGCACTCATCCATTGGTCACAGCAACACGCACAAGAGGGTATCGTCAGCAAACGCATCGATCGTCCTTATCGGTCTGGGCGTGTTACCGACTGGGTGAAATACAAGTTTCGATTTCGTGAATCATTAGTCGTCGGCGGATACGAACTAAATGAAGATGATGCACTCAGTAGTCTGCTACTCGGGTACTACGACAGCGAAGGAAAACTACAGTTTGCAGGTCGAGTGGGAACCGGTTGGAGTCGCACGCGCGAGAAGCAGATTTTGCGTGAACTTAAACCATTCACGGCAAAGAAAAGTCCTTTTGAGAAACCCATTCCACGACGATCGCGTTCGAGCCAGACGAGAACATCGGCCTACTGGTTGAAGCCAGCTGGTGTGGCGGAAATCGCTTTTGCTGAATGGACCGAAGGTCGAATTCTGCGTCAAGCATCGCTCATTGAATTGCGAACCGATGCGGTTCCTGAATCGATTCAGGGGGCTACGATCTTTGCAGACCAGCAACTTACGTCAGCGCCACCGACTCAAACGAATCGTCCATCGAACTGGAAACAAAAGATTACCCATCCAGATCGCGTTTTGTATCCAGAATCCGGAATCACGAAGCAACAAGTCGCCGAGTACTTATACAAAATCGCGCAGTGGGTATTGCCGCATCTCAAGAAACGGCCCGTAAGTTTGGTACGATGTCCTGACGGCATCACAGGCGATCATGTGTTTCAGAGGCATCCGCACAAAGGGTTTCCTGAATCGATTAAATCGATCGATGTAGAAGGTGAATCGCATAAATACCTGATGATTCATGACGTTGAAGGGCTGATCGCAACCGCACAAGTAAGTGCTTTGGAACTTCATCCTTGGGGAAGTCAGATTGATCGCATTGATATGCCGGATCGTATGGTGATGGACCTCGATCCAGATCCGAAACTCGATTGGTCTCGCGTCGTCGAAGCAGCCTTGATTGTCAAGCAGGAGCTGGATCGTTTGTCTCTGCGATCCTTTGTGAAGACGACGGGGGGCAAAGGCCTGCATGTCGTTGTACCTTTGACGCGGCGGAATCATTGGGATCAGGTCACAGAGTTTGCAAAGTCCTTTGCCGAGTCGCTTGAGAGTCGTTTGCCCAAGCAGTTCGTTGCAAACATGTCGAAGCAGAAACGAAGAGATCGAATCTTCATCGATTTTCATCGCAATCGTCGCGGTGCAACCTGTGTCGCCGCTTATTCGTTGAGAGCGCGTCCTGGGGCTACTGTATCCACCCCTCTGCACTGGGAAGAACTTGCGTCGATCACTCCTGACGCATTCACCATTACGACAATCCCGGAGCGCCTCACGAAGTTAAACAAAGACCCTTGGGCAGAAATGGGGAAGATTAAGCAGAGCCTTCCCAGGTTTGTGAAGCAGTGATGTTTAGTGCCAATCCGAATTCTTCTTCCGAAAGCGCACCGTCGCGAAAGAGCTCGTCAGGGAAAGTTTGAGTGCGTCGGTGATCGACATGTTTTTTTGCCCTGCCGTTAGCAGTTAGCATTGGAAAAGAAACTTGCCTAGGTTGCGACAACCGGGGCAAAGGAAAGCGTATCCGATGCCGCCGCCGCCAAAGTTCAAACCATTGCACGCATGCTCTTGCATCATAGCCACCAATCTCATCGCTTGTCCGCATTCGCACTCGGGTGTTTCATCACCTTGAAGCCATTGCGGTGAGTCCGATAGTGCTCCTATTGCTTCGGTTGCTAGCGAGCTGTCGTCAGTATTCGCTGGCTTTAGGATAACATATGTCTCATCGCCGAGGAGCGTGTTGCCTGAATCGGGTATACGAACGCTTGTCGAGCCGCTTGAAGTCACAAGAGCAGCATTGCCGCCAAGATCGGCGTCCCATTCGTCACATAGTCCAGGATCGTTTTGGCACATGAAGATTAATAAAACTTTGTCTGAAGATGCAAAGGTTTGGTCTTCCAAATCAGAGAGCCGAATTTGAGCGATAAACTGCATCGGACCCTGACACGATCCACAGCAAGGCCAATCAAACTCTGCTACATCGTTCGGCATGCCTCCAATTTTGGTTGCAGATGGCTCAGTAGTTCGATACATCAACAAGCTCATAATTCAGGTTCGTGGTTGAAGGGTGGTGTTTAAAGCTGCGCGGCCGCTTGCGGGAGGGGCGGACGCCGTAGCGGCCGCGGAGGGCGCGAAGAGCACGGCTATTGATAACTCATGATACGAGAGATCGCGTACGCTCGTTCTTCGGAATGCAAGTCGGCATGGCGTTTGACGCGAAGCCACATTAAACGCGCTTCACTGATTCGGCCTAATTCATCAAGTAAATCGGCGAGATTAAACATCGCTTCTATTTGCTCGGGAGCGATCGCAACGGCGCGGCGCAAGGCCATTAGTCCGCGCCGAGTATCTCCCCGTTCGGCATAACATAAACCTAAATTGTTCCAACCACTTGCGAGATTCGGCGCGAGCTTAAGAACGTGCTGATAAAGTCGAATGGCGACCTGATGCTGGCCTCGCTGTCTGAGCACATTGGCAAGATTAAACCATGCGTGAACATCGTCGCGATGTTTTCTAAGCCAAAGTAGATAATACCTGGCCGCACCCCAAAAATCCCCAGCTTCCTCTCTCGTAAACGCTTGTTCAAAGGAAACCGAAATCGGTTTAGCGATGATGGGTTTGTTTTCTCCTTGCTGCTGATTTATTAACAGCGGTAGGTAGATCTGTCCGGTTGCATCGCGAACTTGCCCTTCCGCGCCGCGCACACAGATCTGCTTGCCAATGACCAGGATGCGCTGGAAAAGATCTGGATCATGATCCATTTGAGCGCGAAGTGTCTGGATAGTGCGCAGGAGATATCCTGCTTTGATTCCCTGTGAGGTCAACTTGATCAACTGACGTGCAAAAGCGATTTGACTAAAGTTGCAGCGAACCAATCCCTCGGGTGTTTGTTCGGCTTGAACCAGCCCTCGTTCGATCCACCGGCGCAACCTGAGTCCACTAATACCTAAGATTCGGCTGAGCCGATCAATCGACAATGTTCGGCAGACGGAGTCATTTTGGCATTGATGGATTCGTTGAATGAGTTCCGTTTCAGAAATAATCTCGAGCTTGGTGTTGAGCTTGCGCTGAATCTCTTGGGCTCGTTGTAAGTTTCGAGTTAATCCACCCAGTTCACGTTTAGGCCAACCGTCCGCACCGAGCACGACAACATCGGTGACTCGAGAGACTCTCCCGCGAACGATCGCTTTGAGCGAAGTTAAATGGGCTCTAGCCGCAGGCCGACTCATTGATGCCAGTCGACCAATGAAAACAATCCGTTTATTTTCAAGCTGCATGAATGGTTGCACGTTTTGAATTGTTTTCGTGCTCGTGCTCAATGAAATGGTGCTCGTAATCGTAATCGAAACCGCTACGCGAATCGAAACGGTTGTCGATTCCAATTGATTTTGTGCTCATCGATTGTGGATAGAGCTGGTGCAATATCCCGCGAAAGACCGTTTTGTTTTTTGGTTATGTGAGACCCTCCCCGGCCGCTACGGCGTCCGACCCTCCCGCAAGCGGGAGGGTGGCTCAAAAAACGCGCAACATCGAAGTCTGGCGACGATGGCTACGGAGTCCACCGTCTGGTTTTGATGTTGCACGTTTTGAATTGTTTTCGTGCTCGTGCTCAATGAAATGGTGCTCGTAATCGTAATCGAAACCGCTACGCGAATCGAAACGGTTGTCGATTCCAATTGATTTTGTGCTCATCGATTGTGGATAGAGCTGGTGCAATATCCCGCGAAAGACCGTTTTTGTTTTTTGGTTATGTGAGACCCTCCCCGTCCGCTACGGCGTCCGACCCTCTCGCAAGCGGGAGGGTGGCTCAAAAAACGCGCAACATCAAAGTCTGGCGACGATGGCTACGGAGTCCACCGTCTGGTTTTGATGTTGCACGTTTTGAATTGTTTTCGTGCTCGTGCTCAATGAAATGGTGCTCGTAATCGAAACCGCTACGCGAATCGAAACGGTTGTCGATTCCAATTGATTTTGTGCTCATCGATTGTGGATAGAGCTGATGCAATATCCCGCGAAAGACCGTTTTGTTTTTTGGTTATGTGAGACCCTCCCCGGCCGCTACGGCGTCCGACCCTCCCGCAAGCGGGAGGGTGGCTCAAAAAAACGCGCAACATCACCGTCTGGCGACGATGGCTACGCTTAACCTGTTTTCCTTTTGCTTTTGCGCTTGGCGGCACTTTGCGAGACGCTGGGAGATGGCTTTCTAGCGGGCTTTTGTTTGGCTGCGGTACTCCTGGTCGATTTGCGCGAAGCTGCGGCTCGAGGAACCGGAATCTGTTTCAAGCTCGCCTTGAGAGCGTCCACTAAATTAATCACCGCGGGCGCTTCGGCTGCCGGTGGTCTCACAAGTTCTTTTCCTTCGACCTTCGCCGCGATGAGCTCACTCAAACGTTGTTCATATTCATCGGAGTACGTTGAGAAATCGAGTTCCTCTTGCGTAAGGGCTCCGATCAATTGTTGCGTCAGTTGAACTTCCTGAGGCTTGAATTCCATTTCGTCCACTTCGTCTTCAAACTCGCGCGTTGCTTTTAATTCTGTTTCATGTTGGAGCACGGTCATGATCAAAAGCTTGCCCAAAGGACGCACCAGCACATGATGTTCACGTTTGCTAATAACGACTTCGGCAATAGCCCGCAATTCATCGTTGTCCAATGTTTGACGAATGAGTTGATATGGCTTCTGTGCGACTTTCCCGTCGGGAACCAAATAGTAAGAACGATCCGTTAAGAAGCGTTCATCAAGTTGATCAGCGCCAAAGAAGGCATTGATCTCGATCGACTGATCCGACTTCGGTCGAATGGCGTTCAACTCGTCCGGATCAATAGCGACGTATTGATCGTTGGCAATCCGGTATCCCATGATGATTTCGTCCTGCGAGACTTCACCATGCACCGGGCATGTCTTTTGATAACGAATGCGACTGTGACAACTTTCGTGCAATTGATTGAGCTGGATATCTTTGTGCGCGCTGTCGGCAATCGTGTATGCCTTGACGGGTACGGACACTAAAGAAACTTTGAGATAGCCTTTCCAAGTGGGACGTGCGGCCACAAGCTCTACCTCGCTTAGCGGAGTCAAAGAAGTCAAACATGGCGGTTTAGGCAAACGGACTTAAAAAACGTACCTGCGAACCCACTAATGATTGAGACATTCCAGCAAAGCTACGGCGCGAAGAACTTACTATGTCCACAAGGCGCATTCGCCGAGGCTTGATGGGATGTCTTAATCATTAGGCCAAACCTGAAGAGGCATTACCGCAGGCCGCATCACCACTTGGATCGCTTCGCAAACAGGAAAAATCGGGCGGGGGTAAACTCTGTGTTTTGACCAACCCGTTCTCCCGCCCGTTTTTTCACTGTTCGCAGCGCGTTCCAAGTGGGTGGGTTCGCTGGTGCGTTTTTTAAGTCCGTTTGCCTTATTCCTGATTTGCTAGCAAATGACGTTCCCTGTTTTGCACGTTAGCACGGTGCTTTAGGTGGTCCATGGATACTTACTCCACCCAGACGCGGTCGTTGGTACTTTCTTACCTTGGGATTCGCCGGGCGATCGGAGCCTTGGGCTTTCTGTTGCCGATCTTGCTCGGGCCGTTTGGATGGCTCGTGATGGGGATCGAGATTCAGGAGAACATGAGCAGCTATTACCACACGGCATTGCGCGATGTATTTGTGGGGGTATTATGTGCGATCGGTATCTTTTTGTTTTGCTATCGCGGGCACGATTGGATTGAGAGTTGGACCGCGAATTTTGGCTGCATCTCAGCCATCGGGATTGCGATTTTTCCTTTGGATGCTAACAGCGATCCGCTTTATCAGAGAACGTTGATAGGCTACCTCCACACGTTTTCGGGAGGCACATTCTTTTCGACGCTCGCCTTTTACTCGTTGTATCACTTTCCGCGCAAAGGCAGTGAAGAGAGTACGGATCCACAACACTTGCAACGGGTGCGGATCTATTTCATCAGCGGTTGGGTGATGGTGCTAAGTATTCTTGCGATGAGCGCCTATCTGTTGCTAATGCCCGCTGCGTGGAAAGCAGAATTGAATCGCTACAAGTTTCTTTTTTGGATGGAATGGGTTGCTGTATGGGCTTTTGCGTTTGCCTGGTTAGCCAAAGGTCGAGCGATGTTCGCGGATGTGACGCAGTTTTTAACGCAACTGAAGAGGTAGGCTTGAGGCTTGAGGCGTGAGGCTTGAGGGAGTAGTCGGGGCATAGGTGGGGGATGGGGGGGAATGCAAAGGCATGGGGGGCACGGAGGGGGAGAGAGTTCTGTTAGGTTTTGAGAGGCTGGCATATCTGTTGCACATCAGGGATTCCCCTCGTCCTCTATTGATCAAATCCCTTTTGCATGGGTAGGCATTGGCAATGCGAATGAATGAAGTGTTTCGCGGTCAAAGCACGGCAGCTGCGATTGAGTTTTACCATCAGGCTCTAAGCGCGTTAGTGAAAGCAGAGATTCCGTTCTTAGTCGGCGGAGGCTATTCCGTCTGCGCTTACACTGGAATTGCGCGGAAGACTAAGGACTTTGATCTTTTTGTATTGCCTGCGGATGTGCCGCGGGTGCGGCAAGTTTTGGAGTACGAAGGTTTTCGCACAGAGATCACTTACTCGCATTGGTTAGCCAAGGCTTGGCATGGGGATGAATTCATCGACATCATCTACAACTCGGGAAACGGATGTTGTCCGGTAGATGCGTCGTGGTTTGTGTATGCGAGCGAGCAAGAGATCTTTGGGCTTCCCCTCAAGCTTTGCCCACCAGAAGAAACCATCTGGCAGAAAGCGTTCATTATGGAACGCGAGCGATACGATGGTGCGGACGTGGTTCATTTACTACGTGCCGCGGGTCGGCGACTGGATTGGCATCGCATGCTGAATCGTTTTCAGGAGAACTGGGAGTTGCTGTTGTCATACTTAGTTCTGTTCGGATTTGTTTACCCAGGTGAGAGGGACTTGATACCGAAGTGGATCATGCGTGATTTAACCGCGCGGCTTTGGCGGCAGCAAACGCGGTTACCTCAAGTCGAACAGCTTTGTCGCGGCACATTAATCTCGCGCGCCCAGTATCAAACAGATGTTGAATCATGGCACTATAACGACGCCCGGTTAAGTCCTTATGGATCGTTGAGTGCAGAAGAAGTTGAGCGTTGGAATGAGGGTGACTCGTGAACGCGACGCGAAAGTTCGTCATTGCGGCAGTGGGAGATCTGCACTTCGGCAGTGGTGCCATTCAAGCGTTCCCATCACTGCATGAGAACTTGGGGGATGCCAGAGTCCTGTTGTTGTGTGGCGATCTTACGGACCATGGTAGCCCCGAAGAAACGCATGGTCTTGTGCGCGAGTTGTCCAAAGTGCGTATTCCCATGATCGCGGTGCTTGGGAATCACGACTATGAGAACGGTGAACAAGAAGAAGTGACGAAGATTCTTTGCGGGGCGGGAATCACGGTGCTTGATGGTTCGGCGATTGAAATTGACGGAGTGGGTTTTGCAGGTACGAAGGGATTTTTAGGTGGTTTCGGTCGCCGAACGTTAGAGCCATGGGGAGAGACTGCGGTAAAAGCCTTTGTGCAAGAAGCGATGCAAGAGTGCGTCAAGCTCGAGAAAGCGTTAGCGCGACTGCGAACGCAAAAGATTGTGGCGGTGATGCACTATGCGCCGATTCAAGCGACCGTAGAAGGAGAACCACCGGAAATCTTCCCTTTCTTGGGCTGTGGACGGTTAGAAGAGCCTTTAAATCGATACGGAGTGAACGTTGTTTTTCATGGTCACGCCCACCGGGGAACGCTCGAAGGGCGGACGCAGAAAGGGGCACCGGTTTTCAATGTTTCGTTACCCTTACTGCGCGCCGTGAGTGGCCCAAATACGGCAGTCCATTTTGTGGAGTTAGAGCTAGCCGATTCCTCATAAGTGTTGGCAATCTTCCCGCAAAATCTTTGATTCCAGCGAAATCGAGGCTGGTTATTTGCCGCTGCGCTTTAATGGCAGTGCCATGGCTCACGGTGCAATTCGCCATGGGGAAAACAAAGATTTAATCTGAGCCAACGTGAATAGTACGATCTTGCCCGCTAAGGGCGAACATGAACTGCGTGGAATTCTAAAATCTCCTACCGGAATTTTGGGGTTAGATGAAGTCACCGGTGGCGGCTTGCCTGCCGGACGTCCTACGTTGATCTGCGGGTCCGCGGGCTGCGGTAAGACGTTAATGGCGATGGAGTTTCTCATTCGCGGGGCGATCGAATATGGCGAGCCTGGAGTTTTCTTCGCATTTGAAGAGACGGCTCCAGAACTAACAGAGAACGTCCGATCGTTAGGGTTTGATCTCGATGCGCTTGCTCGGGAAGAAAAAGTTTCGATCGAGCATATCCGGATCGAACGCAGTGAGATTGAAGAAGCCGGAGACTTTGACCTCGAAGGATTATTCATTCGGCTTGGTTTGGCGATCGATATGGTGGGAGCCAAACGTGTTGTACTCGATACGTTAGAAACGCTCTTCAGTGGATTCAACAATGAAGCGATTCTGCGATCCGAACTGCGTCGACTTTTTCGATGGTTGAAAGATAAAGGGGTAACAGCCGTCATCACCGCTGAAAGAGGTGATGGAACCTTAACTCGTCAAGGCTTGGAAGAGTATGTTTCGGATTGTGTGATACTGCTCGACCATCGAGTTGTGAATCAGATCTCGACGCGCCGCTTGCGAATCGTCAAGTATCGTGGCACGGCGCATGGTACCAACGAGTATCCTTTTCTGATCGATGAACACGGCATTTCGGTGCTGCCATTATCATCGTTGGGACTAGAGCATACTGTCTACGAAGAGCGCATTAGCACGGGGATCGAACGGCTCGATACGATGCTAACAGGTGGTATTCACCGCGGCTCAAGCATTCTGGTTTCGGGTACTGCCGGTTCGGGCAAATCGAGTTTTGCGGCGCATATGGCTCGGGCGAGCTGTCTACGTGATGAAAAGTGTCTTTATTTCTCTTTTGAAGAATCCGAAAACCAAATCGTGCGCAACATGCGTTCGATAGGAATCGATTTACGGCCTTGGTCTGAACAAGGATTGCTAAAGATCATCTCGACTCGACCAACATTCCATGGGCTCGAGATGCATTTGGCGACGATGCAACGAACCATTCGCGAGTTTAATCCGGATCTGGTGATCATCGACCCGATCAGTAATTTCATTTCGTCTGGAAATGCCGATGAGGCGCATGCGATGTTGCTGCGCATGGTTGACTTTCTCAAGTCACGTGGGATTACTGCATTGTTCATTAATCTCGTGAGTGGCGGAAGTTTTTCAGAAGCGACGCAACAGCAGATATCGTCATTGATTGATACTTGGATCCTTTTGCGCGACATCGAACGCGGCGGGGAACGCAATCGCGAGATCTATGTACTCAAATGTCGCGGTACGGCACATTCGAATCAAGTGCGAGAGTTTGTGCTTACCGAACATGGCGTGGAACTGCGGGATGTTTACGTCGGACCCTCCGGAGTATTGACTGGTTCGATGCGATTAGCGCAGGAAGCGAAAGAGCACGCAGATGCCGAAGATCGACGCCGCATCATTGCCAAGAAGCAAGCGGAGCTTGAGCACAAACGCAAAGTCATTGAGGCACAGATTGCAGCCATCCGTTTGGAATTCGAACTCGGTCAATCGGAATTGGAATTCCTTATCGCTGGAGAGAGGGCGATTGAATGTCAGCTTCAACAGGATCGTACCGATATGGCACGAAGTCGCAGCGCGGATTGAGTACCGCCAACCGTGACCGGCGAAAGGATCAGCTATGAGTGATGTGAAGATGAATGGTATCGATACCGAAGTTTGGAATCTGCGGTTGTACGTGGCAGGCAAAACGCCCAAGAGCGTGGCAGCGATCGAGAATCTAAACCGGATCTGTGAGGCCCATTTACCGGGGCGATACAGAATTGAGGTCGTCGACTTGCTTCTGAATCCAAGGTTGGCCAAAGAAGATGAGATCGTTGCGATTCCCACTTTAGTGCGCAAACTTCCCGACCCGATTCGCCGCGTCATTGGCGACTTGTCGGACGAGGAGCGAACTTTGTTGGGATTGCAATTGCGCAAATCTCCTAATTAAGGACCGAGAAGCTACTTAACCTTTAACTTCGCAATGGTCAGCGAGCATGCTAACCCTGGGGCCCGATGAGCGAATGAATACCATGAGCTCCCAAGACCTACAAACGCTTCGCGCTGAAAATTCACAACTGCGCAATCAGTTGTATGAAGCGTTGGAGACACTGCGCGCCATTCAACGTGGCGAGATTGACGCGTTTGTGGTGGGTGACGCAGCGCATTCCGCGGTCTTGACGTTAGATTCTGCCGATAAGCCGTATCGATTGGTAGTCGATCAGATGCGCCAGGGTGCAGCGACGCTTTCCGCTAACGGAACGATTCTTCATAGCAATGATGCCTTTTCGCAATTACTCGGGCATCCTGAGAGAGACTTTGCAGGTTTCGACCTAAATGCTTTCATCGATCCGGATTATCACCCCATCCTGAAATCTTTGATGCGCGATGGGCTGGTGCGCACGGCGGAAGGCGAACTCGTTTTGCGTCGCGAAGACGGAAGTTCGCTTCCGTTATATGTCGGTATCAACGCACTTCGCGAAGGCGCGGCAGGGGTATGTTTTATTCTGGCCGATCTCTCGGAGCAGAAACGTCGCGAACGACTGGTCGCCGATGAAGCGTTA
The DNA here is from genome assembly GCA_037367405.1 of Ottelia alismoides. Classification (NCBI taxonomy): domain Eukaryota; kingdom Viridiplantae; phylum Streptophyta; class Magnoliopsida; order Alismatales; family Hydrocharitaceae; genus Ottelia; species Ottelia alismoides. The sequence goes on along the minus strand of JAZKJV010007726.1, from coordinate 526,127 downwards.
GCTCGATCGATTCTAGAGCAAGTCACCGACGCCGTGGTGGTTTGCGATACGATGGGAATCATTGTTCGAGCTAGCCGCGCCGCGCATCAGATCTGCGGTTGCAATCCTATTACTCAACGTTTTGAAGAAGCTTTTCAGCAATGTGGTTTGCGCCGCGCCGATGAGCAAGGGTTAGACCTTCGGCTGGCTTGGCAAGGCCAGCGTATCCGTGGATTGGAGGTTCAACTCTCTCATCCTTCAGGCGCTTCATTGGACTTGCTCCTGTCGGCTGGGCCCCTGGTTGCTGCCGGAGGCGATTTGTTAGGGACCGTGGTCACCTTAACCGACGTTTCCCTGTTGCGTCATGCAGAGACGGAGCTGCGTAAACGAGCAGAAGAGTTGCAAGAAGAGCATCGGCACAAAGATGAGTTTTTAGCAATGCTTGCGCATGAGCTTCGCAATCCCTTGGCACCGATTCGAAACGGTTTGAATCTTTTGTCGTTACTCGTGCCTGCAGACCCTCAGTGCATGGAGATCAATGCATTGATGGTGCGGCAGATGGATCACATGATCCGTCTGGTCGACGACTTACTCGATGTCAGTCGTATCTGTAGTGGCAAGATAACACTGCAAATGACTGAAGTGGATTTGCGCGCGGTGGTATCTCAAGCGGTCGAAGCCGTACGTCCGCTCGCTGAAGAACGACGTCATACCGTCAACGTGGAACTCGGAAACAGACCGTTGATCGTGCGCGGCGATTCGACGCGATTGGTTCAGGTTGTACTCAACCTGGTTAACAATGCGGCAAAGTACACGGATCCGGGAGGCGTGGTACGGGTTCAGGTCACGAACGATCAACATACCGTTCAGGTTGCCGTCACGGATAACGGGGTTGGCATTTCCCGTGAGCTTTTGCCACGAGTCTTCGACTTATTCACTCAAGCAGAGCGAACGCTGGATCGTTCCCAAGGCGGATTGGGTTTAGGCCTCAATCTCGTCAATCGATTGACGAAGATGCATGGTGGTACGATCGAAGCACAGAGTGAAGGCCCGGGTCTAGGAAGCACGTTTGTGCTGACACTACCTCTGCATGTGCGCAGCGAAGATGCATTGAGCGATGCCAATGATCGATTAGAAAGCGGCTCGTCCTCCAGTCGTACAAAACGGATTCTCATCATCGATGATAATCGGGACGCGGCAAACAGTTTGGCGATGTTACTGCGCGTGATGGGGCATCACGTTCTGACGGCTTACAGCAGTACCGAAGGCCTTGCGTCGGCAGAGCATCATCCACCAGAAATTGCGATCGTTGATGTGGGTTTGCCAGAGATCGATGGTTACGAAGTCGCGCGTCGTTTGCGGGCCTGTCCGAGCACGCGTGACGCGATGCTGGTTGCACATACCGGTTACGGGTCAGAGGAAGATCGGCGAGCTTGCCGTCGCGCGGGTTTTGACGCGCACCTCGTTAAGCCCGCTGGTATCGAATCCTTGTTGGGTTTGGTTGGAAGCAAGTAGAGGAGCGAGAGTCGCTTACTTTACGGTGAGATTTCAAACCCGATTTCGTTTTGTCCGAACAGTTTCCCTTTGCGGTCTTCCATCGTTAACTTCAAACGATACTTGCCAGCCGTTAAATGATTGGGGAGATAGAAGCGATACGCGATGAAGTAATCGCGACGATAGTGATCGCACCATTGTTCATCTTCGGGTAATGTTTGTTCGGCGACTTTCGTTCCTGCTGCATCATAGATCTCGTAAGCACCTTGTAGATGTGTCAGATAGCGATCTTTGACTTTCTCTGCAACGAACCGATCAACTTCGCAATACAAGATGACTTGTTGTCCCGGCTTGAATCGATCCTTATCAAAACGGGTGACACAGCCGAAGCTTTCAACTTCGGTGCAAAAGATCGGTGGATGGACTTCCAAGGCACCGGTTGCTGCACCGAGTAAACTCACCGCCTCTTTCAAATGTGAAAGGGCATCGGTGTAACGGCGTGAACGTTGTGGCGTGCCTTGCTCGTCGAGCAATAATGCGAGGGCTTGCATCTGAGCTTGCATGAACTGTTGTTCTTGTGGTGAAGCACCATCGATGGTTTTCATTGCGTCCGCGTTGCGTTGATCGATGAGAGCCAAAAGGCGTTGACGCATGGCAATGCGAACCTGAGCATCGACGGGTGCATCTGCATCCGGTTGCAGCCGCGTTGCAAGCTCTTTCATTAACGCTTCGGTCGATGCAGTTTCGAGCGAAGCGACAACGGGTTTCATTTCGGCCGGCTTCGCTGCGGGTGGAGCAGGGGAGGGGGAGGATGGAGAACTCGCGGACGTTGGCTGCACCGACGTTTCATCATCATCACTCAAGTAGGCAACGGCTGCGTTGTTCGATGACGGGGTTTCAGGAAGGCCTTTAGCTTGTTGAATCTCGCCTGACGCAAGATGCTTCTGCTCGGGATTCTTTTTCTCAGGACTCTTTTTCTCAGGAGTTCCAGCGGCTTTAGCCACCGTGGCAGTATTGGATTTAGACGGTGTATCAGGAAGCTCTATCGCAGGTTTGTCTGCGGCCGTGGTTTCATCCCCTTTTTGATTTCGCAGATTGAGCGCCGCTGCATAACGATTGGCGAGACCGCGAACTTCAGGTGGTGCATTCTCAAACGCTTCCATGAGTTCATCGGTGTTAAGATCTTCGCTCATCGGTGACGTTTTGGTGGTAGCAACAGCACCGGCTGGAGCTGGCGGCAAATCACCGAGCTGCGCAGGAGGTTTCAAGCCCCCATTTAAATTGGTTTTTTCTGCTTTCGGCCCGTTACTTTTGGCTAAACGCGCTGGCGTCGCACTTGATGATGAAGCTTCGCTGCCGTTTTTATTGGCGTTGGTTTCGGGCGGATTGTTCCAACGACTATGGGGTGCCGAAGCGTCTGTAGCCAGCCGCATCGGAGGCATCTCTTCGTCCATCCCATTTCCATCACCCGCTTTGGTTACCGAGAAATTGCGTAACACACCGGTGCCTTTGCAACCGGTACAAAGCAACGCAACCACAAACAGGCAAGTAAGATTCCAATAACGCATCGCGCCCTCGTGCGGTCCATCGCGTATAGGAGGCGGGGGATAACCGCAGGAGAGTAACGAAGACCGATGCTGCACCGCAAGATGAACCCGTTAAGATCTTGAGTCAAACGAGTTCTTTATCGCAACTAGTTTTTTGAGAATGGCTGATCGACAACTTCTTCGGCGATGGGGGTTCCCAACACGACCGACATCATCCAGCGATTGAGATCGGCCAGAATCCGGGTGCACAGCTCGCCACTCTCCGGATATTGCCGAACTTCTGCACGCATTCGAGCTGCATGCAACAAACGCAGCTGATGGCAAACTTGATCCACCGGCCACACCGTGCTGTCGCGGTAGGTTGCAAGGTACAAAGGCACTTGCCGTGCTGCTTGCAAATTTGCGAACAGTCGTCCACCTTCGGGCAATGCTCCCCCGATGGAAGCAACTCCAGCGAATCGATTGGGATGCCTGAGGCCTACACGCAATGCGGCAGAGCCACCATCGCAATAACCAACCAAAAAGACTTTGCGATGATTGATCGAGAATCGATTGGAAGCCGAATCAATGGCATTGAGAATCGCATGTTCAGAAACGGCAACCGCTGCCGGTGAATCCGACCAGCCAAAGCGTTGGCCATTGGATTCTGATGCACGACAACCGCGTACACCAACACCGACATAGTTCTGAACGCTGATATGTGGCAAGACTTGGGATATGTCTCTTTCGCTGCTTCCCTCGTGGTGCAACCAAATCACCAAAGGGTAGTCATAGCTCGGTGTGTAATTTGTGGGGACGAAGAAAGCTTCACCCGTTTGCTTTACACATCGATTGATCGCATCGGCTGCGACCTGTTTCCGAATGCCCTGATGCTCATTTCCCGAAATCTGAAACTCATAAATTCGGTTCATGTCAAAGAGAGTATTTCAATAGAGGGAAGGAACAGGCACAATCCCAAGGGCGGGATTGTTGTAGGCAAGCCAATCGCATCGGTCAATGTCAACCGATGGAAAACATTGTTGACAAGCTTATGCTGCTAATAGCTTGTCCATCGTTTCCACAAGGCTTCGTACAGCCTCGGCACTCTTGGCAAATTCCGCCTGTTCCTTTGCCGTCAATTGAAGCTCGATGATTTTTTCTACACCTGCCGATCCTAAGATGACAGGTACACCGACGTAGTAGCCTTTCACACCATACTCGCCATTGCAATAAGCGGCGCATGGAATGAGGCGTTTTTTGTCGCGAACAATTGCTTCAACCATTTGCGCACATGCTGCAGCGGGAGCATAGTAAGCGCTTCCTGTCTTCAACAGTGAAACAATCTCTGCACCACCAACACGTGTGCGTTCAACGATTTCATGCAAACGCTCAGGTTTAATCAGTTGTGTGACGGGAATACCGCCAACTGAAGTGCAACTCGGCACCGGGACCATCGTATCGCCATGGCCACCCAACAGCATCGCTTGAACATCTTCGACGCTAACGCCGAGTTCCAGCGCCAAGAACGTACGATAACGGGCCGTATCAAGCACACCAGCTTGTCCGATCACACGTTGCGCGGGAAAGCCTGTCACTTTGAACATCTGTTGGACCATCGCATCCAACGGGTTGCTCACAACAATCACCACTGCGTTCGGGCTTGTTGATCGCAATTGCTCGGCAACACTCGTGACGATTTTTGCGTTAGTGGACAACAAATCATCACGGCTCATTCCTGGCTTGCGAGGAATACCAGCAGTAACCACAACCACATCGCTGTTGGTTGTGTCTGCGTAATCGGTTGTCCCCACAATCCGAGAATCAAAGCCCATGATCGGGCCTGCTTGAAGTAGATCTAGCCCCTTTCCTTTAGGCATATCACCAGCTTGTGGAATATCCAACAAGACTACGTCACCGAGTTCACCGGCTGCACACCAATGAGCACAAGTCGCTCCGACATTCCCCGCTCCCACGATGGTGATTTTCGCCCGCCGCATATCCACTCCTTAGTGAAGATCGGTTCACATTCATTGTGATGCCAATCTGAATTGATGTTCGAAACTCTTCGAGAGCTCCGCGTGACGTAGGTGCTCGAATATGAAGCCAAGTTCATTTGAGTCAAGTAGCCTGAACCTCAAGAAGCTTTCCCAAACTCTTTAAAGTGAACGTGGTTGCTTGGTTTTTCAACTGCAGAAGCGTTTGTAAAAAGATGGTTTCTTCTTCATGTTCACAGGGTGGTCCTTTTGACGCAGCGCAGTGAAAGCTGACGCATGATCGCCATGGCGAAATTGCGCCGACTACCGAGGCTGCCAATTTTCGCATTCGTAAATCCCGAAGTCAGAAAGTGAGTTCAAGTGATTTGGGAAGTCTGACAAGCGGACGGGTGTTTTTTGAAGAACTTTTCTGAACCACATCGCAGGACCGTCTTAGGACGCAGTCGTTACGTTTGGGGGCTGGTCGCTCTGCGAGTCATCCCCCTCTTCTTTTGGAGGGGGCTAGTGCGGAAAGGAGCGAAGTGGGTGTTATTCGGTCCAAGCCCCAACCGTCTCTTGGCTCGGCACTCGTTCCGCAATGCAGATTATGCGGCAGATTACGGTAAATCAGGACGATTTGCGACGAGTTCGGCGGGTTGTTCCGGAGAGGGTCGGGTTATACTGTTAAAGGACCGCTACGAATCCCACTTCATCTAATTCATCCTATTCCGAGCACCTTCCGAGGAGATCGCAAGCCATGCAGCGTTGCCGCTGTTTAAGGATTCTGTCGACTTGCTGCATGACTCTGTGCTTGCTGATAGCGCATGGTCTCCCGTTGCAGGGTGGGGAACCGGTCGCTGATTTCCTCGATCAATTGCGTGAGAACCAGTACTACGAGTTAGCCATCGTCTACTTGGATCGCATCGAGAAAGGTCAGATTCCGGCGAGCGAAGCTGACAAAACAGATGTGATGCTGGATCGAGGATTGACGTTGCGTATGGCTGCTGTTGCAAGTCGATCGGCGAAAGAGCGTGATCAACGCTTTGATGAGTCCGAGGCTGCATTACGCAAGTTTCTTGAGACGCAACCGAATAGCACGCGTATTGAAGAGGCTCGTCTGCAATTGGCGACTTTGCTCTTGGTACGCGGTGCGCGTTTAGCTGAAACGCCTAAAGCAGATGACGCTATGAAGAAACGCGCTGAAGAGTTGCTCTCTGGTGCAGCCAAAGCGTATGACGAGATCGTGGAGAAGCTGCGTGAGAAACTCACTGCCATGCAAGGGCAGAAGATCGATGACAACGATGAGAAGGTAAATCTAAGAAACACCTACCGCTCACAATATCTTGCTGCATTGCTCAGTGGTGGGACTGCACGGCAGCGCTTGGCAAGTTTGCTTCCGAAGGACAGCCCTGAGCGCAAGAAGTTTCTTGAAGAAGCGTTGCAAAAGTTTTCTGAACTAACAGACAAGCATGCCGAACGCGCTCAAGGGGCATTAGCGCAGTTGCATCGTGGTCAGGTTCAAGAAGAATTAGGTAAGCCCGATGCAGCGCTGGATAGTTACTCACGCTTAGTTGAGCTTGATGTCTCGGATGTGGAAGATCTGCGTGACGCACGAGTGGAAGCGGCCACTCAGTTGGTTCGGCTTTGGTTGAACAAAGATCCTCCGGTCTACAAGCCGGCAATTGAAAAAGGAAGCATGGTGCTGACATCCATGACTCCGATGGATAAGGTCTCGCCAAAGTGGCAAGCACTGGGTTTGCAAACTGCAAAAGCTTATCTGGCACAAGTCGATGCACAGACCAAAGAGAAAGCCGGAACGACGAAAATCAATGCTTCGAAGAAAGAAGCTCGCAGGCTTTTGATTGCTGCAGCTAAAGTTCCAGGAGACCATCAGGAAGAAGCTACGAAGCTATTGAGTGGACTGGGTGTCGATACCGAAGCTGGCGCGGCCCAAGTTGTCAAAGTCAAGAACTTTGGCGAAGCGGTAGGACGGGCTCGAGAGTTAATGGAAGAAGCTGAGAACAGCGCTACACCCCTAAAGCTCATTGAAGACAAGCTTGCGGCCACTCCCAACGATGAGACTTTGCAGAAACAAAAATCGGCGTTGGTTGAGGAGATCTCACAAAAGCGCACTGAGGCAATCGCTTTGTTGCAACGCGCACCCGGTATGGCGACCGAAGAAACAACGGTCGATGATATCAATCAATCCCGTTTTTACTTGGCTTATTTGCTCTGGCGTGAAGAACGCAACCGTGAAGCTTTAGTTGTTGCGAACTTCATCTGTCGCAAGTATCCCAGTAGTGCTTTGGCGCCCCAGGCTGGTCTGATCGCAGTGACTGCTTATCAAGCGATGATTGGTCAATCGGGTGATAAAGTTTCTCCTTCGGTGGTGAAAGGCCTCGAGAACTTATCGCTCTATCTCGTTGAACGTTGGCCGAATGACGCAGCGGCAAAAACGGCGAGCGAGATTCTTGTGCGCGTTGCCTTGAATCAAGGTCGATGGAAAGATGCCGAAGGCTATCTGGTTAAGATTCCCGAAGATGCTCCTCAGCGATCTACCCTGCAGCAGCTGATTGGACAGTTGCAATGGAATGAGTATCTGAAGTTAATTGAAGAGAAAAAGAAGCCCGAATCGGATCAAGCTCTAGATCGAGTTATCGCTTCCTTTGCCAAGGGCTTGAAAGACGTTAAAGCGGAGAACGTCGATTCAATATCCATTCAATCCGCTTTGTTGCTCGCGAAAGCGCATTTGCGAAAAGACAATCCTGCGGCGGCAAAAGCGGTTTTGGACAACCCGGTGACCGGTCCTTTGCAACGAGTGGATGGTGAGAAAGCGGTCGCGGATGTCGATCCAAACCTGGTGATTGATTCTTATCGAACGGGATTACAGGTGCTGGTGACTTTGTCGACGGACTCGGGGAGCGAAAGCGGGCAGCTCGATCGCGCGGCAAGTTTGATCGATAAGTTGCGTGAGGCGGTGAAGTCGCAACCGGATGCGGAAAAGCGTTTAGTTGCAATCTATTACGGATTGGCAAAAGACATTCGTGATGAACTCGATCAAGCGACCCCGGAACGACGCGCTAAGTTGATTTCTGCATTTCGATTGCTCTTGGATAAACTCGCGCAAACCACAGAAGATACAAGCACGTTGCTTTGGATTGGTCAAACCTTCAGTGAAATCGGGCAATCGTTGATACCGGCCAACTCAACGGGTGCTGCAACGGGGCAAGCGAAAGAACTGCTTGATAGTGCCATTGAAGCTTATAACAAAGCGTTAAAGAACGCACCTGCGGACTCGGAGCCGATACGGTTACGCTTGGCACGCGCGGCGCGATTAGGGGGTGAGTACAAGGTCGCGATCGATGAGCTCGAGAAGGTTCTGACCGCTAAACCGATGATGATCGACGCGCAAGTCGAAGGTGCCCAAGCGTTTCAGGATTGGGCGGCTGTCGGTTCGGAAAAGCTCTATGAAGTTGCTATGGCCGGCGGTCGCAAGAACGCACGAGGTCAAGCGACCATCTGGGGCTGGGGAAAAATCAGCGTCATCACCAACGGCAAACCTCAGTTCCAAGAAACGTTTTATGAAGCTCGGTACAAACTGGCCGAATGCCGTTACCTGTTTGCCAAGCGGCAAAAGACACCTGATGATGTGAAACGTTGGGCCGAGCAAGCTTCGAAAGATATCAATACTGTTGCCACGGTCTTTCCAACGATGGGCGGACCCGAGATGCGGGCGCGGTTTGATCAATTAATGAAGAACGTGCAAACGCTATTGGGGCAGCAGCCCACCGGTTTGCCGCCGGCAGCCGAAAATAGTTCTGCTGCGGCGCCCCCAGCAAGCAATCCTACGCGTTAGTAGGTGCTGGGATCGTTACGCAGATAACTTAAACTTTTTTACGAAACAAAAATAAGTCGACATAAGATCGCAACCTTGTAGGTAGTTTAAAACGATGAACGTTATGACTTCTCCTATCAGCTCAATCAAACGGCACTTCAACGCTGCTCCGATCTTCCGTATGAGCGTTGCTCTTTGTGCTTGGGGTTTGGCAACCCAAGTCTTTGCACAGCTTGATCGCGTTTATCCGCAGAAAGGAAGCATGGTCAGCGGGGTTGTCAAAACCATTGCACGGGATGAAGTGGTTGTGACTGTGGGAAGTAATGATCAGAAGGTTCCATCCAACACCATCCGAAAGATCATTTTCGAAGGCGATCCCACGCCGTTGAATACCGCACGAAGTGCGATTGTCGAAGGACAATTTGAAACCGCGCAAGCTGAATTGCAACGTGTAGATTTCGCAAAGATCGCTCGAGATGAATCGAAAGCCGAGTTTATCTTCTTTGTCGCGCTATCCAATTCGAAGCTGGCCCTCGCAGGTCGTGAAGACTTAAACAAAGCCAAGAACATGATGACGGAATTTGTGCGACGTTATCCGCAAAGCTGGCACTTTTATGAGGCTGCTGAAACGCTCGGCGATATCGCTATGGCACAGAAGAGTCCAGATGCAGCCAAGTACTACAGCGCGCTGGCAAGCTCTCCTTTTCCTGAATACAAACTTCGAGCCAGCTATCTCGAAGGGTTAGCTTTGCAGCGCGCTGGCAACGGTGAGCAAGCTGGACAACGATTCCGGCAAGTGTTGGAATCACAGGTTAATTCTGCTGATGGTGTTCGATATCAGAAGTTAGCCAAGATCGGATTAGCGCTAGCACTGGCTCAGACCGACAAAGCCGATCAAGCCATTCAAGAACTTAACCCGTTGATTGAACAGAATGATCCGGCTGATCTCGAAGTCTCCGCGAGACTCTACAATGCCCACGGTTTCGCATTGTTGAAAAAGCAAGACAATGAAGGGGCCGCGCTTGCGTATTTGCATACCGATTTGTTGTTTTCCGCTGAAGCCGATGCGCATGTTGATGCGTTGAAGCAATTGATCGATCTTTGGAACAAGCTTGGACAACCGGACCGTGCGGCCGCAACGCGAAGCCGCTTGGAGCAACTCTATCCTGGCGCGAAGAATTAGGCTCAGTGGCACAGGCGTCTGGCATGTGATTTAGGTATACGAGGAGAGGGGCTGGCCTCGACAGGCGAGACGCCTATCCCACGTGACAGGCGAGACGCCTATCCCACTTTGGGCCATTGTAAGGACCAAGCGTGAAACAAGCCGATGCTTGCGATGCCGTAGGTGATATGGATGCCCACGTGATGTCCTGGGCTTGGCCAATAGCTCCACAGTGCGAGGTTTGGCCAAAGTAGAATGACCCAAGGGATCGTCCATGCCGTTGCGATGAGAATGCACGCACTCCGGTCCGCGCGTTCCAAGATGCGCTTGACCAACATGGCGACCAGTATGATTAACGGAAGGGTGCCAAGCATGGTTTGCCAACCGAGCCACAAACCGGCAATCGACCAGCCAAAGCCGACATCTAACGCGAGGGTCCGGTCTGAACCATTCTCGGATTCGGCGGCAGTAGGCTGAGCGGCATTACGCATCATGAATCCGAGAATCAGCGAAGCGGCGACACCACAACTCGCACCCAGAAGCATATGTAAGACAGGTTCCACTCGATCCGTAGCTTCCCAAAACACTTGATCAGTCTTGAGGCGAGGGTGAACTTGTTGCACTACCGCGCTATCGGGAAGACTGGATTGCCAAGGCATCGGTTGTAACGTGGGCACGATCAAGAGCACCGCGCATGTCATGATGGTTCCGATGACAGGCAAGCTTTTTGGAACAGCATGTCGATCATAGCGAATGAGCGCCATCGCCCAGAGGATCGCGCCGAAAGCGTAGAGATATCCGGCAGCCACGTACTGGGTCGTGTCGAGAATCGCGATGCGCCATGGCCAATTGTTGCCCCAGTTCGGGATCGCATAGGGAAGGAAAGCGCGACCGCGGTACAGCACCGTGAGTCCCAGCAACATCAGGGACAGCCCGACAACACCTTCGACGATTGGATAACGCGATGAGATCGGCAGATGGCAAAAGCGGCAGCGCCCGCGAAGCAAGATCCAGCCGATAACGGGCATGTTATCACGGGGTAGGATTGAGTTATCGCAGTAAGGGCAATGGGATCGGCCATTGATCGACTTGCCGCGAGGGAGTCGCCAAGCGACGACGTTCAAAAAACTTCCGATTGAGGCTCCGACTCCAAAGGTCCAAGCGGCGATCGCGAGATCGAACAATCCTGCAGGAATTACGTAGCCGAAATCATTGCTTCGACTGGGCCAAACTGAGGAAATCGCGAGATAAACTGCACCGATGGCAGTCACGGCAAAAATCAGTGACCGGAGCAAAAGATTTGGGTGAGGGCGCCGATGGCGCGAGGAATGAGTCACGCAGTTCTACCTATTCAGGATTGATTTCAAAGGGAAATTTTTTCTAGCATCTAGCGGTGGACGAGGATAGTTACCCAACGGAGTGTCCAGGATGGACTTTCGCATTTATGCGACCTGCCTTTGGCCAGGTTTGCCGAGAGTTTGGTTTCGTGGTGAACTCCACGGACTCCTTTCGGCGATGGCGATGGCTCTCGGGCTCAATGGCTTGATCATTCTGAAATTCATCTATCCGGAATGGCTTGTATCTCCAGCTGTTCGTTTCATCGGAATGCTCCTGGTCTTGGTTTGGCTAATCGCAGTCGTACGCGGTTATCGGGCATTACCCCATTTAATCATGCCGCGCCGGGCCGCGCGATCACAGGATCATTTCGCCGATGCGCAGCGTTCGTTTTTGCAGGGGAATTGGGTCGAAGCAGAACAGTTACTACGTTCAAACCTTCAAGTCGAACAGCGAGATGCACCCTCACTATTGTTACTTGCGGCCGTATATCGCATTACAGGTCGGTTACCGTTAGCCCAGCAATGCTTGGACGCCCTTCAAGGGCTTGAGGTCGGTGATGCATGGTGGCTGGAAGCCCGAGCGGAACGTGAGCGGCTACAGCGAGCGCGAAGTTAATGACTGCAAAGATTATGCGGGTGGATCGGGAAGAGCAGGTAAGCCCTATCCCCTATTCAGCAAGCGCGGGATAGAATTCCGAAAGTCCGATCATAAGGTCTGAATGAATTATTCCTTGGAAGGGACGATGGAGAATCGTTTGCGTTTGATCCGAAACTGCGGTCTCGTGTTAGACGCGGCGTAGATTTTGCTTGAGTGGAACAGCCATGGATGAGGCCGGGCGTCAGACTGGCAGGATTGTCACAAATTGTTAACCCGATAGGATCGGCTGTGGGTGAACCCGCAGCGAAGGTTTTTTGGTCAGTCGGAAGCCCCCCGCTTGGCCAGCCACTTATTTACAAAACACCGGAGGGCTTGAAGCATGTACGAACGTTTTACAGATCGCGCTCGCAAAGTGATGCAGTTGGCCAATCAAGAGGCCCAACGGTTCAATCATGAATATATTGGAACCGAGCATATTCTTTTGGGCTTGGTCAAAGAAGGAAGCGGAGTTGCGGCAAACGTCTTGAAGAACCTCGACGTTGACTTGCGCAAGATTCGCTTGGAAGTTGAGAAGTTGGTCCAGAGTGGTCCTGAGATGGTGACCATGGGCAAACTTCCTCAGACCCCGCGTGCGAAGAAAGTCATCGAGTATTCGATGGAAGAAGCACGTAATTTGAATCACAACTACGTTGGCACCGAGCACATTCTGCTGGGCTTGCTCCGTGAGCAAGAAGGCGTTGCCGCTCAAGTGTTAATGAATTTGGGTTTAAAGCTCGAAGATGTCCGTGAAGAAGTTTTGAACTTGCTCGGCCATGGCCTGGAAAGCTCCGAAGTGAGTGAACGGGGACGTGGAGAAAGCACCGGTTCAGGCGAGAGCAGTGGCAGCAGCAAGTCAGGCAAATCCAAGACGCCTGCCTTGGATAGCTTTGGTCGCGACTTAACGGAACTCGCACGCAAAGGACAACTCGATCCGGTGATCGGTCGTCAACGTGAAATCGAGCGCGCGATTCAAGTGCTTTGCCGCCGCACCAAGAACAACCCAGTGTTATTGGGTGAAGCGGGTGTTGGCAAGACAGCGATTGTCGAAGGATTTGCTCAGCGCGTCGTCGGTGGCAATGTTCCTGAGATTCTCGCCGATAAACGCATTGTCGTGTTGGACTTGGCGATGATGGTCGCTGGTACCAAGTATCGCGGTCAGTTTGAAGAGCGTATCAAAGCGGTGATGAACGAAGTTCGTCGCGCACGCAATACGATTCTCTTCATCGACGAGTTGCATACGCTCGTCGGTGCCGGTGGTGCTGAAGGTGCAATCGATGCCGCCAACGTGCTTAAGCCTGCTTTGGCTCGTGGCGAAATTCAGTGCATTGGCGCAACCACGCTTGATGAATATCGCAAGTACATCGAGAAGGACACGGCTTTGGCTCGTCGTTTCCAAGAGATTATTGTGGAACCGACCAGCAAGGATGAAACCGTGGAGATCTTGAAAGGTCTTCGAGAACGTTATGAAGAGCATCATCGCGTGACGATTACCGATGAAGCGCTCGAAGCAGCTGTGGAAATGGGTGAACGCTACATTACCGCTCGTTGCTTGCCTGACAAAGCGATCGATGTGATCGACGAAGCGGGTGCTCGCGTACGGTTGCGTACCATGAGTCGCCCACCCGATCTCAAAGAAATTGATGACGACATCGAACGTCTCAGCAAAGAAAAAGATGACGCGGTTGCAAAGCAGGATTTTGAGAAAGCTGCAGCATTGCGTGATCAAGCCGAGAAGCTCCGTAAGAAGAAAGACTCGATCACCCGTCAGTGGCGTGAGAAGAGCCAAGAAACCGACGGAGTTGTCGATGAAGAAGTCATTGCAGAAGTCGTTAGCAAGATGACTGGTATTCCATTGACCCGTCTGTCGACCGAAGACAGCATGCGGTTGATGAAGATGGAAGACGAATTGCATAAGCGAGTCGTCAGCCAAGACCAGGCTGTTGCGGCGATTGCCAAATCCGTGCGTCGTAGCCGCAGCGGTTTGAAAGATCCGAAGCGTCCGACCGGTTGCTTTGTGTTTGCAGGGCCTACCGGGGTTGGTAAGACCTTGTTGGCCAAAGCGCTTGCGGAGTTTATGTTCGGCGACTCTGACGCGCTCGTTCATATCGACATGAGCGAGTACATGGAGAAGCACAACGTGAGCCGCTTGATCGGCGCTCCTCCTGGATACGTGGGTTATGAAGAAGGGGGACAATTGACGGAGAAGATTCGTCGTCGTCCTTATGCGGTGGTGTTGCTCGACGAAATCGAGAAAGCCCATCCCGATGTGTTCAACATGTTGTTGCAAGTGATGGAAGAAGGACGTTTGACCGATTCGTTCGGACGTAACGTTGATTTCCGCAATACCATTTTGATCATGACCACGAATGCGGGTGCGGATGCGATCAAGAATGAAAGCGCATTCGGATTCCAGCGTCCCGATGGCGATGCGAGCTATGACTCGATGAAACAACGGGTGATGGATCAGATCGAACGCGTTTTCCGTCCTGAGTTCTTGAATCGTCTCGACGATGTAATCATCTTCCGTCACTTGACGAAGGATGACCTCAAGCTCGTGATCGATTACGAACTCTCGAAAGTGCGTGAACGACTGCGTGAACGCGGCTTTGACTTGACCCTCACGGATTCGGCCAAAGAGTTCCTCATCAGCAAGGGAAGCAACTTGGATTACGGTGCACGTCCGCTGCGTCGTGCAATTGAACAACGCATCGAAGATCCGTTGAGCGAAGAGTTACTCCGCGGTGCATTCGAAGGGTCCGACACCATCGTGGTGGATTCGACGAAGGATGAAGCGGGTAAAGTCACGCGACTGAACTTCCACGGTGAAAAACGCAACACGGCTCCTGTGGAACCTGCGGTTGCTGGCAACCAGTAGGGTCTCGATCCTTAGAAATTGAAAGTTTTCGATGCCGCGTCACTTTGTGACGCGGCATTTTTTTTCGCCGTACTTGCGGCAGAATTGTTGTTCCGTGCCCGCTGATCGGGTGTGGCGCGAGCCGTCGCAACACTGGCAGTCTGGGACGGCAACGATTAAAATCTAGCGGTTATCCCGCCTTTAAGCCCACGCTCTGGAGTTCGATTCATGCTCGGTATTCGTAAGGTAACAGCTGCCTTGGTCATGGCGGCTTCTTCCACGGCCCTTGTTCCCGGCTTGTCGCTCGGAGATGAATGGCCAACGTTCCGTGGACCTCAGCGCACGGCTGTCGCACCTGATCAAAACCTCCTTCAAGAATGGCCTAAAGGTGGACCCAAGCTACTTTGGACGGCGAAAGGTGCTGGACGCGGTTATGCGAGCGTTGCGGTTGTCGGCGGTCGTATCTATACGCTCGGCGATGGTCTCTCAACTGCGAGCGATCAAGACGAATACTTGACTTGCTTTGATCAGAAAACCGGTCAACAAGTTTGGAAGACCAAGACGGGCAAGCCTTGGACGGAAGGTAAATCGGATTGGCAAAATTCACGAAGCACCCCGACCGTTGACGGAAATCTCGTTTACGTTGTAACTCCGCACGGCGAGCTCATTTGTTGTGATGCATCGAATGGCAAAGAAGTCTGGCGCAAAGATTTCAAGAAAGACTTCAGCGGTAACAAAGGCGATTCATGGGGCTATAGCGAATCGGTTTTGATTGACGGTAACCAAGTGGTCTGCACACCAGGTGGCGAACAGAACACGATGGTGGCCTTGAATAAGCAAACCGGTGCCTTGATTTGGGCAACGAAGAGTCCTGGTGATCGCGGCGCAGGTCACGCTTCGATCGTGATCAGTGAAGTCGGTGGCAAACGTGTTTACGTGCAAACGACTGCTAGTGGAGCCATCGGCGTCTCTGCCAAAGAAGGTGCGTTGCTGTGGACTTACCCGATCGATAAGACGACTGCCGTGATCCCCACACCGATCGTCAAAGGGGATCTTGTATTCATGGTTGCCGGTTATCGCCGTGGTGGTGCACTACTGCGTCAAGTGGCGGCTCCCGGTGGAAACGTTAAGGTCGAAGAAGTTTATGGACTGAAGACTGAACTCGCTAATAAGCACGGTGGCGTCGTGTTAGTTGGCGATTACTTGTATGGGGATTCCGATGATCAAGGAATTCCTTATTGCGCCGAACTGATGACCGGCGAAGTGAAGTGGAAAAAGCGTGGTTCGGGCAAGAGTTCCGCTTCGATGATGGCTGCCGACGGTCGATTGTACATCCGGTATTCCGATGGAACCTTGTCATTGGTGAAGGCCGATCCGAATGATCACGTCGAAGTCGGTTCGTTTAAAATCCCGGGTAGTGGCGAACGTCCTAGCTGGGCACATCCTGTGATTGTCGACGGCAAGTTGTATTTGCGTGAGCAAGACAGCATTCTTTGCTACGACATCCACGAATAGCGGCATAGGCGTCTCGCCTGTGACTGAGAAGACTTTGGACTTGTTACCCAGTCCAAAGTCTAATGTCCAAAGTTTACAGTCCAAAGCCTAAAGCCTCTTCATGACAGGCGGGACGATTACCCACGGACATGTTATCCCGCCTCTTCTGTATCGTGATTCTGCTCTGCAATGCTCGGCAAGCAATTGCCGAGCAAGATGTTTTCGAGCGACAGGTTCGGCCACTGCTCATCGAACATTGTTTTGAATGTCACGGGGTGGGGAAGCAAGAGAGTGACTTACGAGTTGATTCGCGCGACGCACTCTTGCGCGGCGGTACTTCTGGGCCTGCGATCATTCCCGGTCAGCCTGACAAAAGCTTATTGCTAAAAGCGGTGGAACGCAGTGGCGAGCTCAAGATGCCACCGAAAAGCAGCTTGAGTCGTGTGGAAATCGATGCATTGAAACAATGGATTCAGGCGGGTGCTGTGTGGCCGAAATCGGATCAAGGGGCCGGGTCGCAAGCTGATTTGCCGACGACTCACTGGGCATTTCAACCGTTAAAACATTCGAACCCACCGAAGGTCTCTGAAGTCTCAAATCCAATCGATTCGTTCTGGCTTGAAAGACTTCGTTCCGCAGAACTCGAACCTGCGGAAACAGCCAATCGAGAAACCATGATCCGCCGTGTGACGATGGATTTAGTCGGATTGAGACCAACTCAGGTGGAAGTCGAAGCGTTCGTAAGCGATCCTGACCCACAAGCCTACGAAAAACTAGTTGATCGTTTACTAAGTTCAAATGCATTTGGAGAGCATTGGGCGCGAAGCTGGTTGGATCTTGCGAGATACTCGACGACCAAAGGGTATGTCTACGCGCGCGAACAACGCCAATGGGTTCATGCAGCCCATTACAGGGACTGGGTGATCCGGTCACTCAACGATGATTTGCCTTACGACCAATTTTTGATGATGCAAATCGCTGCCGATCAAGTGGCACCAGATAATCCTTCAGCTCAAGCAGCGATGGGGTTTCTTACGATCGGCCGGCGGTTCCTGGGTGTTGCTCGAGATATCATTGACGATCGTATTGACGTCGTGACTCGAACGACAATGGGGCTGACTGTTGCCTGCGCTCGATGCCACGATCATAAGTATGATCCAATCTCGACAAAGGATTATTACAGTCTCTATGGAGTGTTTCTCAATTCTTATGAAACGCAAGTTCCCTTGGTGCCTGAATCAACAATTGGGGAATACGCGAAGCAGGAGGAGTTGGCAAACAAAGTAAAGGAGGCACAACAATTACTCCAAAAGCGTCGCGAAGAAACGCAAAAGCGAGTTCGAGAGCGCATCAAGGATTACTTCTTAGCGCAATTCGAACTCGGTAAATATCCCTTCGAAGGCTTCGATCAGATCATTTCGAAAGATGACTTGTTGCCTCTTTTTGTACGTCGATTAGAAACCTATTTGGCATCCGCCAAGCATCGGTCGGATCCGTTGTTTGTACCTTGGCATCAGTATGTATCGTTGCCTGATAACGAATTTGCACTTCGAGCAAGCGAAGTGACTTTGGCAATGAAGAAACTACCTGCCGAAGCAGTCAATCAAAAGGTCTTGGAGAGCTTTCAAGATCCTCCGAAGTCTCGACAGGATGTAGCCGATCGATATGCCGGTTTGTTCTTGGCGGCGATGAATGATTCGGCTAGCAAGGAGTCGGTCGATGATGGCTTAGGTCCCTTCCGGGAGGTGTTAAATGATCCTTATGGACCATGCAGTATTCCAGATGAATCGATCGTCAATATCGAATACTTGTTCGATTCATCGACCTGCGACGAGTTATGGAAACGACAAAACGAGATTGATAACCTGTTGCTCGCTGAAGGTGTCGTACCGCCACACGGTATTATTTTAAAGGATCGACGAAAATCTGTTGAGCCACAGGTGTTTCGTCGAGGCAACCCGGCGACGGCAGGAGATTTCGTGCAACCACGAATGCTACCCGTCGTTGCCGGCGATCGGGCATCTGTGTTTCAACAAGGAAGCGGACGACTGGAACTCGCACAGGCCATTGTTTCGCAACAGAACCCGCTTACGCCACGCGTCATCGTGAATCGAATCTGGGCACGTTATTTTGGATCTGGCTTAGTCCGAAGCGTAAGCGATTTCGGCCGTCGTGCCGATGCACCGAGTCACCCCGAGTTGCTGGATTGGCTGGCTCAGGATTTTATGGATCACGGCTGGAGCCTCAAACGATTACATCGAACCATTTGTTTGTCGGCACCTTATCGTCAAGGTCATGAAGGAACCTTAGATTCTGCGTCGCGAAAAACGGCGCTGGATCGAGATCCAGAGAACCGCTTGATTTGGCACATGCCGCTTAAACGTCTATCGCTCGAAGCGTTGCTAGATAACGTGCGCTGCGCGGCAGACGAACTTTCTTGTTCGTCGAGCGGAACGACTCAGGATCCCTTTGATACAAAGCAGCATCGACGAACCATATATGCCTCGATTGATCGGCAATTCTTTCCGAATGTGCTACGTGCTTTCGATGTCGCAAACCCGGACTTGCATATTCCGCTTCGGGTCGAAACCACCGTTCCGCAGCAAGCTTTGTTTCTGCTCAATCATCCTTGGGTGCTAAAGCAAGCAGAACGCACCGCTGCAAGGTCCGATGGAATCTCGGATTCAAAAACTCGTATTCGGCTGATGTACGAGCATCTTCGCCTTCCTCAACCCACCGCGGAACGTGTTGATTTCCTTGCAGCGTGGGTCGATGGCGTCAATCGATCACTCCCTGAAAAAACGGATGACCCCACTCCATGGCAATATGGTTACGGCGTTTGGGATCCATCTCAGCACAAACTATCGGACTTTAAGCCGCTGCCTCATTTCAAAGATGGTGCTTGGCAGGGAAGTGACGCTTATCCAGACTCTTCGCTCGGCTGGCTTCAGTTGACAGCGACCGGAGGCCATCCAGGCAACGATCTGAAGCACGCCGTCGTTCGGCGATGGATAGCTCCCGAGACAATGCGTGTGAGCATTCATACCCATTTCAAGCACGAGCCCAAACAAGGCGATGGCGTGCATGCGGTGATTTACCATCAAGCATCTGGAATGCATCAAGACATGACTCTCCATCACTCAGAACGCGATTGGAATGTCGATGAGATCCAGATCACGAAAGGCGAGGCCATCGACTTCATTGTGGATATCGGTGGTACCTTGAGCTACGACCAATTCCTGTGGGCGATTCGTGTTGCGCCGATCGATTCGAATCGATCTGAGCAATGGAATGCTGAGGCAGATTTTCGAGGTCCGGCGAAAGAGCCTGTAGATGGATGGACACAGCTCGCCCATGCATTGCTGATGTCCAATGCCTTTGTGTTCACAGATTAGACAAACGGACTTAAAAAACGTACCAGCGAACCCACTAATGATTAAGGCATGCCAGCAAGCTACGGCGCAAAGAATAAACCATGTCCACAAAGCGCGTTCGCCGAGACTTGATGGAATGGCTTAATCATTAGGCCGAACCTTAAAAGCCATAACCGCATGCCGCATCACCACTTGGATCGCTTCGCAAACAGGAAAAATCAGGCGGGAGTAAACTTTGTGTTTTTACAGGTCCGTTCCCCCGCCCGTTTTTTCACTGTTCGCAGCGCGTTCCAAGTGAGTGGGTTCGCTAGTACGTTTTTTAAGTCCGTTTGCCTTAGTATTTGTTTCCAACCAGAGGGTTAGCCCATGCAATCCCACTCATCAATGCAAAGCATGGCTCGTCGCCGCTGGTTAAGTCAAGCGGGACTTGGCTTAGGGGCTTTGGGCTTGCAGCATCTGTTGGTTAATGACGGGCAGGGGGCAGGTTCGACGGCATCGCAACTGAGTCCCAGGTTAGGGCACCATCGTTCGAAGGCGAAGCGAGTCATTCATTTCTTTCTCAACGGCGGACCGAGTCACGTCGATACGTTCGATCCCAAGCCCGCGCTGGAACGTTACGCAGGGAAGCCAATTCCAAATAATTTGTTAACCGAGCGAAAAACAGGAGCGGCGTTCCCGTCTCCGTTCAAGTTTAAGCAGTATGGCGAGAGTGGAATTCCAGTAAGCGAGATCTTTGCTAAGACGGCTCAACATATCGATGATATTGCAGTGATCCGATCGATGTACGCGCAAGTGCCAAATCATGAGCCGTCATTGATGTTGATGAACTGTGGCGATTCGGTTCAGCCGCGACCAAGCGTTGGCGCTTGGGTTCTTTATGGGCTGGGTACCGAAAACGAAAACCTGCCGGGCTTCATCGCAATGTGTCCTGGGGGGTATCCCATTAAAGATGCTGAGAATTGGCAAGCTGGATTTCTGCCTGGCGCCTATCAGGGGACCTTCATTGACACCAAACATCAGCGTGTTGATCAATTGATTGAGAACATCGTCAATACACGGCTAAGCATTGATCAGCAACGCAAACAACTTGATCTCGTCGCGCAATTAAATCGAGAGCATCGAGAGCATCGCGACGATGATCGTCTCGATGCGCGCATGCAGGCATTCGAGCTTGCGTTCCGCATGCAGCATGAAGCGAAAGACGCATTTGATATAAGGGACGAACCAGAATATCTCACCGAAATGTATGGCAATCACGTGCATGGGCGTCAGACACTCATTGCACGACGGCTTTTAGAACGCGGCGTGCGATACGTACAGCTTTGGCATGGAGCAGGGCAACCTTGGGATAATCATGACAAGATCGAGCAGAATCATCGCAATCTTGCGCGTGACATTGATGGCCCCATCGCAGCACTCCTTACGGACCTGAAGCAACGTGGCATGCTCGAAGACACGCTCGTGATCTGGGGGGGCGAGTTTGGGCGCACGCCAACGGTAGAACTCGGTGGTGACGGCAAAGAGAAGTACGGTCGTGACCACAATCACTATGGATTTAGCGTTTGGTTGGCAGGGGGTGGCATTCGCGGCGGTACGGTTGTTGGAGCGACAGATGAATTTGGTTTTCAAGCGGTTGAAAAACGTACGAGCGTCCACGATCTACACGCGACAATGCTTCATCTGCTGGGATTTGATCACGAACGTTTGACTTATCGGTACGCAGGCCGGGACTTCCGTTTGACGGATGTTTCAGGAAACGTCTTGAAAGAGATCGTGGCTTAATTGGACAGCGCCACTTGGCAAGCTAGGCTACGTGGCTTCATGGAATTTAATGTAAGACCCTCCCCGGCCGCTACGGCGTCCGACCCTCCCGCAAGCGCTCGTTGTACCACACAAATCCTTTGATTTGCTAGCATTCGTCAGTGATTGGGTCGTTGGTAGCTTTGGATTTTTTAGGACCCAGTGCGAATAATGGACCCCATAGGTCTTTTGTTGTGGGTTGGCAGGTCAATCGTTCAAGGATGGTGCAATGAGCACGGGCGGACTACGCGATGAGTTCGTTGGTTGTGATTTTGGTGATGCACGACTCTCCAAGCGAATACTCGAGTTGGCGGATGGATTCGAAAGTAATCCCGCGAGATCAATTCCAGCAACTTTCGTCACGAAGGCGGAGTATGAAGCTTGCTACCGGTTCTTTAGCAATGATTCGGTGACACCGCAGGCTATTATTGCGCCTCACATTCAGGCAACGCGTGAGCGCATTGCCACGCATGACACCGTCTATCTGGTACAAGACACCACTGAGTTAGATTTGACTCGTCCTAAGCAGCAGGTGCGCGGTGCAGGACCGATGGACAGCGAATCTCGTCGTGGTGCCTTCGCGCATCCGCTCGTGGCGTTCAATGATAGTGGCGTTTCTTTAGGGTTAGTCCATTTGCACACGTGGACAAGGGCTGAGATCAGCAAGGAAAGTGCTGAGGAAAAGAAAAAGAAACGTGAGCAGCGACCCATCGAAGAAAAGGAAAGTAACCGTTGGTTAAATGGATTGCGAGCCGCGAAAGAGATAGCCACGGCATGTCCACAAACAAGTTGTATTTGTATTGGCGATAGTGAATCAGACATCTTCCAGCTTTACTCGTTAGCCTGTGAACTTCGTGCAAAAACACCGAATCTTCATCTGATTGTTCGCGCAGGCCAAGATCGTGCGACCGAGTATGGTGTGCTTTGGACAGCAGCTGCACGCGCGGCTCCCATCACAGCAAGATTCAATGTTCACGTGCGCGAGCGTGTCGCGAAAATCACGACTGCAGAGTCGCCTCGAGCAAAGTCTCGTGATGCACGAACAGCAGAAGTTCAAATTCGTGTCGCAAAAGTTGTCATCAAACGCCCCGAGCACTTGCTCGACCAGCCAAAGGCACTTGAGTTGAACTTAGTGCTCGTAGAAGAATCTAATCCACCCGAAGGCGAAGACCCAATTCGTTGGCTGCTTGTTACCACGATGCCCATTGATACTGTCGAACAGATTCAAGCGGTGATTCACGGCTACCGCTTGAGATGGCAAATCGAGGTTTATTTCAGAACATTGAAGTCTGGCACGAAAATCGAGTACCGCAGATTCGAAGACATCGATCGAATTCTCAATTGTCTCGCGATGTTCAGCGTCGTTGCTTGGCGCGTGATGTACTTAACCTATTTAGGACGTGAATGCCCTGACCTTGAGTGCGAAGTCGTCTTGCAGCCCAGCGAATGGAAAAGTGTTTATGCAGTATTGGGAAAGCCTATTCCTCCAAAAGGATGTCCTAAATTGGAAGAAGTTGTCCGAGCAATTGCAACTCTTGGCGGGTTTACCGACCGACCCAAACAACATCCTGGCGCGCAAACAGTGTGGATTGGACTGCAGCGATGTTTCGACCTGTCTATCGCGTGGGATACTTTTGGGCCAGGATCAAAAAAAATTTCTTCTCAGCTAGATATGTAGTACAACGAGCCGCAAGCGGGCGGGTGGCTCAAGAAACTCGCAACATTGAGAAATTTGGCTACGAGCGCTACCCGGCATGCCCAGCGGCGCTGTCCAATTAATGCAATGACGATGACGGCGTGTCCGATTGCCTTATTCAAGATCCGGAAAATCCTCAGTGACACTGACGACTTCAATGTCTTGATCTGACTGAAAGATATTGAGCAAGTCGGCGTGAAGGCGGTCAATCCAAGAAGTTGTTTCAATAAAGCGAAACTTGCGCCAGCTCCATTTCCTAGTTCCCATCGCACCATCGGTGCAAACGAAATCAATGGGGCCTTTTTCTGCTGGCCCAGAGTATATGCAAACTCCAAAGGAGAATGGTGCTGAAGCGATCGTTACCCACCAACCCCAATCTTCACAACAAACAAAGGGGGTTTCGTATCCGCGTTCTCGCAGTTTTGATTGCAAGTAGATCGCGAGAGCTTTTCCATACATCCCTTCATTAACGAGTTCAGCCTCTTCGTCAGGCATGATGGGAAACTTGGAAGATCGAATACGAATGAATTTTCCCATGGCGCTTTCCCTGCTTCACTTTCCAATCAAGTATACTCCAAAGCCTCAGCTTGCCTAAAGGCGAGCTGACATAAAAAGCCGTATCCGCTATCCGACGAGGGAAACCCAGGATGAATCGGTTCACATATCGGGTTGTTTGGCCCAGTTTGTTTTGTTGCTCAACTTTGCTCGCTGCATCTATCGTTCTTTTGGGAGAAGGGGCTCAGCTGTTGGCGAACGAGGCTGATAAACCCAACATCATCATGATCATGGCGGATGATTTGGGTTATGAAACTCTCGGCGCGAACGGTGGCACCAGCTATGCCACGCCTCATCTAGACCGTCTGGCCGCCGCGGGTACTCGGTTTGAGCACTGTTATGTCCAACCACTTTGCACACCCACGCGTTGCCAGCTCATGACAGGCCAGTACAACGTCCGCAACTATATTCGATTTGGAGTATTGCATCCGAAAGCGATTACGTTCGGTAACTTGCTTAAAGACGCGGGCTATGCAACGTGCATCACGGGTAAATGGCAGCTCGGTCAAGCTGTTGATGCTCCGCAAAAGTTTGGCTTTGATGAATCTTGTTTGTGGCAACATACACGGCGTCCACCACGTTACGCGAATCCTGGATTGGAATACAACGGCAAACCCAAAGACTTCAATTCGGGTGAGTATGGGCCAGATCTAGTGAATGAATACGCACTCGACTTTATTTCTCGCAATAAAGCGCGTCCCTTCTTTCTCTACTATCCCATGATGTTGACTCACTCACCCTATCAACCAACACCTGATAGTCCCGAATGGGATCCAAAGGCTGAAGGTGAGAAAGTCAATCAAGCTCCAAAACATTTCGGTGAGATGGTTACCTATATGGATAAGCTCATTGGCAAGCTAATCAAGCATTTGGAGCAAGAGAAAATCGCAGTCAACACATTGGTTCTTTTTGTCGGCGATAATGGGACTGGTAAAGGTACGCCGTCGATGATGGGTAAGGTCGAAGTCATTGGGGGAAAGGGAACGACTACGGCCCGTGGGATGCATGTACCGCTGATCGTCAGTGGAAAACAAGTCAAACGAGGCCAGGTTCGAACTGAGCTCGTCGATAGCACCGATTTCTTACCGACGATACTCGAAGCTGCGGGGGTTGCACGCCCTGATGATTTGACACTTGATGGAAAGAGTATTCTGCCGCTGTGCAGGGGAGAGCAGGGGACCCCAAGAACTTGGATTTATTCTTGGTATTCGCCACGTCAAGGAACAGATAAGGCGGTGCGCGAATTCGCGTTTAACCAGAGTTACAAACTCTATCGCAATGGCGATTTCTATGATTTGGTTCATGACCGTGACGAACGAAAACCTTTGGCGGTTAATACCTTAAGTGGCGCACCGCTTGCGGCAGCCAAACACTTGCAAGCGGCGCTAGATCAGTACCTACACGCCCGTCCAGCAGATCTTGATGATTTAGAATCAGCAGGCGATGCTACAGAGACTAAGAAGCGACAAAATCGCAAGGCCCAGAAAAAGGAACAGGCAAACTCGCAATGACAGAGCGCTCGAAAGTCGTGATTGTTGGCGGTGGATTCGCCGGATTAGCCGCTGCACGTGCACTAAAACGAGCAGATGTGGATATCACCCTACTCGATCGAAGAAACTTTCACCTCTTTCAACCATTGCTTTATCAAGTCGCTACGGGGGAGTTATCACCAGCGAACATTGCTTCTCCGCTCCGCGCGATATTGCGATATCAGAAGAATTGCCAAGTGTTGCTGGCTGAAGTCACTGGCTTTGATCTTCAAAGCAAGCGAGTGTTGTTGACTCAAGGTGAAGTTCCTTTTGATGAATTGATTGTCGCGACAGGTGCCAAACATGGTTACTTCGGAAAAGACGAATGGGAGTCGTACGCGCCTGGCTTGAAGAGCATCGAAGATGCAACCGAGATGCGGCGGAAGATCTTGTCAGCATTCGAAATGGCAGAGAAAACGGTTGATCCCGTCGAACGCAACGCATTACTGACCTTTGTGATTGTTGGAGCCGGTCCGACTGGCGTTGAATTGGCGGGGGCGCTTTCTGAAATCGCTCACTTCACCATGCGGAATGATTTTCGATCCATCAATCCGCGCGAAGCCAGAATTCTGTTGGTCGAAGCGAGTCCTCGTGCGCTGGGAATGTATCCAGAGAAACTTTCTGACGAAGCCGCCGCTTCGTTGAAACGACTGGGGGTAACTCTAATTACCGGCACGAAAGTCACAAACATCGTTAGCGATGCTGTTGAACTGCAACACAGTGATGGCCGTATGGAAATCGTCAAGACTCGCTGCGTTGTGTGGGCCGCGGGTGTTCAAGCATCATCTTTGGGAAAGAAACTTGCGGATGCTAGCGGCGTAAGTTTGGATCGCGTTGGACGTGTGATGGTAGAACCGAATTTGAGTATTAAGGGATATCCGCACGTTTTTGTCATCGGCGACCTTGCATGTTTCACGCACGCTGGTGGTAAGCCGCTACCGGGGCTTGCACCCGTTGCCATGCAGCAAGGTGCGTATGTAGCGAAGATGATCCGCAATCGGAAAACGAATGCCACGTCAGAAGTCAAACCGTTTGAGTATCATGACCGTGGTTCGATGGCGGTCATTGGACGCTATGCGGCAGTCGCTTTAATTGGCCGAACGCAATGGCACGGATTGCTGGCGTGGTTACTCTGGCTTTTTATTCACTTGGTTACGATTACTCAATTCCGAAATCGTATTCTCGTGTTTATTCAGTGGGGCTGGACATTCTTCACGCGTGACCGCGCCGCAAGATTGATCACGCACCGCAGCTAGCCTCAAGCGTCTGTGCGCAAGCACTACGGTGACTCAAGCGTAAGTGCGCAAGCACTACGGTGATAAATGATTCACCGTATGGCTTGCGCCATGACGCTTGATTACCGTATGGCTTGCGCCATGACGCTTGATTACTCAGGAATCGGATTAGTGTTAACTCTTTCCGAAGGATTGAATTCTCCGGCGGCAACTGGCCGTGGGACCGTAATCGCTTCGGGGTACAATCGCGGCGTTAAGAAGCGACCACGTTGATAGGCATCACGAAGTGCGCCAGCGCTCCACGGGCCTTCTGTCAGATAGACTTGGTTGTATGCCAACAAGCTTCCCTTTTGCCGATGGAAATCGCGTAGCGCCAAGTTGTAGTCGACCACGGACCGATAGTAGTCCGATTGACTTAGCACCACTTGCCGTTGCGCTTGCAAGAGGAAGTTGATGTTATCCGCGCCATTGCGATATCGTTGACGCAACACTTCCACTTGGCGTAAGTCGGCATTCCAACGATTGAGGTTGGTTTGCATCTGTTGCAATGATCGTGAGACTTCTCGGGACGACTGGCTTAAGTCATGGCTTACACGTAACTCGGTCTCATTGAGAATCGCTCGATCTCGTGCCAGCAACAACTGGGCACTGGAGATCGCAACACTGGCTTGACGAAGTCCAATAGGGAACGTGAGTTCAATACCGCTTTGCCACTCTTGATATTGCCCCCCCGTGATGCTGGCATACAGGTTTTCATCAAGGATCGTACCTGGTACCGTTCCGCGATCTCCGATCAGGTCATCGCCGAGACCACGCCAACGGTAAAGGCCGACGTAGTCTAAGCGGGGACGGCGATTTAACCGGGCCGCAAAGAGTTCTAGTTCGCGCCGTTTCACTTGCCATTGTTGACGACGTATTTCAACACGTCGTGTTAGTGACTGCGTCAGGGCGTCTTCCCAATCAAAAGTCACTTTGATGGTCTGCGGATCGCTGGCCGGGCGAATCAAGCGACCGTCGGAGGCGGGCAAGCCTAGCAGATAACGTAAGTTTTGTTCGAGCGCGTATAAGCCTTGTTGACCTGCCAACGCGTTCTCGAGTTGCGACTGGAACTGAAAGAACTGACTTTCCGCTTGAGCTTCTTCGTCGCTGCGGCCTGCACCGACGCGAAGTCGAACTTCTTGAAACTGAAACGTTTGCAGTGCCGCTTCACGCCCGCGAAGAATCGAGTCCAAATTGCGATAAGCGTAATACAAGTTCCAATAGGACTGCTCGACGTCCGCAACTAGTTGAATCACCGAGGCTTCGAAATCCGCTAGCGCGATATCCGTGTTGATCCGTGCGATCAAAACACCGCGATACTGACCAGGAGCTCCGTTCGGCCCGGCGATACGATTGAACTCGACCCCGGCACCTTGCAACAGTGGCTGACGATACTGAGCTTCAAGGAAGCCCACATAGTCGCTTGAGAATTGACGTGAAGGCCGGTTATTTCGGTCATAGACGACTTGATGCCGCAAAGCGAAGTTGGCTCCGGAAGCCGTGGTTTTCGAGACCTCAGAAATGTAAGTCGCCGTCGTCTGTTGAAATACATTCGGTTGAAACTGAGCAATAATCGGATTGAAGATTTGGTTGATGGGCTGATCGTTCTTGTTCCAGAACAATTGACCCGAGTATTGCGCATCAAAAGCCGACAGTGCCGCTTCGACTCCCAATTGCGGATCTGCATAAGTCGATGCGGGATCGAAAACAGTACGAGTGCCATTGGCAGCCGTATTCACAACACTGCCACCGAGGTTCCTCAGTACCGGACTATGCCCCATCGCGATCTCAATCGCTTGAGGAAGTGTGAGATCCCAAGCTGGGATTTGCGATGGATCTTCTAGCGACAGAGGCAAGGTTGCTGCTTGGGCAGCTGATCCCTCGGGACTAGGGCAGGTTGTTACGTCAGGGTACTCGATATCGAGCTGCACCGGCCGATAGTACGACTCACGCGTATCGTGAGGTTTACTAGGCAATCGCGGCGCGTTGGAGAGGCAACCGTTAAGCAATAACGCCCCACATAATCCCATTACGCGACTGGATGACTTGAGTGATCTGACCACGCGGTAGGTTCCTTCCCATCCGTGCTGCAGTTATTAGCAGCAAAGCACGCATACTGCGGCAATTCGTTAAAACACTAACCATGGGTATCGTCCCGAGCATGCTATGGCTGGAGTTACCGTCCACTGTGAATCGGGAAGAATAACCGGCCGCGCCGTTACATCCGGAACGACCGCACCTTGGCACGCAAAACGACCTGACCATTGGGAGGCTTGGGGGATCGCATTTCCACGGTTGCGGTGGGATGGGGAGAAGGATTGGAGATTCGAGAGGGGTACGTAGCGCACTCTAGTGTTCGTCAAGAGAGAACACTGCCACTAGCGAGAGAGCGCTAGCGGAGGAGAAATAAAGTAATCGTGAACTGATGATTTGGCTTAGCGACGCCGTACGCGCACAAATGCACGTTGGCGATCCGATCCGCTCCACTCGTAACGGTTGATGAATTCGTAGAGACCGAACATCAACGTAACGTAAAGCAGATCACCTGCGAGAGTCGCGCCAAAGAAAGGAATCGCGGCCAAATAGCAACTAGTTAAGCTGCTGGCGGTGCCCGTCCAATTGCCCGCGAGATAGACGCCTAAGTTGCTGATGATGAAAAAAGCTGTGGAGCTAAGTAGGGCTGCGACGTAAAGGTTTCGCGGGTTAAGTCGGCTTTGAAGCTGCCGCCCGATCCATGCAGACACTGCAAAGCCAGCGTAGACGGCAACCATCGACACGGGATGGTAGAAGCCCATCCCAGAAATACCAAACGCTTGTCCGACCAAATCGCTGAGAAACACAGCGGCGACCGGAAGCATCCAAGATCGCTTGTCGGTCAAATAACATCCAGCGAATAGCCCAAGGGCGCCGATTGCCGCAAAGTTCGGTGGGTGGGGCAAAAAGCGGCTGAGAATTGCCAAAGCGAAAAGAACGTAAAACATGCTGAATCCAAAAACCTCGTTGGAAAATCGGCGGACTCATCTTCCGCTGTTACAGCCTAACCTCTTTCCCTAGGTTTCGGAAACCGGTCAGGAATAAAACTTCCTAAATCTGTTTAGGGGATGACCAAAAAGCCAGTTGTGACTGCAGCCCCTTCTACGAGCACGGCGTCATGCTGATACGGCGGCCGCTGCAGTAGGCAGGGGGCCGCGGAACCTGGTTTCCAATGTCCCAGAGTCGACGCTTGCGACGATGGGGGTTGCAGCGTCATCAAGTAGGGCAGGGCGGGGAAAGTTGCGAAGAACCTCGCACCTGAGTAGAGCGGCGTCAGCTTCGAACACCGTTCATGACCATGACGTTCAAGCATGATGTCTTCGAAGTAAAGCGGATGGGAGAACGTGTTACTCGCTTGCCAAGCGTAGTAAGAAGGCATCCAGGGTTCGTTACGATCCTGGCCTTCGGGAAGCGGTATTACGGAGGCGATAGCCGTAACATTATCCGACTTGGGAACCGTCCCCGTGCCGATTTCGCTGGTGGCGAGTGTAGGCGTACCGAGGGGAGGTAGTTTCAGTTGGCCCGCATTATTTGTTGGAAGGGGAGCATCGCCGTAGATCGATGTTCCACCAAGCGGGGACGACTTCGGTGCATCCTTGACGGGGGGTTGAGTGGCCCATGCAGCGTTCGCTCCCTGCATCACGGCAACAACTACCAAGGCACGAGTCCAATTCCTAACGCTCACGATTCACCTCCGTGTCATTCGTTACGCCTGTCATCGTCGTTGCATGCGGGAAAATTCCATCTCGTCGTGATTGCACCTCATGATGAGCGCATTCGGCAACGTCCGCAAAGTTTGACTCTTATGTAGCGCAAAGTCCCAATTCGCAGGAAGTGTAGTGCAATTGTCCCAATTCGCAGGAAGCGTCTGTAAGGTCGGGCCCGAACCTGTGTGGTTACGCAAAGATACCATTGGGACAATGGTGCTACACTGCAGGAAGCGTCTGTAAGGTCGGGCCCGAACCTGTGTGGTTACGCAAAGATACCATTGGGACAATGGTGCTACACTGCAGTTACCATTGGGACAATGGTGCGACACTGAACAGTAACAGAACAGCGAAAGCAGTGACTTGATGAAAACCGCGGGAATCATCGCCGCTATCCTGGGAGCAACCGGAGTGATGATCGGTGCCTTTGGCGCACATGGGCTTCCGGAGTACCTACAGCAACACGGTATCGATCAACCGGAATTGCTGAGCAAACGCATGGACCAGTTCGAAGTGGGCGTGCGTTATCAATTGATTCATGCATTGGCTCTGCTGAGCATCTGGGCCGCAGGGGATCGGCTAACGCCTAAACTGCGTGGAATCACCGTGCTCAGCTGGACGCTGGGTGTTTTACTGTTTAGCGGATTGCTCTATCTGCTCGTGGCCCTCAATCAACCAAAGCTTGGGATGATCGTACCCATCGGCGGACTCTTGATGATCCTCGGCTGGGTCACTTTAGGCGTAAGCATTTGGAAGAGAGCTTGAGAATTTGAAAGAGAGTGGATTGGATCACTCTCGAGTCCCCTAATAAAAAAGGCGAGTTACTTTGTGAAAGTAACTCGCCCGACGATTCATACGGCTTGTAAACCTTCCATCTCGCGAGCGAGACGCTTACGCGCTGTATGCAAGCGACGCTTGATGGTTCCTACTGGCGCATCAAACACATCGCTCATCTCAGCGAGCGATTGACCTTGCAAGTAAAAAGCTTCCAAAGTCATACGGTCCATCCGTCCGAGCCGACCTAAACCAGCGCGGACAAGCGCAGCCGATTCACGGCGCTCGAGGTCTCCTGAAGGATCTCCCAAGTTTCCGCAAGTCGCTTCGAGCGTTTCGGGATCGCAAGCGACCGCCAAGCTGCGTCGAGTTAAATGGTTTACCGCCAAGCGGCTCACGATTTGTCGAACCCAACCTGCGAACGCTCCGACTTCACGGAGTTGTCCGATCTTACGTGCGATCTTAACTAACACGTCCTGAGCCAACTCATCGGCTTCATGCACCAGCGCTAGTTTGCGACGTGCCAACATCGTGACATAAGGAGTCACTTCAATTAACAAGTCATTCAAGGCTTCGCGATCCCCGGTCTGAGCGCGGAGGATTAGCCGTTGAGTCGAAGTCAACGCGTTTTCAGTCAACATGTTCATGGGAGCTCCCTCCCGAGCATGGGCCATTGACGCAGGTTCTCATGCTGCGTCTGTTGCCATGGCGCACTGAGCGACCATGACAGCGGCGTCCTTGTTATTGGTTTGGGCGCGCGGTAAATGGATCAAACGAATTCCAGTACCGTGCGTGTCATGACTTCACCCGACCGTTCCCGAAAACGAAACGCGAAAGTGCGAAACGACGCACAGTGCGTTTCCGGTTATCAGGATGTCGGACGATCGTCTTGGTGACAGCAATTTCCCACTGGCAATGTGCCAATGCGAAATGCGCTATGAACACCAAGCAGATCTGGACAGCTGATAGGAAGAAACGTGGCGTTTACTCCCTATCCATCCCGAGCAGAGGCTGCCGAGAATCCTAATAAACCAGTGCTGCATCGGTGGATGTTGCATGGGTTCGGAGGCGCGCGTATCGCGTACCGCCAAACCTGCGACGTTGCCGACGACTACCAGTCGGGCGTTAACGTTCACATTTGCGGTCGTGGCGAATAATTCTGTACGCATCGTGTCCTCCCCCAATGCTCGCAGCATGGTTAGGGCAGCAAGTAAGAAGTGGGTAAAGAAAAACCAAGGATTAAAGGATTGAACAGTTACCAAAAACGTCGGCGACGACGTTGGCCTCGAAGCTTCCAGGTGATGGACCTGACAGCTCCCTATTAATAATGGCCGATTCGGCAACCAAAGTTAAGACGTTCCTTGCAGAATTTTTAAATTCCCGGGACCGCCCTCGTTCGCTTTGGCATTCGCCGCGTCGCAAGCGTTTCCACTGTGACACCTGTCTCCTCCAGTTGGTTCACGTATAAACACGAAACTTCTTAGGAAATTTTCAGGGCACATCCTTTGCATTCACCGGAAACCAAGTTTTTACATAACCCCGTTTCCCCTCGGAGTGCTATCAATGTCCCGAAAATTTGTCTTCGCAGGCCTCGCGTTGGCCCTCGTGCTCGCCCCAAACTTCGCTTCTGGCCAAGCGACAACGCCAGGCTCCACGCAGCCCGGCCGCGACACGAATCAATCACGACAACCCGCTCAGGCGCGTCCCGAACAAGGAACCCCGGGAACTGTCCAAGGAGGACAGGTGACCCCCGGTCAAGCTCAGCCAGGCCAAATTCAGCCCGGCCAAATCCAACCCGGGCAGATTCAGCCGGGCCAAGGTCGACCCGGCCAAGTTCAGCAAGGCCAACCCCAACCGGGACAGATTCAACCCGGACAGATTCAACCTAGCCGAGGGCAACCTGGTCAGGCACAACCCGGACAATCACAGCCAGGCCAAGCCAATCAACGCCCCGGCGGTCGAGCTATGGGAGGTCAGAACAACCAAGCCCTGCTCCAGCACGTGGTTCTAAAGCTAACGCTTTGCAATCGCGCCGAAGTTGAACTCGGACAAATGGCTTCGCAGCAAACCAAAAACGAAGATGTGAAAGAATTTGCTCAAATGATGGTCAAAGAACACGAGCAGATGATTTCAGAGCTAAATAAAGTTGCACAACGAGGTGGTGGACGCGCTGACTCAGAGCAAGAAGGTACGGATCAGGATGGCGAAGATCGTGCTCGGTCAAGCATCCCTAATGCAGTATCACCAAGCGGGCAGTCACAAACCGACCAAGCCCAATCCGGTGCTGGGCAAACCGGCCAAGTTACTGCGCAGGGCCAAGCTTCTGCACAACCAGGTAAAACAACTTCACGTCCCGGTCAAGGCGGCACGGCTCAAGGTGCTGGACGCGCTGGCGGTGCAATGCAAGGGCAGGGGGGAGCTGTAATTGCTCAACTCAATCAGATTTGTCAGCAAGCCAAACAAAACGAACTTCAAATGACCAAAGAGATGCTCAGTAAGTACGAAGGGCAAGACTTTGACATGGGATACCTCGGCCAACAGATTTGCGCCCATACGACCATGCTGGCGGAACTTCGTGCACTTCGTAGTGTTGGTCCCGAAGAATTCCAACAATTAATTAAGAAAGGTGAGCAAGCGACCCAAATGCATTTGGAAGAAGCTACCAAGATCGCAAAGAGCTTGGAAGATAAAGAGTCTCGCTAAGCCATACGTTAATTGAATCGCTAGCGAATGATGGCGGCACATAGGATCGAGCCAGATAACAAACCATGTGGTCTGTTATCATGCTCGGCCTCAGGTGCCGTTTTTTTTTATGTAACTACCGTCGCCAGACGGTAGCTATTGCACTCGTTCACATCGCACATGCCCCGGACCGTTTGCTGGACATATTGATACCAATGATGTCGAAGCATGTCACCACGAAGGGCACGAAGAGCACGAAGGATTCGAGAGACGTTACTTACCTGCAATATCCCGCGATAGACCGTTTTGTTTCGTGTTTATGGATTGCAACCGCCGACGAACTGGGGTCACTAACGGATTGTTCGTTGCAGCGGGTGCTGCCTCACGAAGCAAAGAAGATCGATTCAACGTTACCGCGTAAAACTTGGCGACCGAGATCTAATGCACGATCTTCGCTCCAACCGCGATCGAGTACGAAGTCACTGGCCAGCACGTTTGCAAGACAGCGACGATACATATCAAACTTCGGCGCGATGAACTCCAGCTTATAAGCATCACTGTAGTAGCCAATTTGTTTCGTTCTCGGGACCGCTTCCAAGCGTCCTGCCAAATCGCGACTGATATAGCTCGGCGTGTTGCTATACCACCAATGCCCATTGGTTAACACATTGGGGAAGATCCAAGCGTAGCTGACGAGTTCTTGATTGGTCACACTTGCCAGCACGGATATGGGGAAGTTGACTTCCGGGAATGCGTTAAACAAATGTCGATATTGATAGAGTGAAACACGGCTATCGTAGAGATCGCGCCCTTGATGAACGCCCTCAGGATAAACATTGCGATTGACGCCGATCATCAAATCAAACGGCAATCGATACTGTCGACAGCATTCGGCCAGAGTCCAGAAGACCCAGTTACTCAAGGCATGAATATGAGCTTCGTGTGCCGTGGTGTCTCCGACGAGGATCGCGTCTAAAGCGGATTCAGCGCGCCCCTGTGAAACCGGTTCGGGTGCAAACGTTGGTGGCAAGGAGATCGCGCAGGCGCGAGCATTATTCGCAGTGAAGTGTTTAAAAAGATGCTCGATGGAATCTCTGAGCGAAGCCAAGCTGCGTACTTGAATCTGAGTGGCCCCTTCAAGTCGCGCGCGGACGGGTTGTTTTGCAAAGTGAAACACCAAGTCATCGGTGCGCAGGCAGGGAATGTAGCGCTGTGTATCAAAACCTTGCAGCGGATCGTCAAAGTCATTCGTTAAGAACAACGATTCGACTTGAGACATTTGTAAAACTTGATCCGCCCAATCGGCGCTTTGCATCTTTTCTTCAGCCCGATCATAGACGGCTTCCCAAGCATTAACATCCAGTCGTTCGCCTTGAAAGTCAAA
The DNA here is from genome assembly GCA_037367405.1 of Ottelia alismoides. NCBI lineage: Eukaryota > Viridiplantae > Streptophyta > Magnoliopsida > Alismatales > Hydrocharitaceae > Ottelia > Ottelia alismoides. Next base: position 491,028 of record JAZKJV010007726.1, on the reverse strand, counting down.
GAAGCGTTGGCAGATATCGATGAGCCAACTGTACTGAGCTGTGTTCTCGATGGGACTCAAACCAGAAACGATTCGGCTCACGCGTTCGCGCGGTCCAATATCGGGATCTTCGATGTAACTCCTGGGCATGCCGGAAGCATGAGCCAGTTCAGTGTAATAGTGATAGCCGAGGATGTCGGCGAGCGTACGCGATGCCGGTTGATGTGGATTGATGTGCGTATGCGGATCGATCAGAGGAATCGCTCGCAGTGCTTCCAATAATCGCGTACGGAGTTCTTGACTCATGATGGGCAATCGGAGAGAGGAAGGGGGCCGAAATACTCTTGAAACGTACAGGGACGCTCGCAATGTGGCCATTGCGGAGGCTCTGCCTGGACGGAATTCGCAAGCTGTTCAAGATAGTCGGACCGCGGCAGAGTGATAGCACCCATTTCCGACATATGGGACGAAGCGACTTGAATGTCCAGCGTTTGGTATCCGAGTTGGCGCAGCAGATGGACCAAAAACACGACGGCGGCTTTGGAGGCATCCGATACGTGATGAAACATCGATTCGGCGGAAAACATTTTTCCAAATGCGACGCCATAGATTCCGCCGCAAAGCGGACTCTCGAGGCTATCTTCATAGACTTCAACGCTGAATGCGTTTTGCCGTAAAAACATCTCTTCTAAGACTTTACGTAGCGGCGGAGAGAGCCAAGTACCGCGATAGCGGCGAGAGCCGACGGTGGCGCAGTGCTTTAAAACGTCCGCGAAACAGCTGTTCCAAGTAAACCGAAACCTGCCGGACCGAATTTTTCGGGCCAATCGCCTGGGAGTATGGAGTGACCCAAACGGGAGGATGGCCCGCGGGTCGGGGCTATACCAACCGATTTTCCAGCCGCGCAGGGAGCGATTCGGCCACGGGAAAATGCCGTGTTGATAGGCATCCACCATGCGTTCGACGTTGAGCCGGCTGTCATAGCCCAACAAACCGGATGGTGAAGCGGATTGAGGTGGTGGGAAAAATCGGGGGCTGGAAATCGACATGGCGGATTTAGTACCGAATTTTAGTAGGCGACCAGCGTGGCATCGCTAGAATAGGAAGTTCATCGCGTTACGCTTCAAAATCGGAACGGCGGTACCATCGGGGAGAACTTGTGAATGTCATCCGACGCTGGAAATGATACGGATTGGGTTGGAAAAGATGAGGGGGGACCCTCTCCGCCAAGTCTGTATGTTCCGAAAAGCCCACCGACGATTACGAATCAATTTCCCACGGCTGCGGCTCCGCAGCCGAACAATTCGCAGCGTTCCCGTCCCGATGTCGTTCATTCTTCCGCTTGGGTCACACTCCTCTGTTTTTTGCTCGCATTGATTGCCGCTCGATTGGTGGTGCCTTATCTCGTTGAAGAGATGCGCTACGCATGGCATCGGGGTGAACTCCGTGCAGCCTACGAAGTCTCTGGCGATGGCTTGAGAAACGTTTCATTGGATTCGATCACCCAAGCGTATGAGATGGTCGTGGATCGAGTGGGACCGAGTGTCGTGCATATTGACGTTGTGCGTACGAACCGACCCATGGGGCTTGTTTCCGATCGGCCTTACATTTCTGAGCATCCCAGTGATCAAGGTAGCGGAATCGTTGTTTCTGAAGACGGATATGTGCTTACGAACGAGCATGTGATCGCGGACGGAGAAGCGACTCGTGTGACTTTGAGCGATGGTCGTCGATTTCCTGCGACGCTTGTCGGAACGGATCCTGTGACGGATCTCGCTTTGCTAAAGATAAACACGAAAGCCCTAATCCCAATCACATGGGGCGATAGCGATCAGGTCCGCGTGGGAATGCCGGTTTGGGCTATGGGAAGTCCGTTTGGTTTGGAACGCACGGTTACTTCGGGAATTTTGAGCGGTATTCACCGCGCTGCAAAAGCGGGCAACCTGTTTCAGGATTTCATGCAAAGCGATGCTGCCGTCAATCCAGGAAACAGCGGCGGGCCCCTGGTCAATTCGCGTGGTCAGTTAATCGGAATCAACACTGCGATTGTCGGCGACACGTATCGAGGTGTGAGTTTTTCGATTCCAAGCAACGTGGCCCAAACGGTTTTTCTTCGGTTGAAATCAAACGGTGCCGTGACTCGCGGGTGGCTTGGTGTCCAGCTCGAAGATAGTTTGGATGAGTTTAAATCGAGTGCGGGGGCACGCGTGGCTCAGCTGGTCAGTCGTGATACGCCGGCTGCACAAGCGGGTATCCAAATCAACGATGTTATCTTAGCTATTGATGATCTTGTTGTTCGAGATCGCGAAGACTTAACACGCCGCATCGCTGCAACGACGATTGGTTCCGAAGTTGTTCTTAAGGTGTTGCGCGGCGAAAACGAAATGGCCATCCGCGTTCGGATTGGGCCGCGCCCGATGCAGTAAGCGCCCTCAAGCGTCATGGCGCAAGCCATACGGTGTATCAAGCGTCAGTGCGCAAGCACTACGGTGAATCAAGCGTCGAATCAAGCGTCAGTGCGCAAGCCATACGGTGAATCATTTTTCACCGTATGGCTTGCGCCATGACGCTTATGAATTCGCTATGCGTACCGGTTTCATCTTGCCACACAAGCTGTGCTGAGATCTCGGGATGATTTTTAATGAAGCGTTTGCCGGCTTCGATCCCGAGGATGTTAATGGGTGTATCGAGCGCATCGGCCATCAGTCCGTTCGGTGCAACGATGGAGACGCTTATCCGTTGTTGCAATGGCCTTGCCGTGCGTGGATCAAGAATGTGTGAATAACGTTGACCGTCGATCTCTACGAACTGCTCCGCATCACCCGCCGTTGCCACGCCGCAGTTTGATAACATTAAAATCTTTAGCGGCTCTGCATCGGGATCTAAGCCGGCGAACCCAATGCGCCATCCTGTTTCTCCTGGTGGTGGATCGCCCAGCGATAGGCCACCGCCACTATTCACCAACACACTTTGGATGCCGCGTTGCCGAATCAAGCGCAGTGCTTCATCTCCTGCATATCCCTTTGCGATACCACCAAGGTCCAATCGCATATTGGATCCCGTTAACTCCACGCTTTGGGACTCGGCATGAAGTGTGATGAATTTGTAGCCGACACCTTGCCGCGCTGTCGCAACCGCCTGGGGATCAGGAAGTTTTTTCGTTCTTCGACTCTGACGCCATAGTTTGGTCAGTGGTCCAACGGTGATATCGAACGCGCCGTCGGTTTCTTCGCTGAGCTTTTGGCTTTCAACAAGCATCTTCCAAAGGTCATCGCTGACGCGAATCGGCTGTGACGTGGGTGCCGCGGCACTCAATCGGCTTAACTCACTGTCGGGATCATAATCGCTGAGGATCTCCTCGAGCTCAGCAACGCGTCGAAAGGCAACTTCAAAAGCCGCGTTGGCCGTTTCGGCGTCCGCCGCGTAGAGGGCGATTCCAAACTGGGTTCCCATGAGATACCTGGCGCCTTGGAACCGCTGCAAAGTTTCCGCCGAAGTCCAACGACAGGGGACTCCCTGCAAGAGCAGCAAAAGAAAAAGCCAGTGGTGGAGCGAAGCTATGGCGAAACGTAAGGGAGGCCGCGGATGCAAGTGAAAGTAATTTGCGGAGGTCATGGTGACGTAACGAGAGTCCTTGAGCTAGGATCATAACCAGAACGGAGCGAAAGGGTTTGCATGTTTCGGTTGCCTCGACTTTGGAGCAAAAAACGCGGATCGCGCCTCGCAGGCTGGCAAGTCTGGGGAGCGGTTGGGGAAGCGTTGTTTTTTGCGGCTTTGTTTCTACTCGGCGTTTTCACGTTTTCGCTGACGGTGGCGCGACAACTGTCCAGCCCCAATCCCACCCATGTGCAATTGGGCTTTGGTTTCTGGACGTTGGTACTCTCCAGTATTTCCATGGTTTTGACGGGCGGGATCTCGCTCTTCTATCGCATTCTACGTGTGGGGACGAGCACGGAACGGCGGGCCGCCAACGATTTGCTGCAAGCGGACCCGTTACAGAAGCCGGTTCGTCCCAAACGCGAACTTCCCTGCGTTCCCGATCCTGTGGAGATTACCGATAGCCCCGGGATTCGCTTGGCGTATCGCTTGCCCGCTTCCGGTTCTCCGCTCTGGCTCATGTTTAGCTGTGCGGCTTTGACGCTGGGTTGGAATGCTATCTGCGTCGTGCTGTTAGTGGTGGAGATCGAGGCGATCCGCAATGGCGAATGGCATTTCGTTCGCACTTTAACCTTATTTTTGTTGATTTGGATCGCCTGGCGACTTTCCAAATATTTTATTGGGGTGTTGCGGCGCCACATGGGAACGGCGGCGGTGATTGTCGAACTGAGCGACCATCCCCTTCACCCAGGGCAGTCGTATGAGCTGTTTATTACCCAGTTTGGGCGTCAGAACCTGAAGCGTTTAGATATTGATCTGGTCTGCGAAGAGGAAGCGACTTTTCTGCAGGGGACGGATGTGCGGGTGGAACGCCAGGAAGTTCGTCGAGAAAACTTATGGTCAGAAGCAAAAGTACGCATTGACCCGACGACCGGTTGGGAGCAACAATTCCCTATCAGCATCCCAACCGATGCAATGCATTCCTTCCACAGTACGCACAACTCGGTGCGTTGGAAGATCGAAGTCCGTGGAGAGTCACGCCGTTGGCCCTCGTATTGCCGAAGTTTCCCCGTCGTCGTCCATCCGTGCGGGAACGTGCCGCGCGGCCGATGATTGGCATTGAATTCGATCAACCGCAAGGAGTCTATTCTCCTGGCGAAACGATGACGTTTCGTTGGCGGATTGATCGAGTTTTGCCTCAGGAGTTACTGCGTTCCGAAACCTCGCTGCTTTGGTATACCGAAGGCAAAGGGGATGAGGACTTTGCGGTTCATGCATTCTGGGAACTTTCGACTCCAGAACTCCGTGCAAAAGAATTGAGCACGTTACATCCGGTTACGGTGACGTTGCCGATGAGTCCCTTGAGTTATGAAGGCCGGTTGCTGCGGATTCGCTGGTGTGTTCGATTGCGACTCTTCTTGGCTTCGGGTGAAGAAGTGGTTTGTCAGCAGCCGTTCTATCTTGGGCCGTTGACGAAAGAGCTATAGTCACTTTCGTGTCGCACGATCATTCGGCAAATCCTTTTTCAACAACTGCCATTCAGCCGGGAGCAATCCCCTTTCGGTTCATTCTCAATGAGGCCGATGCGTTAAACGCAGCCGATATGGTCAAGCGTTTCCAGCAAGTTTATGGTGGCCGCGCTGCGATTGTTGGTGAGCACGGCACCGGTAAATCAACTTTGCTTTGCTCACTTGCCGAATCACTCGAACAGACTTTTCAACGTGTGCAATGGGAACGTTGTACGGCAGGTGACAAGCTCTCGCATCGCATCCGACTTGATCGCAGCTTGCAAGCACGTTTACTTGTGATCGATGGCTTTGAGCAAGTGGCTTTATGGCGGCGCTTGTGGATTCGAATGGTGACGTCAAGACAGCAATGTGGCTTGTTAGTTACAGCGCATCGACGTTCTATCGGATTGCCTGTGCTCATTCATACTTCGGTTACTTTAGCGTTAGCACAAACGATCGTTCGTGAGTTATTGCAAGATGCTCATGTGGATACGGAAAAACAGGAGCCGTTTCTTAGGCTGCTGCCGCAGTTGCTCGCGCAGCATCACGGTAATTTTCGTGAAACGCTTTTCTCGCTCTATGATGTGTTTGAAGAAAGAAGAGTGTAGTGCAATTGTCTCAATTCGCAGGAAGTGACAGTTGGGTCGGGCCCGAAGGGAACAGGTTAAATGGAGTTACCGTTGGGACAACAGTGCTACACTAAGGTGCTACACTAAGGTGCTACACTAAGCCTTGCAACAACGTGATACCGCGGTCGATGGTTTCGTCGGACGCCGCATAGCTAATCCGGAAATGCGTGTCGTGCCGACTAAAGACGTTGCCGGGAATGATCAGTAACTGATTGGCGATCGCTTGCTCAACAAACTTCGTTCCCGTTCTTCCACCTGGCACTTTGGGGTAAACATAGAAAGCACCTTCAGGAACAGTGACTTCGTAATGAGATCGAAGTCCAGCGACAATGCGATCACGTTTTTGCCGGTAAGCATCACGATACGCAGCAAGATCGATGTCGAAGGCTGCAAGGGCACCCCACTGCGCTGGCTGAGGAGCACAGACAAACGTGTATTGTTGCATCTTGGCGATCGCATCAATAAACGCTTGCGGTCCATGGATCCAACCGACACGCCAACCGGTCATGGCATGCGATTTTGAGAAGCCATCGATCACGATCGTTTGTGGATACGTATCGGCAGGGGAGGGGAGGGTACCTGCGTAAGTGAACTGGCTGTAGATCTCGTCACTAATGAGTGCAATATCATGTTCGGCGGCGATCTCACCCAAGCCACGGCAGACTTCCGAGGTTGCAACGACGCCTGTCGGATTCGCCGGCGTATTGAGCAAGATGACGCGCGTACGGGGCGTGATCGCTTGCCGCACACGATCCAAATCAATCTGAAACTGATCGTCGGTATCGAGGATCACAGGTATGCCACCAGCCATTCTGACCAGCGAAGGGTACATGACGAAGTAAGGATCGAAGATGATCACTTCGTCACCTGGATCGACGAGTGTCATGATGGCCAAAACGAGCGCCCCGCTGGTACCACTCGTTACGAGAACTTGACGATCGGCGTGCTGGTATTGGGATTGAATTTGTGAACGCAGCCGATCGAGTAAAGGGGCAATACCTTGGGTTTGCGAGTAACCGTTTTTGCGCTGATTGATGGCTTCGATCGCTTTGGCGCGGATCGGTTCAGGCACATCGAAATCGGGTTGTCCGATGGAAAGATTACAGGGGTTCGGAAGTTTTGCCGCCAGTTCAAAAACTTTGCGAATGCCACTGCTTTCAAAGGCCGACGATCGTTGAGCTAATCGCATGATAACAAACTGAAGTTGGGAGCTAAGGTTTTTAACGGCGAGGCAAACTGGTCTGGAACCATCAAATGGGAGAACCAGATCCTAAGCCGAACGTAGTTTAATAGGAATAGCCGGCGACTGAACGACGCCGGTGGGTCGAGGCTGGTCAGAATGCCGATAACTGATCAGAATCAGATTTCAGGATGCTCGGGCGGATCGATTGCTCCAGCCGTTATCTTTTCGATAAATGTATCCTTTGAGTCGAACTGACCTTTGTATTGAAACCCGCGGAGCTTCCTTTGGGCGCTCGAGAATTTTTGACCCTCGCCGCCCTGACGGCTGTTCCTGCCGGCGTCGTCGCTTGGCTGAGCCTCTTTATCGTGCGTCGTATGGCTCCGAAGTTTGGGCTTGTTGATCGCCCGAGTGCGCGTAAGGTCCACACGCAACCGACGGCGTTAGGGGGTGGTCTCGGGGTTTGGCTGGGTGTTGTCACTGCGATCGGAGCCGCATTGACCATCGCGCACAATCCAGCGCTATTGCAACCGATTCAGCCATGGATTCCGACGGGATTAGTGGAGCAGCTTGACGGAGTCAAATTGCAAGTGCACCCTTTGGCTTGGATCTTAGGGGTCGGAACCCTACTGATGCTCTTGGGGTTATGTGATGATCGTTGGAGCGTTCCGTGGCGATTGCGGCTTGGTGCCGAGTTTCTGTTGGCATCGATTGTTGTTTGGGGTGCCGATATCCGTTTGACCGCTTTCATTGAGCTTCCAATTCTTCCAGAGATCCTTTCCGTGTTATGGATCGTTGCATTGATCAACGTCTTCAACATGTTGGATAACATGGATGGACTTAGCGGTGGCGTCGCAACGATTGTCGCTTTGATGTTGGCTGGGGCGATGTGGTTAACACCGGATCCTGACACGCATCGTCCACAGTTATTGATTTCGGCCATGCTCTTTGTCATCGCCGGTGCGCTGATAGGATTTTTATGGCATAACTTCACGCCTTCGCGAATTTTTTTGGGTGATGCTGGCGCCTACTTCGTGGGTTTCTTTCTTGCCGTTGCGACCTTGCTGGCCACGTTTGCCAACCACACTGAACCGAGGCCCCATACAGTGCTTGTGCCTTTGTGCGTCATGGCGCTGCCACTCTACGATTTATTCACCGTCTTGGCCTTACGATTACACGAAGGGCGAAGTCCTTTCGAAGCCGATCGAAGGCATTTCTCGCACCGCTTGGTCGACCTTGGCTTAACCAAAGGTCAAGCGGTTTGGACGATCTATCTGGTGACGGCTACGTGTGGTTTAGCAGCACTGGTGCTGACACGCGTTAATCTTATCGAAGCTATCTTGGTGCTCGCGATCATCCTTTGTCTGTTGGGCTTGGTTGTAATCTTGGAAAGCACTGGATGGTGGCGAGGTCGTAAACCTTGAGTCGAAATAAGTCTTCAAAGCATCGAGTTGCAGAAAAGCGTTCTCCGATCGCGCCTGAGCCGATTGCAAAATCTTCGAACGCAATCGAATGGTTGCATGCGATCGTTCGATGGGGTCTTGTTGCGATCATCGTCTTTGTATTGTTCTTACCAGCGGATAGCGTGCTGGTTGAAGATGGCGGAGCCTTACCGCATCAAGCGTACGCGATCATCTTGACAAGTCTGGGACTTGGAATCTTGCTGAGTCAGAACAAATCGGGCAACGACACATTGCGGTGGTCTGGATGGTTATTGGCTGCATTCATTGTTTGGCTAGTACTAAGCACCATTAGCGAAAGCGGTTCTGGAAATTTGCGGGCTGCACTGCACAAGTTATGGATTTGGATCGGAGGATGTGGATTGTTCGTGGCAACGCGAAGTGTGCGTTGGCAACCTCGAGATCAACGAACTCTAATTGCTTGGTTTGTTTTGTCTGCGACGCTCCTGAGTTGCCATGCGGCTTGGCAAGTCAAAGTCGAGTTTCCTGCAAACCGAGCCGCTTATTTTGCAGATCCCGAGAAAACGGCAAGGATGGTTGGAATTACTGATACCCAAGACAGTGATGCACATCGCATCTTCATGGACCGATTGTTTAGTACGGAACCGTTCGCCACTTTTGCACTTCCCAATTCGCTTGCCGCAGTGCTCATGCTTGCTCTTGTAGTATTGCTTGGTTTACTTCTTGCGAGAGATCTGCGCACAAGTTCGCAACTCGTCTGGATCTGCTGGATACTTGTCTTGCTTCTGTTGGTCGCGATGTTGTTGGCCACGAAAAGCCGCACGGCAGTCATCGCCACAACGATCGTTTTGTTTGGTTTGATGTTACATCGATGGGTTGGGTGGCGCATCAGTGCGTGGCTCGATCGACGGCGCTGGGCCATACAAGATGCGACGAATGGAGTTCGTGAAGCAAGTAGTGTGTCTGGCCGTAAGGCGATGTTAGGTATCGCGACCTTAGCAATCATTATCATCGGAGGAGGGCTTTATGCCGCGAGTCGATGGGATGACAGGTTGTTATCCGAAGCAAGTATGTCGTTGCGGTTTCGTACGCAGTATTGGCTATCGACCCTTGCGATGATTCAAGATCATCCTTGGTTTGGTGTTGGCCCCGGTGGCTTCCGACTCGCTTATCCTTACTATCGTGCGGAAGGTGCCGCTGAAGTTGTTGCGGATCCACATAATTGGATACTTGAGTTAATCGCGAGTGCAGGTATACCCGGTGCGCTTTTGGCCCTGGCAGCGTTCTTTGCATTCGCATCGCAAGTCCTCCGGCAGTCCTTCTCTCGTCCATCTAGCACGTTTGATCTCGAAGCGTTTCCTGCGCGCGATCCGTCGCATCATGTTCCAATCTGGAGTTACGACCTCGCTGCCGGATGTGGCTTTGTATCGGCGATCATCTGGGGACTGACTCAAGGCTTCGTGTTACCTTGGTATCTCTATATGGTTTTGGTGCCGATAGCTTTCGGAATACGTTGGTTATTGAGATCCTGGATTGAACAAGGAGCATTACCAAATGCACCGATCATTGCGGGACTTGTTGCAATGGGCATTAACTTGTTGGCCGCAGGAGGCCTGACGATTCCCGGAGTTATCTTTCCGTTCATCGTCTTGGTTGGATGTTGGCTCGCAGCCGACCCATTGAAAAACTTGATGACATCCACACCGAGTCGTTTGGCAGTAGCATTTGCGTACTTCATTCCTTTGTCGCTGGTCTTCCTGTTTTGGCAAACGTCGTGGAGTCCGGTGCGGGAAGCCAATCGTTATATGGAAGAAGGGGAGCGATGGTTGGGGCAAGGTGAGATGTCGAGGGCTGTGGCCGCTTTTCAGCGCGCGTCGACAATAGATCGTTACAACCCAAACCCTGCGGTGTTGCTCGCCATCACCTACGGAAACCAAATCCTTCTCGAGAGCGGGCAAGGACCGCGTGAAGCATTAAGGCAAGCCTGCGATCAAGCCGCTCAGAAGGCTTCGCATGATCACGCGATACTTCGTCGGCTTGGCGATGTTTGGATGGAAATCTACCAGCAGCATGGTGAGCGAATCGATTTAGAGCAAGCATCAACTTGGTATCTGCGGGCCGTGGAACGGCACCCAACGGATCTCCTGCTTCTTGCTCAAGCGGCGGTTGTGCTCAACGCTTTAGGGCACAAGGATAAAAGTGAGGCGATGGCAAAAAGGGCGAGAGACTTGGACGAGCTGAGCTCCAATGACTTGGCTCATACCAATATTTTGCGTCCGGAAACGATCAAAAGGGGGGGGCGGATTCCCTGGATGGTAAAGGCTACGGAGTTGCTTCCGAACCAATAGGCGCCAAAACTCGTAGCAAACGAAGAAGTTCTCGAGAATTCTGGGAGTTTGGCAGTGGTCCGTTTGTTGATTGCTATCGTGGTATCGGCAGCTTTAGGTGCCGGTATGGGTGTCGCTTTCTATAGCCGAGAATTCTCTAAATTAGAGCGTTTTGGTCCGTTCGGTGATGGCGAAACGGTAACCGCGGCTGACGTATCCCAATACTTGAATTCGAAAAAACCCAAGCAAGGGACGCCGATAGCGGAAGTGGTGGGGGACAAACAACATGACTTCGGCACCATGTTTCGCAAGCAAAAAGGGGAACATGAATTCGTCATCCGCAATGGCGGCGATCAACCATTAGATCTCGTGGTTATGTCTTCGACTTGCAAATGCACGATCGGAAGCTTGGAGAAATCAACGCTTAATCCTGGGGAGCAAACGAAGATCAAGTTGATTTGGGAAGTGAAAACCGATGCATCGTATTTCACTCAATCGGCAACCATTGGAACTTCGGATCCGTTGCGGCGCGAGATCGCGCTTATTGTGTCAGGAAACGTGGTAGATGATTTAATTTGGTCCCCAGGACATTGGAATATTGGTTCGATTGCGCCGAACGAAGAGAAGGATATGAAGTCGACTGCATATGTCTTCACCGATGAACCCGTCTACATTCGTGAAGCGGGATGGACGCGCCCTCAGATTGGCGATTTCAGTGAGTTTCGCTTTGAAGAACGGGACATCAATTCCGAGGACGAGGCGAGATATCGGAAAGCCCGTAAAGCGATTGATCTGCATGTCAAAATCAAGCCTGGTCTAAGACAAGGGCCTTTGTCCGAGACATTTCGGGTTCTGTTCTCGGTTGGAAGCAAAGATATTCCGCTTGTTGAGTGCAAGCCGGCGGAGTTTTCGCTCGGTGGCAAAGTCGTCGGTAATGTCTCGATGATTGGGGGCGTGCAGCTCAGCAACAATGAGGAGATGTATATCTACGAGTTTGGTGAAATCGTCAAAGGGAAAGGTGCGACCGCGAAGGCATTTTTGGTGGTGCGAGGGGAAGAAACCAAGGATGTTGTCCCACGGATTGAAGAAGTCAATCCGTCCGAAGTCCTAGTCGCGAAACTCGGCGAGCCGACGGTCCGCGAAAAAAGTACGCTGTTTCCCATTGAGGTCACCATCCCTGCGGATGCTCCGGTCATCGAGCGCAGCGGGCGCGACCGAAATGACTACGGTTATGTGCTCATCAAGTTCAACCGCGACGATTGGGCGCCTTTTAAATTATTCGTAGGTTTTCGGGTTGTAGAAGGTGGAAGAACAGGCGAAACTCGGTAAGGAATTCCGGGTTGCGGAACCGCGGGCAGGTTGGTGGTATTCGCAAGGGGGATGACCTTGCGCTTTGGATGGGTTGTCATTGAAGCTTTGCGGTCACGGATGGCGATACGATGGCGACGAGAACCTTGCGGCGATGACGGAGTGAGTGAATGTCGATCTTTAGGAATTGTGCAGCATATTCGCTGCGCCGAGCTAGTTTTACTGGACTTTCTGCTGCGCTCGTTTGCCTGCTAACGCTCGGGTGTGATCGCAACCGTTCCGATAAACCCGTTGTCGCAAAACCTGAAGACTTATCGGTCGAGCTACCAAAAACGACGGTGGCTTCGGCCGAGGAAACCCCAGTGGCTCCACCCGAATCGGAAACTAAAACACCGAACAAGGAAGTCGTTGTACCCCCTGCGACCGAACTCGCGTTAACAGGGCCTGCCGAATCCGAGAAGCCCAAAGAGGCATCTGCCACGCAAACCGATGGCGTTCCAATGACCGGAGATGATGTTCGTGCATGGGAGAAATGGCCTGACCCGAATGTCGTTTTCATTATTACCGGTCAACAGCACGGTTACATCGAACCATGCGGTTGTACGGGACTCGAGAATCAAAAAGGCGGTATGGCCCGTCGGCATACACTTTTCAAGCAGATTGCTGCCAAAGGCTGGCCAATGGTGCCGATCGATGCAGGCAATCAAGCGAACTCGGACCGCTTTGGCCCACAAGCCGCAATCAAGTTCCAAACCTCGGTCGATAGTTTGAAAGAGATGGGCTATCGAGCTGTGGGTTTAGGGGGGGATGACCTGCGACTGGGCGTCGAAAACCTGCTTCTAGTAACGATGGACAATAGCAGTGAGTTACGCTTCATTTCAGCCAACGTTACGGTCTATGATCCTGAGTCGATGGCTCGAGCGAGATACATTGAATCGAAGGGTCACAAGATTGGCATCACTGCGGCAATGTCCCCAAAGTTTATGGCAGAGCAGTGGGGGGCTGACATCAAAGTTACCGACCCGGTCGAAGGCCTTCGTCGTGTCAGCAAAGAGATTGCTGAAAAGGGGTGCAACTATCGTGTCTTGATGTGGTATGGCGATGAGAAGAGCGCCGAGGAATTGCTCAAGGAAGTTCCGGATTGGGATTTAGTGGTGTTAGGTGACGACGATCATGAACCGCTCTATCAGCCGAATCAGGTTGCTGGTTCCAAGGCGTTAATCATACCTGTCGGTCACAAAGGTATGCATGCGTGCTTGATTGGCCTCTATGACGATGCAAAAACGCCAGCTCGTTATGCGCGCATCCCGCTGACCGACGACTTCGATGACTCACCGGAGATGCTCAAGCGACTAGAGTCGTATCAAAAGCAACTTGAAGCGTTGGGGCTTGAGGGGTTAGGTCTGCATGCCATTCCACATCCGAGCGGCGGCAAATTTATTGGTTCCGAAACGTGCGGCGAGTGTCACACTACGGCGTATAAGGTATGGAAAGCTAGCGAGCATGCGACCGCCATGGAATCGCTGATCCATCCACCGAACAAGCGTGGTGCGATCGCTCGGCACTTTGATCCCGAGTGCTTGAGCTGCCATACAACGGGCTGGAATCCGCAGAAATACTATCCCTATCAAGGGGGTTATCTGTCGTTAACGGAAACTCCGAAACTGGTCGCCCAGGGCTGCGAGAACTGCCATGGTCCAGGGGAGGAACATGCCGGAGTCGAGAGCGGCGATATCCAAGCCGATGATGCCCGCACCAAGGCACTTCGCGAAGCGATGCGATTGCCTTTGGAAAAGGCCCGCGAAAAATGCTTGGAATGTCACGACATCGACAACAGCCCTGATTTCCATAAAGAGGGGGCATTCGAAAAGTACTGGGCCGACATTGTTCACAAAGGCTTGGATTAGCAATTAAGATAAGGCCGTTTGCCTAAAACGATCAACGATTCAAGAATTTAGAGGGTTCGTGGAGCGTCTCGACGATAATTCCCTCGGTTAAGTATTTACTTCCTCCTTTCGCTGACAAAACCGTGTACGAAACGTTAGCCGTCATTGGGGCCACCGGAGCGGTTGGCCGAATTGTGCTTGAACAACTGCAACAACGTCAGTTGCCTTTCCGCAAACTGCGACTGCTTGCTTCAAAGCGAAGCGCTGGTCAAGTTGTTCAATTCAATGGTCAATCCATCACGGTTGAAGAGCTGACGCCGGAATCCTTTACCGGTGTCGATTTGGCCATCGCTAGCACCCCTGATGAAACCGCGAAAGAGTTTGTCCCTTGGGCTTTGGCAAAAGGGACGGTGGTTGTGGATGAGAGTGGTTACTGGCGAATGGATCCGAAGGTTCCATTGATTGTTCCTGAAGTCAATCCAGATGCAGTCGATTCGCATCAAGGTTTGATCAGCAGTCCGAACTGTAGCACCACACAACTCGTTGTCGCTTTGGCACCCTTGCATCGCGAAGCCAGAGTAAAGCGAGTAATTGTTGCAACGTATCAAGCGACAAGCGGCGCGGGGCTTGCAGGTCAAGTCGAGTTGCGAGATGCAACTGAGCAAGATCTTGCTGGCAAGCAGCTCAAGCCTGCGGTGTTCCAGCATCCGATTGCCTTCAATCTCATTCCTCAGATCGGTTCACCGAAACATCAAGGATACACATCAGAGGAAATGAAGATGGTGTATGAGACCCGCAAGATTCTCGGAGATGAATCGATTCAAGTGTGTGCGACATGCGTTCGCGTACCGGTGATGGTTGGGCATAGCGAATCGATCGTTGTGGAAACCGAGAGGCCGATAAGTGTTGAGCGCGCTCGTGAGCTATTCGCTGCTGCCCCGGGTATCACCGTGATTGACGACTTGGCGGCGAAAGAATACCCGATGCCGCGTGATGTGGCTGGTCGTGACGATGTCGTCGTGGGACGTATTCGTCGTGATCTAAGCTGCGAGAATGGATTAGCATTCTGGTGTGTCAGCGATAACTTGCGCAAAGGTGCTGCCACGAATGCGGTTCAGATCGCAGAACTTTTGTTGCGTAAAGCGGCCGGTGTTGGCGTGTAGTGTGGTGTGACAACATCGCTGTTCAAACTGTTGCTCGCATATGACGGTGCTGATTTCGCCGGTTGGCAGTTTCAACCCGGCAAACGCACCGTCCAAGGTGTTTTAGAACATACCCTCTCGCGTCTTTGCCATACGCGCGTGGTGGTCATTGGTAGCGGTCGCACCGATTCCGGTGTTCATGCGCGCGGTCAAGTCGCTTCGGCACGCATTCCCGATTGGCGTGCTGGCCATGAAGCTTTGCAGCGCGCGTTGCAGCGCAATCTTCCTAATGACATCAGTCTGCTGCATTGCGAGCAAGTTCCACTGACGTTTCATCCGATTCGTCATTCGATCGGTAAACGTTATGAGTATCGAATTCGTTGGAGCCAACCGAAAGATCCGTTTTCAAAACGGTATTTTTGGCAAATGTATTGCCCGTTGGACTTAGAGTTAATGCGCGAAGCTGCGGCGTGTTTACCAGGTCAACACGACTTCAAGAGCTTTCAAACGACTGGCAGTCTCCGTAGATCGACGATTCGTAACTTGCGGCTCTTGCGCATCACGAGTCAGAACATTGAAGTACCCTTCGGATCAGGCATTGATTATTTGTTTGAACTCGAAGCGGATGGATTTTTGTATAACATGGTCCGGAACATCGTTGGGAGTTTAGTCGAAGTCGGACGAGGGCGTCATTCTGTTGATTTCATCGCCCAAGCACTGGCCGCGAAAGATCGAACCGCAGCCGGTCAGACCGCGCCCCCTGAAGGCTTGTATTTAATGCGGGTCGATTATCCCGAAACAATGCCTAGTCAAACAGAATCGGTCCAATTGTCTGAGCAAGAACAGGACTCGGAAGAGATGGAGATCGGGGGTCTCTGTGAGTAAACCGAGACAACTTCGCGTGGCTCATATCATCACGCGGATGATCGTCGGAGGTGCTCAAGAGAATACGTTGCTTAATTGCCTTGATCTGCAATCCGAATGGGGCGATCAGGTTCGACTGATCACAGGCCCATCACCGGGTCCCGAAGGAGAGTTATTGGGGCAGGGGAGGGGAGCAGGATTAGATGTTCAGATCCTTCCCGAGCTAAGAAGAAACATTCATCCTGTACACGATCTTCTCGCTTATCGAGCGCTATTAAGGCAGTTACGTGAGTTTAAGCCAGACGTTGTTCATACTCATAGCGCAAAAGGGGGCATCCTCGGGCGCCAAGCTGCATCGAGACTGCGTGTACCTGTCATCATTCATACCGTACATGGTGCTCCTTTTCACGAGTATCAATCGAAGCTAGTTCGCGCTTTCTATCGTTACTGTGAATGTCGGGCTGCAAAGCAGTGTCACAAATTGGTTTGTGTTGCGGACGCGATGCGCGATTTGGTGGTACAAGCTGGGGTCGCAACCGTTGAACAATGTGTGACCGTCTACAGCGGCATGCGAGTGGAACCTTTTCTCGAAGCTCGACAGCACCGATCGCGCATGCGACAACTGCTTGGAATTCGACCCGATGAGATTGTGATTGGTAAGGTTGCTCGCTTGTTTGAGCTTAAAGGACATGATGATGTTGTAAGTGCGGCAGCGAAATTAGCTGATGCGCATCCTCGGCTCAAGTTTCTGTTTGTGGGTGATGGAATCCTGCGCGAGCGCTTGCAGTCGCGGATTGATTCACTCGGTTTGAAAGATCGTTTCTTATTTGTTGGTTTGGTTCCACCCGAAGACGTACCTCAGTACTTAAGTGCGATGGATGCACTAGTGCATTGTTCGCTTCGCGAAGGTCTGGCTCGAGCATTGCCACAAGCGTTAATCGCTGGTTTACCCGTGATCAGTTACGACATTGATGGAGCACGCGAAGTCGTACTACCAGAAGTTACCGGAATCTTGCTGCCACCTCGTGACGTAGAGGGTCTCGCGTCGGGCATCGCGCGACTCGCTAACGATGCAGCGCTGCGTGAACGCTGGGGAGGGGAGGGGAGGAAGCGATTCACGAAACAGTTCGATCATCGGGAAATGACGCGAATCCTTCGGGAGTTATACCTGGAAGCAACGTAGCTGAACTGGCCACAGTTCAGAGAAGAGCATTGAGGAGTAAGGAGTAAGGAGTAAGCGGGAGAGAATTCTGGCAACTTCTGGCTTAAACCTCTCGGCTCCAAGCTCAACGCTTCCTGAACTCTAGCGAATCCAGCTACGTTCTGAACTCTGGCGAATCTAGCTGCCACAGGCGGGGCGCCTATGCCACAGGGTGTCTGCCGAATAAACTGGGTGTGTCGGTAACGGTTGTAACGACTATCCGACGAGGGAGAACCATGACCAAAGTACGTGACCTGCTCGGCCCTTTTCGACTCACACGCCTAATCCGCGCCGGTAGCCACTGCCACATCTGGGAAGCGACCAAGGAAGGCGAAACCAAAAAGTACGTGCTCAAAGTCCTGCGCGCTGAAAAACGCACGGACAAAACTGAGGTCGCGCGGCTGAAACATGAGGCCGAGGTGGGCATGCCCCTCTCGAGCCCCCGACTCATCAAGATTCACGAGATGCGAGAAGAGAAAAATGGACTCTTTCTCGTTATGGACGTGTTCAGCGAAGTGAACCTTAAAGCGGCTTTGCGCAAAGGGCATGAAGGCGTTGGGTTTCTCGTCCCGCGAATTGTAGAGCAAGCCGCCGAGGCACTTTACTTCTTGCATGGTAAAGGTTGGATTCACTGCGACGTGAAGCCAGATAACTTTCTTGTCAGTCGTGAAGGAGACATCAAGCTGATTGACTTCTCGATCGCGGAGAAGAAAAAAACAGGTCTCAGCAAGTTGTTTTCCGGGTCAAAGAAAACAGCGCAGGGAACACGCAGCTATATGTCCCCTGAACAGATTAAATGCGAGACCCTTGATGAAAGAGCCGATGTGTATTCGTTCGGGTGTGTGCTCTTTGAATTGCTCACGGGCAAACCACCTTATACCGGATACAACCCTGATGATTTGCTAAGCAAGCACATCAGCGGTCCGATCCCCAGCCCGCTAACTGTCAACGCGGGTGTGTCTCAAGATTTTGCAGATCTTATTCGCCGAATGATGGCCAAACAGCGTGAGCAACGCCCCGAAACGATGTGGGAATTCTTGAAAGTCTTTCGCTCAATCAAGCCTTACAAGACTCCTCCGCGCAAGCCTGATTTCGACGTGTTTGCCGATTTGCCTACGGTGAAAGCGCCAGAACAACTGCTTCGAACCAGTGACAAACCGACATAGCCATGACGAAAGTTCGCGACAATCTCGGCCCATACCGACTCTTGCGTTTGATACGACTCGGTAGTACCTGTCAGGTGTGGGAAGCGATTAACGAAAGTGAGAGCAAACGTTATGCTCTTAAAGTCTTGAGAGAAGATAAACGCAAAGACAAAGTTCAACTCGAGTTTTTTAAACACGAATACAACGTCGCTTCGTCTTTATCAAACCCGCGAATCATCAAAGTGCATGAGATGCGCACCGAACGCGGAGCGCCCTTCTTAGTTCTCGAGCTCTTCAGCGAAACGAATCTGAAGCAAGCCTTGCGACGTGGTACCGAAGGCATTGCTTGGTTACTCAACAACATTATCGAGCAAGCGGCCGAAGGCTTGTATTACTTCCATAGTCGCGGATGGATTCATTGCGACGTCAAACCAGATAACTTCCTCGTGAGTAGGGAAGGGGAGGTGAAGTTGATCGACTTCACCATCTCCAAACGCAAAGTGTCTGCTCTCGGCCGTATGTTCAAACGCACAGCCAAGAAGCCCGCCGGGACAATGAGCTATATGAGCCCCGAACAAATTCGCTGTGAGCATCTCGATGAACGCTCGGATTTGTATTCCTTCGGTTGCGTGCTCTATGAATTGACCGTCGGCCGACCCCCTTTCACCGGCTATAACCCCAGCGATTTACTCAACAAACATCTCACGGCTCCGATCCCAAGTCCTCTCGTGGGAAATGACAACTTGACCCAAGACTTTGCGGATCTCGTCAAGGGTTTGATGGCCAAGAATCCCGCCAATCGACCTGAATCGATGTGGGAGTTTTTAAAACTGCTCCGCGCGATCAAGATCTTCAAAAATCCTCCGCGCCGTCCCGATATCGATGTCTTTGCCGACCCAGGGGGTCCCAAAGCGCCGGAGCAATTGCTCCGTACGGCCGCACCTCAGGAAGAAGAAAAAAAGCCTACCCGAAAGGAAAGGAATTAGCCTCTAAAGGTGGCGTTTTTGGCTGGCCGATGGCACGCGGAAGGTCGATTCTTGGCCGCACCTCAAATTTTGCCCCTTTGAAAAATTCGCGTTACCGAGGAAAATCGGAACACTCGGCACTTGAGCAACTTGTTACCCATCTTGTGTGAGTTGCCTAAGTTTCCTGAAACACCTGAAGCGTAAAAGCCCTATGGAACCCGGACCTGGACTCGAGTTTGAGAAACAAGTTTTTGCGCTGGAACGGCAGCTGTTGGAGCTCGAGCGTCGCGGCGATCATTCGGAGGATTGTGAGCAGCAAGTCCGAGTGTTGCGAAAGCAGATCAACGAGCAGCTGAGGGAGATCTACTCGCAGCTTTCGCCGTGGCAGACGGTTCAGGTGGCCCGGCACAAAGATCGGCCGTACACGCGCGACTATTTGAACTTGGCATTCGACGAGTTTGTGGAGCTGCATGGCGACAAGCATTTTGGTGACGACCGCGCGATGCTGACGGGGTTCGCGAAAATCGATCGCTACAAGGTAATGGTGATCGGGCATCAGAAGGGGCGCACGTACAAAGACCGCGCCGCGTGTCATTTCGGGTGCGCGCACCCGGAGGGATATCGCAAGGCGATGCAGAAAATGCGCATGGCGGAGAAATACTCGCTGCCGGTGATTTGCTTCATTGACACGCCGGGTGCATTTCCCGGAGTGGGTGCCGAGGAGCGGGGTCAGGCGCAGGTGATTGCCGAGAGCATGTTCCTGATGAGCCGGCTACGGACGCCCGTGATCTGTGTCGTCATCGGCGAAGGCGGATCCGGGGGGGCGCTGGGAATCGGCGTCGGCGACCGAGTTGCGATGTTGCAGCATGCGTACTATTCGGTGATCAGTCCGGAAGGCTGCGCGGGAATTTTGTGGAAGAGTCACCAGTACGCGCCGCAGGCGGCCGAGTCGCTCCGCTTCACGAGCGCCGACTTGTCTCGGTTCGGAGTGATCGATGATGTCTTGCCCGAGCCGCTCGGCGGCGCGCACCGGGATCATCATCAAATGGCCGCGCGCTTGAAGACGTATTTGATCCGTTCGCTCCGCGAACTTTCCGCGCGAACGATCGATGCGTTGATCAACGATCGCTATCAGAAGTTTCGTGCGATGGGCGTGTTCCTCGAAGCGAAGTCTGACGCCTGAAGTGCATCCGTGCAGGCGGGCAGAAGTGGCCCCAAAACCTCCCCCGGCAACGTCCGATAATGCCCCTTATGTTGCGCAGAAGCCTTTATTTTCCCTGGGAAAACGTGGGATAGGCGTCTCGCCTGTCTTCTCTGGCGTGCAACGGTTGCTGAAGTGGCAACACTTCAGAAAAGCCAGAAGACTGCTCTGAACTCTGGCGAGTCCAGCTACTGACAGGCGAGACGCCTATCCCACGGGGATGACAGGCGAGACGCGTATCCCACGGGGATGACAGGCGAGACGCCTATCCCACTTAGCGGAATGGCGTGTTCGGTTGCTGCGCTTGGGGCCAGAATCCGGGCGGCATGTTCGACGGCTGGTTGTTGCTCGCCGGAAAGTTGTTGTTCGGCAGCGCTTGTTGCAGCATGCCGCCGGCGCGGTTCCAAAGTTCGTCCGGAATCAAACCCTGGTTGTTGGTGTTGTTCGCGCCCGGCCAGCCCAGCCCGCCGCCGTTTCCGAAACCCCCATTTCCGAAACCGTTGTTTCCGGATCCGGCTTGTTGCATCTCCTGGTCGAAGCGGTCGAGGTACGGACGCACGACCTGACTGACTTCCGGCGGCATGATGGTGCGACTGCGATCGAGAAGTTTCGAGATGTAGAATCCGGAGCGACTCGAGACGATCTTTTGGCGCGCGTTGTGACCGAGGAGCGTGACGGCAAACAGGGTCACGAGCGAGCAGTACAACAGCCCCTTCCCGAATCCGACGAGGGCGCCGATCTGTCGATCGAATTCTTTCAGCTTCAGTTTGTCCATCGTCCGGGACACCATGCGAAAGACCATCCAGATCACGAGGGACGTCCCGACGTACAGGAGCAACATCGCGAAGAGTTTGTTCCAAGGGGGCTGCGCCTTGATCATTTCCGAGAACGGTTCCCGGAACCGGTACGCGACGAAGTAGCTGACGGTGATCGACGCGATTGAAGCGACTTGCCAAGCGAGGCCTTTGATAGCGCCGAAAATCGTCGCCCCGACGAGGACGATCAACATCAGGAGGTCATAGGTCTCCATGCCAAACCTTTGAAGTCGCGGGGGTTGATAGCAAATCCGCGGCATGACAGATGGTTCCGCGGCGGTCTTCGCCGGGAGGTTAGCAGAAAGGGGGAAAACGAGCGTAGACCAGTTATTGATCTTGCGTCGAGTTCGAGCAGGGGTGTACAGCCGAGGAAAAGGAGAGGTTGCGCGCGGACATGGCTGATTTCAAAACCCACATTGCCGTGAGCACTGCCGTGGGTGTTGCTTACGGTTATGTCGGTTTCGCGCGTTACGGTTTTCCGCTCGAGACCTGCATTCTTGCCGGCGGGTTGTGCAGCGTCAGCGGGATGCTTCCGGATCTGGACAGCGATTCTGGGGTTCCGATTCGCGAAGCGACTTCGCTGGCTGCGGCAGTTGTGCCAATGTTGTTGGTTGATCGGCTCAGGGAACTTAATCTTTCTCCGGAAGGGATGGTGCTCACAGCCGGAGGCATCTACCTGGGGATCCGTTTCATCGTCGCGGAACTGTTTCGTAGGTACACGGTTCATCGCGGCATGTGGCACAGCATACCGGCATGTTTTACGGTGGGCCTTTTGTCTTACCTTTTGATGCATTGCCAAGACGACCGAGCGCGGTTGTACAAAAGCATTGCTGTCTCGGCAGGCTTTCTGGTGCATTTGGTGCTCGACGAAATCTGGTCGGTGACATTCAAGCAGGGGAGGTTCCAACTAAAGAGTTCCTTTGGAACCGCATTGAAGTTTTTCAGTGCAGATTGGGTCGGGAATCTGTCTGCGTACGCCAAACTCGGGTTAGTGATTTGGCTGGTCTGGTTTGATCACGGAACGCTCAAGCGGCTGGAGCAGCGTATTCCACTAAACCCGAGGCAATGGAATCTCGAGACGACCGCTGAATTTTTTCGCTCCCCTGCCCTATCGCCCACTGATCCGCCGAACCGACAGTATTGATTCGCGATTCGACGTGAGAATCTCTCTAGGGTCCGAGTTCTTTTCTGCTTTCGACCATCAGCGTTACCGGTCCATCATTGATGAGTTCGACTTGCATATCAGCCGCGAAGATTCCTGTGGCCACAGTGATGCCGAGATCGCGAACTTGCTGACAAAAGCTTTCATAAAGTGTTCGTGCTAATTCAGGGGCGGCTGCGTCGGTGAAGGCAGGGCGGCGACCTTTGCGCGCATCGCCGTACAAAGTGAACTGACTAACAACCAGCATTTCACCCTGGACATCATTGAGTCCAAGGTTCATTTTGCCGTTTTCGTCTGAGAAAATTCGAAGTCCGACGATCTTTTCAGCAAGATAAACCACATCGGCGGTTGTATCGCTGTGCGTGATTCCAAGCAGAACGAGCAACCCGCGTTGAATTTCGCCAACAACTTTTCCATCCACTCGAACGCGACTGCTGGTAACACGCTGGAGCAAAGCTCTCATAGTTCCATTTCCAAGTTACATGTACGATAATCACGGAGCCGACGTTAGACAGGTGCCATAACTGGCGTTGCTGGGCATAAGTTGTTAAACGTTGGTTTGATTTCCTTGTTTTGTCACAACCACGCTTTGATCCATCATGCCATTTAACTTCACGTGTCCTCATTGTGGTTCCGCGACGATCGTCGATGATCAATACAGCGGTCAATCTGGACCCTGTGTCTCGTGCGGCAAGCAAATCACACTACCGAACTTTGCACCCCAACGACAGTCCTCGACCAAGCCCTTCTTAGTTTCCCTCGGTAGACCCGCAAGGTGGTTGATTGCAGGTGTGGCAATCATTCTGCTCGCATCGTTCTTAGTGAATGCTTTACGATATGGCGGCACGACGGCAAAACAAGTGCAGACAAACGTCAATCGCAATCGTTCGCTTGCGAATATCAACAACATCGCAGCAGCTTTGAATGCTTATGCAGACAAGTTTGGTAACTATCCACCAGCCTATACAACGGATGCCAGTGGTCGACCTTTCATGAGTTGGCGCGTCGCCATTTTACCGTTCCTTGGATATCAATCACTCTTCAACGACTATCGAAAAGACTTGCCGTGGGATTCCCCCGAGAATTTAGGCCTGATGTCAAAGATTCCAAACGAGTATCAATCACCGGCCGATGATAACGCTTACATGGGCTACACATCGTATGTCTTGATCACTGGTCCCGGCACGTTGTTTCCACCTCAGCGCAAGCCGTTATCTGCGAACGAGATTGCCGATGGGCTTGACGAAACGTTGCTTGTCGTTGAATCGCAGCAACCCATCAACCGACCATTGAATTGGATGGAGCCGATTGATTTGGACGTGCAGTCGATGACGTTTGGAATTGGGGGCGTGCCGGGAAAAGAGATTGGCGGCTTGATCGAAGGAGGCGCTGCCGTAGCAACGGCGGACGGCAGGCCTCATTTCTTGAGGAGTAACCTGAGTTACTCCTATGTCAAAGGACTCGTAACACCCAGTGGCAGCGAAGCCATTCCGGATGATGTTCTCGATTAGGCAAAGCCTTACCAACGCGGCGTAACCTTGCCTTGAACGCGAACAGGCAATGTTTGGATGCGCATGAAGCCTTCGGCATCGTCTTGATTGTACGAGCCACCACCTTCCATCGTTGCAATGCCTTCATCGTAAAGGCTATTCGGGCTCGATCGCTTTAAGACTTGAATATTGCCTTTGTACAGTCGCAATGTGACTTCACCGGTGACTGGTTTCATGGCTTGGCGAATGAATGCCATGAGCGCATCCATCTTTGCTGTGTACCAAAAACCGTAGTACACCATCTCAGCGATTTCAGGTGCCATGCGATCGCGCAGGTGCATTAAGTCGCGATCCATCGACAACTGTTCGACATAACGCACCGCATCATAGAGCACGGTCATGCCGGGACTCTCATACACTCCCCTGCTCTTCATACCGACGAATCGGTTCTCAACCATGTCGATCCGTCCCACGCCGTGACGTCCGGCGATTTTGTTGACGGATTCGATCATCTGTAAGGGAGTCAACGGTTTACCATTGAGCGTCACCGGTACGCCATTTTGCACGCCGATGGTTAGTTCTTCCGGTTGATTTGGCGCATCCTGCGGGCTGACAGTCATTCCAAATTCAACAAGATCGACACCACAGACATCGAGTTCTTCGAGCTTGCCTGCTTCATAGCTGATGTGCAAAACGTTCTCATCACTGCTATACGGCTTCTTCGCTGTTGCCTTAACCGGAATGTTTTTCTTTTCGCAGTATGCGATCAATTCCGTACGTCCTGGGAACGCACTGCGAAACTTGGGCATGCGCCAAGGTGCAATCATTTCGATGGATGGATCGAGCGCTTGGGCAGCCAATTGGAAACGGCATTGATCATTTCCTTTACCCGTAGCACCGTGTGCGTACGCACTGGCTCCGACTTCGCGAGCCACTTCTAAACAGGCTTTGCTGATCAACGGACGGGCGATTGAAGTACCGAGTAGATAAATCCCCTCATACTTGGCTTGCCATTGAAGTACTGGGAAAGCGAAATCGCGGCATAGTTCTTCGCGTGCGTCGACGATGCGTGCCGACGCGGCGCCGCAGTCTCGGGCCTTTTTTAACGTGGCTTCACGGTCTTCGCATGGTTGCCCTAAATCGACATACACAGCGTGAACGGCGTAGCCTTCATCCTGCAACCAGCCGAGAATTACCGAAGTATCCAGGCCGCCTGAATACGCCAACACACAACTTTTCTTCATGACCACTCGGCGGGACGCGCCGCTCAAACCAGGGAGGGAAACCGAACGTAGCGAGTATTGTGATTACTTACCACGGATTCTGTAAACCGCCCTCCCCTGTTTCGCTTGGCTTTCTCTTAAGCAGCGCCAGCCGTCACGTCGTTGGCCGGCAAACGGGTAAACAGCCAACCGGCACCGATGATCGCGATTTGACTGATGACAAACAAAATCAACGCTTGCAATACGCCGTTGGTAAAGCCATAGCTGTGAAGTCCCACATTGAGCTGATTTGTGCCGAACCAACTCCATGCGGTGACGATATTTCCGGCGACTGCGAGGAGAGCGAAACCGCGTTCGCCAACCATTTTGTCCCACCGGGCGTGGAGCAATAATGCGTTCCAAATGACGATCAATAACGCTCCATTTTCTTTGGGGTCCCAGCCCCAGAATCGTCCCCAGCTGTCGTCGGCCCAGAGCCCACCGAGCACCGTGCCAACAAAGCTAAACAGGATACCGAAGCAAACGACCCCATAGGTCATTCGATGAATGGTGTGAACCGCAGGGCTCGAACGATGCATCGCCATCACCACAATGTTGATGATGCCAAGTAAACCGGCGAGGAACGTCGCAACGTAGCCGAGTGCGACCGTCGTCACGTGTGTACTCAACCAAAATTGCGTATCCAGCACCGCTTGCAGCACGCCCATCGTGTCATCCCCTTTCTCCAAGTGATGCGCGATCAAGAGTGTCGAAGCTCCCGAGATACCGGCCACCAAGTTGCCTACACCAATCCGGAACAGCAATTCCAATCCCAGACCAGCGAGGACCAGCGCCCAGCCAATAAAAACGGCCGATGAATAAAGGTTGATGACTGGCGGGCGACCGGTGACATAGATACGTGCCACAATCGCAACCGTGTGAAGCGCCAGCAATACGCTCAACATGCCGAAGTTAACGGGCCGTACGATGTTGCCGCCGATCAAGATACCGACGAAGGCGATGATGGCAGCCAGCACATACAAGTAATAAGTCACGTTAGCCAAGTTCGCGGCAAGCGACCAACGCTCCACAGTAATTCGCTCGGGTTTGTAGTCTGTTGCTTTCGCTTGCCCCACAATAGCCAAGTGTTCATCGACTGCACGATTGAACGCTTTTGCATCTTTAGCCTTGTAAGCATCCAAGATTTGCTCAAAGGTTGCGAGCGCCGGAGAAACTTCGATGGAAGATCCCGCATTGGTTTTGCTGAGCGCGAAATCCAGCCTTGCTGCCGATAACTGCCGCCAATCCGGTCGATCACCTTTGGCATCCGCTTTCTGGCCGTCGATCGGTGGAATGGGAGCCGGCACATTCATTCGCACCACGCTTTGGATCCGCTCGGCAATCGCGCTCAACATTGCCATATCGCGAAGCTGTTCGTTTGTCATTGATGACGGATCTGTAAAGTTGGACGGGATCTCGGGAATGTCGAGAGGTTCGAATGCGGCTGCAAACCGAGTGTAAGTGCGTACTCGCTGATCAAGTTCCAATAACTTTTGTTGTTCAAACGTGATCTGGGTCTTTGGTGCTTGGTTGGCCTTCTCGACAAGCTCATTGAACTTCTGCGAAACAAGTCGCATTTCGCGAACGCTGTACCGCGGATTCTTTTCGCGAGGTTGAATGCCCAACAAGTTGAGCACCTCTTTAAGATCGATCCGGAAAATCGGTAACTTTTCTGCAAACTCATCGTTGGTTGCCAATTCAAAACACCACTGGAGTGCAGACATGCGCTCACCCGGATCGAGTTCTCCAAGCTCTTCTCGATCGGTTTCAGAAAGTGTGACGGTGGCTTTATTGGATGCCGCTACTAACGTTTGACTCGCGAGCGCATCAAGCGGCATGACACGTCCACCAAACGATACGGGGATCTTTCCCGCCTTGTAAAAATCAAAACCGGCAGGGCCTTTGTTGCGTGGATACAACAAACCGGCTGAAATCAAACCAGTCACCGCGAAGGCAACTAAACCTGGAACCCACATCGAGCTTAAAGCTGGCAAGTTGGCCGCTCTCTCTTGACGACCGGCAAAGCGCACCAGAGTGTCGCTAAAGTGAACGGTGAGTCCCATGAGCACCAACATGCAACACACATAGGGGATCATCCAGCCTTCGTTCGCGACGACTTGCAAACCCGTTCGCTCTTTACCATCCATCAACTCTGAGTAATCGCTTTGATAGAACGTTTCGCCTTTGTATCGCAAAGGATTGTTCATCCAAATTCGCGATTCTCGATTCTCTCCGTCCTCATCCACCATGCGCACATAAGACGAATAATCGCGTGGTGTTGCACTACCGCTGTAATTCGTACGCTCGACGTTATCGAGCTTGACCCAATAAGGTTTTGGAATGCGTTTGAAACGCAAACCGACATCAAACGTTTTGCTGTCGACTGTGATCGTATCATACGTGTCCCGCTGATCCGCTCTTTGCGAGAGTAGTTCAAAATCACTGAAGTACTGCGAAAGCAAATAGGTTCCCAGTGTTGCTTTCGATTTCGGGTCGACAAACCGGACATAAGCGGATGCTAGATCCATCTGGCTTGAGGCACCGCCGCTGGTTTCTCGATCCGCCGCAAAATACACCCTCCCCTGCCCTTCATCGGGAACCGCAGGTTCTTTGTCTTCATCGGTTTTCTTATTGCGATCCCCTAACGCACTATTGGGCATGAACTTTAATACTTCGACGTCGAATGGCAGTTTGTCATCATGAATCGGAGCTTTTCTTTTTACCGCTTCAAGTATCTTGGACTCAGGGATCGCAACGACACGGTCAACTTTTGCATCCGAGCGGTCGATGACAGCCAGTTCAATTTGATCCAAGCTGCGGAGTTCATTGGTCACTTGACCTTCGAGCATGGTCAGTCGCTGTTCGAGTTGTCGGTCACCAAAGGCAAACTGACCAATCATCAATAAGCCTACGCCGAAGTGGATTAACGCATTAGCCCCACGACGACCAAAGATGTAGATGAAACCAATGAGCAACGGTACGCCTGCCAATCCACCTTGTAGTAATTGCCACAGGATGCGGAGATTCGGTTCACCGGGCACCCATTTGCTAATGAACAATCCGATCGCGCTAATAATGAGTAAGCCAGCCGCCGCGTTCGTTCCCCACGAAAGCACGCGATGAGAACTCCAGCGGTAGGCTTGCCAAGCAAGCCCGACTCCACCGATCAACAAAGCGAACTTAAGGAGTAACCACAAGGATGCATAACTCATCGGTGGTCCGCCTTGTAGACCATCCGCAGAATGTGCAAAGAGAATTACACCAATGACCATGGCGGCACCGACTGCGGTCAAGCACATACCGACCCAAAGTTCGGTTCCCTTGCCTGTAACTTGAAAACGAACCAACTTGGCTGCGATCAAATTAACGAGTAACAGTCCGCCAATTAACGCGCCTCCGGGAAAGGGAATCCCGAGGTCCTGTCCATTAATGCGCGCGTAGGCAGCATGAGGATGGAATGGCTGTGGTACGAATACGTCAAATGGGATGATCGTGAGCCAACTTGAAAAGTATTGCTTCTTGACCTCCACCATATTCTGTTCGTCTTGTGCAAGCGTACCTGCAAACACAATGACCATCGAGGCAGCAAACAAAGCCACGGTGAGTTTGAGCGATGCAAACGGCCGTAAGACCGTCTTCCAACTCTCAGTACCTTCGAGCATGTTCGATTGAGTATACGTTGTCGTGGCCATGCCACCATTCTCCGTTGATCAATAGCGTCGATCAATAATTATTGTGTTGTCACGCAATGATGTTGGGGCAAACCAACATCAACTTGCATCTCAGCCACTTGCAGGTAACTTGAGACTCTTAGCAAATGTCTTAAATGCGGCTTCTTCTTCTTCCATGGTTTTCTTATCGCCAACCATTTTGACGAAGAGATGGAAACCCGAAGAGTCAGAGACAATGATTGCATAGGTCGCTTTGCCTTCATCCCCTTGCAAACGATAAAGCGTTCCAGAGCTATCTCCCACAGGAACATTTTCTCCCGCCTTCATCGCTTGGTCTAAATCTTCTGGCGTAACATTCGCTTTGATTTGCTTTAACCAACGTTCTACGTTCGAAGTCGGATCGCCGCCGGCCTGAATCACCGTAATCTCAGCTTTGCGTTCCTCGGGACCAGCTTCGAATGCTGCCAATCGCATGCTATTCATCGAACCAGGCCGCCATGATTCAGGGGCTTCATACTCGACTTTGCCACGCGATGGGCCTTGTGATGGTCCTTGAATGGAGTTTGGCGAAGGCATCGCCGGACTTGCACTCCCCTCCCCTGCCCCGGCTGCCATCATCGGCGGCATCCCCATACTCATGCCGCTCCCTTTCTCAGACGCTTCACCGATGAGATCGACAAGCAATGCATCTTGTTTTCCGGCGAGTTCAATTTTCTCGGCTTCTGCCATCACGTCTTGGGACGCAGCGAGATTCACTTGCTTGCGCCAGCGATTGACATTTTCCAAAACTTCATTGGCCCAGTCGCCACGAAAAGGAAGTCGACTGACGGTTGCTTCCAAAGGTTGCTCCGTGGGAAGCGCCAGGGTGGCGAAACGCATGGCATTTCCCGACTTGGATGTCCAACCATCCGGCGTCTTCCACTTAGGTTCCCCTTTCTCGAACTCGATGGAACCGACCCAAGCTTTGAATGCATCGCGGAACGGGGACACCTCGGATTCTGGTCCTGAGAGCTTGAAGAACCAAAGCCCATCCTCTTCGCGGATTATCGCTCCGAGGGTTTCGGAAGCCACGACTTTCTCACGCAATGATTCAGGGACTTCCTTGGAAACGGTATATTCAACAATCGGTTGTGTTGGATTGCAGCCTGCGATGAGCAGGACGGAAAACAATCCGAGACATGGCACGATCCGCATGAGCATCAGTCCAATACCCGTCATGGGTTTCATGTTAGGCGGGAAGTATTCAACAACTTGCGCGACTCCTCCAGAATTGCCGCAAGCTGCAAGATGACGATAACCGCGCCGTAACGCGTTTTTTTCGGCATCCGGTCAACCACTCAGGTCATCAAGACAAACTCGTTTGCCCCTACAATTTAACGCAGGGATGTGTCCTGCGTACTCATTTGTGGCATAATGTCGCAATTGTGTCAAAAGTTCCGTTTGGGCGCGGCACGCCACGCCGATTGAGCGGGATCTGAGGGGAGTGGTTGAGCCGGGTATTGCAGATTTGCTGGCACCCGAGGGACGCTCGGGGTATAGGTTGAAAGCCCGCGGCCGGGTTCGGAAGCCTCATAGATCAGAGCAAGCCGCTTCTCCAGATCATTGACCCGTTCGGTCAGCGCGCGGTTCTGAATCTCTAGCCGCTCAGATCTTTGTGCTTCGAGCTGGTAGCGACCTAATGCGCGATTTGACTCATCGCGGCACTGGCGCAGCTGACTCCCCGGCCACCACCCAGAACACCCTGTCAATGAAAGCAGGATGCAACCCAGACTTGCTATCGCGATCCCTCGTCGATGTCGCTTCATGCTTCCGATTCCTTTCAAGCTTCGGCCGACATCCTTGTCAACCGTTTATATCTCAATCTTGTTTTGCGTCTATTTGGTCATGCCAAACATTTTGAGCAAGTACTCAGTCAAAGAGCTCACTTGCGGGGAGATGCCAGCTGGTTCTGCCAAGTTACGCACCATATCCGTCATCACCATGCCTCCGAGGCTCAGGATCATCAAGACGCATAGCAACGCCATGACACTCAAGGTCGAGTAAGGCACTTCATACGCAGGTACCATTTGCGCACCCGCTTCTTGTTCCATCACACCTGCTTCTTCTTCCGGCATGGAGTCTGCAACGACATCCATTTCGGCAACTTCGCCCATCGGGCCACCGTCGACTTCGCCCAGATCGTCAAATCCAGCTGCATCGAGTACGACGCCCCCTTCTTCTTCGATCACTGGTTCAAAAGCTTCTGCTGAATCTTCGACTTCGATAACTTGAGAACCGCTGTCTTCATCTGCATCAATGTTGACGCCCGAAGGTGACAGGTTGAACTCTTGATCGGCGCGGAAGTCTACTAACGAACCACTTCCACTTCCACTTCCTTTTTTCGATCCTTTTGCTGATCCATCTGCATCGACTGCAAGATCCAACGCTGAGATGCTTGAACCAGCCAAATCAAGCGGTTCGGCTTCGAGGCTGAGTCCACTATCGGAAGGGCTCATCAAATTCAAGCCGCTATCACCAGCCAAAGCGAGGTCGCTACCTCCACCACCAAGCACCAAGTCGTCATCATCTGAGATGGCTAAATCACTTCCTTCGACGGCACCATCGGTGACAGGCGTTGAATCCATTCCCATCAATGGCAGCTTAGAACCACTGAGTACCGAAGCACTGCTATCGCCACGGATCAACCCACTTCCTCCATGTTGTGAAGAAAGGAGATCCATGTCGCTCAAGACGCTTTCAGACCTTCCGGATGTTGGCATCTCAGATGCGAGGTCATCATCGTTAAACAATTCCAACCCATCGGAAGAGTCGATTGCAGGAGGCTTGGCTTTGGCTTCAGCCAAGAGATCTTCATCCGACATGTCGGCTAAGTGTATCGCCGAACCACTGCCTTTTTCTTATCGTCTCGTACAGGTGCCAATTGCAAAAGATCGTCGACGGAATCGCCATCATCATGAGCCGGAGTGGGGCCTGGTGTTTTTTCCAGATGACCCAAGCGCACATCGCTTCCTTCATCACCGCCAGCAACAAGCAATAACCCACTTCCTTCGGGATCGCCTGCGTCTGCACCGAGTTCGATATCACTGCCGCTGGCCTTACCTTCGGGAGCCGGTTTGTCACCGCCGATGATCACGCTACCGGAGCGACGGATGGTTGAACCTACATCCTGTTCCGAGATCAATAGACTCGAACCCATCGATGGGTTCTTCATCGAGGACATCCAAGCCCTCTTCCTGCAACCGTGAAATTTCTTGTTCGGAGAATTTCCAACTTGCCCCATCTCGGAAACCACGAATCTGACCGTCCTTAATCAAATCCACTAAGCGAGTCGCAGGCACATTGAGTAAACGAGCTGCTTCATCTAAAGGGATGAACTTACCGGCCATTTGCGGAACGCTCCAGGGCTATCACGAAGCAAGGAATACGGGATGAGTTCGTCTCCACTTCCCTGCCTTCAGCCCAACGATCAGTTTGGCGGACGACGGCCCAACATCTGGCGAATGTCGGCGGGAAGGGGTGGGTTTGCGTTATACTCTTCGATGGCGAAGTCGAACGCTAAACGGCGCACACTACGTAATGTAATCTGACCGCTTTGACTATCTACATGATAAACACTCATTACCTTTTGGAGGCATCAATTAGCGTAATCAATTGGCCCCCTTCGGCCGTGGCATGGGAAAAACCATGATCTCGCCTTTTGCTGGGGGGCAGGCAGCTGAACGAAGGGTTCCTGAGAAAACCGTTCTGGGCGGTCGCCGCAAGGTAAGGTCGCAAACACCAAGGAAATCATAAGGAAAAGCCGCATTATTGCAATCTCCCACTGGTTTTGGGACGCTCGTTCCCCGCCGTCACATTCCCCACAACCTGCCAAATAGAAATCTTGAGGCTTTTTGCAAGGTCATTCAAAATTTTTTGTTCAGAGACAGTTACGGCTAGAGGCCGGAGACTTGAGGCTGCACGGCGGTGCTTTTCGAAGTTGCATCCGTTTCAAACTTCAACTTTTCACACTTCAAACTTTTTCTATGAACCGATTTGTAATTGCATTCGCCCTGACATTCGCCCTGACATTGGTTCCTGCAAGTGCAAACGGTCAGGAGCCCAATCCGATTGCGGAGCCGAGCACTCAAAGCAGCCGGTGGACGAGACAACTTACTTCAGCGATTTCGATTCAAGACGACTGAATGTAAGCCAAGACCTGGAGAAGCCTGGGAACTTGCGCGAGTCGGTGTTCGATGGTCATGAAGACTGGTGGTACCGAAGCGTTAACGGAGCTTGGCATAAAAAGAAAGACGAACCTGCAACCAATCTCGTCCTGGGCTTGGACGCTGAATCTACTCACTGATCCGGCTTCGAAGGTCGAGAGCCTTGGGGACATTGAGGACGAATTGAAATCGGTATCGGGAATCAGGATCAGTCAGTCGGTTACCCAGCAATGGATCTTTATTTCGACAAAACGTCGGCGAGACTTGTTCGTATTGATTGGCGCAGCGACATCCATCGCTTTAGCGATTGGAAGCAATCGGAAAATGTTGGTATCCCGCGCGATGCGTCGGCTACAAGAAGGCTACTGGCAAGCCTTGGTATGTCAGTGAGATCATTGAGCTACATCGGATCAATGAGCTACCTGAAGGCATCACAAAATGAGTTGAACGAAAAAGCCTCGATGCGGGACGGGCGCATCGAGGCAACGTGAGCCTCGGGACTGGAGCGACGTCCCCGAGTTGGTGTTTTTGACGTCGATAATTAAAGCCGGCGATTGTGAGAGATGAAATGCAGAGTGGGTTAAGAATGATTCAAATAGAATTTGCCGCTTAAGTGTGGCTGCTGTTCTTTATGATGTCTAAGTTTGACTGACGTTCGCTTGATCGCAAAGTCTTCTGAACCACGATCGGGGTGATAAATTCTGCTATGAATGCGGCGTTGGTGGGGCCGAAGTGTCCGCCAAAATTCCACTGCTTGATCATCTTCCAATTAAAGAAAACGTTCTTGATGGTCGGCCGGTCAATGAAGCTTTTGTCATCTGCTACATGTAATCCTACGGCTCCCGCGGCCCATCCAAAACGGCGATCGATAGTGCCAAATAGCAAGGTTCCTAAACCGAGTGCCAGCCAATCCGCATAGGAACAAAATTCCAACACCAGTTTTGGATTTAGCTAACACCTCTGGTTTCGGATAGTTGGGAGAAATGGCCGCTGCAAGAAGGATCACGGAATCGATTAGAGCGCTGTTTGATAGGTTTTCTAAGATGAACATTGCCATGCCACCTCCCCCTGAATGTCCGATTAAGTGAACAGGTCTCGCATAGGTAGCTTGGTAGTCTTCGATTATCCCAGCGACCCGCAAAGCCTGTTTCTGGTTGTATTTGAGCTTGGTGAGGGCAAGGGATTCCATCCTTTTGAGATTCTCCAGTCGACGATCTGAATCGCGTAGGGAGTACCTGATACGGCTAGGCCACGAGCAATCTCATCGTTGATTGCGCTCGGCCTTCGATGCCTGGCAGGATAATGACCAAGCCTTCTGACAATCGTTCCGGGGTATTTAGTTGGCGATGAACTTTGCCCCTGTTGCGCCCAGCGGTGCCAGTCCCAGACGGAAGCATGATTTCATTCCGAGAAACCGGCCGCGCGCGTAGAGATTGTTCACACAGCTACTCCGGTATTTGGCGGTCTAACTCAATGGCACATGAAGAGGCTCAATTCGCCCATTCCAAATCCCAACGCAGCACCCCAAATAACGTCAGAGGGATAGTGCAAGCCGAGAATGACGCGTGATAAAGCAACACAAATGGTGAAGGCTAGCAATGCGTAGAATAGAAACGGAATATAAGTAACGAAGATTACGTGAAGGCAACTGCGTGCATGGTATGTCCCGATGGGAAGCTATACTTATCAAGGGGACAAGCGCCGAGCAAAACGTCATGCATCGCCGCGTAGGGTCTAGGACGATGTGTGCATCGTTTACATATTTTGTACAACAGAATGTTGATACTTCCGGTGAGCAAAGCATGAAGTACGATCCGTGGGCCGGATTCGTGGTTTGTCAACAGCACCCAGATCATTAGGGCGTACCAAAAGCGGCCATTGCCAAGCGTGCTTACTGCGGCGAAGAATTGTTGGATCCCGGGAAGGTGTAATGTCCGATTTAGGATCACTGCCGTGGAAGCATCAAAATATCCCAGACGCAATAGGCCGATGCGAAGACTTCCGTACGGGCCGCTTAGTTGGTCAGATTTGTCGAATGACATGCAGACACCTCACTTGAACTCGATTCCGCAGGGAGAGATGCCCATTCCGCGGTGTGAAACGTATCACGAGAAATCTTTCTCCAACGTCGCGGTGATACGGCATTTAGTCCTCGCAGCGCAAGGTAGCTGGTACGAAACCCAGTGACCATTGCAGACGACATGGCGCTGGCGATGCGTCTTGACGTATCTCGCATCGGCGCGTTTCGATTCTCTTTGATCGCCTGTTGGTATACTTGTCGCACACCTTCGACAGCTTGTTTCCAGCTATGAGAAACAGCAAAGAGTCGCCCTTCTTCTCCCATTGCCGTTCTGAGCCTGCGGTTGTTAACCAGCGTTTCGCATCCCTTTTGCGCTTCTGACACGTCGCCTGGCGGGTACAGGAAACCCGAGACAGCATGAGTGACAAGGCTCGTAATACCTCGGGCGCGAGGGGCAATCACTGGTAGACGCGAAGCCATTGCTTCCAACACTACGTTCCCCATCGTCTCTGTTTCCGATGCATAGATGAACGCATCTGCCGAAGCATAGGCCTGCGCGAGTTCCTGACCAGCTAGGAAACCATTGAACGATGTGTTGAGGCCCATGAACTTCGCTTCAAGCTCTTTTCTTTGAGGGCCATCGCCAACGATTGCCAACCGAGCTTGAGGCAAACGCCTCATCACGTCCGCGAGGAATACGACGTTTTTCTCGGGTGCGAGCCGTGACACGGTAATGAGAAGTGGGCTCTCTGGATGGCCGGTTGTTAACTTGCGGCGCATTTCGACGGAGTAATGCGAGGGTGAGAACCGCTCTGAATCAACGGCTGGTTTCCAGAGCTGCATGCGCTGAAAACCTCTCTCAGAAAGCTCGTCCAACATCGCACTTGAAACGGTCAGGTTGAG
This sequence comes from Ottelia alismoides, assembly GCA_037367405.1. NCBI lineage: Eukaryota > Viridiplantae > Streptophyta > Magnoliopsida > Alismatales > Hydrocharitaceae > Ottelia > Ottelia alismoides. Next base: position 455,150 of record JAZKJV010007726.1, on the reverse strand, counting down.
ATCAGCTGCATTGTGATACTCGCGACTGAGCCACCAAAGCACAGGCCCGAGAAACCTCAGTCCTTTATAGCTTTTTACGAAATCTCCCATAGACCGTGTGAAAGGAGAAAACGGAAGGGGCAAGAAACCCCGATCTTTCCAGAGTATCAAAACAACGAAAACCAAATGCAAATGGATTGACGAAATGTAACACATCCGGCGAAAAACGCTTAATCGCATGGATCAGTTCATGATTCGGAAGCCCGATCCGATAATCAGGATAACTGAGGAATGGAAAACTTGGGAATTCGATCACGGGCACTGCGGAGTAACGATCTCCTTCGCATTGCGGGCAGATGACAATAACTTCGTCACCCCGACTAATCAGCTCATTGATCAAGTTGACGGTGCGAGTGACAACTCCGTCAATCTTTGGCAGATAGACTTCGCATATCAATGCGACTCGCATGCTATCACGATTCCGAGTTTAAAGTGAGAGGTTTTCTAGCAAGCACTAACACGATGTTGTGATGATCATCAATTGGAAAGACGAAGCGATTGAGCACGCTTCGCAACGGCCGACCTGCGCGTTGTAAACCAATCGCTTCGACGAATGGAGTTAACCAGCCGCCTGTATAAGCAAACTCCATAAAGCAATCGAAGTTGGAGAAATGCAGTGCAGGTTCGGATACCTCAGAAGCGACTATTTCAAATCCTTTTTGCAGCAGCGGGCCGGTGACATCGCCAAGCGTTGTAGGACAGAGTAGGTCATCGAGGCGAATTTTTTTCCCCTTGAATAGCAGTTGCAACAAGGGGTGTTGCGCTTTCTGCTGCAGTTTTTTGTAGCCTTGGCTAGTGCCGCCCACATAGGACCAAAAACCACCTGGTCGCAATCGATCCCATACTCGAGGAATCAAATGGTCAAGCGGCACAAAGCCGGTAATGAAGTGCGTACTAATCAGGTCAAATTTTTGATTTCCGAAGTACGACACAAAGTCGGCTGCATCTCCCGTATGTGCTACGAGTTTCGGTAGCTTTCGACGTGCCGAATCGATCATGCGGCGGGATAGATCTAAGCCGAAAAGATTAGCCGGTGCATGAGAAGCCTCGCATAGCTTCGTGAAAAACATTCCGGTTCCCATGCCAAGGTCGAGGATATCTAACGGTTCGGATTTGGCGTGAAGCAGGGACGACTGGTTACGAATTTGCTCTAAGGCTTGATCAAGTGCATTGCTGGTAATGGATTGAGGGTCACGATCATAGTTGTCTGCGATGATCTCGTCGTATTGACGCTCGATATCAGATCGTGCATCGAGTTCATTTACATCGCTTGCATCAATGGCTAGTTCTATTGACATTTGCTGTGTCCAACTACGATCAGTTACTGACCAAGTTATCGATACAAACTGTTCAGTTTCTGCTAAGGATGTCGCAAAGGAGTGTGAATGAACGGTTAATGTTTAGTTTCTAATGCTTTGCGTGATGGACTAGCAGCTATGAATTTGTCAAGCTCACGATGTGGATTGGGAGCTTGCGATGAATCAGTCATGCGACTTCGATGTGATCGTGATCGGTAGCGGTGCTGGCGGTGGCACTCTCGCCGCGCAAGTTGCTCAGCGAGGGAAACGGGTCTTATTGATCGAGCGTGGAAACAATCCCGGTACAATCCATCCAGAGAAGCGCGAAACGGATACGATTGTTAGTCAAACTCCCTATGATGATCGACACGTCAATGTCAATGGAAGTTTTCGCAGGCTGCTGATGGGAGGGGTCGTCGGAGGTAGCACGGCACTTTTCGGCGCTGCATTATTGAGACCAAGTGTTGAAGACTTTGTTCCGGGTAGATATTACGGACATCGACTGCCGCGCGAGATTTGGGAATGGCCGATTGACTATGGCGAGCTAGAACCCTATTACGATTTGGCGGAACAACTTTATTCCGTGCATTGCGATCCCGAGGATCAATTTGACCCGCTCAAGCCACCCTCTAGCGCCAATGCCTCTAATCCAATTCCGTTAGCGCCAATTAACCTGCGCATGCAGCAGGCATCGCGAAAGTTAGGCTTAAGTCCCTTTCGACTCCCCTTGGCGATTAACACTGAAACTTGCTTGCGATGCGATTCGTGTGCTGGTTTTCTATGTCCTAACGGTTCTCGCCGTTCCGCTCGAACGTTGATTCTGGATGCGCAGAATTCGCGTCACCCGCTGACGTTAATGCAGAGTTCAGAGGTCGAAAAAATTGTTTGGCTTCCCAATGGTCGTGTCGAAAGCATTCTAGTGCGTGATCAAACCTCTGGCCTGTCAACAAACCTGAGAGCCTCCCGCTTTATTCTCGCAGCAGGTGCGATAGGATCGGCCGTCTTGTTGCTGCGGTCCGGCTTGTCGCATCCATTGATTGGGCGCAATTACATGCTGCATCACTCTCCTGTCGTGGCGGGGATCTTTCGTTCTTGTACGAATGCTGATCAGCAATTTGTAAAGCAGCTTGGGTTTGCCGATTTTTATTTTGGAAATGCTGAGATGCCTGAAAAGATGGGCATCATTCAGTCGCTTCCTGCACCCAGCCCACTCATGTTAGCCAATGCAGGATTGTCCTGGTTGCCCGTTTCATGGAGAAAGAAGCTTCGCCATCACATGCTGCCCCTGGCCGCTACGATCGAAGATCTGCCGGACCCGATGAACCGTGTTGGTCTAAATGAACGCGGTGGTATTTTCTTGAATCATCGGTACAGTGAATTTGATCACCAACGCGGTAACTTCTTAGCTCACAAAGTCAAAGAAATTCTGAAAGCAACAGGCGCCTTCAAATGCGTCACACACAGAATGTCTTCAGAGACGCATGTGGGGCACCAATGTGGCACGTTACGATTCGGCATCGACCCAAAACATGCTGTCGCGGACCGAGATGGTCGCGTGTTCGGGCATGACAATTTGTTTGTCGCTGATGCAAGCGTTTTTCCGACGAGTTTGGGGGTTGGGCCTGCGCTAACCACCATCGCTAACGCACTTCGCATTGCCGATGTTGTGGAGCGTGAAGTATGACCAGCAAATTTAGAATGTCCCCACGGATCAAATGGGAAGAGATCAGGCAAGCTAGCCGCATACACGGTGGCTGGGCACGCATGCTGGGGATTGCAACAGCGATTCGAGCGGCGCGTCTTCCGATACCCTCACAACAACTTCGTCGCTCGCTCTATCTCACGATTTATGGAAAGAAATACTCGAGTCTGAACGAGCAAGAATTGGAGAAGCCTCTTGAGGATTTTTGCTCTCTAAATGAACTCTTTACCCGAGGCGTCCCGGCATCTCAAAGGCCTATTTCGACAGCGGAACCCGGTTGCGTTTCACCATGTGATGGCACCATCCAAGACATTGGCATCATGCTTGAAGGAAGAGAATTCACTGCGAAACAGGTTCGGTATACCCTCACACAACTCGCTCCTCACTCAGACTCTTTAGCTTATGAAAATGGGTTGTTCGCCGTTATTTTTTTGTCGCCAAGGGATTGCCATCGCGTATTTGCGCCGGATCATTGCCGTCTGCATTCTGTAACTCATGTTCCAGGCTACCGTTTGCTCGTTCATCCGCCCTTTCAGCGTACCGAGTACCCCGTTTTCTCGCTCAACCCGTTTTCTCGCTCAACGAACGGCTCATTTTGGAGCTTCATACTGACTGGGGAAAGATGTTATTAGTGATGGTTGCCGGATGGGGCGTGGGTTGCATCACGCATCCTTTCCGGCTGGAGTATCGTCGGCAACGCAACCGCATCAATTCGACAACGTTTGCAGAAGAAAGAGCACTTCGTCGCGGAGAATGGTTGGCTACCTTCGAGCTTGGATCCACGGTAATTCTAATCGCATCACCACGTCACAAAGTGGTTCCGCTTAATGATTCAGGTCAATCCCTGCGTTACGGAGAAACGTTGTTCGGAACACAGTCCTCTCTGGTGCTATCGTCATGAATGTCGTTGCAGTTGCCAGTGAACAATCCCAAAGAAATGTTTGTTTACTCGGGGATCCATTTCTCGGAGACCGATTCAAAAGATTTGAATCTCAACAAGCTTCTTCCGATAACAACAAAATCAAAATCAACTTCATTGAACAGTTGGCAGAAGATGAGTCAGTCGAAAAAATCGAGAACGATGCCGTTGATCTCGTGTGGTTTGCTAGCGACTCGAGTGAGGAAAACCTAACGAGTTTCATCGAAGATGAGTTCGCGAAGCGATCCATTGTTCGGCTGAGCAGAGCTGTAATTATATTGCCTCTGCATGCATGTTGGAGCAGTGATGAAGCTCGAGCGGCTGAAGAACAATGGATCCAAATCGTATTGAAGTATGCAAAGTCGGTGATGTTGATTCGGATGGCACCTCTATTGGAACAGCAAGTTTCCAATGCCATTGATTCAGGCTGGGATAGTTTTTTCGTAGCGTCCATTGCCGCAACTACGCCAACTTTGTTTGTTAGCGAAACGGTTCTCTTTAACGCCATCGTACGCGCCCTGGCATCCGGTACGACACGACGTATCAGGCGATACGTCTTGGTAGATTGCCTTCAGAATTGGTTGAACCTCGCGTCACGGCACCAACACGACTTCATGCAGCTTTCAAGACCCAAGCGTTGGTTGCGTTCACTAGTACGAAAGCTTCCTCCACGCATTCTGCTTCCAGTATTGAATCGCTGGGCATCTCGTTTCAAACTCGTGCAACTTCCCGTGCTTGCGCCAAGCTCGTTGAATGGACTACTTGAGTGGTACAATGCCTTTACCTACCGATACATTCAAGTTGCAGGTTACAACCACGGCGTGACTCATTTCGGGTGGCGGTTTCCTGAAAAGATCCTTTTAAAAACGTCTTCATCAGGTAAGTTGATTAGGATTTGTGGCGAACATTTGGTCGTTGACGCTGGACTTACGCTTCGCGCGAGTATCGACTACCTCCGAGTTCGCAATCGCGAGTTTTACGTCGTTCCCAACTTCTCCTACATTTGTATGGGTACGCTGTTTTATGTTCCCGTACACGGTTCCGGAACTGACGTTTCAATACTTGGCGAAACGATCGATTCAGCCTTAATTTATGATCCCGTAGAAGACCGGATATTAAAGGTTCGACGCGGCACCGAAGCTTTTGAAGAATATGCATACAATCGGGCCCGGCCTTCCTTGTGCCTTCGCCTAAAGTTGAGAGTAAGGCCTTCGCGGAAGTACTTTCGCCGCGACTCGACGCTGGAATCGCCAACGGCAGAGCAGTTGTTGGATGCCTTCGCGTCTTCTTCCGCGCAGAACATTGAAATTCGGAAAAGCAAATCAACCGATCGATTTGTGAGCGTTCGTGAATACTTCGCTCAAGAAACTCGTGAGGACGTTAGTTCCCTGGGGATGCTTGAGGTTCCTCGAGATCGCATTGGAAGGGTATGGGATCGAATCGAAGAAACTCCAGGACTTCGTGAACTATTCCATTGGTACATACGAAACAAAGCGTTTCATACCGAATTGTTCCTTACTGAGGATCAGTTCATCATTTTCTGGAATTCACATGAGAGGTTACCGCTGAAGAAGATTCAGTTGCGCTGGATTCATCGAGATCATCTTCCCCACTCACCCATCGGTGCATTCGATCGAGTCTCTGTTGACCTGTTCATGCTAAAGAAACATCGCGCTGAACTCTTAGATTTTCTCGCGCAAAACATTCCCAATGTCGAGCACAATCCTGGAAAGCAGAGTCTCGAACCATGGAAATGAAAGCTGAAGAACTGCACCGTACATTGAGTCATCTGGTTCGACAACAGATTCCGAATTTTTTTCGGCTCTATTTGAATCCCTGGGTTGCGAAAGCTTGCTTAGTTCTTGATCACTACGTTCGCGAAGGCTGGCAAGTTCCTGATTCCGAGAATGTGATCTTTCTTGCCAATAGCGGTGAGGAAGCATTAAGTGGTGCAATTAAGCTCGCGAGGTTTTACCGATCGAAAGAGTTGCATTCATCGTTGCAAGCGGATGATTTGTTTATCGACCTTTCTAAGAAGTTCACTCACTTTCTGAGTTCCCGACTTCCTTCCAATGGGATGTGTGTTGAGTACCTTCCAGGGTTTCATGTGATTTCTGAGCGAACAGCGCAACTGCCTCCAATCAAAGGCAGGTGTCCTATCCTAACCACTGTGAGTGAAGGTCTATCGGGACTGTCAGATACACAGTGGCAACAATTAAATGAACGGAGTCGCAGTGCGAACAAACTAAGTATCGTTTGCGTTTCACTTTCCGATTTGGTGCAACTAAGACGTGCAACGCACCGCAGTGAGCTTTCCCTGTCACTTAAACGCCTACAATCGCTAGATCCTCAAATCGTAGTTCTTGATGAAAGTGGGACGGACCGGCAGGTACCCTTTGGGGCTATGGTGGTAAGTCGCAAGATAATGAGCGTGTGGCAAAGATCGGGATGGACTAACTTTCACTCGACGACTTTTCAGCCGAACTCGGTAGCATCCATGCACTTTCTCCGGTGCGTCGAGGCCTATGATTGCCAACTTATTGAGGAGTTGAGTTCCCGACTGCAATCGCTCCAAAAGGATCGGCGAGTATGTCTTGACCAACTGAAAAAACTATACAGTCCTTCGCTCAGTAAGTGGATTCGTTATGCGGGTTTTGCTAAAGGGAGCGTCAAAGCGTCAGGACATTACATTGAACGGGAGCAGGCTAAGATCTTTGATGGTGTAGCTGGTGTCGCTTGCAGTGTTCGGGGGCACAATCCAGCGACTTTACTCCGCGAGATACAGCAGGCCTCAAAAAATGCCGTCACAGAAGTCTCTCAGCATCTGTCAACGCTCAGTGGGTTTAAGCACCATGTTCCAAGCGTTAGTGGTGCAAGTGCAGTGGAGGCCGCAACGCGAATTGGATTGTGTGTGCAGTTTCCTCGCAAGCGAATCGTTTGCTTGAGTGGGGGATTTGGCGGTAAGACCCTCTTGGCGCTAACTGGAACGACTAAAGCTTATTATAAAAAGCATATCGATCCGCTGTATGACGACGTCGTGTATGTCGATCCATTCGCAAGTGACGCCTGTGCGAAATTCGATCAACTTTGCCTTGATAAACCGGTTGCCATGGTTCAACTAGAACTGATACAAGGTGTTGGCGGGGTTCGCGAGATTCCCCTGCACGTCGTTAATCATATTGCTAAGCAGCGTGCGAAGTATGATTACTTGCTCTTTGTAGACGAAGTTCAAACGGGCATGTTTCGCACGGGGCCCTTCATTCGTTGTCGTCACCTCGACTTGCAGCCAGACCTTGTCAGTATTGGCAAAGCGACTTCCGATATGATGTTGCCCTTTGCAGTAACGCTGCTCGGAGATTCGGTGGCGGAGAGGATACAGAATGTCTGTCCCGATTTGATGCGTTGGATGGATGAAAAGTACGCCAATCACACTGCGTATCAGATCTTGGCGGGGACGTTACGGCGAGGTATTTCGGAAAGAATCGACGATCAGGTTGATTCGCGTGGCAGGTTACTGCATTCACTATTGAGCGGAAAAGCTGAGGGATTGCACTGCCGTGAAGGAAATTCGATCATTTGGCCTACTGACCGGTATTGAGCTACGCACGCAGGGATTTCCCAGTCGCTTACTTGTTAAGCGAATGGTGTCTCTGTATCTGTTGCATATGCTGCGACATCCGAGATTCCCGATGCTCATGGGATACTGCCAGTACGAGCCCTATGTGCTCAAGCTGACTCCGCCATTATCAGTCACTGTGGAAGAAATTCATACGCTCACGGATACTATTTCCGAAGTGCTTCGTACATCACTGTGGACGCTGGCAATTTCGGGAGTTGCGGCGGCATTGGCGAATGTAAATCCAGTGAAGCGATTGTGAGGCGGATCGATGTAGCAAACGACCATCCTAAGTGATGGTCTCTGTGCGATATGGACAAAGTTTGAAGTTGCCGAGGATCAGAATCAATGAACATGTTTCGGATTGATTTCGAAGAAATCTATCGACGTCATCTTTGTAGGCACGGTCAGTTTGGCGTGAATGTGTTACATTTAATCGCTGTTGTGGGCGTATACCTATCCCTGTTCGGGTTCGTAATGTCGATCGTACCTGCGGAAAGTTATCTCACCAAAACGAGTGTGTTGATTTCATTTTTAATGGTCTATCTGCTGGTTCTGTCGTTCAATGTTCCGCGGAAGGTATTTGCCGCCACGTTTGTTATCATCGTTGGACTTGTTGCACTCAACCACTTCCTACCTGCGTTGCCATTTTGGAGCTATCCGATCTTGATGTTGGCATTCCATCAATTCCAACAGCTTCATCACCACTGGTACCCGTTGCATCGCGACATGAGCGAGTTCTCGGCGCGATACCGAAAAGGACTACACTTGTTCTTACTCTTGTCGCTCTACGAACTCCCCGTTCTCTTGAGGTACCTCCTCTTGGGTCAGAAAGACTGGGTGCGATGACAGAAGTTCTCATGATGGATCTGGCTTTCTCGTTACAAAAAAGAACTGCGAGGAGCTTCGCACCAGCTTCAAATCTTTGTGAAGTTTGCAAGAATCTTTCATGGGATGCGCCTCCAACCCAGTGTACTTTTCCCAAGATTGTTAACTTAGTTCGCGAGGAGTGGGCTGCATCGTCCGTCAGTCGTAAGGAGTTATATGGTTTCGCAGGCATTCGATTCGCTTCACAAGGACGTCCAAGTTTTGGCAAAGGGTATCGGTGCGGTAATCAAGGGCAAGAACCCTTTGATTCGCGATTTTTTGGTGGCGGTTCTGGCCGGAGGATCTATTCTGCTCGAGGATCTTCCGGGGATCGGCAAGACGACCATGGCCAAAACATTTGCGGAGCTAGTCGAACTTAAATTCAACCGATTGCAATGCACTCCCGATTTGCTTCCCGCCGATGTGTTAGGGTTCTCCATTTACAACCATCGAGACTCTTCGTTCGATTTTCGCGGAGGGCCGATTTTTTGTAATGTGTTGTTGGTTGACGAGATAAACCGGGCTTCTCCAAGGACACAAGCAGCGTTACTAGAGGCCATGGCCGAACATCAGGTGACCATCGAAGGGACCAGCCGCAGTCTTCCTTCACCATTCTTGGTCATTGCGACCCAAAATCCTCACGGATTTCATGGAACCTATCCGCTTCCTGAAGCACAACTCGATCGTTTTCTTTTTCAGCTTTCGCTCGATTACCCGGATCAGCAAAGTGAAATTGAGCTGCTTTACGAAGCGGACTGGCACATGCGCACGAGCCAGAAGCCCATCATGAGCGCACACACACTGGCTGAACTGCAAACGCGAGTGCGTGCCGTCAAGGTGCATCCGGAGTTGGCTGAGTATCTGGTCCAAATCGTGCATGCAACACGACATTCGGGTGAGATTGCGATCGGTTGTAGTCCGAGAGGATCCCAGATGTTCTTTCGCGCCGCGCAGGCGCAAGCGTTTGTGTCGGGAAGAGATCACGTGCTACCTGATGATATCCAGCATGTTGCCCCTTTGGTGCTGGCGCATCGTGTCGTCGACAAACTCGGTGGGCACGGACATCATCTGCGCAAGCGGGTAATGATCGATCATCTGGTAAAGACGATCTCAGTTCCTATGTGATGACGGATGGCAGTTTCAGTGTTAAAGCGATGGAAGCGATTTCCCAAGATACCATTTACCATTACGGGTCGAATGTTGGGAGTTGCGCTAGCGACTTCGTTTCTCGCGACTGCAGAAGCAAGTTTGGCGCAGATCGTTAGCTTCTTGACTTCACTTTTAGCGGTTGCACTCGTCTGTGCCTGGCTTTATCGTCCTCGGCTTGTTGCTGATATAGATCGGTCGAGCGTACTGTCTGAAGGGGATGTTTTTTTACTGAACATACGGATCAAGAACCTCGCAACCTTTCCGTCATACGATCTTTCATTCGAGTTCGATAACCGTAGCGTTGGAATCGAACTTAGTGCGGATCGTTTTATGGTGGATACTTTGGATGCTTCGAGTTGCATGGTGCGGTCACTTCCTGCGACGGCGGTTAAACGAGGTGTTCACAAGCTCCCTCAGCTTTCGATAGCTAGTTATTTTCCGCTGGGACTATTTCGCTTCTCCTGTCGATGCCCGTTAAATGGGGACTTGGTCGTGGCGCCACGACAGTCTTTGGAAGTAAGAAATGAACTGTTATCGAAGCTTCAAAGCGAAACAGAGTCGGTTGCCGATCATGTTTACGGCCATGCGGATTTCGAGTATTTAGGGAGCCATGAGTATCGCGCGGGACAGCATGTCCGGCGATGGGACTATGCTGCCTGGGCGCGACTCGGATATCCAGTCGTGAGGGAGTTTAGTGAGGCTAGAACCCGCCAATTCGTCGTCATCGTGGATGCTTGGAAAAGGCGGGATATCCCTCAGGAACCCAATCTTGAACAAGCACTCTCGCACGCTGCCACAGTCGTTTCGACCTTGGTTGCGCAACAAATCCCACTTTCATTGCTGATTGCGACCGATGCTCCTTATTGGATCGACGTGGACAATCACAGGGATCATCAAGCTGTACTGCTCGGCGCCTTAGCAGCGGTGCGAGGAACTAGCAAGCCAACGTCGTGGCAACGCGTCTTTGAGGAAATCCATTTGCACCTTGCGGATGAGAATCCGCTTATTGCCTGTTTACAGGAAGGGCATGATGCGCGTCGTTTTGTCGAGCTTGCGGACATGGCCAATCGGAGCCAGAAGTACATGTTTTGGAGCGGTCGATAAGTTTGCTTGAAACACAAAGTCTTTATGGATCAACTTAACAATTAATGAACACGCACGACTGGCACAATCGCTTACTGATTTTGCTCCAAGTTGGTTTTTGCTTTGCCTTAGGCGTCGCGCCGGCTGGTCGTGGGCTAGCCCTGATACTGCTGGTCGTATGCAGTTTACCGTTTCGTATCCGATTGACTCCGCTAGTGCATGGACTGGTAATCGGGGGCGGCAGTTTGTTGTACGGCTACTTTGCCATCCGCCGCTTTATCGGCCACACAGACTTCGAATACCTGCAGTTATTCGAAGTTTTTGCAGAGTGTTTGTTGATCATTCAGGCGTTCGAGTTAATGCGCAGACGGGGATGTGAGTTCACAGATCGACTGGCGCACAACTATTTGCCGGGCTTAGCGACATTGACATTGGTAGCGTTGTTGATTTATCGCGGAAGCTTTTTTGGCAATACGTCACTCACGACATTGTTCATGGCATGGAACGTCATGATGTTGTTAGTGATGCGCCCTGATTGGCTAATCTTAGTCCGGCGAGATTCGAGAAGCAGACGAAAGGTCACTGCATTGATCATCGTCTTCTTGGTTTCGACGGCTTCGGGTAGTTTGCTTGCTCCGCTTCTATCACGTTACGCATTCTCGGCACAACTTGCGATTGGTGGGTTTCGCAAAGAAGGTGATCCACAAAGACTTAGAGGTAACAATTCTCGAGCAAGCTTTGTCGATCATGTTGACTTAGCGAGTATTGAGCGGAAGCGATTGGCGAGTCCTGACGAGCTTGTGTTTCAAGTTGAATCAAATGAACCACCGGGATACATGCGTACGCTCTCCTTCGAATATTTCAACGGCGTTGAATGGTCGAATCCATGGTCATCAAATCGGCGGCTGAGCGAGCTCACGAACAAGCGGATAGCACCCGAAACAAAGAATCCCGTTGGACTAAGCAGTTTCACGTTGCCAAGCGGCTACTTGTTGTTTTCGATTCCATATCGCGATGCTGGGAAACTTACAAAACAACAAATCAAAGTCCCCGAAGGCACAGGACGATTGGTTCCAATCCCTCTTAACTGCGCGTTCATTGCGGCAACTCAGGAAACACGTACGAAGCAACTTGTAATGGATGTGCATGGCAACGTGCTGCCGAGCGCTATCGACAATAGTCGTTACGTCACGATTGCCGGAGCGAGGAATACTTGGGAAGTGAATGAAGCCTATTTGGAACGATTAAAACAGCTTCCTGAATCCGATGCGGTTTACTTGGCAGGTATCGCTGCGCAAGTGGCTTCTGCGAATCTCTCGACAGCGGACAAGATCCAAAGAGTAACTGATCATTTCAATCGCAATTTTCAATACTCCCTTGAAACCGAAGCAACGGTAGTTGGCAAAAGAAAGCTGACAATGAGACAGTTCTTGGACGAACGTCGCGCCGCCCATTGCGAGTACTTTGCAACCGCCACCGCGCTGATTCTCCGAGCTCTCGATGTTCCTTGCCGTCTAAGTACTGGCTATCTCGTATACGAGACCGATGCAGATGATAACTACTATGTTGCTCGCAATCGTCATGCGCACGCTTGGGTTGAAGCTTACGACGATTCCCGAGAGCAGTGGTTGCTAGTCGAAGCAACTCCAGGGATCAATCAGTACGTGGGGCGTTTTCAGCAAACTCAATTGGCGGCTCAAGACAATAAAGTTGAAGGAGATAGCAATCAAACGGCTCGAGTTGGCCTTTGGGCGAAGCTGAGTTACACCGTTGAAAAATATTGGCGATCGTTTTTGTTCGGCAAGTATGGTTGGATTGTGTCTCTCGCTTTTGCTGGATTACTTGCCCAGGCCTTGAGAGTGAAATCACTGCGAAGCCAGCGTAGGGCGGCGAGGCTTTCTCCCGCTGTTAAAAAATCCGATCGTCGGGCAAAGGCATTCGGTTACATCCGACAACCTTATGAAACCTGCCTTCAATTCGCCCTGCGTTTGGATCAGTCCGGGCAACCTGAACTTATGAATCTGGCGGGATGGTATCGTCAGCATAGTCAAGAAAGGTATGCCCAATGGCCGTAGTTGCTCGATCTAGCGTCTACCAAACATCCGCTTCAAGGCTTGTTCCGCCGCATCTTGAGAGTCTTTGGTTGGCTGCCCTTTAATTTTCTCCAACAATGCTTTGCGCCGCTCGGCTTCGGTTTGTGAGTCGCGCACTAAGTCATTCTCGACATGAGGGATATACGTGACATCGTTTGACTCAACGGCCATTCCCTTTGGTTCGCTGTCGTTGGCTTCGATCGCCCAGCCCCCAAGTTCAATATCGTCTAACGTCGAAAGAGTTGTTAAATTCCCTGCTGTGTCGCCGTGATTGTTGGAATCTGGTTCTTTTGCCGTTGTGGACTTACCAGCTTTATCTGGTTTAATCTTCTTCCAGCCCTCATCAGTCTCGGACGCCTTTGGAGCGTGTGTGTCTTTTTCGGATTTCTTTGAAATAGAAACTTTAAACTGATATTTGCCGACTTGAAGGATGTCTCCATCGTGAATGACAACCCGACTTTCTGCGGGGAGTTTTTTTCCGTTGAGCAGGGTTCCGGCGGTGCTTCCAAGGTCTTTGACGGTCATGCCCGCTGATTTCAATTTTAGCTCACAGTGATGTCGGCTGATCGATTGGCTTTCCAATCGCAATTGGCAATCCGCTTTACGTCCAATCAAGAAGGGATTCGCGTTAACTGCGAATTCCGTATACGGGTTAGGGCCATTGAGAATGATGAGACGAACGAGCATGCTTTAGTTTCGTGATCGTACAAAGGTTGCCAGGTACTTTTCAGTCTCCTCTGCTTCCCGCTGCGCCTTGGCTTGGCTTACGCGTTCAATTTCTTTCGCAGTCGGCTCTGCTGCCGGCTTAGTGGCGCGCCAGGTTAACGCGGCACGTCCTGCGGCGACAGTAACGAATCCAGGAATGCTCAGCGAGAAGCCCAAGAACAAAGGAATGATCGCCATACCGAGCAGAAGTGGGCCATCCTCAGTACTACCAGTCCCTCGCAGAAGACTTAGGGCGGTTGTTAACGCAAGTAAAGATCGAAAGCCACCCACTAGCAAAGGCAACCAAGTCAACGGCAAGTAGTCAATGATGATCATGCGCCTCCGCGCTTTGATCAAATAAATACCACCACCCCAAGTCGTCAAGCTGAGTACAAGTAGCACGGACAGACAGGGCCAGCCACAAGTGGAGACGAGGAGATCAATGAGTGAGCGAAAGTCTTCCATGCTTACCAAGCGCTATTGCGAATTGAGGGAGGAGGGAATGAACAGTTGGTGTTGAAACCATCGTTAACGGAACAAGATTGTTACAGAGAAGGTTGCCCAATGCGTTGCGTTTCAATTGAGAATTGATGAAGTTTTGACAAACGAATTTAGATGTTGGGAAACCAATCTGCGTCTAGCCCCCTACGCCGGCCTACTTCTTTAAGTTGTTTCAATAGTTCCGTTGGCTGGGCAAACCTTTGCTCAGGTCTGATTCGAAGCATGCGCAAGACGATGTCCTCAAATGGCTCATAGATTCCCGGTCGACGGAAGCGAATGGGTGCTACTTCGCTTGCTTTCCATTCCTTGAGGATTTGCGCAAGCGTCAATCCCGCATGGGGTGGACGTCCAGTAAGCAGTGCGTAGAGAGTACAGCCCAAGCTATACTGATCGGAGCGATTATCCACAGCTTTAGAATTCAATACTGACTCTGGCGATACGAATGCAACATCGCAGAGGGTTTCTCCTGGGCGCGTCAGCTTATCCGCATCTGTTTCCTGAAGCGCTTTTGCTAAGCAAAGGTCACTGAGTAGATATGCTTTGTTTTGATCACGCCGGAGAATATTCGTGGGGGTGATGTTTCGATGGATTAAGTTGAGTCGTTGAGCCTCTTCCAAAGCGCGAGCTACGTGCACGGCGACTCGCCAGACATCCTCCCAATCCAATGCTCCGGCGGTACCGATTCGATCGATGAGGCTGGCAACGCTAAGCCCTTGAACCCATTCCATTGCGGACCAACATAGCGATCCTTTTCTGCCCGCATTGAGAACGTGAATGATGTGTGGGTGACGAATCGGCAACATGGTTTGCATGGCACGCACAAAGCGTGCACGCTGTTCATCGCTTACTGCGAGAAAAGGGTGCAAAACCTTAAATGCTACTGGTGTCTGATCTTTGAGATGAACACCGCGATAGATCCTTGCGGTTCGTCCGACAGCCACCAGCCCTTCAATGCCGAAACCATGGATAACTTTGCCAATGAGTTCGTCCTCAGATGCTTTGATTGCATTAAGGGGGGCGTCTTTGATCTTCAGATCGCTTTCACTTGAGACCGTAGCGTTGATCGTCGTGGCATCCAACGGATTATCACTCTCAACACGCAAGCGTATGGGGCCGATCTCGATTAGATCACCGGCAGCTAGATAACTCGGTTCTGTGATTCGATTGCCACGATGGATGGTCCCTTGATGACTACCGCTATCGATTAACAAGGCATGATCGCCATCGATTCGAATCTCACAATGCACACGACTAATCTGAGGCACATTGATTCGCGTATCACTTGCGGAACCTCTGCCAACGACGAAGGGACGATCGTGCGGCAACTTGAATCGCCTGCCTGCATCGGGACCATCAACAATAATTAATTCCCAGTTCACGGAATCTCACTCCTGGAAGTCAATGATCAATGACTAATTATTCGTCGTTGGGTTTTCAATCTGATTGCGGCTTTTCGCGATACCAAAATGGCGGCGCTCTGTTTCGGTCAAGCTACGTCCAGCCCATTGGCGTATGTCTTGAACGACCCTCGCTGGGGCTGTCATGTTTCGAGACTCATCGCTTGTCCAGGGGACCTGTTGAAGAAAAGTCGACAGCTGGGGATCGATTTGCCCAGTCCCCTCGATCACCTCAGCGATCAGTAGTCCTGCTAGCTTCGGATCATGTGTTGTCAACGCCAACGCATGATGTGACAATCTTTCCGCGTCAATACCAACACTCTCCTCATCACTCGCTTGCGAAGACGTCGATCTAGCCGCCGCTAATGCTCTTCGGCTCAGCAACCGCTCGCTTTGCAGCACTTGCTCCAACTCCACAACCTCCGCCCTTAGTTCGACGTTTGCTAGATTCGAACGCGAGTAAGCAGCAATTAGTACGGCGAGAAGCAAAATCAGTATCAACGCGAAGAAGCCAGATACACCGGCCAAAACGAAGTGCTGTTTGAGTTGCAGC
This sequence comes from Ottelia alismoides, assembly GCA_037367405.1. Lineage (NCBI taxonomy): Eukaryota > Viridiplantae > Streptophyta > Magnoliopsida > Alismatales > Hydrocharitaceae > Ottelia > Ottelia alismoides. The sequence goes on along the minus strand of JAZKJV010007726.1, from coordinate 439,228 downwards.
AACAATTGGTCACGACGACGGCGGCCACGCGCTTGAACCGGCTCTCCGCGAAGGAAACGAGCTAAGTCATCTGCCAAAGCTTTAGCGTTTACGTAGCGCCTTTTCGGTTCCTTCGCGAGCGCCTGCATGGCAATGGCGTCCAATTCCAGGGGAATCGTGGGAACGATGCAGCGCGGGGAAACTATAGAACCCTGCATGACTAACGCAAGTGTTTCCGGTGTGCTGGATGCAACGCATGGTGGACGAGAAGTTAAGCAGGCGTATAAGACAGCGCCGAGAGAGTACACGTCGCAGGCGGGGCCGAGCTTTTGCGGATCTCCCTCAGCTTGCTCGGGACTCATAAAGGCTGGTGTGCCGATGGGTCCGAATGCTTGTTGACTACCTCGCTCACTATGCGCGGCCAGTCCGAAGTCCGTGAGCCGTGCGCGATCGCCGTCAATGAGGATGTTTGCCGGCTTCAGATCGTAATGCACGATCCCGTGTGAGTGTGCATGAGCGACTGCGCGTGCTACTTGTTCGATGTATTGGGCAGCATTGCGAGGGGGAAGTGGGTGGACTTTGAGCATCTGATTCAGCGATGGCCCATTCACAAGTGCCATCGAAAAATAGGGATTGCCGTCATGTATACCCATCTCATAAACGGGCACGATTCCTGGATGATCTAACATAGCCACAGCTTTTGCTTCGGCTTCAAGCCGCTGCTGCTGGTCACTTCCCGCGGAGACTTCTGTATGGAGTAACTTAAGTGCAACTTCGCGGTTTAGGCGATTCTGACGCGCGCGATAGACAACTCCCATTCCTCCGCACGCAATCTCCCCTAGTACCTCATAGTCTCCAATCCATTGTCCTATGCGTGCGAGTCTGGGACCTAATGGAGCTTTGTCCTCGTGCAAAGTTGGATCATCAAGACTACGGGCAGCCATCTCCTCAGACATAGTGTGGTGCTTCCAGGGCTTGACATGTTCGCGAATTGAGTTGTCATTTTCGGAAAGATGTTATCGCGTTTGAACGCTGGCCTGAAAGCGAGCAACGAAAATTTCATCGATCCTTCACGGGTTTCAAACATGTCAGTCCAAGAGATTCACCGCTACCCCATTCACGAGATACCAATGGCATGTTGAAATAACATTGGTTAACTATCGGATACCTCGGTAAAGAGCATTAACACATGCCTGAGCGCGTGGCAATCGTTGGAGCTGGAATTGTTGGATTGGCGCACGCCTGGTCAGCCGCTGAACGTGGCCATCAAGTGACGGTCTTTGAGCGAAGTATCGCGGCGAATGGTGCCTCCGTACGGAATTTCGGTATGATCTGGCCAATCGGTCAGCCGGAAGAGTATCGGTCCATTGCGATGGAAAGCCGCCGGAGGTGGTTAAAGCTGGGAGAAGAGTCGGGTATTTGGACTAATCCTTGTGGATCTTTGCATCTTGCACATCGAGCTGATGAATGGGATGTCTTACGAGAATTCTTCGAACATCAACAACGATCCGATCTGTCGAAACATCTTCGACTGCTGAGTCCTGCGGCCGCAATGAGTCGCTCATCTGCAATCAATCCCCAAGGATTTTTAGGGGCTATGTATTGTGATTTAGAGATTTGTGTGAATCCGGTAGAAGCGATTCGGTCAATTCCTATTTGGCTGAGCCACCGATGGAATGTGCGCTTTGAATTTGACACAACGATTGTTGAATGTCATTCAGGCAGACTTCGCACTGCAAGTGGACGACAGGAGAGTTTTGATCGAGTCGTTGTGTGTTCCGGTCATGACTTCGAAACGTTGTATCCAGATACGTTTAAAAGCTTGCCGATGAGGAAATGCAAGTTGCAAATGATGCGAACGGTGCGGCAGCCGAATAATTGGAAACTGGGGGCGCATATCGCGAGCGGGTTAACCTTGCGTCACTATCAAAGCTTTCGATGTTGTGAAACGATCAATAAATTGCTCGCGCGAGTTGCCGAAGAGTCCCCTGAACTAGATGAATTGGGAATCCATGTCATGGCATCTCAGGACAACCTGTGCCGCATTGTTCTGGGCGATTCTCACGATTATGGCCCCGAATCCAGAACCCTTCGATTCAAATCGCATTGAACAACTAATCTTGCGCGAGTTGCAAAAGATAATCATGTTAGCGTCGTGGGAGCTTGATAGCCGTTGGCATGGAGTTTATGCGAAATCCGCCGGTGGTATTGCCGTGGTTCACAACCAAGAACCAAACGTTTATATCTGCACAGGACTTGGCGGTGCCGGTATGACGCTTTCGTTTGGTGTCGCGGAAAACAACTGGTGTCATTGGTCAGGAGAAGCATTTCCATGCAGACAAGATTGACGGAGTCATGCTCCGCCTTTTCGCTCGAAAAAGCAGCACAGACCCCGTGGCAAACTTTTCGAGGTGTTTTATTCGACTGGGCAGGAACCACCATTGATTTTGGCAGCTTAGCACCAGTTGAAGTGGTTCGTGAGGTTTTTAAAGAAATAGGAATCGAAGTTTCCGAGTCCGAAGCTCGGGCGCCGATGGGAAAGGCAAAGATCGATCACCTGCGCGAAGTGATGCAATTCCCTGCTGTGGAATCGCAGTGGGTTGCAAAACGCGAGACGGTGGCCAGCGAAGAGGATCTCCTTGGAATTTATGCTCGGTTTCTAAGCTTGCAGAAGTCAGTGTTAGCGAAGTATTCGCAACTCATACCTGGAGTAATTGGGTTTGTGGAATTTCTGAGGACCAAGGGCATTCGAATCGGATCCACAACCGGCTATACCCGAGAACTTATGGAGGTGTTACTGCCACTTGCGGCACAGGCGGGTTATTCGCCAGATACGACGGTCTGTTCGGACGAAGTCGCAGCGGGGCGTCCAGCACCTTGGTCGAATTTTCATGCTGCGGAACGCATTGGTGTCTATCCGATGAAAGAAATTCTGGTGGTGGATGATTCGATTGCAGGTATCCAAGCCGGTAAGAATGCAGGTTGCTTCGCGGTTGCGGTGACGACGACGGGTAACGCGTTTGGGATGAGCCTAAGAACTTTGAACGAAATGGATCCCGTCTTCAAGAAACATCATCAACAGAGAGTTGAACGTGAGTTCTACGACGCGGGTGCGGATCTGGTCGTCGAATCGATCGGTGTGTTACATGAGCTATGGCAACAATTTCAACAAGGTAAACAAACGTGATTGAGGATATCGCCAGCGACTCGGTTCGCCTGGAAGGTGCCGAATGACTTCACGGATTAGCAATTCGCTCGCTTCAAATCCTTGGCTTCTCAATGTGTGGGCCCTCTTTGCAGCGTTTTCCACGTATTTTTTTATGTACATGTTTCGGAAGCCATTTACGGCTGCCGCATACGAAAATGAAGCTGGTGACTATTGGCATTCCAAATCACTCATTGTCTCTGCGCAAGTCCTGGGTTACTTGTGTTCGAAGCTAATGGGTATTCATGTAATTTCGCAGATGTCTAAAAGCAAGCGAGCATGGGTTTTATTTGGATTGATCGCGGCTTCCCATAGCGCACTATTGCTTTTCGCAATCGTTCCCGCTCCTGGGCACGCTATTGCCATCTTTCTAAATGGGTTATGCCTAGGTCTGGTATTTGGTTTGGTCCTCGGTTTCCTCGAAGGTAGACGTACTACGGAAGCGCTGGTCGCAGGACTATGCGCGAGTTTCATCGTTGCTGGGGGCTTCTCAAAGACGTTGGGACAGTGGACGCTCCTGCTGTTGACAGAACGCATGGCTCTGAATCTTCAAGTGGCCGAACGCTGGATGCCATTTGTTGCCGCTGCCTTCTTTCTAATTCCTATTGCGATCACGACTTGGATGTTGTCACAGATACCACCACCTTCGATACAAGACGAAGCGGTCAGAAGTAAGCGTACGCCCATGACGTATCGGGACCGATTAACAATGCTTCGACAATACGGAATCGGACTTAGCGGTATTGCGATACTCTATCTTTTGGTCACCGTTCTACGGAGTCTACGAGATGACTTCGCGCCTCAAATTCTCTACGGAATGGGAGCAAAGGTGGAGCCCGCTCAATACGCTTGGATCGATACTCAAGTGGCTTTTATCGTTCTGGTGGCGAACGGGTTGGCCTCCCTCTTTCGCGGTCACCGTTCGGCATTACAGTTTGCAGTGGTGATTTCATTCTGCGGATTAGGATTAATCTCAATCGCACTGATATACAGTGAACAGTTCACCCCAATCATCTTTATGGTGAGCATTGGGGCCGGTTTGTACTTGCCATATGTTGCTGTTCACACGACGGTTTTCGAACGTCTGATCGCACTCACTAGAGATCGCGGAAACATCACATTTCTGATGTATCTGGTTGATTCATTGGGATACTTGGGGTATGTGCTTGTGCTATTTGTGCCGAAGGGGAAGTTGTTTGGATCCGAGACGGCAGACGTGAGCTTCTATATGGCATTTCGCTGGTATTGCTGGCTGGCGGTAGCGGTTGGGGCTGCCGCAGGCTTGCTCGCGTTTATTCATTTTTCATTGCTTCGATCGCACCGTCATGAATCCAGCCCGCCAGTCAAAACTTGATGCAACGCGGCCGCAGTTGTTCGTCTAGGATTGTTCTGCAGTCGTTGCACGTTTACAGAATCGACAATTTGTTGGATGTCAGCAGGCTGTGTTATTCCTGCTTCAGCTGGTGTTCTAGGGCAGCCGATGTTCTGAAGAAGTTGACGAAATTTATGGCCAGCCGCATCGACCGTGTCACTTTTAAAACATTTCAGAATGATTGCGATACGATCTCGAACTGCAGGAGCACCCCGGCGGTCCATGCAATCATCCTGGTTGACTGCTGCATTGAATCGCAACATCTGCGCGAGTGTTAACGCTACGGCAACACCATGGGGGATGCCAAATTTGGAGGTCATGGAGTAAGAGAGCGCATGACAGGCGGTGGTGCGTGTGACATTTATCGCTTTGCCGGCCAAGTGAGCTGCCTGGCACATTGCCTCACGATCATTCGGTGTAGGGTGAAGGGTTGCTTTAACAATATGGTTTAACGATAGCTCTAGCGACTCGACACCCCAGGCAATCGATTGGTCAGTCGCGGCGACAGCCCAGATTGATTCGACGGCTTGGCAAAGTGCGTCCAGACCCGAGGAGGCAGTGATTGATGCGGGCAACGTCAGCGTTAGGTGAGAATCGACGATCGCAACATCAGGAAGCAGGGATGGATGGTCAAGTGAGTACTTCTGGCCGCCTAGATATACGACTGCGAACTGGGTTGCTTCACTGCCAGTACCGGCGGTGGTGGGAATTGCGATGATTCTTCCTTGCCTTGTAGGTACTTTTGCCCGTCCCAGAATGACTTGGTCAGGTTGTTCGATAAACGCCAGACACGAAATCAATTTAGCAAGATCTATTGCAGTCCCACCTCCAAATGCGAGCACGGCATCGGGTTTAAACTGGCGATAGTTGCGAATGCCCAGAGTGACATCCTCAAACCGTGGATTGGCTTGAAATCCTGAGAAAGAGCTCACATCGTTTCGCGCGAGCAAGCTACCCATCATGGATTCTGCTCCGGAATGCAAAAATGCCACTTGATCAACAACGGCAAAGAGCTTTTTTCTATCGAGCGACTCGATCACGGATTCTAGCTTATGAAGCGACCCAGGGCCCGAATACACAATTTGATTGTCCATCGTCACTCCACTTTTGCGATCCGAGAGAAGAGAGATTGCCAAGCTAGGCCTAAGACGATTATCGCAAGCCCTAGAGACCATACCCGCAGGTCTACCCAGAACGCCAGTAAGAGACAGGAGCACAGACCAAGCCAAGTGAATGCACGGGGAAATCTTTGCTCAGATCGATCTAATCGCGTGGCCGCAAGGTTCGTGATTGCATAGTAAATCAAGACGGTAAATGCGCTGAATGACCAGGTAAGTTTTACGTCGCCGATCAGAACTAATAGGCTTATCAGGGTGCCCACGGCCAGGACTGCTGGACCAGGAGTGGAACGCTTTGTATCGACGTTGGCGAAGTATGCCGGCAAATCTCCTCGTCGGCCCATTGCAAGAACCACTCGAGACAATCCAAGGATGAGATTGATGAGCACGCCGAGCATTGCGGTGATCGCCCCGACGGAAACGATGATCGGTGCATAGGGAAAGTTGAACGTTTTTGCAACTTCCGCCAGAGGAACCTTTCCGTGGCCGAATCGTGTTGCGAGATTACTGGGCCCGATGGTGGCTAGCAGTGTCCAGGCTACTGATGCGTAGAGGATAAACGCCAAGAGCAACGTCATGATGATCGCAATGGGAATATTCTTGCGAGGTTCTATGATTTCTTCACCGAGCGTCGCAATGCGTCCGTAACCTGTATAGGCAACGAACATCAGCGCACTCGCACTGAGCAATCCGCTTAGTTGCTCAATCATGGCAACCGACTTGATTCCTTCCACTGAGGCCATCGTTGTCATGGTAGGAGGAGAATCTTGCTCATTTGCTAGAGTGATTCCACAGATCACAAAGAAGATCAAGGAAAACACGGTTATCGATACAACGATCAAGTTAAGTAATGAACTCCAACGAATGCCTAGAAACACCGTGAAAGTTATAAGTGCGACAACGCTTAAGCTAACACCGGTCTGCCAAGTTTTGTCGTTCCATTCTGACAAATGAAACAAATAGCCTGTTAGTCCAAGAGCGGCGGTTGCGGCTGAGGCACTCTTGGCACATACGAACATCCAGCCCGCTGTAAAGCCAAGGCTTGGATGTAGCCAGCGATATCCGTATTCATAAGTCCCACCACTCACCGGATGCGCTGCAGCAAGCTGTGCACTGCTAAGTCCATTTAAAACAGCAACGAAGCAAGCCAAGAGAACGGCAACAATGATTCCAGATCCTGCAACCTGAATCGCTTGCCCTATACTGACAAAGATTCCTGTACCCAGGATTGCACCAAGCCCCATCACCACGGCACCGAAAATACCGACTTCACGACGAAGTTTATGACCATTCATGCGTCAAGCTAACCTACACCAGATTCCACCAACGGCGCAGGCCCCACTCGGCGACGAGCAAGACGCACAGTAGTAAGACTATCAATGGATGATTCCAGAGCGGAAGTGTTTCACCCGCTCGACGGCTGATCGGCTTCGTCGCTGGAAGGCTTCTTAAGACATCGCTAGCCGATGCGGTGACTTCAATGACTTTGCCACTTGATTGCTTGGCGATCGCTTCCAAAGCTAAACGATCACCGTCTGTTCGCATCATCTCGGTGGGCACGGGTTGAATTTCAAACGGACACCGCGCATCCGATGACGGAGTGATCAACTCGGCTTCCCAAGTTCCTGCTGGCAAATGCTCTAAGTCAATCTGCCAGTGCATCCTATCATCAGATTCAGGATCGAGCGTTACGATTCGCTCGCCGCCTGTCTTTGCTTCAATCAGCTTAACGCGTACGTCGCCTGTTAGCTTTGCGGCCAGCTCTTTGCTCATCTGCACATCTAGATGGACGACCTCGTCTGCTTCGGCGCGCGCTGGCCGCGCGCGGACCTGGGTGAATTCCGGATGCGCTTCCTGCCGTCCGCGCGCTAAGCGTCGAATCGACTGCAACCAAAACTGTTCATGTGGAATATCACTAGTGCCGGTGCTAACCAACCGAAACATCTCATCGGTGAGATGCAGCTGTATCGTTCCCGCCCCAAATCGTTGGCTGACGATGGTCGGTAAGATTTCTCCTTGATCGCTGATCCCTTCGACGAGTACTTGTGCGGCCGCAGCCGGCATTGATCGCGGCACGATAAACTGCACCGCAGGCATTAATTCCCACGCTTGATCAGGAAGCTCCATCGCGCGCTCGACGTTACCAAACGGAGTTAATCGCAACTTCCATGATCCAACCATATCTGATAGTGCGGGTTTTGATTCATTCACAGCGATCGGCATTAGCTTTGCCATCGGAGTACCACGCAAACCCATCGGTAGATGTTTGGGTCCGGCAACGACCAACAATCCCGTCCCTCTTTCGTCAATGCGTGCAGCGATGCGTTCCAGCAACAGTGTTCCCAGTCCGTCAGGATTGGCGTCGATGAAGACCACAACATCGAACCGATCCAGCGCAGCTTCATCGACTGGCGGAAGTCGAACCGCAGAACGGTCTTGATCCGCGTAGCGCGGATCTCCTTCTTGAAGCACACTAGTGAGTGAAAGCCAAGGCTTGTTGATGTCGGGACCTGTCGATCGTTCAAGCAAATGCTTGAGAAAACGAAACTCGTAGTTCGGCGTGTTTGCAATCAACAGCACGCGCAGTGGCTCTTCACGAACGTCCACTTGAAGCTGCATAGTATTGTTATTTGTGCTGGTTTCATCATCGAGCGGTGGAATGCGAACTTCGAGCGCATGAGTTCCCGAGTGAAGTAAGGTTGTTCGAAGCGCGACATTTGCACGAGCAGTTACTGCGGAATGATCAAACGCCGTTGGCTCCAGTGACTTCTGCACAAGGACATCCCCTTGCGCATCAAGCAATTCGACCTTGATCTCATTGCCGCGCTGCGTGGGGAAAGACAATGCGACCAGGATTTCTACTTCGTCACCCGGGATGACCGACGTGGGAGCTCTTACGTCACGAAGAACAATATCTAGTGGCGGCGTCTGATCACCGAGTGGAGTGACAAAGACAGGGATCTCGCGGTGATCGGTCGACAGTGCCGCATCGAGTCCGCGGCCGCTCGTGACCCGACCATCGCTCAAAGCCCAAATCCCGGCGACTGGCTCTCCCGTCGCAGTTGCCAACAACGCGGATAGATCTTCGCCCAATCGGCTTGTGGGTTCTATCGGCAAAGACTGCTCGCTCAATAACTTTTCATGCGTTGTTTCTTGAATGCCGTTGCCGATAGCAAAAAAACGAGTCTCATATCGATCAGCGAGGGACTTGAGCAAGTTACCCGTTTGTAATCGATCTGCTGCTTGTTGATAACGCGTTTCTTTTGAATTTGCTCCTGGTAGCTGCATACTCTCTGATCGATCCACCAGAATCCAGAGCTGCGGGAGTTTTTAATCCTTCATTTGCGATCATCCAGCCCCACAACATCCACGCCAAGATAGCGAGCGATGTCGAACGGAGAATCACAAGCAGGCGTTTTCGCTTTAGATCCAATGGTTCTTTTCGATAGATCAACCATGCTAACGCCGCCATCGAGAGCAAGATCGCAACGATTTGCCACCATGCTAAGTGTGGATTGATCGCCAGATGCCATCTTGAGACGTCCGCAATCAACTCCTGATCCCCCAGCTTCGTTTTGAGGTCGTTCATCCGAACCTCCGTTGCAACCAAGCGATAACAGACATCTCAAGCATTAAAAAGCCGAGTGCTCCTCCCAAAGCAAAACGAAACAAAGGCTCTTGAACCATCTCTTGAGCAGCCAATTCATTTATCGGTTCTGTTTGAGCATTCGAGGGATAACGTTGCTCGATTGTTCCCCAATCGACCGTGGCTAAATCACTTTCTGCTAAATCCACATTGACGGCGATCGCACGATCCTGAACAGAATCATGATAGCGATAGATACCAACTTGATCGGTTCGCGATAATCTCCAAACATCCTTCGTCGCTGAATCGGCGATGGTTACTCGTTGTTTGGAACCATCAGGCTTAGTTAACTCGGTCGACTCCCCTCCCCTGCCCTCGATTGAACTTCCTACTGTTACCGATTTTGCTTGTCCTTGCGTCAAGCTCCATCGAGCAATGTTCTGCACGAAAGGAAGAAAACTAGGCCAGGCTGCAAATCCGGTCCAAGCTTCGTTGTTCATTTTTCCAACGTCAGCGGGTACTGCGATACATCCAACGGCCCCACCGGATTCATGCGGAGCGACGAGACAAAACGGTTTGCCTTGGTCAATCGACAAAACTACCTGCGCGTTCGGCAATGGCGATTCGAAGTTGCGATAACGAAACACGGGAACCGTTGTCAGCCCGGCATCAGGATATTCGGCAAACGCAGAGATAATGGGATGTTGATACTCCAAAGGGTCAAGCTGGAATAAACCCACGTTCGCTACGTCCCCTAGTTTGGCTGGCAGCAACTTGGGTTGCGATTGTTCCCAGAGCAAGCGATTGAATTGATTGGCGTTTCCACGGGGGCCACACCAATACCAAATGCTGGCACCACGAGTTAATTGCCTGGACAGCGCTTCGACGGTGGCAGAACTTATACGGGGCGGATCACAGAGAAAGATTAAATCTTTTTGTCGTTGCAAGATTGATGCGTCGTCGGCGCTTCCCTGAACGACCTCGAATGTTGCTTCCGAAGGATCAGGGTTAAGCGCTGTTGCGAGCATCGGTGTGGCGTCAGGATTTCCAAGCACGGCAACACGAACCCGATCGTGTATTGTCAGTACTTCCCAACGCGTGTCATCAACAGGGAGCGCATCGTTATCCGTGTTGATGGAAACCACGTGTTCTCCAGCGGATAACATCACTTGAAAGCTCACCGATTCATTTGTTCCCGGTGTAATAGAAACTGACTTCGACTCTCGCACGATGCCGTCGACAGATAAGCGAGCGACTTGGTTGGCTACCTTTTGATCATCGAAGTTTCGCAACATTCCTTGCACTTCAACTTTTCCCGAAGCGATTGGGATCTGTGCCGGCAGATCTATGGAACTGACTGCAACATTCTCGAATGAATTTGCTTCCTGCATGTTGCGGAATTCGAGTTGAGCAAGGCGACTAAGATCACTTTCGGAAACTGCTGTTCGATTGGCAACGGGTTGCCATGTCACGCGCTGTGCATCGCTCCACACAGTTATCTTGATGCTGCGTTTTTCATCTTCCGCTTTGAGCTTCTCCACCAAGTTATTCAGAGTCGACTCCATTGCATTCCAATCTGCAATGGAACAGCCGCATGTAGATTGTTGAAGTGATTGCTTTAACAATCCAACGTCTCCACTCGGCTCGGCGATGATGTATTGAGGAAGCGAATCCATTCGCAGCAGGATGCATTGATCGCGAAGCGATGCCTGTTGACATATCTCAATCGCTTCATCAACAGCGCGCTGCCAACGTGTTCCGCCCGAGGTTCGTTTGGCCTGCATCGAACCAGATGCATCGAGCACGAGGATTTGGATCTGCGGCGGCTTAGTCAATTTTGAGGGGGGCACGCGACAACCAAGCGGTTGCGCCACAGCCAATGCAAGCAGGATGAGGGCAGCCGTTCGTAACAACAAAAGCAACCATTGCCAAATTCGAAGTGGGCGAGATTGCTGCTGTAACGCTTGCAACATCCATAACATGGCTCCCCATGAGATCTCTTGCTGTCGCTTTCGCAACCATAGATGAATGATCCATGGCGCTGCGGCGGCAGCTAACCAGAACAACATCCATGGGCTTGCAAAGATCGACATGAATGGAAGTTTGAAGTGTGAAGTTTGAAGTTGAAAGATTTCGTAGCTGAACTGGCCACAGTTCAGATTGAATTCTGGCGAATCCAGTTACTGATTCACAGGCGGGACGCCTATGCCACGGCGAATCCAGTTACTGATTCACAGGCGGGACGCCTATGCCACGGAGCAACTGCTCGATACCGATGCTGATGGGTGTGTCTGTGGTTACGCATTGCCAAGCCGCATTGACTTCGCGGCAAACGGAACGTATCGCGTCTTGATGCTGGATCCGTGCTTCGCGATAAGCTCGTCGGACTGTGATTGGATCGGTTTCCACAGCAGGTTCTCCTTCGAGTCCATTCAAGCGGACTGGAAAATCCCATGGTGGTTCCATCTCATCCGGATCGAGTAGTTGTACGACAAGCAAACGATGACCGCGATTTGACAAGCCTCTCATTGCAGAGGCCACGGCGTTCGATTCATCGAGCAGGTCGCTCAAGAGTAGAATCAAGCCTCGCCGTGTTAATTGATTGGCAACACGATTCAGTACGCTTGGAAGATTCGTCTCCCCGCCTGGCTGGATGCGATCAAGTGCTTCGGCGAATACGCGTATCCAACCGGTGCCACTACCGGCGCGCCCTAGGATAGTACGTGACTGAGTGTCAAATGCAGACAACGTGATGCTGTCACGATGTTGTAGAGCGATAAATGCGATGGCGGCTGCCAACGACGAGCGTACTCAAGCTTATCAATACTCGCGCGATGGCCTTGATAAGTCATACTTCGACTTGCATCGACAATGATATGACAAACCAAATTGGATTCATCTTCGCGTTGTTTTAGAAAATATCGATCGGTGCGACCGTATACTTTCCAGTCAACCAAGCGTAAATCGTCCCCAGGCACGTATTGTCGATGCTGCGCGAAATCTGCGGAGCCACCAATGCGTGCGTTTCGACGATGCCCCGCCATCCGGCCTTCCGCAATCTGAGGCACCGGTAAACGCAACGCATGGAGACGTTCAACCGTTTCCGGATCGAAATGCCGGCGCCAATCGCTTGTCGTCTGGGCCATGTTCTAATTCTTTCACGGTCTGTAATAACTCGGTGATCAGTGTTTCGGGACTCACGCTATCTGCTTCAGCGGCAAAATTCAGCCGAATGCGATGTCGAAGCACACTGAATGCAACGGCGTCGACATCTTCCCGAGAGATCGCCGTCCGAGCTGTCAGTGCGGCGCGCGCTTTAGCGCATAAAACGAGATACTGGCTCGCCCGGGGACCTGCACCCCAAGCGACATAGCGTTTAACGGAATCCGGTGCGCCGGCGTTTCCGGGGCGGCTCAGACGGGCCAAGGATAAAGCATAGCGTGCCAGCGATTCCGACACAGCGACTTGGCGGACTAACTGAGTCGCCGCAATCAGATCGGCAGCAGTGACCACCGGTTGTACTGCATTCGATTTGTTGCCCGTTGTCCGCATGATGACTTCGAGTTCTTCTTGCTCTGTTGGATAATCGATTTTGATATGCAACATAAACCGATCGAGCTGGGCTTCGGGGAGCGGATAGGTCCCTTCTTGTTCTATGGGGTTCTGAGTTGCCAGCACAAAGAAAGGGGCCGGCAACACATGCTTTTGTCCTCCAGCAGTGACTTGACGCTCTTGCATCGCTTCGAGCAGAGCGGCTTGAGTCTTCGGAGGTGCACGATTGATTTCGTCGGCGAGGATTAACTGGGCAAACAATGGACCGGGAATGAAACGCAACTCGCGCAAACCACTAGCGCGGTCCTCTTGGATCACTTCGGTTCCCGTTATGTCCGAGGGCATCAAATCGGGGGTGAACTGAATACGGCTCAGTTTGAGATCGACGGCGGCGGCAAGCGTTTGCACCAGCAGGGTTTTTGCAAGACCTGGTACTCCTTCCAATAAACAATGTCCCCCGGCAACGAGTGCGACCAAAACCTCTTCGATCACGCGCTGTTGACCAACGATGACCTGACCAATTTGATCCAATAAGCGAGCGCGTAGTGAAGTCATGCTTTGCAGGGGATGCGCCTGCGACGGAGAAACCATGCATAACCTCGCTAACGGCTTGTTGATTTAATCTGGCAAATGCAACTCTCCCTCGGGAGAGTCGGCCTCTCAGGTGCGGAGACGGTTTGGGCGAGGCCCTCCCCGGCCGCTACGGCGTCCGACCCTCCCGCAAGCGGGCGGGTAGCTTTGAATAATCCTATCATGTTTGAACCTAATACTCTTGAAAGACGATTAACTCAACAAGCCGTTAAGGAAGGGATCTACAAATATCATCGTATCGGCTGTACCGGTCTCAACCAGTGGTATCTGTCGCGTTGTATCATTCGCTTATGAGGCCGTAGGGTATTTGGCGTGCGGCATTCAAGGGCTGCAAGCGGTGAGCCCTACTCGGCGGAACCCTTGAAATCACATCCCGCTGTATGACGGTTAGATGTTTTGGTGACACCCTCCCCGGCCGCTACGGCGTCCGACCCTGCCCGCAAGCGGGAGGGTGGCAAGGTGTCAAATGTCCCGCATCGTTTTAAACGAGCATGTGCCGGTCCATGACGGTGTAAGTTGGTCCTTTGCGTTCCATGTAGCTGGCAATTAAATGGGCTTCGTTCACAACCATCGAACCAAAGTCTAGATGGAACGCTTCCATTGTGCGTTCGATCAAATCGGGACTGGGTCTGCGCCCGACTTTAAATCGACCGATGGTTAAATGCGGCTGATAGGTTCTCGGTTCACGTTTGAAACCCAGATCGGCTAAGTGATCTTCGAGTCGCTGTACCCAAGGTTGCAAAATCTCGCCACCGCTACTAACTCCACCCAGAGAACTCGAGCGCGATCAATATCAGGAAAACCTCCGGCACCATGAAACGTCATTTCGAATGGGGCTACATCCTGCGATGCTTTGCGCAGACTCGCGCAGACACTAGGTACTAAACGGTTATCGACATCACCCAGAAACTTGAGTGTTAGATGAAGATTGTCCATAGGAACCCATTTGACGGCTCCTTCATCAACCGCTTGAAGTCTGTCTAGCAGCCGAACGACACGGCGCTGTATTTCACTGGCGATCGGGATGGCGATAAAGCTGCGTATCGTTTGCATGATTTCATGACACTTAGGAAACAGAAGAGTTTACCAAAATCCCTGACCTCAGTCTTTGGGGTCAGGGATTGGTCACGTGTCATGATGAAACAGTGATCGTTTGCCTAGCCGTGATCGATGATCTGCCCTTCGGGAGCAATCGGGTCCAACTGTTGTTTAGGATTTAAGTCGGTTGTCCCTGTACTTGGGCCACATCCAGCAAGAGCCAGAGTCATCAAACACAAGCACAGCAGACTCAGAAGTTTGCTCATTAAATAACCTTTATAGAAGTTGGGTTCGCACATAAAGTCACCAGCCAATCCATCGGGTTTGGCTGGTGACAAACACTTTTGGAGTCATTGACTAGAGCTGCTTGTTTTCGCCCCCATTCTTCGATCCAAGCGCACCCCACAAACCATAATTGCTTTCTTGACCGGAGTTGCCATTGGCATCCGAGATCGTAAGTCCGTTAGGACTCCCTGCATCAATGTTGTCCGTGATGAAACGAACACCACCATCACACATCAGCACATGGGCTCCCCCTTTGTGATAGCTTGCTGCGGGCAAAACTGCGGTTTCCGAGCCATCGTAGTTCGTCGTGTTTCCGTTCGCAGCACAGTTGGGTTTGTTGGGACCAAGCACGGTATTCATGCCCGTGAATACCCACAACCCATCAAATGCGATGCTTCCACGCCATGAAGTAATTGCTGTGGTGTTGTAAAACCCTGGACGGTTCGGGTTAACTCTGCCCAAGCATAGGCTGGGTTCGAAACCGGCCGGGATGGTTCCAACCGTGCCACGACTAAAGGGGAATGTGTGAAAGCGCTCACATTTCCTGAAGCTCATTGCGGCCGTTGGAAAAACAGATTTCTCCCATCGCAATGGTATGCGCCGTGCCGTCGAGGATGTCTCGAAGCCCAGTATAGCCTTCGAGGGTATTCGTCTGAACTGCACCGGAGATACGCGCGAAAGCCCCACGCTTTCCACCACGCTCGGGAACAGCGCCGAATCCTGATCCGCCAACGAGATAGTTGTCACCGTAACAGCAACCGTAGTTCGTCTTGCCACGGGTGATGTTAACGACTGGCTCTGGATGGCTTGGACAACGATAGGTATTCACTTGCGTGCCGATCGGCGAGTAATACACCGGATCGATTGAGGGCAACGGCCCCATAGGAAAGAAGGTGAACGGCGTCGACCCGGTGTAAACTAGCGGATTCGCTACGCGCTCCCAAAGAGGTTGCTGTTCAATGAACGGCAACAGCGGAACTAAAGCGCTCAAGCGATACTGGTTTCGGCTAGCAACATTGTCCGGTGACGGAAACGGACAAGCGGCCGCAGAATTGCTAGTGCCCCCTGCACCTGCTGGGAATTTATCATAGGTCGAATGGTAGTTATGCAGACCTAATCCCAACTGCTTGAGATTGTTACTGCAGCTCATTCGCCGAGCAGCCTCTCGAGCTGCTTGCACTGCTGGCAAGAGCAGTCCAACTAAAATGCCGATGATTGCGATGACAACCAAAAGCTCCACCAACGTAAAGCCGGACCATCGCAAATTGCGAGATCTCATACCGTTGCTCCTACAAGAACGAAAAATAATCCACCGAACTCGCTTTGCATGATCAAGAATTCAACTAACCCACTAACAGCTAAGCTCGTTGGAACCCGGTTATTGTAGCTAGTTGGATAGCTTTCCCCAAGCATTTTGCAAATGCTTAATGGAAATTTGCTTTCCCTTAAAGGGCTTATCCGGGACGGAGGGGTGCTCATTGCCCCGTGTGGGACAAATTGCCGCACCCTTACTCTAGTTGGCCATCTCGCATGCGAATGATGCGTCGAGCACGTTCGGCAAGCGCGGCATCGTGGGTGACGAGCACGATCGTCAGTCCTGAGCGATGAAGTTGATCGAAGAGGTCCATGATCTCGACTGCAGTCTTGCTGTCGAGATTCCCGGTCGGTTCATCTGCTAAGAGTAACCGAGGGTCGTTCGCCAAGGCGCGCGCAATGGCAACCCGTTGACGTTCACCTCCGGAGAGTGCATTCGGCTTGTGAAGCGCACGATGGGTCATGTGCACGCGTTCAAGCAACTGCATCGCTTTGACTTCACGCGAGCGACTGCTTCCTGGGGCTTCGAACATGGGAACCTGAATGTTCCGCACTGCGCTTAGCACAGGAATCAAGTGGAAAGATTGAAACACGAATCCGATTGAGCGTGCGCGAAAAGCATCGATATCAGGATGTTTGCTGAGAGGTTGACCTGCGAAATGAATTTCCCCTGAGGTTGGTCGATCAAGCGAACCGAGCAAATTCAATAATGTGGATTTGCCGCAACCGCTCGGTCCCATTAGAGCTACGTAGTCTCCTCGCTGGATCTCGCAAGATACATCCCCGGACCGCTTGCACTTTGCCGTCCTGATAAACGCGGCAAAGTTTTTCGGTACGAAGTAAGGCTGGGGAAGCTTCAGTCATGTCGCAGTCCTTCAACAGGCAACAACCGTGAAGCTTTCCAAGCGGGGAAAAGGCCACCGAATAGCCCTAACAGCCACGCGATTAAGAAACCTTGAAACACAATTTGCCAACTTACATGCGCTGAGATCACACGACCCGCGTCTGGAACCATGCTGAGGAGTTTGACCACTAAGATGGCAAACATCGATCCGACACATGCTCCCACCAGCGACAAGATCAAAGACTCACCGACAATCAAACCGACGATCCGTTTGCGTCGCCAGCCGAGTGCCCTAAGCATCGCGATTTCACGAGTTCGTTCAAACACGGACATCATCATGGTATTGAGCATACCGATCGAACCAATGATGAGCGCGATCGCAGAGGTTACCCATGCAAATGCGCGAGCCATGCGTATTTCAGCAGACTGTTCGGCCAGTTCGCGTGCGGCATTCACTTCAATCGATGGGCCTAGTTCGCGTATCTGACGTTGCAGTGTTTCCATTGTGCTCGCATCGTGCTGGTCCATCACGATCGCGAAAAAGCGTGACCTCATGTTGACGCAGCATAATCTCTTGCAAGTCGTTGAGGTTTGTAACGGCCGCTCCGTTATCAAAGACGTTGAATGATCGATAGATCCCGATCACTTTAAACGGCTCGCCTTCGAGTAAATCGAGCTGGTCTCCGATTTGTTTCTTTGCGACTGCCGCGAGCGAAGCTCCGAGCAGCACACCGCGACGGTCATCCGCTTTGAGTGCGCGCCCTTCTACGATCTCAAGGCTTTCCATCATGGCGCTGCCCGATTGCCATCCTTGTACCGTTACGCCCACTAGATCGCCTTCAGTTAACGATAGCACTTCGGTCAGCACCGGTGACGCTTCGACTACATGCGGTAGCGCTCCGATCTTTTTACCCAATGCTTCAGGCAATACACTCGACATCAATTGAACGCGGCCGGATTGATAGACTAATAAATCGATATCGCGTTGTTCATAGAGTTCCAATAAAGATCGTTCAAAACCGCGTACGATCCCAAGTAAAGCGACGACGGCACAAACGGCAACAGAGACGCCCACAATCGTGAGCGCAGAGCGAATGGGTCGCCCGATAAGATTGGCCACGATGAACGTGGAGAACCACATAGCGTCTTGGCCTTATGGCGAAGGAACCGTCGAAAGCGTGTTGGCTGACTTGCGACGTAACTCGCGCACACGCGTTTGAATCAAGGGTGGCAGTTTTGAGCCGACGAGGTTTGCGCCGCCGAACCAGACCTCAGGTTCTGCAATCATCAGATGCCCTTCCACGAACAATGCATCTTGTGGTTCTTTAAGCTGCGTTATCTTGATATACAAACCACCGCCAGGAAATGCGCCCGATTCTCCGGGCTTGAGTTGACCGTCTTCTTGGCGATGAAGTAATTGCCAACGTGATGCAGTTGACCGTCTTCTTGGCGATGAAGTAATTGCCAACGTGATGCGAGTTCAGCATCGTTACGGAACTGGGGATCAACAACCATTGCCGCAATGAGTGACTCATCGTTACGCGTCCAGTGCGTGTGTCCGGTTAACTGCAAGATGACTTTATCGAAAAGTGTAAAGCGAACGTGGCCGTAGGTTTCTTGTTGAGGATCGGTTTTGGCAAGCGTGATATTAACTCGCTTTAACTCTTCTGCATTTAAACTTCTCGCTGTGTCGCCTTCATTGCTGACTTTGAGCAAGCTATCGACAAACTCTTGGCTAGAAAGTGTTTTGAGTTTTCCATAGGCAACGAACCAGAAATCAACGCGGCGCAGCAACGTGGCATCGCCGACCTTTTCGGCCGGCGGCAACTCGAGGACATGGGGTGCAACCACAGATTTTTGCAGCAATCGCTCGGGGGCAAAGCGCTCGCCGCCAATCTCCTCCAGCACTTTGTTTTGTGCTTTAGCCTCTAGCCCGTCGGCCATCGAAGGGGCAGGTAGCTTTGCCGGCGGAAGTTGTTCAAGGGGAATTCCCTGCTGGGTGACTTGCGCAAACACGCGATTTTCTGCAGCGTGGCTTCGCAGTGATCCGTCTAAAACAAGCAGCAACAGCACAGCAGCAACCAAATGGAAACCCTCTCAATGAACAAGTGTTGGGACGAAGGGAGAAAAGGCAATCTTAGCGGAAACGCTTGGGCGACTACAGTCGCTCGGGTGCGGGCAAACCTAGTTCGGGGGGCGTTTGACTTGCCGCCATCCCAGGTGCATTTTATGATGTTGGGTGGCTAATTCTCCCTTAGCGCGGGGCAAGGGAGCGCCAAGTTCCTTTTTCACATTTGTTCGATTCGTATGACTCACAAAATGGTTTGCCTTCTGGTTGTCATTGGTTCGCTCACGATTGCCGGTTGCAACGCTTCGTCGGGCACCACCGAGTTGCCCAAGGACGTGAAAAATACTGCACCTGACATGGGCGAAAAGTAGACACTATTTCGGCTTAATCTCGTTGAACACCGCTAGTCACTGGTGGTCTCGCGATTCTTTTTCTTTTTTCTTCTTTTTTCGGGAGAGCGTTATGGTTACTCATTCAAGCCAGCGAAGAGGATTTACGCTGGTCGAACTTTTGGTGGTGATCGCCATCATCGGAATCTTGGTTGGTTTGTTGTTACCTGCTGTTCAAGCAGCGCGCGAAGCCGCGCGACGTATGAGCTGCAGCAATAACTTCAAGCAGATTGGATTGGGACTTCACAACTACCATTCCACTTATGATCGTTTGCCCTATGGGGGTGGCGGTACGACTCGCGGCTTGAGCGACAATATGTTGCCCGCAGCCAACCCGCCTTATGGCACGGCACGTCAACACTATTGCAACGAAGACCGCCTATCGGCATTGGTCGCAATCTTGCCGTTCATTGAACAGCAACCACTTTGGGAAATGTGGAGCAATCCGCGTATTGAAGGTACGAATAATTTTTGGGCGATGGGGCCGCATCCGGACGTTAGCGCAAACGTCTATTTGCCGTTCCGAACTCAAGTCGCGACGTATCTATGTCCGAGCCATCCTGAGCCGGTGATCAATATCGTTAAAGCAAAGAGCAGTTATGGGCTTTGCTATGGCGACAACTATTGGAACAACGGATCACGCCATGATGCCGAGATCGCTGGCAAGCGTGGTATGTTCTGTCGATCCAATGGTCAGCGTTTCATTGGTCAAAGTCCTCAGAACTTCACAGGTCAATTTGGTTTCCGTGATTGCGAAGATGGAACGGCCAACACGATCTGCATGGGCGAAATCTGTTTCTCGGCGGGTCGCAAGGAGACTGCCGGTAACGTGATCCGCTTAGCGGCATTGGACACGCCGACAACGGCAACTCCTAACATGTGCAAGTCGTCCGTAGATCCGCTGCGCCCTGGTTTCTTGCCTGCAGCTTCAGTTCCCGGAACCGCGGATGGGCAATTTGCTGACGATATGCGTTCTTGGTATTTCGACGCTTGGTCGGCACGATTGGCCTTTGCAACGATGTTGCCACCCAACAGCCCAAGCTGTGTCGCTCTCACTTCTAGCAGTCACGCAATGACGGCGGTTGCCAGCTATCACAAAGGTGGTGCACACGTATTGATGACCGATGGTGCAGTGAAGTTCATCACGAGCAATATCGAAAGCGGCGATGCGAATGCGACCACGCCTACAAACGCAACGAACAAGATGGGTATCGAAAGCCCTTATGGCCTTTGGGGTGCACTGGGCACTCGCAACGGCGCTGAAAACAAATCGCTGTAGAACTGTAAACTAGCGAAACGAACACGTTGAGCTGTTTGGAACCTCGGCATGCTTAAGTGCGTACCGAGGTTTTTTCATCGCTGCGCTGCCATCAGCGCTTCCAATTCGCGCTTGCGGGAGGGTCTTACATGACCACTAAACGAAGGATTCAGAAGTGATATCGGGTACGAATGGCACCAATGGGCGTTATCCTCGCGCGAAGCCGCTAAGATCGCGAAGTAATGGAGAGGTTGCAGTCTTTGTGTTTCAGTATCTATCTCGTCTCGATCGGGTGAAGCAAACCAGCCACCACTCCATTCACAATCGATAACCACAGGTGGGGTTGCCGGTAATCCGTGGCGTCGTGATGGCAATGTTTGCCGCATTATCCGTTAGAATCGTTACAGAAGGAAAAGCAATCTCCTACAACTGATCTGTTCGTTCGCACCTGCATCATGCCGAGAAAACGGACTTCCGATTTAAAGCAAGGAGTCGATGCCGCGCTTTGGCGCAAGACTGGTACTCATAATTCACGGATGTGGGTGGGGCGTGTGGATGATCGTCAAAGGCGAGGGGCGGAGCCGGATCGGTAATACGATCTACTCATCGCTTTATCAGAGCGCGTCTCTGGCTTGGCTCGTATTACTCGCCGCTTTATTGGGTTGCCATCTGCCTGACCCGATCAAAGTGCGTACGGAAGTCGTGACCAACGGCGTTCCCAACAAGGAATCAAGTCCTTTCGTTCAGATGCCGCTTGAGTCCAGAGGCGCTTGCGCCACACGGGTTGCCATCATTGATATCGATGGATTGCTGGTCAATGAAAACCAAACGGGCTTAATGTCGGCAGGGACGAATCCTGTATCGGAATTCCGCGCGCGACTTGATTACGTTGCCTGTCATCCACAGATTCGCGCCGTGGTGCTGCGCATCAACAGTCCTGGTGGTGGCGTCACAGCCAGCGACATCATGCTCTGCGAGTTGAAGAAGTTCAAGGCAACAACAGGGCTTCCCGTGGTCGCATGTATGATGGATGTCGGCACCGGCGGAGCCTACTACTTGGCGACAGGCGCCGATCAAATCTACGCCCATCCGACTTCCGTGATGGGAGGCATTGGCGTCATCTTGAATCTCTATGAAATGGAATTGGCGCTGAATCAATTCAATATCGTTGGGGTGCCTATCAAAGCGGGCAAAAACATCGACATGGGATCGCCGATACGCGCTTTGCCAAAAGAGTCTCGAGCGCTGATGCAGAAGATGGCGGACGAGTATCAGAAACGCTTCCATGTAGTGATCCGTGAGAACCGATCGATTCCCATCAAAGGGGACGAGCCCTATCTGGATGGTCGCATTTTCACTTCGCAGCAGGCAGTTGATGATGGATTAATTGACCACATTGGTTATTTGCCGGATGCCATTGAGGCGGCTTGCGGATTAAGCGGTTGTCCAGGTAGCACGGCGGTGATGATCCATCGTTGTCGGGATCGAGCCGAGTCGGCGTATGCGATTACCCCCAATACCCCGGCCTCTGCCGAAATCTTGCCGCTGGATATCCCGGGGTTAAACCGCGCAAAGTTGCCGCTTTTCCTCTATATTTGGCAGCCAAATCCGTCTCTGGAAAAATAACCATTCGCTAAACTGGCTACAGTTCGGAAATAGCTTTGAGCGTTGGGGTGTAAGGAGTAAGCAAGAGGACTACTCCAGGCTTTCCGGCTTACCGCTCAACGCTTACGGCTCAAGGCTTCTACTGAATTCTGGCGAATCCAGCTACGCGTTGCGCCAGCAACTATGATATCTGGTTGCATTTTTCGCGAACCGTCGTTCTGGACTCACCACGTATGCGACTGCTTGGTTGTCTTATCGTGCTCACCGGTCTCTTCGTTGACTTCTGCCCATGCAGCGCAGATTCGGGCGATCCCGTACCGAAAACGAGCCTTATCATTGCTACAGTCAATGCTTCGCTCTATCGGGATGAAGCGGGTCAATTAGCCGAAGAATTGAAGAAAGGAGAGTCGGAGCAAGCCCATGCGTTTGCTTCGATATTGCAGACGATCCGGCCCGATATCGTCTTAGTGAATGAAATTGATTACGACGAAGATCAAGTGACCGTCACTGCGCTGCGTGATCAGTATCTCCATGTTGCTCATGGTGCACTAAAACCGTTAGCGTATCCGTATCTATACTCTGCACCCGTGAACACGGGTGTGGATTCGAAATTGGATTTAAACGGCAATCACAAAGTGGGCGAGCCCGATGATGCTTGGGGCTTTGGAAAATACGAAGGCCAGTATGGCATGGTGATCTTCTCGGCGCATCCGATTGACTTACAGCATGTGCGAACGTTTCAGTTATTGCGTTGGTCGGAGATGCCAGGGGCCAAGCGACCGATGGATCCGAAAACATCCGAGTCGTTTTATTCTAATGCGATTTGGAATCAGTTGCGGCTTTCGTCCAAAAGCCATTGGGACGTTCCCATTAAGGTCGGCGAGCGCACGATCCATGTATTGGCAAGTCATCCCACACCTCCGGCGTTTGACGGTGCCGAAGATCGAAATGGTTGCCGCAATCATGACGAAGTTCGCTTTTGGTCGGACTACTTATCGCGTCAACAAAGCGAATACATCCGCGATGATGAAGGGCATCGTGGCGGATTGGCTCCGACCGAGTTGTGTGTTGTTCTAGGTGATTTGAATGCCGACCCGGTGGATGGTTCTGGACAGCGCGAAGCGATTCAGCAATTGATCGGGCATCCTCGATTACAAGATCCGCGTCCCGAACATCGCAATGGGTTTGAAGCGAAGCAGTCATTGGGAAAAGCGGACTCACCCCCTGCCCTGCAGACGGCTCAGTTCGCCTTTGGCCGATTGCGGGTCGACTATGTGCTGCCTTCGGTACAGTTTCGCATTTTGGACAGCGGCGTGTTTTGGCCGCCGGAGAAGGCACCCGAAGCGAAATGGATTGAGAGTTCGGACCACCGTTTAGTCTGGGTCAAAGTTCAACTTCCCCACTAATCCCCCCTGTCCTCATGGCAAAATCGATCGCATAATCCGCCTTTTACGCTTGGGCGCTTGCGAGTCGACTGCAATGAAAATTCATGAATATCAGGCCAAGGAATTGTTGCGGAAAGCAGCGGTTCCCGTTTTGCGTGGACATGTAGCTCGTACCCCCGAAGAGGCTGCTGCGGCGTTTGACCAGCTCGGTGGAAGCTTGGCGGTTGTCAAAGCCCAGATCCATGCCGGCGGGCGTGGTAAAGGTCAAGTCGCGGATAACCCGTCGCAGCGCGGTGTGCAATTGGTCCGCAGCAAAGACGAAGCGGCTAGTGCAGCGCGCGGTTTGCTGGGCAAAAAGCTTGTCACCATTCAAACCGGCCCCGAAGGCCAAACGGTGAACCAAGTGTTCATCGAAGAGGGCTGTCAGATCGCCCGCGAACTTTATCTCGGTATTGTCCTCGATCGCGCGGCCGCCAAGCCAGTGCTGATGGTCAGCAGCGAAGGGGGCGTGGAGATTGAGAAGGTTGCTGAAGAGACTCCTGAGAAGATCCTCAAAGAACACTTTGATCCACTTGCTGGGCTCGATGGCTTTCAAGTGCGGAAGCTATGCAAGCAGTTGAATATTACAGGACCTGCGGCACGCGCGGCCGAAGCGTTCATGAAAGCGATCTGCAAGTCGTTTGTCGCATTGGATTGTTCATTGCTCGAGATCAATCCTTTGGTCATCACGAAAGAGGGTCAAATGATTGCCCTCGATGCGAAGATTACTTTCGATGATAACGCCCTCTATCGTCATTCCGATCTTGCTGCGCTACGTGATGTCACCGAAGAAGATCCGAGTGAGTTGCGTGCGGGCAAAGCCGGTTTGAGCTATGTCAAGCTCGAAGGAAACATCGCTTGCTTGGTCAACGGTGCCGGACTTGCCATGGCAACCATGGACATCATTAAGTACCACGGTGGACAACCCGCTAACTTTTTAGATGTCGGTGGTGGCGCAAACAAAGATCAAGTGACCGAAGCTTTCCGTATCTTGCTCAGCGATAAGAATGTCAAAGCTGTGTTGGTGAACATCTTTGGCGGCATCGCTCGTTGTACCACGATCGCTGGTGCCTTGATCGCGGCGGGTAAGGAAGTTGGATTTAATGTACCGCTCGTCGTGCGATTAGAAGGAACCGAAGTCGAAGAAGGACGCAAGATGCTCGCCACGAGCGATATCAAGATCATCAACGCGATGGACTTGACCGATGCTGCGAAGAAAGTCGTCGCAGCTGCCGGTTTAGCATAGTGGCATAGGCGTCCCGCCTGTGAATAAGTAGTTGCAGTGGCATAGGCGTCCCGCCTGTGAATAAGTAGCTGCAGTGGCATAGGCGTCCGCCTGTGAATAAGTAGCTGGATTCGCCAGAATTTAGAATAAGCCTTGAGCGGTAAGCGTTGAGGGATAAGCCGGAAAGTCAGAAGTCGTCCGCATGCTTACTCCTTACTCCTCAACGCTTAACGCTTACCTGAACTATGGCCAGTTCAGCTACGATACATTTACCTTTAACTTGCTCTCGCATTCTTTCCTGGAACGTTGACCTATGTCGATTCTTGTTGACCGCAACACACGCGTTATTTGCCAAGGTATCACGGGAAGCGCTGGCTCGTTTCATACCAAGGGTTGCAAAGAATACGGGACCAAAATGGTCGGCGGTGTCACGCCGGGTAAAGGCGGTCAAGAAGTCGAAGGCGTACCGGTTTTTGATACGGTCATGGAAGCGGTTGCGGCAACCAAGGCCAACGCATCCATGATCTTTGTTCCACCTCCCTTTACAGCGGATGCCATTCTGGAAGCGATCGACGCGGGCATCGAAGTGATTTGTGCAATCACCGAAGGGGTTCCGGTTCTAGATATGGTTCGTGTTTATGAACGCGTCCGCGCAAGTAAATCGGTGTTGATCGGCCCTAACTGCCCGGGAGTCATTACTCCAGGACAATGCAAAATCGGAATCATGCCGGGTTACATTCATCAGCCTGGCAAGATTGGCATCATGAGCCGCAGCGGTACGTTAACCTATGAAGCGGTATGGCAGACAAGCAATCTAAAGTTGGGACAGAGCACCTGTGTCGGCTTAGGTGGTGATCCGATCGTGGGAACTTCGTTCATCGATCTGCTGGCACGTTATCAAGAAGATCCACAGACCGAAGCCATCTTGATGATTGGTGAGATCGGCGGTTCTGCTGAAGAAGAAGCCGCAGCGTTTGTAAAAGCAAATGTGACCAAGCCTGTGGCGGCATTCATTGCCGGAAGAACTGCTCCTCCAGGAAAACGGATGGGGCATGCTGGTGCGATCATCAGCGGTGGTAAAGGCACAGCAACTGAAAAAGTGGCTGCTCTCGAAGCGGCAGGAATTGTGGTTGCGGCATCACCTGCTGAAATGGGCGATGCGGTGGTCAAAGCGATCGCACGTGGCGGCAAACGTTAATGCTATCAAGAGAATTGGGCTTGTCGGGATTTCCAAACTTCGGTTAATTTGAGAGTCCCGACCCAGTCTCTTTCGACATCAGTAACTTCATGGAGGAAAAAAACGATGAGTCGAACACGCATTCCACTTAGCAAAGCTGAAGAGCAATTGCATCTGCGTCGTCAGCGTTTAGAAATGCCGATCGCTGAAGTTGGTTTATCGGTACGTACGACCAACTGTTTGGAAGAAACCGGCATCTTCACGGTCAAGGATTTGCTCAATAGTACTCCCAAGCGTTTGCTCGCCATTAGCAACTTTGGCGAAAAGACATTGGAAGAAGTCTATCAAGCGCTCGAGCAGCTTGGTTTCTACCGTCGCGGCCGCGAAACCGTGGTGGGATAGGCGTCCCGCCTGTCGAGAAGAGGCTTGAGGCTTGAGGCTTGAGGCTTGAGGCTGTAGTTAATTGAAAAACGTTCTCAAGCCTTTTCTCGTAGCTGACGTGGCAACGGTTGAGGGATCTGAGATCTGAATTCTGGCGAATTCAGCTACCGTTTCGAATTCAGCTACGGTTTTTCCCCGACGCGTACGGCAACAAGTGAACCGCGTTGTTGGTCGGTACCTCTGCAATAGAGAATGCCGTTGGACAATGCGGGCAAAGCTCGATACTTACCCGCATCGGGTAAATCAAATTTGCCACGCGCTTCGTATTGGGACTCGTTTGCAGCGAAGCGTGTGACTTCGCCGCCAGTGCTTATGGCGAGTAAGTCCGATTTGGTCGCGATGCAGTGAGCGATGCCAAAGCCGGGCACATCCCACAGCACGCGCCCGTCGCTTAGTCGCACGCAGCGCAAGTTGCCCGTTCCATGGTCTTCACGACCATGAATGCCATAGAGGCAATCACCGCGCAGTACCGGGGTGATGTACTGGCTGCTCAGGGAGGTATCGTTCGCCCAAACCACTTTGGGCGAAGCTGTCCAATCCACAACGGTACCGCCAATCCCATAGCTTGCGGTTAAGAATGCTTGCGAGCCACGGACGATTGGAGTGGCTGCATTGACCGTAGGGCCACGGGCACCGAACTTGGTACGAGCGATGACTTGCCCATTGTCTAAGTTCACGAGCCAAGCTTCTAATCGCATCACGCAGAGAACACAGAGGTCATTTGCTCGCGTGAGCAGCACGGGTGATGCGTATGCCGCTTCGGAAGGTTCTGATTTCCATAAGACTTGTCCATCTTTAAGGCTAACGGCTGCGACACCTGCTTGTTTGCCCCCCACGCAGACAATGATGCGTTCCCCGACAATCAACGGTGAACTGCCGGCACCAAAATATCCGTCGGGAGCTTCGAACTGTTCACGCAATGCGGTTTGCCAACGGATCTGTCCCGATTTTCGATCGACGCAGCGCAGATCACCGGCCGCGCCATACATAATCACCGAGGATTCAGTGATATTAGGAACGCAGCGTGGGCCTGCATCGGGATCAATCATGGTTTGATAGGTAGCCGGAAACTTCGCTTCCCAAACTTGACTGCCATCGACAGCGTGAAAACAGCTCAAGCGTTCTTCGTCGTCTCGGCGATGTGAAACCACGACATCATCTTTAGATACCGCAGCACCGGCATAGCCCGAGCCGATATCGACTTTCCAAAGCACTTTGGGTTTCTGTTTCTGCCAATCGTTCAGCGTCTCATCGCTCGCTTGACCGTCGCGATGTTCGCCAAGCCATTGTGGCCAATCACCCGCGTGCACACAAAGGTTCAATCCAATCAACAACAGCGCTAGAACAAATCGATTCATCTTCAATCCGTTGGTAAAGTGTCTCCGCATTGTAGCAAATTGTAATGTAGCACCGTAATGTAGCACCGTAATGTAGCACCGTTGTCCCAACGGTAATTTGGGCGTCGAAGGTTTGGCCCGAAGTTTAAGCCGCTTCTAGCGAATTGGGACAATTGCTCTACGCTGTTTTGGGCGTCGAAGGTTTGGTCTAGATGTTTAAGCAGCTAGTGTAGCACCGTTGTCCCAACGGTAATTTGGGCGTCGAAGGTTTGGCCCGAAGTTTAAGCAGCTTCCAGCGAATTGGGACAATTGCTCTACGCTGTTTTGGGCGTCGAAGGTTTGGCCCGAAGTTTAAGAAGCTTCTAGCGAATTGGGACAATTGCTCTACGCTGTTTTGAGCATCAACGGTTTGGCCCGGATGTTTAAGCAGCTAGTGTAGCACCGTTGTCCCAACGGTAACTTGGGCGTCGAAGGTTTGGCCCGAAGTTTAAGCAGCTAGTGTAGCACCGTTGTCCCAACGGTAATTTGGGCGTCGAAGGTTTGGCCCGAAGTTTAAGCAGCTTCCAGCGAATTGGGACAATTGCTCTACGCTGTTTTGGGCGTCGAAGGTTTGGTCCGAAGTTTGAGCCGCTTCTAGCGAATTGGGACAATTGCTCTACGCTAATCGAGACTGAAGACCTGATGGTCATTTCGGTTACCAAGGTACTTGTAGGGTTCGAGTGCGATGCTTGTGTTTAACGTGCGAACAGAACCATCGCAAAGCACAACGTGGAAGATGCCGCGATGAACGCTTCCATAAGTGTGTTGCACAATACCCGTTGCATCGCAGAGAGGTGGGAAGTACCGATCGTTGGATGAACGAAAGACATCGTTGTTGTATCCCGTATACATGTTCTCATTATCTGCGGCATCTTGCCCGTTCTTCCACAAATTCAATGAAAGGTACTTTTCACCCACGGCAATCGTATAGCTTGAGCCGTCGAAGATCGCGTTATAGTTGACTTTGCTGCAACGATACGAGACTCCATTTTCAAGCGTTGGCATGCCGGGAGGAGTGTAGGTGCCGGCTGCTGGTCCGCCATCAATTTCATTGCGGGCTTGATCGCCGCAATTAGCCGCGTAATCCGACTTGGCAACTAACTGAACGAAGTCGGCGTTGTTCATCTTATGCGAAGTGAGTGCCAATTCGCCTTCGCGCCGCGAAGGGCAATTCATTAAATCGATTCGTGTTTCCAGGACACGCGCTAGCGCCGTCGATTTGGCGGGTTCCATCATGCCTTGGCCGATCTCTCGCGTTTGAGAGAGTTCAATGTAGGGCAAGATGTTATATACCCAACCGCCTGGTTGTCGTTCATCGAACCCGAGATCTGGATCTCCCATCCAATTCCAACCCCAACCGCCAGTCGGTAGAAACCCGTGAGCACTGTGATGGTTTTGAAATGCTAAACCAATCTGTTTCAGATGGTTCTTGCAGCTGGTTTGTCGCGAAGCTTCACGGGCCGCTTGCACTGCCGGCAAAGTCAAGGCGACCAGGATGCCGATGACGGCGATTGCGACAAGTAGTTCGATAAGCGTGAAGCCATTCGAAAGCACAGAACGGAATTGACGCATGTACCTAACCCCCTAGATGAGATTTCAGCGTCAAGTTACCCCATTTGCTCCCTTTCGTCACGCAAAAATTTCGGGGACCCAATATTTTTTTCGTGGGGTTATTGAAGTGATTTTATGTATACGTATACTTTAGTGCATTAGTTATAGGGGAGCAGTCGTAAGGGAGTAAGGCATGGAAGGGACCGAACTGAACGAGTTAGACCGCCGTCGGTCACGGTACTTGGAAATCATGGAGCCGCTTTGCCAATTCGAGGAGTTTACAGCCGACCAGCTTCGGATTTACTGTCGGGAAGCATCTCCGGCATTCGTCACCCAGATATTGAAGCAACTGACGCGTGAGGGGGTATTACTCGCTGAGCAAAGCGGGAGAAAGACGCGCTACCGCTGGGGCCGCGATCGCGATTCGTTTGCATACGTGCACTGGGTTGAGCGTCAGATCTGCGGAAAACAGATTACGCAGACTCCCAAGCAAGAACGTCCGCGTGAACGACTATTGTCCCGAGGTGCTGAAAACCTGCGTACCGCAGAGCTACTTGCCATCCTGATCCGCACAGGACGTCGAGGTGAGTCGGCGTTGGAAGCTGGGGAGCGTATTGCCAATCGTGCTGGAGATCGCGTCGACGTGATGCGAAGTTGGGCGCCGACAGAGTACCGCGAGATTAGTCGCTGCGTCTCCGAAAGTGCATACTGCCAAATCATGGCTGGGATTGAGTTAGGCAGACGGGTCGTCGAATCGTTACATCGAGATCGCGGACCGCCGGTGAGGATTCAAAGCAGCGCGATTGCGATGGAGTATTGTCAGCGACATTTTGCGCGTTTGGCTGCCGATCGACGACATGAAGAGTTTCATATCGTTACGCTTGACACCAAACTCCAGCCTATTCAACAACATCAAATCTCCGTGGGAACTCTCGATGCGAGTTTGGTATCTCCTCGTGAAGTCTTCCGTGCGGCGATACGCGATGCAGCAGCGGCAATCTTACTCGTGCACAATCATCCCTCGGGTGATCCCACGCCGAGTCGACAAGATTTTGATGTAACGGATAGTTTAGATGCCGCTGCAAAGCTGATCGGAATTCAAATCATCGACCATATTGTCGTCGCGAGTCATCGAGCGGCTTCCATTCGCGAGCTCAAGTCTCGACGCTAGCTTTCTGCCAAAGAACTCCAGCAGTGGACGCAGATGCAATTCAGGGTCATTCCAGTTCGCTTCCAAGTTCTCCACTAAATGACATTCTTCGACAAGTTGACCTCCCCGATAATGACGCACGATCGGATGCAAGAAAGTGCTTTCTGCTGCGTGATCGGCATCCGTATGAGCAACACGCTCACTCTTGAACGGATCGTCGTCTTCGTCAAAACCATATTCGAGCGTTACGGTGAAGTAATCGGTTTGACCAGCGAGCGGAAAGTCATGTGCGTAATCGATCGGCAATGCTTCATAGTAGCGCGTGCAAGTGTTAGACGGGTCTGGTACGATGACGTCGGCGAGGAATCCAAACTGTTGCCACAACGCCGAACTACGATTCACTCGATCGATAATCGCCTTGGTCACAAGCTCCGGATCCAACTCGATTTGCCGGTAGCTTAATTCGCGTCCCGCATAACGTTCGAGCAGAATCGATGCGAGGGTGCGGACGTTGTATCGAAAACCATGAATGAATCCGCTCGAAGTCTTTTTGAAATCCCGTGATTGCATCAATGTTCCCGCAAAGTACAAATCGGGGACATTGGTGGATTGCCAAGCGCTATCGAGTTTTGGAAAGCGATCTCGAATGATTAACTCTGGTCGGCATGTGGCATCAAAGGGGGAATGATCGAAACGAAAACCGGTGCAACAGATGATTCGATCATAATGGATTACATCCGTGCTTTGATTAGCGCGTTGATAACTTACATGCACGGCAAACTGATTGTTGTTTCGTTCAATGCGCGCGATTTCAACTTCGAGCGTCGCGTTCTGGCATTTTAGTAAATAAGTGTCGAGCAGATTATTGTTAACTGCTCGCAAGTTACCGACGAAATGCGATTGCCAAGCGAACTTCACGGGCTTGGGGCTAGCAACATGAATCACAGCTGCAGTGTCTATGAGATTATCTGCAGTTTCGAAAGCGGAATTGCCTTTGCCGATGATCAGGACACGTTGATTAACAAAATCTTCTGGATTAACAGAAACGTCGACATACTGTTCCGCTAGTTCAATACCAGGTATCGGTGGAACGTACGGTTGTGAAACGCCTGTCGCAATCACTAACGGCGAACCTGCCCAACTGCTTCCATCTTTGGATCGCAATTCAAAGCCGCGATCGGATTTGGTGATGCGTTCGATGTCGACGTTGTATTCGATATTCAATGCATAGCCCCGGGCGAAATCCTCTAGATATCGCACCAAATCTTCTGCGGGGGGAAAGTACTTCCGACTGTAATTGCGAAACAACAATTTTGCATTGTCGCAGATCAGTGAATTCCAATCCCAACGATAATTCAACTCTTGATCATCATGCCCCGTATAAACTTTATTGACGCTGATTAGCTTGCGATGCCGTGGGAATTGTTTGAAAAATGTTCCCGGCCCCTCCCCTCGTTCCAGCACGACGTACGGATGATCTGCTTGGTGGAGAAAGTACGCGAGTTGTAAACCAGCGGGACCGGCACCCAAGATACAAACGGGTAAGCGTGGATCTGGAGACATGTCGGTAAAGCTTGAAGTTTGAAGTTCGAGAAAGTGTGTGCCTTAATGCTAATGGATTCGCACTTCACTATTCAACCTTCTAAGGCAAACGGACATAAAAAACGTACCAGCGAACCCACTCGATGAACGGAGAATGCTCGCAAGCGACGGCGGCCTTGGATTACCAACTGTCGAACGATGCTCTCCGCCCGTCGACTTGCGAGCATTCTCGGTTCATCGCTGCGCTGCCATCAGCGTTTCCCTTTCGCGCTCGACCCCGACCTGCTTCGGGCTTGGATTCCATTTCGCCTTGCTCGACAATGCTGACTCAAGGATCTGCAAGCTTATGGTGCACAATGGAGTCAGACCATGACTCGATGGAATCGGTTGGAACCTTGGATCGCTGCAGCGCGTCAGGCTGCCAAATTGTTAACCGGCGCGGCGCGGAGAGCTCTGCAAGCTCAGTACACGAATGAATACGCACAGGGCAATCCGCGACTTGCAGAATCACTTTTTGGTTGGAATCGTCAAGCCGTCCGTCGCGGCCTACAAGAAATCGAAAGAACTTATCGACACCCAGACAAGATCGAAACTCGCGGACGGATGCGACTTGAATCCATTGAGCCGCGTTTTCTCTCGCTGGCGCAAGAACATCTCAGTGATCAAACGCAAGCCGATCCTGAGTTGCGATCCGCGAAGCTATACACACGGATCACTGGTTTGTCGCTCAGGCAAATGCTGGCCGCTGATTTGGAGGTGACTGTTGAAAGCTTACCTGTTGATCGTACCTTTCGCAGAATCCTTCAGCGCAACGGATACGCGCTTAAACGCGTGAGAAAAACCTTACCGCACAAGAAAATTCCGCAGACGGATGCGATCTTTGCCAATGTGCATCGTGCTCATGAACGCGCCAGGCATGATGCATCGATACTTCGGATCTCGATCGATTGCAAAGCGCGCGTCAAGATTGGAGATTTCAGTCGCAGTGGATTAACTCGCGATCATCAAGAGCAAGAAGCAGCCGATCACGACATGGGAGGCAAGTTCGTCACACCCAGCGGCATCTTAGAGATCGAAAGTGGTCAGTTGTCTGTGGCACTCATTTGTAGCTCATGTACGAGTCATGCCATCGTCGATCATCTCGAACGTTGGTGGGCATTGCGTCAAACCAACTACGCGCACGTAAGAACCCTCATGATTGATCTCGACAATGGACCCGAAGTCTCGAGTCGTCGCACGCAATTCATGCATCGAATGGTGGAGTTTAGTCAGCGGGCAGGCTTGTCGATTGAACTCGTTTACTATCCTCCTTACCACAGCAAGTACAATCGTATCGAAAGGTGCTGGGGAGTTCTTGAGCAACATTGGAATGGTACTCAGCTCAAGACGATTGAGATTGCCATGCGCTGGCTGGCAACGATGACTTGGAAAGGCATCCAACCGATCGTCGAGGTTACGATCAAAGGCTATGAGAAGGGCGTTCGCTTAACGCGTGAGGCTTTCCAACGCGTGGAGAGTCGTCAGGGCGCGCGAATTTGGGTCACCTTGTCGAGCGACGAAGCTCGGCGAAGTTGCAAGGTGCAACTCGCCCGTTTGCCGCTTCTCGCCAAGCTTCGCCGCTCTCCAGGCTGACCCAAAATGTGGGTTCGCTGGTACGTTTTTTAAGTCCGTTTGCCTAACTTACTGAAGCGATGCCATCGCAGTCATCATTTGTACTCCTAGCTCTTTCAACTCAGTGGCATCGAAACGCGGGCGGCTGAATACATTTGCGGACTGAAGGGGGATTTTAAAAGGGCGACCGGCCGGCATTCGCACGAGTGCGAATGCTTTCTGGCCAGGGATTCCAAACGTGAATTGCGAAGTATCAACGTGCAGTTCACGATCCTCGTTAAAACCGGGGGGTAAAAAAACCGCTTCGTCAACCGCCAGATCCAGTTGACCACTTCCCCCTGGCTTAAGCAGCCAAACGACCGATCCCACTCCGCCACGTTCTGGATTGGTCCAAATGACATTGCGCACGACCCGGTCAACATGTTGACCATTTTCGCTAACCACCGCACTTGAATCCAGGACGAGCAGCGTTGGATGGCGCGCAACAATTTGCATTTCTGCAAACGATTCTTCCATCTTCTTCAGCACCTGGGTGCTCATCATCGAAAGCGACGGAGCCAATTTGCCGTTTCCAGGGGGACCGCTTACGACCGTCAGCCCTTGATCTTGTTTGGTCGCTAGTCCGACACCTACTTTTGTCAGCTCGAATCGCTGCCCGCCATCCTGCAAGGTCTTTGCTTCAACATTCGCCAGCATCACGAACGAAAACATCGTAACGTATGACTTGACCGTTGCCGAAACCCGCTCCGTATTACCCTGTGTCAAACGCGAGTTCGCTACCAAGAGCACATGGGACCACCCCGGTGCGGAATCCCCTTCAATGGGGGTTCCTGCCGGGATTTTGACGAGTCCTAACGAAGGAGGACCAATCGACTCGCCTTTTAGTGAAGATGCGCCAATAGCCAAAAGAACCACCCAAATGGATATCCTTAACCTCCGCACACTGTACTTCGCCATGGGTGGATACCTCCGTGTCTACTGGGGTCTTAAAATCGACCTGATCGGATTAAATTGACAGAATTAGGTTGGATGAAGCGGGAACATGCGGTTCGCCGTTCCGAAGCTGACCCTGTCACCTACAATTGTTAAACGATTTTAGCGGTGCGAACCAATCCGGCAATTCAATCGCCGGTCAACGCGAAATTAGTTAAGTAAAGCAGAATCCAGGAAACCCAGCACAGCTTACCTAGATCAGCGCACGGTCATCCTTGTTTGTCCGCATTGATGTCTATCTCCCAACCATTATCGTCGACGCCCGCATCCGGATGCTTGCTTCCTCCCCATGAGCAAGACAATAGGCCGCCGCGCGATCTGCGTACGTTGGTGGATATTTGCGATTGGCGGGCCAAACATCACGGGGACAAGATCGCGTTTACATTTTTAGTGGACGGTGAAGACCAGGAAGCGAATCTTAGCTATTCGGAGCTCGATCGTCGTGCGCGAGGTGTGGCCCGTGAGCTTCAAAAGCGCGGGGAGCCGGGGGATCGCGTATTGATTTTGCAGGAACCAGGAATCGATTACATCGTGTCCTTGTTCGGATGCATGTACGCAAAGCAAATTGCGGTTCCGGTTTATCCCCCGGAGTTGTTGCGATTGCAGACCACCTTACCGAGACTTCAAGCCATTGCGCGCGATGCAGGTGCTGCGCAAATGCTGAGTAGTCGAGAGATATTAGGTACCGCAACGAGTCCGCTTTGGTCCCTTTCTCGCGAATCGGTTTTGGCCGTCGAAGAGATTGATTCGGAAGTTGGTCATTTTGAAATTTCCGAGCGTCGTGCCGATGAAGTTGCGATCCTCCAATATACGTCAGGGTCGACAGGTACGCCGCGCGGCGTGGCCCTCACGCATCAGAACTTATTAGCGAACCTTGATGCTGCGTACTTGATCTGGGATGTGCCGGACGCCGTCGCGGTGTTCTGGCTTCCACCGTATCACGATATGGGTTTAATCGGGGGCATTTTGCTTCCCGTGTATGGCGGGCGCCGCGTTGTATTGATGTCTCCGAAATCGTTCTTGCAAAGACCTGTTCGGTTGTTGCAAGCGATTCATCGCTACCAAGGGACGAGCAGCGGCAGTCCAAATTTTGGTTATGAGTTGTGTGTTCGAAAGATCACCGACGAAGATTGCAAAGGGCTTGATCTCAGTACATGGCGTATCGCGGTTGTCGGCGCTGAACCAGTTCGTGCTTCAACCATGGAACGCTTTTCAGAGCGATTTGCTCCTTTTGGTTTTAGTGCCAACTCGGTAACTCCTGCTTATGGAATGGCCGAATCAACGGTGGTCATAAGCGGCAAGCGTAAAGGGACAGTTCCGCTTTATCAGGACTTCGACACGCAAGCATTGCAGCGTCATTGGGCTATCCCCGCCACACGCTCGCACGAAGGATCGACGACAAGATTAGTTGGTTGCGGACCTGTGGTTCCAACTAGTCAAGGCATCATTGTTGAGCCGAATACGTTACGTCGCTGTGCGCCGGGAGAGATTGGTGAAATCTGGGTTCGAGGTGCAAGCGTTGCTGCGGGCTACTGGAATCAACCTGAAGTAAGCCGAGACATTTTTCATGCGCAGCTGTGCGACTCAGAAAGCGCCGTTGAACAAAACTCTGGTTATCTGCGCACGGGAGATTTGGGCTTTGAATCATCAGGTCAATTATTCGTCAACGGCAGGCTTAAAGAGTTAATCATTATCGCCGGTCGAAATTACTACCCGCACGATATTGAAAAGTCCTTCCAATCCGCTTCACCAGCCTTGCGTCCCGACTGTGGCGTCGCATTCTCCGTCGACTTAAAGGACGAAGAACGATTAGTCATCGTCCAAGAAGTGCTTCGTCCCCAAAAGCTCGATCTCCAGCAAGTGATCCGTGATGGACGTGTGGCATTGGCCGAAGCTTATAACTTATCACCCTACGCAATCATCCTTGTTGCCTCTGGAAGTCTACCGAAGACATCGAGTGGCAAGCTACGACGAAACGCTTGCCGCGAGCTCTATTTGGCAAATGAACTCCGTAGTTTACATGCGTGGAGTTATGAAGCCGACACGGTTCGCGTGCCGGAACATGATTTAGAAGTCCCAGTGCCGGGTACAGAAGCCGAAATGGCGGAACTGTGGCAAGACGTGCTGAACGTACCTCGCGTTTATCGACATGATGATTTCTTTCATGTGGGAGGTCATTCATTAAGCGCAGTTCAGTTGATTCAATCCGTTCAAGAAAAGTTAGGCATTTCCGTTCCGTTGAACTACTTGTTTGAACACTCGACATTAAGTCAGTTTGTCGCTGCTTTGCCGTCTGACACTCGGCGTGAGGACTTGCCCTTACGATTATCACAACAGGAAGTTTCCACTGGACCGCTGACTCGCGCCCAGCAGCGTTTTTGGATGCTGCATGCCCTGCATCAACATGGCACATTCAATCAAGTTCCATTGTCTATCCGTCTAAGCGGAAACGTCGATGTCGCTGGCTTGCAACAAGCGATTACGGAGCTTGTCCAACGTCATCCAGCCCTGCGAACCCGTTTTGTTTTGAACGGCGGTCGTCCCCTTCAGGATGTGGTCAAGGAAGCGGAATTGGGACTTGGCGTCACCGATGTAACTGAATTGCCGGAGCCAGATCGGCTCGAAGCTTATCAGCGCATTCGAGATCGATTGGTTCATGAGCCATTCGATTTTGAGTCCCCTCCCCTTTTCCGAGCGCATCTGTTCCGACATTCGGAAAAAGAATTCGAATTACTGCTGGTATGGCATCACATCATCTGCGATGGATGGTCCGCGCAGCATTTGCTCACTGAACTCGTCTCGATTTACCAAGCTGCAATCGACAATAAGCCGATGGATTGCATTGGTGAGAATGTCAAATCTATCAGTTTGATTGACTATGCCCTCTGGGAGCGAACGCCGACGGGTGAGGAGCTTGCAGTACGCGGCATGAACTATTGGTCTGAACGACTGGCAGGAGCTCCTACGGAGTTGGAATTGCCTGTCGATGCAGCACGCGGTTTACAACCTTCTGCCGCTTCGCAAGTTGTAAGCCGACCGATTAGCCCGGAACTAAAAGCCAAGATTAAAGCACTCGCAAAAGAGCTATCGGCAACGGACTTCATGATCCATCTGGCCGCCTGGCAGTACTTGCTCGCCCGGTATGCTCAAAGCGATGACATCATCGTAGGTGTTCCGACGGCTAACCGTCCTGCGAGCTCGCTGCAGTCCGTAACGGGTTGCTTCATCAATACGATCCCGCTAAGAGGCCAGATCGAACCTCGAGCGTCGGTGCGCGAGTGGTTGAAAACAACAAGACAACATGTCATCAATGACTTGCAGCATAGCCATACGCCATTCGAACGCATCGTTGAATCGTTAGGAGTGGAGCGTTCGCTGCATCGGATGCCATTGGTACAGAACTTGTTCTTGTATCAACCCGAGCTTTCGATTCCGTCGACATGGGGTGAAGCAAAGACAACTAAAATCGAAGCTGATTACTCG
The DNA here is from genome assembly GCA_037367405.1 of Ottelia alismoides. Lineage (NCBI taxonomy): Eukaryota > Viridiplantae > Streptophyta > Magnoliopsida > Alismatales > Hydrocharitaceae > Ottelia > Ottelia alismoides. The sequence continues at coordinate 401,051 of JAZKJV010007726.1, read as the reverse complement.
GCACTTGAAGCATTCGACCTAACCCTCGTTGTCGAGCACCAGTCGGACGTGATCGTTCGAATCGTGTATCCTCCCGCCTTGTTTGAACGAACGACGATTAGTCGACTTGTCGACAACTATTTGCGAATCCTACAGCAGTTTGTTACGCATCACGATAGACCGCTCAATGAGCTCGAACTCATCGGTGACCAAGAATTAGAGCAGTTGCTTGCATGGAATCGGACGGAACGTCCGTTACCTCAGTACCGCGACGTTTCCCAGTGGATTGTTGAAAAATCCAAAGCTGCACCTCACGCTGTCGCTTGTGTCGATGCGTCGGGTGAATTGACTTATGCCGAAATGATTCGTTTTGCGGCGCAGGTTGCTGATACGTTGCGGAGTAAAAACGTTAGTCCAGGATCGCTTGTCGGGGTGTGTTTAACACGTACGCGATACCTCCCTGCATGGATACTCGGGATTTGGCAAGCACAATGTGCTTACGTGCCGCTCGATCCCACCTATCCAGTCAATCGTCTTCAAGCGATGTTAGGCGATGCGCAGATTCAATGTCTCGTTTCGGATTTAAGCTCACGCCCCGATTGGGCGCGCCGTGATCTGTTCATCGTGAATCAAGCTGATATTGTTCAAAGGCCGCTTCCAACGGATGGAGCAGCGGATAACGTTGAAAACGCCGATGATCGCTTGGCCTATGTGATGTATACCTCCGGTTCGACGGGGCAACCCAAGGGGGTCATGATCTCACAAAGGTCAATCTTGAACTTATTGCAATCGTTTGCGCGTCAGCCAGGGTTTTCGTCCCGTGACAGTTTGCTTGCCCTGACTACCGTTTCATTCGACATCTCCGTCTTGGAGTTGTTTCTGCCATTGGTATGCGGCGGGCGTGTGGTTATTGCGCCGGATAATGTCGCCCTTCAAACGGATTTGCTTACCCATTGGCTTGACGATCCCTCGATCACCTGGATTCAAGGAACACCATCCACTTTCCGATTGCTGTTAACAAACGGTTGGTGCCCACAATCGCATTTAACACTGCTCTGTGGGGGTGAGCCTGTCACGCCGGAGTTAGCGAAGCAGCTTAAACTGAATGGCGCGGAGTTGTGGAATGTTTATGGGCCGACTGAAACAACCGTTTGGTCCACGTTGCACCGTGTAGAAGAATCGAGTCAAAACGTCCCCATTGGACATCCATTGGATAACACACAGACTTGGATACTCGATGCCCAGGGCCGGTTGGCTCCCATCGGTGTTCCGGGTGAGTTAGTGATAGGTGGTGTAGGTGTTGCTCGCGGATATTGGAATCGTCCAGAACTGACAGCGTCCAAGTTCATTGCGCAGCAAGAGTTGAATTTCGCTCGATCACTTAATGGCCATCTCCCACGAAATCCTGGTGCAAGCGTTTACTTTACCGGGGACCGAGCTCGGTGGCGATCTGATGGAACCTTGCAGTTCCTTGCGAGAAATGACCGTCAAGTCAAAGTGCGTGGGCATCGTATTGAGTTGGGAGATGTCGAAGCCCACATAGAACAGCATCCTGCCATCGTTGCGGTCGCTGTTATCAAAATTGAACAAAGCCTCGGAGCAGGCTTGGCGGCTTACTGCGTAAGTCGTGATCCACGAGTAGATGGAGTACAGGTCCGTGAGTTTGCTTCTCATGTACTTCCCGAGTATATGGTGCCGACCCATATTGTGATGCTCGACACAATGCCGCGTACTCCTGCCGGTAAGATCGACTACAAGTCGCTGCCTTCAATCACGTTGCTGGCTCAACAACCCATCTCGACACCACCTCAGACGCCTTTAGAGCGAGAACTTGCTCGTCTTTGGTGTGAGGTCTTGGAACGAGAGCAGGTTGGCATTCACGATAACTTTTTTGATTTAGGAGGGCACTCTTTGCGCGCTGCGCAATTGTACGCGCGCCTCCGCGATACCACCGGCTATGATTTGCCACTACGCGAACTGTATCAACGCACCACCATTGCATTACAAGCTGAATGGATTATTCAACAACAATTGCAATCCGTCGAGGCTGACAATGCCGAGGCGCTATTTCAAAAGTTAGAACAGATGTCTGAGGCAGACGTATTGAAATTGCTCCAATCACATGACGCGCCCGTTCGAGAGTGATTCATGAGCGATTTTCGTGAGCGGTTGCAAGATCTATCGCCAGCAAAACGGGCGCTGCTGGAGAAGTTACTTCGTCAACAAGCACCGTCGCAACCGGTCGTTGATCCCATTCCGCGGCTGTCTGCATCTGCCCGTCGCCCCCTTTCATTTGCCGAACAACGGCTATGGTTCGTGGATCAGCTCGAACCCGATCACCCGTTCTACAATTTGCCGCTTGCCGCAAAACTCACCGGCAAACTTGATTCTCAAGCCTTTGTCGAAGCTTTTCAAGATGTCATTGATCGCCATGAAACGCTCCGTTCAACCTATCGGCTCAACGGCGCTGAACCCGATCGAGTGATTTCACCCCAGTGGAACATTGTTCCGCAGTTTGTTGACTTGCGCGATCAAGACTTTGACCAAAGGCAACTCGAACGACGTCTGCGGGTCGAATCCCGAAGACCCTTTGTATTGGAAAAAGGTCCGCTTATTCGTTGCACTTTGTTTCAACTCAAAGATGACGAATATGTCGTCCTCCTCGTGATGCACCATATCGTGTCCGATGGTTGGTCGATGGGTGTCATGCTTCGTGAATTGACGCTGTGCTATGAATCAAGATTGCGTGGCACCGCGCCAAAGCTGCTTGCACTCCCGTTGCAATACTCCGATTTTGCTGCATGGCAGCAGCAGCGACTCACCGGTGAGTTTCTTGAGCGCGAAGTCGAACATTGGCGAGAGAAGCTGCAACATACGCCTGCTTTGATTGATCTACCCACATCGTATCAGCGATCAGCGACACAAGATTTTGAAGGTGCCACACTTCCTTTTGAGATCGCTGCGGATACGGGACAATTGTTGCAGCGATTGGCAAGAGATTATCAAGCGACTCCGTTCATGGTCTTGGTCGCGGCGTACGCTGTGCTGCTTTCGCGTTACGCGCGACAGAGTACGGTGAATATCGGAACTGCAGTGGCGAATCGCTTGCGTCCAGAGCTTGAGTCATTAATCGGTTTCTTTGTCAATACGCTCGTTTTGCCTATCGATGTTCAAGATCAAAAAACATTCGCTGGTTTGATCGAGCATGTTCGTGACGTAGCAACCACAGCATTCGCGCATCAGGAAGTCCCTTTTGAGAAACTGGTTGAGCATCTCGTTGCGGACCGAGACCGGAGCCATTCACCGCTCTTTCAGGTCGCGTTTGTTTTACAGAACGCGCCACAAGCTTTGACTTCAACCGCTGACTTAAATGTCGAGCCGGTGCTCGTGGACAATGGAACGGCGAAAAGTGATTTAACCTTTTTTCTGACCGAGACCGGTGCCGGGCGTTTCGTTGGCCATGTCGAGTATCGCACTTCATTGTTCACACGAGGAGCAATCGAACAGATTGTTCGTAGCTACAAGTCATTGCTGAACGCAGCCGTCCGTGATCCTCAGATTTCCGTTGCCAAGCTACCTTTGCTTGATTCGGAACAGCATGAACAAATCATCAATGGTTTTAATGATCGCCACGCTGAGTTTAGTGGACCGCGTGTGCTGCATGAAGCCGTTGCGGTGCAGGCATTTGCGACACCCGAAAAGGTTGCAGTGGTTCATCGCACGCTGCGGGTCACCTACGGAGAATTAGAGCAACGCACTCGTGCGATGGCTGCGGCTCTTCAAACGCGTGGGGTTACGCTTGGCCAGACAGTTGCTGTGGCTTTACCACGTTCGATCGATCAAGTCGTCGCATCGATCGCAATCATGAAAACAGGTGCGGTGTACGCTCCAATTGATCCCGAGGCTCCAGACCTTCGAGTACGTGGCATTTTAAGTGACATTGCTCCGCGGTTATTGATTAGCGAACCTGAGCGGTGCCGTGCATGGCAATCCATGGTAGACGGCGAACTTGAAGCCATCTCGGTCCCAGACCTTGAGAAAGAATCCAATGCATTGGACTTTCAACCGGCCATGGTTAGTCCAAATGATTTGGCTTACATGATTTTTACTTCGGGTTCGACGGGGACCCCCAAAGGCGTTCTGATTGAGCATCGAGGAATCGTCAACTTTCTGCGAGCTAAAGCTTTAGCGATGGAGCAATTTGGTTCGCAAGATCGAGTGATGCATGGGTTCTCACCCTGCTTTGATGGTTCGATTGCCGAAGTGTTCATGACCTTGATGCATGGCGCGACCTTGGTGATCGTTGATCGCGAGACGTTCATTGATCCCCCTGCCCTCACCGCATTGTTGAATGAACAACAAGTCACAGTGGGTATGTTCTCGCCAACGTTGCTTTCGACGTTAGACGCTAAAGCGTTCCCGCATCTTCGCATTGTGCTTTCGGCAGGCGAAGCGTTGACACCAGAACTAGCGCGACGGTGGATACCGGGGCGTGCAATGTACAACGGTTATGGTCCGACAGAAGTATCTATCGGCGTTTCCGTGCAACGATTGTTGGAACCCTTGGGGCATCGCGTATCCATTGGATCGGCAATGGCCAACATGCGGATGTATCTGCTTGATTCGCAGCTACAACCTGTGCCGATCGGTGTTGTCGGCGAAATCTATGTCGGCGGGGTCGGCGTTGCTCGCGGTTACTTGAATCGCCCTGAGCTGACCGATGAACGCTTTTTGCCAGATCCATTTAATGCGATTACAGGTGCGAGAATGTATCGCACTGGTGACTTGGGACGCTGGCGTGAAGATGGGACTGCTGAGTTTGTTAGCCGGCGTGACGATCAAATCAAGCTACGCGGGTTCCGCATTGAACTGGGCGAAATCGAGTCCGCACTCAACGCTTTACCCTACGTACGCCGTTCCGTTGTGGTTGCCTGGGGCGATGATTCGGAATCGCGACGACTCGTGGCGTATGTCGTCCCGGATCATGAATCTTCGGAGAGCACGCAGTCAAAGTTGCAACGTGAACAAGTTGCGAATTGGCGCGAGTTATTTGAAGAATCCCACCGTGCTGCTGGTCCAAAATTGGACCGCGAGTTTGATATTGCGGGCTGGGCGAGTACTTATACAGGGCGAGCGTTGCCGCAGACGGAGATGCGGGCTTGGGTGGACGCTACGGTTCAACGGATTCTTAAATTAAACCCACGGCGTGTTCTGGAAATTGGTTGCGGTACGGGTCTGATCTTGCTCCCGTTGCTCCACACTGTGAGGCATATGTTGGTACCGATATTCTCACTTCTTCACTTGTTGGAATTGAACAGGCGTTGCAGCGATATCCAGAAACGCAATCAAAAGTTCGACTCTACGAGCAAGCCGCTGACGATTTCTCTCAGTTAGGTACCGAGCAGTTTGATGTGATCATTCTAAACTCAGTGGCTCAATACTTCCCGAATGCCGAATACTTGCATCGAGTAATCCAACAAGCCATGACGCGATTGGCACCTGGGGGGAAAACTCTTCTTAGGCGACTTACGGAATCATACTTTACACGAGGCTTGGGCGACTTCAGTAGAGCTCTATCGTGCTGATTCTGACACGGACATGCCGGAATTGCGTCGTCGTGTACTTACTCGAATCGAACGCGAAGAAGAACTGCTCATCAATCCGCTTGTCTTTCGTGAGATCGCTAGGCAGAGTCGGCGCGGTTGTGTCGCAGAGATTCAGCTTAAGCATTTAGAGTGTGACAATGAATTGAGTCGCTATCGCTACGATGTAACATTGCATCTTGATCAGACAGAAACCGTCGTCGACGAGGAACGAATCGATGCCTCAGACCTACGTGCTCAGCCCGATCGTTTGACGGCTTGGATTAAAACTCGACAACCCACTTCAGTACGGCTTGTTGGGCTGACAAATGCGAGAGTGCACGATGCATTTTTGGCTTGGCAAATGCTGCAACAGCCAAACTCGTTCACGAATAAATCGGAGATTGAACAGTTCTTGTCAAGCAACGCCGATCATGGTGTTGAACCCAATGCTTACTTTGCTCTGGCAGACGCGTTGGGTTATGAAGCTGAAGTCACTTGGAATGAGATTTCACCAGACCAATTCGATGTGAAGCTCACGAAATATTCGCATAAGAAACGAGAATCGGCCCGAGAAGTTGTCGCTAAAGAAGGAAGTTCATTAGCGATGTGGGTAGGCAAGACGAATGATCCATTGCGGTGGAAGGCATCTCAACAATCGATCGCAGCTTGGCGCGCTGCGCTGCATGAAAGACTCCCTGATTACATGGTGCCGACGTCGTTTGTATTACTTGACGAGATTCCCTTTACGGTTCAAGGTAAAGTCAATAAAGAGGCATTGCCACCTCCTCCGACGGACCGTCCTGAATGGGCTGGCAACTATGTGGCACCGCGCGATGAGGCCGAAACTGTACTAGTCCGAATTTGGGAGGATTTGTTGGAGGTACGGCCGATTGGAGTCCGCGACAGTTTCTTCGCCCTCGGCGGACACAGTATGCTGGCCGTGCGCATGGTTTCCGAAGTGCAATCGCAAACGGGTAACACACTTCCCTTAGCGGCTTTGTTTCGAAATCCAACGATAGAACATTTGGCAAATATATTGAACGACCCGGCAGCCGCAGCACAAAGCGCTTCATTGGTCCTTTAAACAGCGGAGTTTCTGGAAGTGCTACGCAATTGACTTTGCCGTTATTCTGCATCCATCCTGCGGGAGGCACGGTGTTTTGTTACCGAGAATTCGCGGCTCAATATGAAGGGCGACGCGAAGTTTACGGATTACAAGCGTTGGGAATCGACGGGTTGCATACACCCCATGAAACGCTGGGTGAGATGGCCGCACATTATGTTCGTTCAATTCGCGATGTACAAACGAATGGACCTTATCACTTGCTCGGTTGGTCAATCGGTGGCGTGATTGCTTTCGAAGTCGCTCGGCAGCTCAGAGAACAAGGTGAATCCATTGGACGACTGACTTTGCTTGATGCCGGTTTGCTACCCGGCACCGATGCGATGAAGGACGGCGACTTCTTGCCGCTCATGGCGGCTCTGTTTCCCGGTAAAGAAGCTTTATCGCTTGAAGCACTAAGGCAACTTAGTATGGAAGAGCAAGTACGGTACTTTACGGAGCGTGCCGCTCAAGCCGGAATTGTGCCACCCGGTTATGAGCAACTCAGCGGGCATATCTTTGATGTTTTTCAAGCGAATGTCAAAGCGGTTCATGAGTACCTACCGCAGAAATTTCGAGGATCCATGACGTTGATCCGCCCCGAAGAACAAGCGAAAACTAGTGAGGTGTTTGACGATCCCGTCCTTGGCTGGCGACCCTATGTCGACGCCATCGACGTTCAATATGTTCCCGGCGATCACGCGCATATGCTTCAAGCTCCAGCTGTTCAATCGCTTGTTAGATTGCTTGACCGTAGCTGAAGCAGCGTTGAGCGTTGAGGAGTAAGCGAAGAAGATTGGCATTAAACTCTCTGGCTTACTCCTTACACCTTATCGCTCAAAGCTTTCTGAATTCTGGCGAATTCAGCTACGGTGTACTCCAGCCTCACCCCTCACTCCTCACCCCTTACTCTTCTAGAAATCGATTTGGACGCGGGTGCCGAAGGCATCGGTTTGACTGCTGATCGGATTGAAGTTGCCAGGAAGCGGGAACAAGTCGCGACCATCGACCCAAGAATGAATGTAGTTGAAGACCCATTTGCAATATGGGTTGATGTACCAGTTAAGCCCCGCAGTAAAATCTTGGATCTCACCGCCATTGATCGCTTTGTCACTCAAATCTAAGTACGACCATCGCGCGGCCACTTCCCATGCACCATATCCACCACTACCGAACTTCAAGTTGTGATGAGGAATGACACGATCAATGGCCCCCGCAGCACGATCATACGGACGATGTTCCCCGGTTAAGAAGTAACCGACTTGAGTATAAGCCCCACCTAATAACGCTTGTGGATTGCCACGCTGATCTACGGTCGTACCCATGACTTCGGTCTGCCATGACAATGGCCCTTCGACCATCAATGATTCTAAACCGTAGGTATTGACGGCGCGGACGTTTGCCAATGCACCGGTATCCACGAAGAATGGCGTTCCATTGAACACGTTTGGCAATACTTGCCCCGAGGTTCCGACCGGTGGCGCGGGATTCGACGGGTCAAACTCACCCACGAAGATCTCGGGGATCGTGCGGAATCGCGCTGTGTCGTTCGGCGGCGCATTGAAAAAGTAGCCCGCACCGACATGCCAGTATTCGTCCCCTTTACATCCACCGTAGTAAAGCAAATGCGTTAATCGTCCGGAAAGACCATTGCCTCCGGTCGTACTCAATGAGCTACCAAACTGATCTTGGCCCGTGCGGAAGTAAGACATGGCCCATGTTGTGTTTAAATCATCTGCATGATCATAGAACCCGACCCCGAGATGCCGAAACGGCGTAAACGCTTGAAATAAGAGCGAGCGTTCCATGAATGTGGTGTATCGAAAACTACTTACCACTTCGAGGCTAAACGGTTGCTTCCACTGTCCTACTCGGACATTGCCCAAGATGGGAACCTTCGTCGTTTCCACCCAAAGATCGGTGAAAGTGGGACGGCCAAAGAATCCGAAGTCGAATTGCATGAAGTAATTCATGTTGTCCGCAACGGAACCTTTGGCAGACAAACGCGCGCGGCGAAAGTCGGCGCCGTTTTGAATGCTCCCGAATTGATTGCGTGACTCATCCGTCTGGTTGAACCATACGGCATCTGCTTGAAACACACCGTTGACGGTTACCGAAGGATACTTTTTCTTGGCAGCGTCGGCCGCGTCTAAACGTTTTTCGATCTTCGCTAAGCGACTCTCCAGTGCAGGGTCCTTTGTATCGCCAGAGTCATTTGCAATCTTTGATTCAGGGCTTTTCGCGTCACCTTTGTTCCAGAATCCGGTATAGGCAGCGACGGCGGAGGGATCGAAGAGGCCTTGTGGAGGCTCAGGTTCTTCTGGGTCGGATTCCGTTTGTATTGGTTCAGCAATCTGTATGGGCGAGGTGCTGGGACCGAGCCCACCTTCTATCAGTTGCCCGTAACCCACATGCGAGCCAAATCCAATAATCAACAAGCCGATTAAACGATAATGTCTGTACAGACTATGATGCATTAACACGTTACGAGCCTCCATGCATTCCGATGCCATCCATGGCACCGGTTCCATCGTACGAAAACGTCTTAAGCTTTTAGTCCGATATAGCAAAAGTAAGCATGGGGAAGCGTAGTTAGAACATCACTCGCCAGAAGATGGTCTCTACCTAACGGGAAGTTCAGCGTATGGGTTTGCGCTTTAATGCAAACTCATCTCCCGGTTGCCAGCGCGGCATCGCTTGTTCATCAGCAACGCGCAATCCAACTTGAAACAGGAGTCGGACATCGTCACGGCACCCTCTAAATTCCAATCGTCGCGGTACTCATCGCTCGGTTGATGGTAAGTTGATGCGACCCAAGCGTTGATTTGTTCGCGAGCCCAACCATGTGGTTTACCGATGACTTCAAGGCCCGAATGAAGATAGACGCCGGGCACACCAATCTTCGCCAAGCTGAATTGATCAGAGCGATAGTAGGTTCCGCGATCTGGAAAATGATCTTGAGTGACAATTCGTTGTTGCCATTTGGCCACTTGATTCACATGCTCATCTAAATCGGATTTACCACCACCTATCAATGTCACGTCATGCGTTTTACCTAGAAAGTTAATGCCATCGATGTTAAGTACAGCGGCGTATTGCTCAGGGGCTTGAGGTGGATGATGAGCAAAATACTCCGATCCCAATAAACCCTGTTCTTCCGCCCCCACAGCTGCAAAGAGAATGGTCCTTCGCGGTGCTTTGGGTAGACGACTACATGCTTGGGCAATTGTCAGTAGCGAGGCCGATCCGGAAGCGTTATCAATCGCACCGTTGTAGATGTTGTCTCCCTTTGCATCGCGCGACTCTGCCAATCCGAGATGATCGTGGTGGGCCATAAAGATGACGGTTTGATCTTTAAGTGCCGGATCGCTTCCAGGGAGCTTTGCGAGCACATTTCCCGTTTCTTGCCTTCGAACCGTAGCTGTCAGGTCAACGGAAACTTTGGTTGCTAGGGGCACCGGATGAAAATCTCGGGTTTCTGCTGCGGCACGCAATGCATCCAGATCGAGCCCTGCATGCGCAAACAAACGTTTGGCAGCGTCATTTGTAATCCAACCGCGCACATCAACGCGTGCGTCCTGCAGCTCAGGTAACTCAAACTCTTCTCCAGTCCAGGAAGTTTGAACAACTTGATAAGGGTAACCAGCAGATTCTTCGGTATGAATGATCAACGCTCCTGCGGCACCTTGAGCAGCGGCACTCGCGTACTTGTAATCCCAGCGACCATAATAAAGCCGCCTTTTGCCCGCGAAGAGTTTAGGATCTCCGGCTGGATCGTTGTTCATCATCACAACGATTTTCCCTTTCAAGTTCACGCCTTTAAAGTCATCCCACTGATATTCCGGAGCGGTAATGCCGTAACCAACGAATACTAGCTCGGCATCCTTTACTTGCGTTGAAGCAACCGGTTTACCGCTATTCAAAATGAAATCTTCAAAATGCTTGAGTTGGAACTCTTCATTCCCGTGATGAAACGAAAGCGTTTTGGGATTGTGCGTCGTAACACCAACTAACGGTACGCGCTGAAACCAAGTTCCGTCGGGACCCGCAGGTTCAAAGCCCAATGATTGAAACTGAGCGGCGATGTATTGCTGAGCAAGTTGATCGCCGCGCGATCCAGGCCCGCGCCCTTCGAGAAGATCACTCGCCAAGAAGCGGATGTGTGCACGGAGCGAAGCATCATTGATCTGTTCTGCTGCGGTCTGCCTCGATTCATCGGGTTGCCACTTTTCCGAATTTTGTCCCAAGAGTGACTGCGAGCAGACCAGCGAGCAAACCATGAAAAGGTAAGAAGTTGCGATTCTCAAGGGAAACCTCAGCAAGTGATAGTCAGGCAAGAATGCCAGGTGTCTGAACCAAGCAAAATCTCGAATGGTTCGCAGTTTACGACGGTTCAAGAACCCATTCCATTTGCTGCGAGTATAATAGACGATTCGTTTGTCTTGACGCCATTGAGTGACTTGTTTGAGTGACTTGGGGTCGGTGAGCGGTTTAGGTTTTGACGGGAGTTGGTCGTATGGTCTCCGTTCGAATGGGAAGTTTGTTGGCCATCACTTTACTGGGTACGCTCCCTGTAAGCGCCCAATATCCTTGGCCGGCTCCGGCATGGGGCGGTTTGCGGATTCGTACTCCGTTCTGGAATCTCGACGTCAATCCTTACGAAGGCACGTCTTTCCAAAGTCCTTATGGCGCGTTTAGTGCCTCGCCAGGAGCCTATCCACCCGTTCCACCAGCTCCCCCTTTTCCACCGTTTGGACCCTTTGGTGCCCCGCCCTATCCTTTTGGCTCCGTCCAAGCCGCGCGTCCCATTTATCCTGAGTTGAATTCGCCAAATCCTCAGGAATTAGCTCCGCAGAATACCCGACCTGACCTCAGCATTGACCAAGAAACATTGCCTCAGTTGCTCGGCCAACTGGCGGTGAATGCCGAACAGTTACGTCGCGCTCTGGAACGTCATCCTCAAGGTGAGTCATGGTTGAAGTACCTTGACCCCGCAACGGTACACCAACAAGCAACAAGAGCAATGGCGACTGGCGCTTTAGAGCTGTCGGCTACAGAACGTAGCCATCTCGAATCATTGCTCGGACACTATCGAGCGACTTTGAATAGTCCCGAGTTTCGTTGGGTTGTGTCCTTGCCTGGCTATCAGGAAACCCTACAACGTCTGGATCGTTGGCTTGCCGGACAGGCGAATTCCGCACCGACTCCTGAGACGGGAATCCCTCAATCCACCAATCCACCTCCCCTTCCTCAGCCTCCAGCTTCCGCGACGGCACCCCAACCACCCCTGAGTCCTCAAGTCGAACCGCGTCATCCTGACTCGCGGCTGGAGCAGCTTCCAGCGCCAAATCCTGTGTCGAGTCGTCGAGGAAGCATCTAAGGCGAACGGGCTGGTTGCAGCTTGCAACTTCGCCAAGCCACTCTCCCGCTTGCGGGAGGGTCGGACGCCGTAGCGGCCGGGGAGGGTGTTACATAATCCTCGCGCGAAGCCGCTAAGATCGCGAAGTCAAGGAATCAAAATCGTCTTGCAAAAGCGATTGACGAGGACTCCTGCCCTTCTAAATCTGTCGACAGTAGCTACCTAGCTTGCGAGGTGGCGCTGTCCAACCAAGCGGTAAGGTATAAGCCAGAGTGCATTTCCTCTCGCTTAGTCCTGATACCTTATCGCTCATGGCTTCACATTGATCCTGCGAGCAATGAGGCCAGCGATGTAGCCGGCTTTAAAACCAGCATCAATGTTGACGACGGATACGTTTGCAGCGCAGCTCGTTAGCATGGCCAAAAGGGCCGCAAGTCCACCAAACGCCGCGCCGTAGCCAACGCTGGTTGGAACCGCAATAACAGGATAACCGACATGTCCTGCAACCGCACTCGGTAAAGCTCCTTCCATACCGGCAGCGACGACAGCGGCGCGACAAGGGCGAATGCGCGGCAACGCTTGGAGCAAGCGTTGAGGACCCGCGACCCCGACATCTTGAACGGTAACAACGGTGACATTCATCCAAGCTAACGTCTCGATCGCTTCATCAGCCACATTCTGGTCTGTACTTCCCGCCGTGATCACAGCGACAGGCCCAAATTCACGTGGAGCTGTCAGTTCGGGAATTGGCTGATTCGATAGTCGCAACGTTCTCGCTGAGCTTTGATATCGGTGATGGGGAAACGCGGAAACGATTTGCTCAGATTCAGTTGCATTTAATCTTGTGATCAGAACTTCATTGTTGCCATCTTTCAGAATCCGTTGCGCAACTTCCTTAATTAACTGAGGTGGCTTGCCCGCACCGTAAATCACTTCTGGTAAACCGCAGCGCTGTGTGCGTCCTAAATCAATGGTAGCACCCTCAATGGATTCACTTCTTACAGCCGCTAGCCGTTCAAACGCTTCGTGGGTCGGGGTTTTACCTTGAGCGACTTGTTCTAATAGTTGCCGCAATGCTTCTAGATGCACAATCAATCCTCTCCGTCAACTAACTTCTTTTTTCGTGAACGCGATCCAGCTTTACTTTCGGTCGATGATTTGGGTTTCTCGTCGGACTGATCTGCAAGCGTACCGCGTGGTAATTGTAGTTCAGACTCCAACTTCTTTTTCGCTGCGTCGATGACTTCTTCGGCACCTTTGCGAAGCAAGTTGCCAAGCACTTCGGTTGCTGCATTTGCAAACGAACCGCCCACGCTTTCGTTGGTGCTCGGTGAGCCTTCGGTGTTAATGCCGGATTCGCTTCCAAGGACATCTTCACCGGGCGGTTTGCGTTCGATCACATAGACTGCGTCCGATAGAGTTGGTTTGGGTTTCTGGCGTTCACCTCGACGCACTTTCTCAATCGCTTCGACAAGTCGATTGAATTGCTCAACAGGTCTTTGAAACCACTCCCAACTCCAAATGCGATACAGTTGCCAACCCTGTCCCGTGAGAACTTGTTCGCGCAATCGATCTCGATCTCGCGCAGACCGAGCGTCGCGATAGGACGGTCCATCGACTTCAATTCCCAGGAGATAACGGTCCGGGTCGTTTGGATCGACGACCGCCAAGTCAATAAAGATACCCGCTACACCTACAGAAGTTTGAGTTTGATAACCACGTTGTTGCAATTGTTTTTGTAAGGCGGAAATGAATTGATCTTCAGTAACGCGATCATGTTTTTGAGGCAACTGACCACCGCGCTGAGCAAACTCAAGAAACGCTCGGAACACGGCGGGGCCGCGTCCCGTTGCACGAGTTAAGTCGAGATGTTCGGCACGCAATGAAGAGAAAATTTCGCAGCGTCGTTTGGCGCGTGTCATCAACACATTCAAGCGGCGTTCTCCACCTGACGAGGACACGGGACCGAAGTTTAGATTGACACGGCCGTTCTCGTCAGGACCGTAACCAACAGAAACAATGATCACGTCCCGCTCATCCCCTTGGATGTTCTCCAAGTTCTTGATGAAGAACGGATCTGGAGCACTGGGATCAAAGAACGGCTCGGTTTCGGGATGTTCACGTCGCAACCTCTCGACTTCTTTTAAGACGACATCGCGCTGGGATACCGAAAACGCGCCGACACCCAGGGTCCATTGAGGGTGTGTTTTTGCGTGCTCGATCACGGCTTGCGCGACTGCCTTCGCTTCTTCGAGATTCACACGATCAATAAAACGTCCTTGTTCAATCCAGCGAAACTTCAGTCCGAGTTCGCCATCTCGTTCCGGACTGGGAACGACATAAAGTTGACCATCATAAAACTGTTGATTGGATACTGCGATCAGCGACTGATGCCGACTGCGATAATGCCAACGCAACATTCGTTGTGGCATGTTGCGGGCCATGCACAATCCTAGGATGCTCTCCACGTCACCGGCATGGATCGCGTCGTCATCTGCGTCATCAGCTTCCGCCACATCTCCCACCACAACTCCAAAGAACTGCGTGGGTGGCATCTGTTTGTCGTCACCTACCGTTACCATTTGACGACACCGAGCTGCGGCACCTAGAGCTTCCACCGGCCTCACTTGACTCGCTTCATCAATCACTAACAGATCAAACTCGAGCTTGCCCGGTTCTAAATACTGAGCGATTGATAATGGGCTCATCATCATCACGGGTTTGATGGCTTGTATCGCTGGTCCCGCACGACCCAGCAATTGGCGAAGTGGTAAATGCCTTCGTTTCTTCTGCATCTCAGCGCGGAGCAGTGCCTTGGCTTCGTGCATTCTTCCATCGCGAAGTTGCTGCATACGTTTGAAGTGAACGATCGCAACTTCATTACGGGCAAACGTAATCCGTTTCTGATCTAATGATTGAAACTCATCGATTAGCCGTTGAAACTTACCACCGTCAAAAGTGGCCAAGTCGGGATGTTGCTGCATCAAGTGTCGTAGCAACCCTTCGAAATAGGCAAACCGAAATGAAGTCAGCACTTGATCTAACCCCAATTCACCACTATCCATGCGTTTTACGAACTCGCCCGCTGCAACCTTCGCCGCATTGCTCCGTGAGACGGTGTAATTCTGCCAAGTCTGCAAAGCTTCCGGTCGAGTTTGCCAAGCCACCAATCGTTCGCGAAGATCGACAACGGAGTATTGCTTCATTCCATCTGTGGCTAATGAGGTGGGAGCGCCCGATCCAAACACTTCGTTCAAATCAAACTTGAGGTTCTTGCATAGGATCTGCAAGGCTTCTATGAACTTCTGTAGCTGCGGCTCAACGATCTGTAGGATCGCTTTCAATTCATCGCGGTTGGATAGTCCGGCAAGCATATTGCGAAATCGAGGTGAGACTTCGCACTGTAAGGCTTTTGCATCCCATGCTTCCCAAGCATCGAGTTGCTTCCAATCGGTTAATTTACCTTGCCAAAGCTGACCGAAAGCCATGACGCCAAGTCGATCCCCATCCGCGACCGCCCGTTGGGCTTTTTGGTTCGCTGCGAGGTCATCGAGTAAAGCGAGTGCCTGATCATTCGTTGCCGGTAATGGACCTTTGAGAATTCCCTTCAGCGTTTGCTTGGCATTCCGATAACGAGCACGAAAAATACGAAACCAGGAATTGCCGTAGAGCCGATAAGCTTGACAAGCATCGTCAATATTTGCGTTCCAAGCTGAATCGGTGAAATGGCTCTCCAGGCTCTCCTTTGTTTTCAGCAATGTGCGTCCCGCTTCTGCTAAGCTTCCTACCGTCGCTCGCTGATCATCCCAAACGGTATTGATCAGGGATTGAACATCCGTCTTGGGAGCCGCGACCAATGTCAAAGCGGTTCGCACCAATCGTTCCATGGCGCCAAGCGTGGCGGGCAGGTCATCTCCCAGTTGCTGGGCCAATTTGCGACAATTTTGTGAGAGTTCGTCGAGTGCATTGACAAGCGGTTGGCATAGCGCGACTTGCCGTTCCAAATCCATCGGCAAAATTTGTTCGAGCTGACAGCCACGCCATGGATGCGACTTGGGATGTTCGATTTGTTTCCATGCTTCAACAAACTCCGTCAATGCTTGCGCATGCGATTGATAAGTCTTTTCGCTCCACTGTTCGGCTGAAGCAATTTGGAATGTTGGTAGCGCGGCACCTTCAGTCCTGAGCGAAACCAATTCGGAGATGATTTTGTATGGTGTTAGATTGCTTGGTTGCAATGGTGTGTGAATTCGATCGGCATGTTGATTCAATTGATCGCGAAGTTCTGTGACGCGTTTGATGGTGGCAGCGATTTCGGCAGATTCAACAGGCATACCCAGCGCGGCAGTTCGTTTGACTTCATCCAAGACGATTTTTTTGTTAGCCAAATCGCTATGTAGTTCCAAGCAAAGATCACCAAGGCCGATGTTGGTTAAACGACGTTTGACGACTTGTAACGCTGCCATTTTTTCGGCGACGAATAATACAGACTTGCCGGCACGTACAGCGCCCGCAATCAAATTCGTGATGGTTTGAGATTTTCCAGTCCCAGGAGGGCCTTGGATTACCAAACTCCTGCCGCGACAGATTTCTTCGACAACGATGGTTTGTGAACTATCGCTATCAATCACGTGCATGGTGTTGGCTGGATCTAATAGCGTATCGATTCGTTCCTCGGCTTTACAAAGCGGCGTTGCCGAGGCAAAGCCATCTTGAAGCAAAGCGCGAACCAAAGGGCGATCCTGAAGTTTCATCGAATCCGGCCATGTTGCTGGATCCAGATCGCGATACATCAACAGTTTAGTAAAGGAGAAAAACCAGAGGACAATATCGTTCGGCAGAACTTCCCAGTCATTCTGTGATCCAACCTGTTGTTTCACATCTTGAAAGTACACGCTGGGAGAAAGTTCCTCTGTTTCGGGAACGCCTGGTAGTTGAATACCAAAGTCGAGGTGTAATCGAGTTTTCAACGTGAGATTTGTTTCAATGTCATCTCCCGTGTAAACCAAACTATATCGCACACCTGCCGTGCCGCGTTGAAGTTTAACGGGGATGAGAAGCAATGGCGCGTAGCGCGGCGTGTCACTACGATCTTTTTCAAACCATTTCAGGAAACCGAGCGCTAGATAGAGAACGTTAACACCCTGGTCTTGGAAAGTTGCCGTGGCATCTGTGGCAAGTCCCAATAGCCTGCGGTCAAGTTCGTCTGGCGATAACTCCGTATGTAAGATGTCATCGCTGGTACGGGTCTCTGGTGTATCAGTAATTCCGACGGATGAGGCTAACGCTTTGACCGATTTGGTTGAGGCACGTTTCCGTGTGACACGTTTTGTCTTTTTGGGTGTGCTGTTGTCGGGTTCTTCTGACGGGTTCTCATTCGAATCACTTGTTTGGATTTCAACGAGCTCGCCTTGTTCAAAACGCATTGACTTGCTTTCGGAGATCAGCGTCCGAAAGACTTGATCTGCAGACTCGTCTTTAATTTCCACTGACAGACCGCGCGAAGGATCTCGAGCCGTATTCAACAGGCGGTTTTGCGTTGAGAGTTCCAAAAGTTCTCTTCGCGCTAACTCAAGCTGTTTGAGCAATGGGTCGCTGGCATTCATGAATGGATTACTACCGGAATGGGCAGTCTGTTGAAGGGCGAGTTGCCCGACGAGAACTCGTCGATCTGTCGCCTGCGCGTGGCCGATGGAGGCTGCACAGTTCGGAATAGTCTATGAAGAAGCGACTGCAGAATGGAGTGGGCTAGGCACCGTAACCGCGTGGATGATGTTGATGCCAGTTCCAAGCGGTGGCCACGATTTCCTGGATTTCTGTATACTTTGGCACCCACCCCAATTCGGCTTGCGCTCTTCTGGCATCAGCAACTAATTGCGAGGGATCACCAGGCCGACGTGGTCCATTGACTTCCGGAATGGCATGACCAGTGACTTTACGGCATGCCGTAATCACTTCGCGCACACTGTATCCACGACCGGTTCCTAGGTTTAAACAAATGCCAGTACCCGGTTGCAGACGCTCTAAAGCTCGTAGATGGGCATCTGCCAAATCATTTACATGAACATAGTCTCGAATACATGTACCGTCCGGTGTTGCATAATCGTTGCCAAAGACCGTGATATGCGGTCGTTGGCCTAATGCCACTTGCAACACGATAGGGATTAAATGCGTTTCTGGATCGTGATCTTCACCGATCTCACCCGAAGGATCTGCGCCGGCAGCATTAAAGTAACGTAAGGCCGCATAACCTAATCCATAGGCATGGGCATAATCCGCTAACGCGCGCTCAATCACGAGTTTCGTAAAGCCATAGGGATTGATGGGATGCTGCGGGGTGTCTTCGCTGATGGGGATTCGTGTGGGTTCGCCATACGTGGCGGTTGTACTGCTGAAAACAAACCGTTTAACATCCGCATCACGCATCGCTTCGAGAAGTTGAAGGGTAGCGATGACGTTGTTTTGATAATACATGCTCGGATCGGAAACCGATTCGCCAACTAAAGCATATGCGGCAAAATGCATGACAGCATCAATGCGTTTATCTCGCAGAAGTTGCCGCACGCGGGAACGATCGTTTACATCGACTTCAAGGAGTCGTCCAGATAATGCGGCAGCGCGGTGACCGCGCGATAGATTGTCGAGGATCCACACTTGATGCCCCGGCGCGATCCAGCAGACGCGCTGCGTGTGATCCAACATAGCCGGCGCCCCCTACAATCATAATATTCATGGATGCTTTCCTCATCGTGCGCCGCTATCGACATCAGAACCCGCATAGTTTAGGAAATCTTTTAGCGCCGGGTTAGGTGCGGACGATGTTCCTGGGAATCAAAGGTGGTTGGCTTGTTTCGAATCATGGCATACGACGGATCGAAATAATTCTTTCCACTACACTGTGTTTGTCGAATCGGCCCATTGATCAAAGATCTTCAACCGAGCATTCGGTTTCGCACATTGTGAAGGAACAATCATGGCACGTCCGACAAAGCTGCAACAGTTGCGCCAAACCGGATCACCTGCACCGACTGCCCCTGCGGCAGAAGCTCATTTAGAAGACTTTCTGGGTTACTTAAGAAGTGAGTGTCATCTGGCAGACAACTCAGTGTCGTCGTATGGGCGAGATTTAAAGAAATTCTTCCTGTGGATTGGCAAGCGGAAGCCACGTGATTTGACCGTGGGTGATTTATCACACTACGTAGGTCACCTTCGTGATGTGTGCGCTTTGGCCCCCTCGTCGGTGGCTCGAAACGTTGTCGCCGTGCGAACTTTCTATAAGTATCTTCAACTGCAGGGTGTCACTCGCGAGAACCCAGCTGACCTGCTTGTAACACAAAAGCTTTGGGAGCGCGTGCCGCATGTTCTGGCGCCGAAACAAGTGGACGCTCTGCTCTCAGCACCTCGGCCAACCGATCCTTTTTGGCAACGAGATCGCGCGTTGTTGGAAGTCCTCTATGCAACAGGATGTCGTGCGAGCGAGACCTGTCGGTTGAAGATGCGTGATGTCATGTTGGCCGAATCGCACGTAAAGTGCGATGGCAAAGGAGGAAAACAGCGGATCGTGCCGTTGGGGCGTCAAGCGGTTGAAGCGATTCAGAAGTACTTGCAGGAAGTTCGTCCAACGCTCGCCACCCGCGCGCTGCAAGGACCACCGGAGAATCTATTTCTGACGCGGACCGGAAAAAGACTTGGACGTGAACAGCTTTGGCGCTTAGTCAAACGCTATGCTCTGCGAACCGGAGTCGATCCTGATATCAGTCCCCATAGCCTGCGACATAGTTTCGCAACACACCTCCTGGCGGGTGGGGCCGATTTACGACAGGTCCAAGAGCTCTTAGGACACGCGAGTATACAAACGACTCAGATCTATACGCATGTAGATCGTTCGCGATTACAAAAAGTTCATCGACATTTTCACCCTAGGGCTTAGCTGGACAGCGCCACTTCGTAAGCCACCCGCCCGCTTGCGGGAGGGTCGGACGCCGTAGCGGCCGGGGAGGGCCTTACATAATCCTCGCGCGAAACAAGTTTTTTCGTGGAAAAGCACTAGCGGGTCACCCGACGTTTAGACAAGATGGGGCCGGTAACCTGGGTTAAGGAGTATTCGTTGAGCACGATTGAAATCCATCCGTCTGCCGAAACACAAGGGGATCCGCAGGACCGAAATCCTTTGCGAGTATCTGGGCCACGGCGATTGCGTAAAGACTACTTAATCGTATTCGTCTCGTTTCACATCCTGGCTCTGCTTGCATGCGTGCCATGGTTGTTTTCGTGGACAGGCGTCGTGACCTTTGTCTTGGGGGTGCTAATCTTTGGTCAGCTTGCCATTCCCATCGGCTACCATCGTTTGCTCACGCATCGTAGCTTCAAGGTGCCGAAATGGTTTGAACGCACGCTGGTCACTTTCGCGTTGTGCGCCGCGCAAGAAACGCCTGCGAAGTGGGTTGCGTGGCATCGCATGCATCACCAGTACTCCGATGAACCGGATGATCCGCATACCCCCACAGTCAGTTTCTTTTGGGCGCATGTGAATTGGCTTGTGCATGATTCTCGAAGCAAACTACAGACGTATAACCTTTACGAGCGCTATGCACGAGACATTTTAAAAGACCCTTACTATCGCTGGGTTGAGAAGCTTCCGATTCCTGCAGGCATGTTCTTCTTGGTTCATGCAGCCGTATTTGCTGCGGTGAGCTTCATTGCCGGAGGATTGTTGTTTGGTTGGGGCATGCCAGCGCTGCAATTCATGCTCAGCATCATCGTGTGGGGTGTGATTTTGCGGACTGTTTATGTGTGGCATATCACATGGTCAGTCAATTCCCTATCTCATATCTTCGGTTACCGAAATCATGAGACCCGTGACGATAGTCGGAACAATTGGTTTGTGACATTGCTCACGGCTGGCGAGGGTTGGCACAACAACCACCATGCAGATCCCACAAGTGCAACGGTGCAGCATCGCTGGTGGGAGATCGATTTGAACTACTATGTGATCAAGATCTGGGAGTGGATGGGATTGGCGACCAATGTCGTTCCTCGCAGCGATCAAAGACGGCACAGTCACATCGCGCCCGACCAGACATCGTAGCCACTAGCGTCAGTGCGCAAGCACTACGGTGATTGAAAAATGTTATCACCGTATGGCTGCTCAAGCGTCAGTGCGCAAGCACTACGGTGATTGAAAAATGTTATCACCGTATGGCTTGCGCCATGACGCTTGATACACCGTATGGCTTGCGCCATGACGCTTGATTCACCGTATGGCTCGCGCCATGACGCTTGAGAACTGCGCGGTATCACATAGTTGATAGCAGCGCCATAGTGCACGCGGATGATGAAAGAAGCTTTTCCATAAGCTTCCTTTCAGCGTGTTGGCGATGGACCCGTCTCGATGCAGGTATCCAAACCATTCTCCATGTTTTGGGTCACCGAACCTCTCAAAACTCCAATTCAGGACGAGTTCGTGCCAGAGACGATAACGGTCTTCTCCCGTTAGTATCCAAGCATAAAGCGTCGCGATCAGCGCTTCGTCGTGCGGCCACCAAAACTTCATGTCGTGCCAGTATTCTTGTACTGGTTTGTTGTGAACATCACGAAAGTAGAAGATACCGCCATATTCCTCGTCCCAACCACGTTGCCACATCCAATCCAAAATTTGGCAACCTAAAGCAATCCACTCGGTTTGTTGTTGCGTGTGACCCTCATCCATCAGCATCCATGCGCATTCAATCGCATGACCGGGGTTAAGAGTTCGCCCATCAAAATGATCAATGAGAACTCCATTGGGGCCAACGGTTTCCATCAGGCATTCCAACTCGGGTTTTACAAACCAGTCACGAATCTCATGGATAGCCTGTTGCATCATGGTCAGGTGCTGTGGTGCAAGACAGCCATGTTTGCGCAACTCTTGCCCGGTTGCTAGTGTCATTAGTCGCGGTGACAAACCGAGCATGGGACGATGCTGAGTAAACTTCGGTGGCATGCGGCCCGAGCTGAAATTCCAATCGAAGAACTGTTCGAATAGTGCTTGGGCACGAACCTTCGAACGGTCCTGTTGAGTGATATTTGCATGGGCCGCAAACGCAATCGCTGCAAAGCATTCGCTGAATGCATAGCGTCGTTTGCGGATCGGTGTACCATCGCGAGCGACGTGAAAGTACATGCGGCCATCTTTGTCAAATCCGAAACGGTCTAGAAAATTCAAGCCGTTATTAGCCCACTCCAGCCACTCGGACTTCGCTTCGACAGACTGGTATAGAGATAGCAACATCCAGCTCATTCGGCCTTGTGCCCAGACTGACTTGTCCGAGTCCACAAGGGTTCCGTCGCGGTCGAAACAGTGGAGAAAACCGCCAAATTCCTGATCCACGGCGCGAGGAAACCAGAAGGGAACGCAATCTTCTAGAAGCGCTGTGAGGTAAAAACTTCGCAGTTGACGAAGCGTTTCAATGGACATTTTGCTTGGGTTTTCGGAAGGGATTAAGGGGATGGTAGTACGATTTTGGTCTCGGTTTGCCTAAACTAGAAGATTCCCGCCCCTTGTTAAATGGACCCTCCCGAGGATAAGCCGCTTGTCTGCTTTTTCACCACCCTCGCCACGATTCCGTACGATCATTTCGACGCTGTCCTTTTTGATCGTTTTCGGCTTTGGTTGGCTACTTTCGGTAACATCGCATGCCGCGGACCCGGCGGTCGATTTTACACGCGATATTCGGACAATCCTTTCCAACCGTTGCTTCGCTTGCCACGGACCCGACGCAGAAGAGCGTAAAGGCGGATTGCGCTTGGATGATCGCAATAGCGCCATTGCTCCTGCTGAATCCGGGAGCCACGCGATCACGCCAGGAAATATTGAGACAAGTGAATTGATTCGAAGAGTGATGTCGTCGGATGAAAGCGACCGCATGCCACCACCTGAGTTTGGTAAAGCGCTGACGGAACGAGAAGTCAAATTGCTGCAGCTTTGGATCAAAGCGGGGGCCAACTATGAGCCTCACTGGGCCTATCGTCCGCTTGCAAATCCCGCTTCACACCGAATCACGTTGCCAGATGAACCCGCGTACCGAGCATGGTCGCGCAATCGAGCCGACGAATTAGCACTGGAGAAAATGCTATCGCTGCAGTTCGTTCCATCAGCACAAGCCGATCGTCGAACGCTAATTCGCAGAGCGACGCTTGACCTAATCGGTTTGCCGCCAACACCCGAACAAATGGACGCTTATTTAGAAGACAATCGTCCCAATGCCTTTGAACGTTTAATTTCCCGCCTCCTGGCCGACCCCGCCTACGGCGAACACGCAGCAAGGAGTTGGTTAGACCTTGCACGCTATGCAGATTCGGCCGGCTATGCAGATGATCCACCACGAACCATCTGGGCTTATCGTGATTGGGTGATCCGCGCTCTAAACGCCAATCAACCGTTTGATGCATTTACTGTTGATCAACTTGCAGGAGATCTGCTGCCCAATCCAACCGACGAACAGTTAATTGCCACGGCATTTCATCGTAATACGTTAACGAATAACGAAGGTGGAACAAATGATGAAGAGTTTCGAAACGTAGCCATTGTTGATCGGGTGAATACGACGATGGCAGTATGGCTCGGTACGACGATGAACTGCGCACAGTGTCACACGCATAAGTATGATCCGATTTCTCAAGAAGATTACTTCAGGGTCTTTGCCATCTTCAATCAAACCGAAGACGCAGATCGTCGCGACGAAAGCCCACTGCTCGAAGTATTCACGGATACACAGAAGCGAAAAAAACAAGCGCTCATCGTTGAACAAGCTGATCTAAGGAAGACTTTAGACACATCCACTCCTGAACTTGAACAAGCTCAACTCGATTGGGAACAATCGCTCCCCGAGAGTGTCGTCTGGGAATCACTCGTTGCTCAAACCACGGATGCAAAGGAGAGTAGCAAACTCGAAGTTGATGAAGATGGTTTTATAAACGTCAGCGAACCAGCCAAACAGGATACGTTTACATTGACCTTCACTTGCCCTGACGGTGATTTGGTTTCAGGACTGCGACTGCATACGGAACCGGGGAACAATTTTGTGATCACGCAGATCACAGTGGAGCAAGTTGATGATGAGAAAGCCAATCCGGTCACGATCAGGAAAGTTATCGCTGATTATCAGCAATCAGACTTTCCCCCAGAGGGCGTTCTCGACAAGGATACGAACAAGACAGGTTGGGCCGTCGGAGGCTCGCAGCAGAATCCACATCAGCTCGACATGCTGCTCGACAAACCACTGCAAGCAAGTGCTGGCCAGAAATTGCGGATCCATATCGCGCAGCATTCTCAATACGAGCATCATCTCTTGAAACGTTTTCGCATCGAGTTTACTCGCGATGCTTCACTCGCCGCACTGATGGATGTCCCCTTCGATATTAGGGCGATTGTTCGTACTCCAGTCGCGGATCGAAAAGCAGAAGAAAGCGTTCGACTGGCAAAACACTTTCGTCAAAATGTGGCTACTTCGCTAAAGCCACAAAGAGAAAGATTGCTTCAAGTCGAAAAAGAATTGGACGGAATTAAGCCGATTACTTCGGTACCCATCCAACGGGATTTGCCGGAGAAAAAACGACGAGTCACTCGGTTACAGCGACGCGGAAATTTTATGGACTTGGCTCAAGAAGTCACGCCAGGTGTTCCTCCAAATCTCAACCCCGGCCAGCAAGCGGTTGAAGTCAAAGATCGACTGCAACTCGCAAGTTGGTTAGTCGACGCTCGAAATCCGCTTACCGCACGTGTGATTGCCAATAGGCAATGGGAAGCGATTTTCGGTCAAGGACTGGTCAGAACTAGCGAAGAGTTTGGATCTCAAGGCGAGTTGCCAACGCATCCAGAATTGCTTGATGCCCTCGCTTGGGACCTTCAACAAGGCGGTTGGGATCTTAAGCGAAGCCTCCGCGAGATCCTTGTGTCTTCCGTCTATCGACAATCGGCTGTTGCAAAACCAGATCAGCTAGAACGAGACCCTGAAAACCGTTGGTTGGCGCGCGGGCCTCGTGTGAGATTGACTGCGGAGATGGTACGCGATCAAGCGCTAGCTGTCAGCGGATTACTTGATCGACGCCTAGGGGGAGCACCGGTACGTCCTCCGCAGCCGAATATGGGTGTCAATGCTGCCTTTGGAGGCGCAGTCGATTGGCAACCTAGCCAAGGAGGAGATCGATATCGTCGTGGTTTGTACACGACTTGGCGACGTTCGAATCCCTATCCTTCAATGACCACGTTCGATGCACCGAATCGAGAAGTCTGTTCGCTCAAACGTGATCGCACCAACACTCCATTACAAGCGCTCGTAACGTTGAACGACCCTGTGTATTTGGAAGCGGCACGCGCACTTGCGATCGATATCCTGAGAATCAAAGACCAGGATCTTCGCATCGAGTCGATCTTTCAAAGATGCCTTCAGCGTGCTCCCAGCTCTGCAGAGCAATCGGCAATCGAACGACTGTTAACTGATCTTGCTGGTGAAAAACACACCGCTGAGGTGCTTGCGAAGCTGACGTCTGCAGCGAAGTATCCCCAAGCATCACAAGATGAAACTCCTATAGAAATAGCGCGTTGGATGATTGTGGCGAATGTCATGCTCAACCTTGATGAAACATTGATGAAGCGTTAAAGCGAAAAGGCAAGACGATTATGGATTTGCAACAACGTTGGCTTGAACACCGCACACGTCGCTGGTTTTTACGCGATATGTCACTTGGATTAGGTGGGATCGCGCTCCAGCAATTAAATGGAAACGGTATTGCGCATGCCGCACCAGGAGTACAACCGATAGATCCGCTCGCGCTAAAATCACCTCATTTTGCCCCTCGTGCGAAGCGAATCATCTATCTTCATATGACAGGCTCGCCGCCTAACCTGGACTTGTTCGATCACAAGCCGGAGTTGGTCAAGCTCGATGGTCAAGACTGTCCGCAGTCGTTTTTGGAAGGAAAACGATTTGCGTTTACAAGCGGAACTCCAAAACTGCTTGGTTCACCGAGAAAATTCGCGCAGTATGGGGAAGGTGGTCTCTGGATGTCAGATGCCATTCCTCATCTTCATGAAGTGGCCAATGAACTTTGTTTCGTTCATTCGATGCACACGGATCAATTCAATCATGCGCCTGCGGAACTGCTGCTCTATACCGGATCACCGCGATCAGGACGTCCATCGCTTGGTTCATGGGTAACTTATGGATTGGGGTCTGAGAATGAGAACTTACCATCATTCGTCGTATTGATTTCCAGTGGCGTTCAGCCCAACGGTGGAAAGAATTCTTTCGGAAGTGGTTTTCTGCCGTCTGTGTACCAAGGCGTGCAATGCCGCTCCCAGGGTGATCCGGTGCTTTACGTGACGGATCCAGAGGGAATGGATCGCGCTACTCGCCGGCGCTCTTTGGATGCCATTCAAGAATTGAATCGCATTCAAGCAGAAGAGATGGGGCATCCTGAGACTTTGACCCGTATTGCTCAGTATGAACTCGCCTTTCGGATGCAGATGTCTGTACCTGAAGTGATGGATTTGAATCGCGAACCAGCCCATGTGTTGAAGGCTTATGGTGCGGAGCCTGGAAAGTCGAGTTTAGCGAACAATTGTCTCTTAGCGAGGCGTTTGATTGAATCCGGTGTGCGGTACGTGCAGTTGTTTGATTGGGGCTGGGACTTTCACGGCACGAATCCTGGCGAGGATATTCGCGATGGGCTGACAAAAAAATGTGCCACGATGGATCGACCCCTTGCCGCTTTGATTAAGGATTTGCGCGCGAGAGGTCTGTTGGATGAGACGTTGATTGTGTGGGGAGGAGAGTTTGGTCGCACACCGTTTCGAGAAGGTCGTACGGCCAAAGGTGCCGTGCTGGGACGCGATCATTATCCGGATTGTTACACGATGATGCTTTGTGGTGGTGGTGCGAAACCGGGATTTTCCTACGGCGCTACCGATGAACTTGGATTCTCTGTCGTGGAGAATGGTGTGCATGTTCATGATTTGCAAGCGACGATCTTACACTTGCTTGGGTTTGATCATGAACGCCTCACCTTCCGTTTCCAAGGTCGTGATTATCGATTAACCGACGTGCATGGCCGTCTCGTTCGAGAACTCGTGGCATAGGCGTCCCGCCTGTGAAGAAGGAGTAAGCATTGAGCGAGAAGGAGTAAGCCAGAGAGTTTAATGCAGCCTTTTCGCTTACTCCTAAGAATCTCAAATTTCAAACTTCTTCTGAAGTGTGGCCACTTCAGCTACGGGATCGCTCCTCCGTAGCTGAATTCGCCAGAATTCAGAACTTCAAACTTCAAACTTCAAACTTCTGAAGTGTTGCCACTTCAGCTACGAAAGTGAGGTACGCCTATCCCACTAGCGAGCGTAAGGGGGCAACGTTTGTTGCAACTCTTGTTGTTCGTGCAAGCGAATGCTGCAAGGATCGTCAACGATGTGGGCCACGAGTGCGATGACAATCTCGTCGCGGCGGTTCTCGTTCGTGTGTCGCTGAAACAAATGTTTGATCACAGGTACTCGGCTAAGTCCTGGAATCCCTGACTTCTGATTGTTCGAGCTGTCTTTGATTAGTCCGCCGATCACGATGCCGCCACCGTCGGGTAGTAAGACGGTTGTGTTAACTTCTGTCGTATCTTCTTCAGGTAGTCCTGAAGCAGGATTGATGCGGCCCCCTGATACCTTTGGCCTTACTTGCATCAAGATGCGTCCATCATCACTGATAACAGGGGTAACGGTGAGGACTACCCCGAGATCTAGGAATTGAACATTTTGAAGTGTTGCGGTTTGTGTCGTGGTGGTCACAAAATATCCGAGTTGCGAACCAATCTGGATTTTGGCTTCCTGTCGATTCACGACTAATACTTTGGGACTCGCCAAAGTCCGCGTTGTGCCCATCTGTTGGATGAGCTGAATCAATGAATCTAAATCGGTACCATCGATACCTAAAGCAAGTCCGGGACCGGTTGATTCGGCGAAGCCGGTTGATTTGAAAGATATCTCAGCACCGCTTGCGCGTGCTAACGCTGTAAGATTCACGCCGTGTTTGATGGAATCATTTAAAGCGATTTGCAGCACATGACTTTCGATCAATACTTGGCGCGGAGGCTGATCGACTTGTGCCAGGTATTCTTCAACACGGTGAATGTGCGCCGGCAAGTCTTCGACGACCAATGTTTCCTGCGTGCGACGTTGATCGGAGGGGCTGCTTTCCGTGATAAACGCTTGACCTGCCGAACTCAACAATCCGGTCACAACACGCTCGATATCGCTAGCAGATACAAAGTTCAGGGGAAAAACGCGAACCTGTCTTCCTTGAATTCGAGGGTCCATGCTATCGGCTGACTTAACGCTTGTCACAAAAAGCACATTGCCTTGGCGATGCCATGCAAGTCCATTCACGGTCAAGATGGCGTCGAGCACTTCATCTAGCTTTGCAGATTGAAGCGACACGGTCACTTTGCCTTGGACGTCTGGACCGAGGACGAGGTTCAGCCGATGGTATTCCGCAATCAGCTGTAGTAGTGCTGGGAGGTCGGCACCTTGAGCGGTCAAATTGACGGCTTCGCTTTCACCGGCCAATGTCACTCCGGCCTCAGGCTTGGGCGACGGTAACTCCGTAATCGCTTGGGGTACGGGTGCCAGAGGTGGAGCAGGTACTCCAGGACCATTTACGAGGGTTGTCTTCGGAATCGCTCGCCGACTCTGCGCGCAGACCTGACCGATCGGGGCGAGGGCGCCCAGAATTGCAAGCATTGCGATGATGGTCGGGATTCGATTCACACAAACTCCAAGACGAAGCCGCTGTCTGCATCGTCGCTGAAATCTGTATCGTCCGAAGAGCTTACCCAACCAGAAAATTTTTCCGTCAATCAGGAGAATTCAGGCAGAGTTTGTCGAGGGGTTCGATTTACTTTTACTTAAATTGGGGAGGGGTGTGCGGTAAACACGTGCTTCGGTTAAGATATCTAGAGATTTGCAAGCATCATGCGTCAGAAGAGCATTTCAGAATGTCAGCAACCACACCTGTTTTGGAAGTGACTCGTCACGGAACCACGCTTGTACTGAAGATCTGTCGCGAACAAATGCGTGAGTTCGATGTCGTCCAAAGCGTGAAGGAAGCCATGTTGGCAGAGGTCCAAAAGCAGCAGCCTGTGGTGGTTGTTTTGGATTTACGCGCGGTGCAGTTACTCGGGAGCGTTGCGTTTTTGGCATTCTTGGCGGTACGCCGGCAGCCGTCGGTCAAGCGTGTGATCCTTGTAGAGATGTCCGACCTCGTCCACGAGCTATTTGCGATCTGTCGTTTGATTCCTACCGAAGGGCATTCGCAAGCGCCCTTTGAAACGGCTCGGACGGTTGAAGCGGCGCTGGAGTTCAAGCTTTAGCTTGTCCGAAATAACGTTTGCGGAAGAGATCGGCTAAAGCCTCCACACCAGCGCTGGAGTTCAAGCTTTAGCTTGTCCGAGAAATGCGAAGAGGGCGCCTGAAGGCTTCACTCCAGCGCGACTACTTCACAACCCCCTCAAGCTTAGCTTCCAATTCTCTTAAGCGATTACGAAGTTGGTCGCGTTCCTGGAGCAGCTCATCAATGCTATTCAAATGATGCTGCATCTCCGACAGTGGTTTGCCGGTGGTTGCATACTTACCTGTTTCTAAGTAACCACTTAAAGAGCCAACTGCAGCGGCAAGCTGTGCGTCATGCTCTTCATTCCGCAGAGCATCGACCGATCGATCCGTCGTCAATACTCTATCCGAAGTCCGTCCAATACTGCGTTTTTCGCGAGCTGCGATTTCTTCCACGCTCGAGGGAACATAAAAACCCTCATTAGGATCAACACCCCATGAGATCGCATTGGGATCTCGTTGCAACGCGCGACCTTTCGCTGTGGTCAATAGACCGACGGTTAAGCGAAGACTCTTTTGGCCTTCACCAAGTGGAACGAATGTTTGAATTGTCCCTTTGCCAAAACTTCGCTCGCCAACGACGACTGCTCGGTCTTGCTCTTGTAGGGCGGCAGTGATCACTTCGGCGGCTGATGCCGTATGTGCATTAATAAGCACCATCAAAGGAACATCTGGGAAGGGCGCACTAGGGTTTGTGCGTAATGGAGTATCAAGTTCTTGGCGGCTTTTGATGTCTGCTACAGGGACATCGCTCATGAAACAGCTTGCGACATCGATCATTTCATGAAACAGTCCTCCGCCACAACCACGTAAATCGATGACGAGCCCCCGCAATCCATTTCCTGTCAACTCAAGTACCGTGCGCCGAAACTCTTTTGCGAGATTCTGACTGAAACTGAGAATGCGGATATAAGCGATTCCATTTGACTGATCGATCCAGTAGCTCCACTGATCATCAGGCTTCAGATCCCAGCCTTGAATCATTGGAATCTCAACATGACCACGCGTCATGGCAATGTTCTTTTCATCCGCATTCACATCCACCTTCATCGAAAGGGTCAGGTCAGTACCAACGACACCACGGATCATTTTGGCTGCTTCCGCAACATTGCTGACTT
This sequence comes from Ottelia alismoides, assembly GCA_037367405.1. Lineage (NCBI taxonomy): Eukaryota > Viridiplantae > Streptophyta > Magnoliopsida > Alismatales > Hydrocharitaceae > Ottelia > Ottelia alismoides. The sequence goes on along the minus strand of JAZKJV010007726.1, from coordinate 370,504 downwards.
GCGTGCCATCAACTCTGATAAGAATTTCTCCAGGCTGGATGCCCGATTTTCTTGCCGCTGAATTTGGAAGGGTTTGCGCAACGACGACTCGCGATTCCTCTTGTTTAAGCACGACGCCAATTCCCGCCATCCGTCCTTCAAGGTGTTGGCTCAGAGTTCTAAACTCTTCAGCAGACATCAGCTGTGAGTGCGGATCACGTAGGGCTTCTAGAATTCCACGAATGGCACCTTCTTCGAGTTTTGCCGCATCGACGGGAAGCGCCGAGAGGTTTTCGATCCGCTCCAATATCTCGGTGATGACTTGGCTTCTTGGCTTGGCTTCGTTCGCAACTTCGCTGGACAATACTTTCGAATTCGGTGCTTGCGGAGCATTTCCGATTGGCGTAGGTGTTTCTGCGATCGCGGGCTCTAAGACTTTGTCTTGTGGAATCACTTGTGGTTGGGATACAGGTTTCCCAGCCGGTTGATCATGGAGGTCTGGTGGTGCTGCAGTGATTACTTTCGGTTCGCTGATAGCGATGACGCAGCTTGAAGCAATGACGAATCCGCTGACGAACAATGCATGTGATACTTTCAAGCCACCCCGTTTTTGATCGGGATTGAGAACAACCGCGAGCCGATTGCTCAATCGTTCCTTGCGACCCATTGCAAGTGCCAGGGAAGTGTCCCATTCCGTTTTCGGGATGCGGCTCGTAATCGTCAACAACTCAGATGCATACTCTTCCGGTGAGACCCCTGCTTCCATAACGCAATCGTCCGCTGCATGTTCTTGCTCCGTTCGAAGAAGCGACAACGCGTACCAAGCGAGCGGGTTGAACCAATAAACAGAACGAGCAAGTTGGCCGATCAATTGTGTTACATAATCGAGGCGGCGCACGTGAGCGAGTTCATGGAGCATCACTAACCTGCGGCGCTCGAAGCTCCAATTGGCAGCTTGTGCGGGCAACAACAATACCGGTGCTCGCAAGCCCCAAGTCATAGGCAGGCATGCCACGTCTGTAATGCGGCCATCGAGCTTTCGACCTGGACACAATTCCGCAGCCAAAGACGCTAATTGCAAAGCCAGCGGCGCGGGTAAGGGTTTGGAGTTTTGATAGAGCCCTCGTAGCCGAAGGAATCCAAGTGCCACTGGAATGAACGTGATCACGATTCCAAACAGCCATACCCAAAGACACAACTGAACCAATCTGGCTTGTGCAAACTCCATAAAGTCCGTCCACCAAATCCAAGCTGAACTGTGAGACTCAGGTTCTGCTGTGAGTAACTGAAGGGTTGATTCCGCATTGACTACCACCGGCGCTTCTGCATCGGCGGTAACAACCTGCGTTTGAGGAACCGATACATAGGGGAATGCGCCAGCTGAAGCACTTTCAGTCGTTATAGATGCAGGGACGGTGTTACCAGCTTCAGCTACATATATATTCGAATGCTTGGGCCCTGATTTGCCGATAAAAGTCGACCACGAAGATGGTAGTACACGCCATGCTGGGAGCACGAACGTGATCATCGGTAGCACCAAGCTTCCGAGCATTGCGAGCACCAGTACAAAGTGGCGCGTTGCCGCACTTTGACGCCGAAAAAACAAAGTCAATAAACCAACCGCGCTGAAGAACGCGAAAGAACGTATTGCAAACGTCAGGAGTACAATCGGATCCATCTCACTCCAAATTGCCCAAGTGAATTGTGGATTCATTCTTTTTTTGCCTTTCGTGCATCTTGAATCAGTCCAACAAGTCGTTTTAGTTCAGCGTCGCTCAGGTCTTCAGACGCTTCACCAAGATGGGCGGCAACGGCTCGCTCGAGTGAGCCGCCAAAGAAAACATCGATCACGCGTTGCAAAGCCGATGGACCGGCCGTCTCTCGCGGTCGAAGAGGTTTGAAAACATACGTTTGACCACGTTGCTCGTGGCTCAAGTGGCCTTTCTCTTCCAATATTCGCAGTAATGTTCGAACGGCAGTCTTCGAAGGAGGATCGGGTATGGCCGCTGTCACTTCTAGCGCAGTGGCCTCCCCTTTCGCATACAGAACATCCATGATCTGCCTCTCGCGACGACTTAAATGCTGTTCACTTCTCTTCACGCTGGAACCTCGATAGAGAAATCGCCTGAACACCAACTTTCTTGGCTCTCTTGCCAAGTCATTTCACGATCCGGTTAAATTTTTAACCAGAGGAAGGGGCGGCGTCAAGTTAATTTTTTAACCACCGTGAATCTGTCGTCGATTTGAGTTATTATCCTGTACGGCTGTTCCCCCTTCCCCCTCCCATCCTGAGATTTCTTTTATGCGCATTCTCGCAACAACCTGTTTCGCCCTTTGTCTATGCTTCCCTACGTATTCCACCGCTCAAGACATTGCGGCTGCGCATGATGCCATCAAGCCTGTTCCGCGAGATGCAAAATGGATGACTCGCCATGACATGATGAATAAGCGGGTGAAGGAAGGAAACGTCGACCTCGTATTCATTGGCGACTCGATCACGCAGGGGTGGGAAGGCCGAGGTAAGGATGTGTGGAAAGAGTTCTATGGCAATCGCAACGCGGTCAACTTGGGCATTGGCGGTGATCGCACACAGCATGTCATTTGGCGTTTACAGAATGGCAATTTAGAAGGGGTCACTCCAAAACTTGCTGTGATCATGATTGGCACGAACAATTCGGGAACGAATAAACCGGAGGAAATTGCCGACGGTGTCAAAGCGATCATAAAAGAACTGCAATCGCGAACACCAAACACCAAGATATTATTGCTTGCGATCTTCCCTCGCGGCGCGAACAAAGACGATGCACGTCGTCAGGTGAACGAGCAGGCTAATCAAATTATTTCCAAGTTCGCGGATGGCGATAAAGTTCACTATCTCGATATCGGTCCAAAGTTTTTAGAAGCGGATGGCACGTTGACGAAAGAGATGATGCCCGATTTGCTACACCTCAATGAAATGAGTTATCGGATTTGGGCTGAATCTATTGAACCAACGGTTGCCAAGTTAATGGGTAGTGGCTCGTGAAGTATGCAGAGCTGCATTGCAAGACGAACTTTTCGTTTCTCGAAGGTGCTTCGCATGCAGACGAGCTCGTAACGCAGGCTCATGCAAACGGCTATGCGGCATTAGCAATTACTGATCGCAACTCGCTTGCTGGAGTTGTTCGCGCTTGGGGAGCTGCCAAAGATTGTCAGCTCCCTTTGATTATTGGTGCAGAATTACATTTTGTGGATGCGTCACCCATAGTTGTGTGGGCTGGTGACCGCAGTGGCTATGGCCGGTTATGTCGTCTGCTTTCGATTGGCAGGCAGCGAGCCGAAAAGGGACAGTGCCTGCTCTATTGGAACGATCTATGTGCTTATCATGACGGACTCTTGGCCGGAGTTCTACCCGCTGTTGAAGCGCATCGAGCCGCGCGAAGTGAATACAAAAATTGGTTGGAATCGGCTCGTGACGTTAAAGACCTGTTTGCTGATCGCGCTTATTTCTTAACCCATTTTTCTGCTGGGCCAGACGACGCAGGAAAGCTCCAGCAGTATCAAAAGTGGTCCCGGGAACTAGCGATTCCGATGGTTGCGAGTGGCAATGTGCTTTACCACCGCCCCGAGCGGATGATCGCGCAGGATTGTGTTACAGCGATAAGATTAGGGATCACGATTGATCAGGTATCTGCTTATCGTCCTGCCAATAGCCAGAGGCATATGCGTACTTTGGCGGCTTTACAAAAGGCATATGGCGAAGCGACGGATGCATTGGATCGCACGATCGAACTCGCAGATCGATGCCGCTTTCGATTGGATGAATTGAGGTATGAGTATCCTCGTGAGCTTGCTCCTCAAGGATTAACGCCTTTCGCTTATCTGAAACGCTTGGTTTGGGAAGGGGCGAAGCGTCGTTATCCGGTAGGCGTTCCGCAGCGCATTATCGATATGCTCAGGCATGAAATGCAGTTGATCGAGGAGTTGCAATATGAAGCTTATTTTTTAACCGTTTGGGATTTAGTGCGTTTCGCCAGAGAGCGAGGAATTTTATGTCAAGGTCGAGGCTCGGCAGCAAACTCTGTTGTCTGCTTTTGTTTGGGGGTCACCAGTGTCGATCCACAAAGATCCGATTTGCTCTTTGAGCGTTTCATCAGTCGTGAACGCAATGAAGCGCCAGACATCGATATCGACTTCGAGCATCAACGTCGCGAAGAAGTGTTACAGTACATCTATGAGAAGTACACCCGCGAGCGCGCGGGAATGACGGCGACGGTGATTTGCTATCGCACTAAGGGAGCCGTGCGTGATGTGGGCAAAGCTTTGGGAATGGGACCCGATCTACTAGATCGTTTATCGAAACATAGTGAAAGCCGAGGCGACGAAAGCCATTTAGAGGATCGCGTGCGCGATGGTGGATTCGATCCCGATTCGGAGATCGGAAAACGCTTCGTTTATCTCGTTAACACGATTAAAGGATTCCCGCGTCATTTGTCCCAACATGTTGGAGGCATGGTGATCACTGCTGGTCCTCTGTGCGAGTTGTGTCCGATTGAGAATGCAGCGATGGAAGGTCGCACGGTGATTCAATGGGACAAGGATGATTTAGATGAATTAGGGATCTTGAAAGTCGATTGCCTTTCGCTGGGCATGTTATCGGCCATACGTCGTGGTTTAGAGTTGATCGAACAGCATCACGGAAAGAAATGGACTCTCGCGACCATACCTGAAGGCGATCGGGCCACGTACGACATGATTTGTCGGGCCGAAACGACGGGGGTATTTCAGATTGAAAGCCGTGCCCAAATGAGTATGTTGCCGCGGCTACAACCTCGCTGCTTTTATGACTTGGTGATTGAAGTTGCGATCGTGCGGCCCGGTCCCATTCAAGGGCAAATGGTTCATCCGTATCTTCAAGCGCGCAAAGACCCTTCGATGGTTCAATACCCTAACGAAGCGATCCGTGCGGTATTAGAGAAGACGCTTGGGGTTCCGATCTTTCAAGAACAAGCCATGCGATTGGCGGTCGTTGCTGCAGGGTTTACTCCGGGTGAAGCCGATCAGTTGCGTCGCGCGATGGCAGCTTGGCGTCGCCCAGGTGTAATCGATCGGTTTCGTGAGAAGCTGATGCGCGGCATGCATGAGAACGGATTAACTGAGCATTTTGCAGAACATGTCTTTCGGCAAATCCGCGGTTTTGGTGAGTATGGTTTTCCTGAATCCCATGCCGCTAGCTTCGCTTTGCTTGTTTATGCATCGGCATTCATTAAGTGTCACTATCCGGCAGCGTTCTGTGCAGCGCTTTTAAATAGTCAACCCATGGGATTTTACGCACCCGCTCAACTAGTCGCCGATGCGCGCAAGTATGGTGTTGAAGTGCGTCCGCCTGACATCAATCAAAGCGATTGGGATTGCACGCTCGAAGCGATGGAAAAGACTTTTGGAGCAACTCGATCTCAATCAAATCAACCCGCCGTGCGATTGGGATTGCGGATGGTGCGTGGACTGAGAGAAACCATTGCAGAAACGATTGTCGGTGAACGTAAACTCCGCGGAGCTTATCGCTCTATGGAGGATTTAACCGAACGTGTTCCACTAGATCGTGGAACTTGGGACTGTTTAGCAGAATCGGATGCGCTAAAGTGTCTTGCGGGGGATCGTCGACAAGCGCTTTGGGAAGCGTTAGGTCAAACAGCAAACCAAGAATCGCTACCATTATTTGATCAGGTCGAGACAGTACCCGAAACCTCGGTGACATTGCCGCCGCTCTCCGAGTTGCAGGAGGTCTATGCCGATTATGGAAGTACCGGGCTCAGTCTGCGAAATCATCCCATGGCTTTCTGTCGCGCTGAATTAGATGGCTTGCGCGTGCAGCGCGCATCATCACTCCCGAGCCTGCGGCATGGTTCATACCTGCGCGTGGCAGGACTGGTTTTAATGCGTCAACGTCCGGGGACTGCCAAAGGGATCACCTTTGTGACGATTGAAGATGAAACTGGCTCGATGAATTTAATTCTTTATCCGAAGGTTTGGCAAAAGTATTTCTCGATTGCACGAACATGTGCTGCATGGTTAGTGACAGGGCGACTAGAGAATCGCGAAGGGGTGATCCATGTCCTCGTGAGTCATCTTGAAGATTTGACGCACCACGTCCAAGGCCTCACGCTGAAGAGTCGCGATTTTCATTAATACGCAATTCAACTCGCCCGCTTGCCTTAGGGTCGGACGCCGTAGCGGCCATTGAGGGGCCTCACCCGAAACCTCTTTGGGCCGTGAAGACATGTCGAGAGAATCCTTCGCGCTCTTCGTGTCTTCGCGCGCGCATTCCGGTGATGGAGTTTTAGATACTGTCCGGATTCAAAATAAACGAAAGTGAAACACAGAGCAACGGAGGGCACAGTGAGAGGAGAGAATCATCGCCTTCTCTTCTTTGAGCCTTTGCGTGACAGGGCATGCTAACGATGACTCCCGGAAACACGGGAATTGTGTCAGGGGCTTCTTCTGTTATCTAGTAACAGACCCCAGAACTTCACGCGTCGCATCCCTTTGCTGCACGCAGTTTTACACCATGAACACAGGGCGAGAAGCTGAATGTTTCGCTTTCCTAACCTCGATTTACGCAACGAGTCGACCCGACAAAAACGGAATCGTCTGGCTTCTGGACTAACCAAATCGGCGGCCGCCCAAAGCCGAAGACCTTCGATCGAGCGGTTGGAGAAACGTGAACTTCTCGCATTCAATGCCTTCATTGACGCTCCATCGCTCGTCGACGGCGGTGACGATGAGTTCGGGGACTCAGGCTATCTTGTTACCGAAATCCCCAATGACCTGGGTAACTTAGAAAGAGTTATCAGCGTGGCACCGAGCAAATCTTCGGCGGGAGACACTTTGATTGCCGGATGGGGAGCGGACGAAGATGGCGGCGGAGTCTTAATGGCTCAGTTGACTTACGACGGGACGATCGATCATGTTGCCTTCGCGAACTTTCCAAACGCGGGTAGTTTTTCTCGCGAAACCCTATTCATTGGTTCGAATGAAACCGGCCCCGATCATGTGTTGCTGCTTGGCATTACCTTTGGAGAAGACTATCCCTTAACGACCTTGGCGCGATACGAGTTGTTCTCAGACGGTTCACTGGATGAGTCGTTTGGCGATGCAGGCATCGCAATGATCGATACAGGTTCCTACGTCAGGATCACGAGCGGCATTGTTCAATCAGACGGTGGAGTGATTCTTGCGGGAGTTCACTATGACAACGTTGATCCGGAGTTGATGCTGATTCGACTAACCTCGTCTGGTGTTCTCGATGAGAACTTTGGCGATGCAGGCGTCATGACCTTTTCTGGCGGGCCTGTATCCGATCATTTGAATTTAGAATCCGCCGAAGATGGCAAGTTCTTCGTTGCCGATGAGGACAACTTGTGGATACGTCGTTTTAATCAAAACGGTACACCCGACAATGGTTTTGCCGCGGGTGAACAAGCGACGCTTGATTTACTCATCGATGATTCCGCTTATCTAACGGATCTCTTGGTTCTGCCAAGTGGGAAACTTATCGCAACATTGGGTGCATACGGTGATTTTGGGTGGCAACCGTTGCTGGCTCAATTCACAGATAACGGAACGCTCGATAGTTCGTTCGGAGTGGCAGGGCTAGCAGAAATCGACTTGACATATGATGCCTATCCCCGAGGCTATTGTTCAGTTACCGAACGGGAAACTCGTCGTTACCGCGGCCTCCTTTTCTGGAGCCGGAGGTGGTGATCAAGTTCTCCTTCGCTATTTAGCAGATGGAAGCATTGATGCGACGTTTGGATCGGAAACGGGAGGGATGTTTGTTGATCATGGTGGATACGACAATACGACACATCTCACAGTCACCTCGTCAGGTCGAGCCTTAGCCATAGCAAATAGCTATCAAGGTGAGCCTTGGGATCCTCCCTATGTGGGACTCTATCAACACGGGGGAACTTACACTGCAACCTCCGGAGATACCGTTTCGTTAAGTGCCATCGTTGCCGACGACAGTGAGGGTAACAGCTATCAATATCTCTGGCAGATTCTCGACGTGAACGGAGCGGTTGTGGCAACGAGTTCCGCGTCCGTGATCGAGTTTGAACCCGCGTCAATCGAAACTTACTCTATTTCTTTGGAGGTCAACAACGGGTTCGAAACCGCTATCGATTCTGCTTATCTAATCGTGAGTGAACCAACCTCGAACGTACCACCGAGCGAGTTGTCGTTATCGCTCGATACCAATCAGATATCAGAAGGGCAAGCCGTCTTCTTGAATGGCAGCTTTAAAGATGCTAACTCACAAGATCCGCACCGAGTCACCATTAACTGGGGAGATGGATCCTCGACCGTGATCGACTTATCAAATGGTGTTAGAACGTTTGATCAAGTCAGCCATACCTATGTGGATGATCCAACGACAGGTAGCGGCTATCAGATCTCGGTGACCGTCACGGACATGAGTGTCAATGGAGGTGGAACGACCCTTGCAGCCATTCCAGTTACGGTAACCAACGCATCACCCACCATTAGTGCCGCCGAAGCTCAGTACGCGTTCGGAGGAGTCCATTCGTGGGTGCCCATGGGCGTGATCGGCGATGACCATTCAGCCGATGGTCCTTTTACGGTTTCGATTGATTGGGGCGACGGTTCACAGCCAGCTAGTTTTGTGCAGAGTGCTGTGGGACCTATCCCTGCGCAGTCCCATCGCTATCCCAATGTTCAATCAACTTATCTTGTAAACATCACTGTGACAGACAAGGACGGCGGCGAAGCAAGCGCGACTCAAACTATTTCTGTTCAAGCACAGTCGCTCTTGGAGCGGCCTGCGGAGATGGTAAAGGACATCAATGAAACACCTTCGTACGTAGACACTTCGCTGTTCTCGCTTGGTAGCACCCTCTATTTCACTGGAGCAGATGGAACGTTTGGAAAGGAATTGTGGAAGAGTGATGGGACGGCCACCGGAACGGTGTTAGTCAAGGATATTTATCCTGGTATTGGATCTTCGAATCCTAGCAACTTCACCAATGTGAATGGTGTTCTTTTCTTTACTGCGACAACGGCCGAACATGGCACGGAGCTATGGAAGAGCGATGGTACGGCAGCAGGTACCGTACTTGTCCGCGACATTGATGCAGGTGTCAACAACAACCTGATTCCACAAAGCAGTAGTCCGGCCGAATTAACGGACGTTAATGGCACCCTTTTCTTCACCGCCACTACAGCTCAGTATGGCAGGGAGCTTTGGTGGAGCGATGGCACTGCGACGGGAACGACGATGGTAAAAGACATCTATCCGGGAGTGAGCGGCGGTGATCCGGGTGGTTTAGCCAACGTCAATGGGTTGTTGTACTTCCGCGCAAATAGCGTGGCTGGTGGTTACGAACTCTGGAGTAGCAACGGAGAGACGGCCACGCAGGTCATTGATCTTTACCCGGGAAAAGACTCTTCTAACTATGCCTACAGCAGTTATCCTCAAGCTCTCGTCAACGTTAATGGCGTGCTTTACTTCGTCGCCTCGAACGCCACGTATGGTCACGAACTCTGGAAGCGAACCAGTCCAACGGCAACACCCACGCTCGTCAAAGACATCATGCCGGGCGTTGAGGATAGCTCCCCAAGTTCATTGACGGTAGTGGGATCGAGTCTCTACTTCACAGCCTACACATCCGCGGGCCGAGAACTATGGCGTTCCAGCGGTTCTACGACGGCGATGGTTGCCGATCTGTATACGGGGAATGACCCATCATACGGTTCTCCTAATAGTAGTGATCCGAGCTACTTAACTCGCATCGGAACGGAAGTTTACTTCACTGCCCAATCCTCAAATGGATACGAGCTTTACAAGGTCAATGGGACTACCGTTACGTCAATAAAGGATATTTACACGGGGAGTACTACATCGGGTTCATACTCATATCCCAACAGCAGTTATCCCAGTGGATTTACGATTGTCGGAAGCACGATCTTTTTTGCTGCTTCGGATAGCAGGGGCCAAGAACTGTGGCGAACCAACGGAACAAGTGCAGGAACATTCCGAGTCATGGATATAGTATCGGGGGCGGGTAGTTCTAGTCCCCGTAACCTTGTCTCCTTTGCAGGATCACTTTACTTCCTAGCCACCGATGCCACAGGGGATACCAGGCTTTGGCGTAGTGATGCGGCAAGCTCGGGCGCTACTTACCCGGTAACGGACATCTCGAGCGCAAGTGCGTCCTCCGATCCTCGCGAGATGATCGAAGTCAATGGAACGATGTACTTTACTGCATTCTCTCAAGAGCACGGGCTAGAGCTATGGCGCAGCGACGGTACATCGACGGGAGCGACGCTTGTTAAAGATATTTCCCCGGGCACTGCAAGTGGCTCTCCGTCAAAATTAGTCAATGTTAACGGTACCCTCTACTTCCGCGCGTCCACGCCAGCGCATGGATACGAATTATGGAAGAGCGATGGAACGGAAGCGGGCACAACGATGGTCGGAGATCTTTATGCTGGTGCCGGTTCGAGTTTTCCGGACTCCTTCACACTCGTAGGCAATAAGCTCTACTTCGCAGCAGAAACCTCAAGCCAGGGGCGTGAGTTGTGGGTGAGCGATGCCCAAGGTACGCGTATCGTGCGCGACATCTACCCCACAACATCCGGGGTCGTAAACAGCAGTTTCCCGAGCTCGCTCACCGATATTGACGGAACGTTGTACTTTGCTGCTACGACCGCTGCCGGTCGTGAGTTATGGAGAAGTGATGGGACAAGTGGTGGCACTCAGCAAGTTAGAGATATTAATTCGGGTACAACGGGCACCATCTCCAATAGTTCAAGTCCTGATGGACTGATCGAACTCAACGGGAAATTGATCTTTTCCGCGATGACTGTCGCGCATGGCAGAGAACTCTGGACCAGTGACGGCACGAGCGCAGGTACTCAATTGTTAAAGGACATCAAGTTAAACGCTTCAGCGAGTAATCCCTCGAATTTACGCCGAATCGGCAACCGCGTATTCTTTTCGGCTAACACAAGCCAAGGTTATGAGTTGTGGGTCACTGATGGCACAGCGAATGGTACAAAGCTCGTCAAAGATATCGAGCCAGGCGCGATTTCATCGTCACCTTCTCAATTCTTAAATCTCGACGGCCAAACTTTTGTCTTCAGTGCCTCCGATTCGACCGGCAAGACACGGCTTTGGAAGTCTGATGGGACGGAAGCCGGCACCGTGTTGGTATCCACCGATGTATACAGTCCTAGCTTGATCACGACCGTCGACGGGACACTGTTCTTCGCTGCCACTGACAATTCTCTATCTGGCAATGAACTTTGGAAATCGAATGGTACGGCAGCAGGCACTGTTCGCTTAACCGATGTTTGGCCCGGAACCAACGCAGGCATTTACTCGTCCTCAACAAATAGCATCTTCTACAATGGATCGGTTTTCTTTAACGGCAATGATGGAATCAATGGTGCTGAGCTTTGGAAACTTGCAAGCACGCGTTTTGTATTGAACGCTGCTGACGATATCGAAGCGCAGGCATACTTGCGCGCTATCAACGCGATGCCAGATTCCTTGATGGCCATCGAGATGGAACTCAATCTAGCGTCGGGGAACTATACCGATATCATTGCCCATCCGCCCAAAAATGTCACGCTGACCGTTCGCGGCTCGGAAACTGGTGAAACGGTGATCGTGGGTAACTCCCCTGCTCTGCTCGTCGAAGGTGGAAGCGTCATTATTGAAAACGTCACCATGACGACGGCTACGAATTCTCCAACAGTCATTGCCACGGGAGGTTCATTGAGTATCCGGAACTCACGCATTGAGGAATCGTCTGTGTTTGATCAACCTGCGATCCTCGAAACAACGGATGCAGTGTTGAATCTTGGCACAGCGGCCAGCCCTGGAGGAAATGAGATTGAGATTCGCGGTAATGGGGATTTGATTGCCAGCAGTAGCACTGCGGTTGTTCCAGTCATCGGCAATACGTTCGTGGATAACGGACTCGAAATGACGTCGAGTTACGAAATCCAAGACGCAATGGTCGGAGAGAATGGAACGGATCAACCAGGGTTGATCAGCTTTGTTGCCAATAGCTTGTTTATTACTCCTGCAACCAACGATCTCCAGGTAGTCGTTGATCAGGCGCCCGCCGGATATGTGTTGAACATCGCATCCGGTGCAACGACGCAGAGTGTCTCGTTAGGTACAAAGCCAATCACATTGGCATTTGAAAATGGCCCAACCGTTCAGCTCGCTCAGGAGGGTAGCAGCACGAGTTTAACCATTATTGGATCGGCTCAATCCGATACGATCGCATTGGGCCCTGGATCGGGAAGTGACCAACTCCTGGTTGCGCTTAATGGCAACATCTCGATTGAACTGGCGGCACCAAGCGAGATCCTTGCTTTAGGTGGTGAAGGCTCGGACATGATTACAAGCATGCTTGATACGAACATCATCATTGATGGTGGGGCGGGAACGGATTCGGTCTTCGGAAACGCGGCTGCTTACGTGATCACCGACACGGATGATATGCCTCCGCAAGTTTCTGTCAATCTAATCCGCTATGCGGCTCCGACTGTGGGTGATGATGCTTATGTCGTTGCTCGCAATGAGTCTTTAGTTATCGACGCAACGAATATATTGGCGAATGACAGGGCATCCGTGGAAGATGCAGTGCTTACTGCCATGCTGGTTCAGTCGACAAGTCATGGAACCCTCTCGCTCGCCAGCGATGGTTCTTTTGTTTACGTGCCCGACGTAGACTTTGTAGGAACAGACACGTTTACTTATCAAGCCATAGCAATGGATAGTGCACCATCTCGTGAAGTCACCGTGTCGATTACCGTTGCGAATCGCCCGAGCTTGACCGTAGAGCAAGGCCAGATGGTTGTTGATCGAGGTTTAATTGCAACCAATCAAGGTAGTTTGCTCAGTCCCATCGTAGAAGACATTGGCGTAGCGAACGGCAGTTATCAATTCACGGCGTCGATCGGTGCAGTTTCGTTCTCTCCAGAAACAGGCATTTGGATCTGGTCGCTTGAAAGTTCAGAAGGTGTCGAAGATCAATTGGTGGCGGTCACGGTTGTTAACGAAGTGGGTTTGAGCACATCGGTGACCTTCAATCTGACCGTCAATGATGCTCCGCTACCTTCCGAAGATCACTATGCCACGAGTAACAATCTTCCTCTCGTTTTGACCGCCGCAGAACTACTTGCGAATGACGGTGATGCAGAAACGGGAGGAGCATCGTTAACCGTCCTGTCGGTTCAGAACGCCCTCGGTGGAACTGTTTCTATGGATGGAAACGGTAGCATTACCTTTACCCCGACGTCGGGCTTTGTTGGAACCGGAAGCTTTGAGTATTTCGTGAGCGACGGAAGCTTGACGGCAACCGGTCTTGTTCGAATCGACGTTGCGGCAGCAAGTTTTGTTTTCGAAGGAACGAGTGGTAGCGACACCATTCGCGTTGCGCTGGGCTCGCAGCCCGGCACGCTGCGGATTACGAGAAACGGGGTGCATTTTAATGTCGCGAACCCACCTGGCAGCCTGATCGTGTTGGGAGGTGATGGCCACGATACCATCACAGTAAGTTCCAACGTCTTGATTCCAGTGCAATTGGATGGGGGCACTGGCAATGATGAACTGCGTGCTGGCGGCGGTCCGACAGTGCTGCGAGGTGGTTTAGGGCGTGATGAACTGGTCGGGGGTGCAAATGCAGATCAACTCGATGGCGGCGATGGAGATGATATCCTGCGCGGTGGTGCTGGCAACGACGTCATCCTTGATCTGCTTGGAAACAATATTGTCTACAGCGGCACTGGCAATGATCAAATCTCTCTCGGCGACGGAGATCACCTGGTGTACACCGACGGTGGCGATGATTCCATTATCACTGGCGACGGAGACAGTGAGATCCGAGCGGGTCAAGGTACGAATCAAATCACCGTTGGCAATGGCGACAACGAAATCTGGACGCATGGCGGTATCGATACGATTGTCGCCGGTCACGGCAATAATGAGATTCGCACGGGTGGACTTCACGATGTTGTTGTCGTCGGTAACGGAAACAACACCATCTGGAGTGGTGCCGACTCCGATATGATCACAGCAGGCAACGGCAACAACACGATCTATGGCAAAACCGGAGACGACGACATCCGCGTGGGGACTGGGAACAACCTGATCTATGGAAACTCAGGGAACGACACCATTCTCGTTGTCGGTGACGGTGATAATCGGATCTATGGCGGTTCCGGTGATGACTTGATCATTATTGATGGTGCGGGTGCAAATATCATCTATGGTGATTCAGGCAATGACTATCTCCTCGGTGGATTTGGCTCGGACATACTACGCGGTGGAACCGGGAATGATGTCATTGATGGAGGTGGCGGCAATGATTTGATCGAAGGGGGCGCACATGATGATGTCCTTATCGGTGGTCAAGGAATGGACACCCTCCGTGGCGATGGTGGTAAAGATATTTTGATCGGTGGCACCACGAGCTTGGACCGCGATGCGCTTGATACCGTCATTTCCGCCTGGGCAACCGGTTTGCGTCATGCCTCGATCAGCGATACGACCACTGCGGACGATGGTGAAACAGATACTTTAGAAGGTGATTCGGACGGTGACTGGTTTCTTGATTTTTCTGCTGGGCGACCTGATCTCCGATTTAAATGCAAAGAAGGGAGATAAGAAGAACTTCCTAGCGTGAAGTCAAGGGACGCAAGGCAAACGGACTTAAAACCCTACCAACGAATCCACAACTTGCGATCGCCATTCGATTCGGTTATATCCAACAAGCACGGAACCAGGCGATGTGTGCGTTGTTCTGAGAACGGCTTGAGGTGTGGCGGGGTTAATGCGTGAATGCCGAAGATTCAAGTATGCAAGAATCGCTCACGCACATACCGCTGGTGGGTGTCGCAGCCAATGCGGCGTTGGCGATTCTTAAGGTCGTTACTGGCTTCTTTGGCAACTCATACGCTTTAATCGCTGATGGCATCGAGTCCACTAGCGATATTGTGACGTCGCTCGTCGTTTGGGGTGGACTGCGGATCGCAAGCACTCCGGCCAATGAAAAGCACCCTACGGTTATGGTAAAGTCGAGTCGTTAACAGGTATCGTCGCCGCGCTCGCGTTACTGTTTGCTGCTGTCGTGATTGCAATTCAAAGCGTTCGCGAGATCCTCACGCCTCATCATTTGCCACACTGGGCGACTCTGGTGGTGTTGATCTTAGTCGTCGCAACCAAAGAAGGCTTGGCACGATGGGTTGGAGAAATTGGAAAAGAGTCTTCCAGCACCTCACTGCAAGTCGACGCGTGGCATCATCGCGCCGATGCGTTGACCTCCATCGCTGCGTTCATCGGAATTAGTATCGGATTGATCGGTGGACCGGGATATGAACCTGCCGACGATTGGGCCGCGCTTATTGCGTGCGCCGTGATTGCGTTCAATGGGACTGCGTTTACTTCGAATGGCGATTCGCGATCTACTCGATGCGGCTCCAGAACAAGAATTTATTCATAAAGTGCGTGAGCTCGCGATGAGCGTCGAAGGAGTCGTGGCGCTCGACAAATGCCGCATTCGTAAAAGTGGTACGGCCTATTTTGTCGAACTGCATGTCGAAGTTGACGGCGACGCAACGGTTCGTTCAGGACACAAAATTGGCGGCAAAGTTCGCAGTATTCTTCGTAACTCGCCTCTGCGTATTGCTGACGCATTCATTCACATCGAACCGGCTAGTGTCCGTTTGCCCTAAGGCTCACGATACAAAAAGAACTTTGCCTGTAGCTCTGCACGAGAATTCACACTGAAGTGTTTGTGAACCTGTTTAACGTAATCCCCGACCGTGTGTTCGCTAATTTGTAGCGATTGAGCGATCCCTTTTAGGGGCGTACCCTCGAGCAGCATCATTAAAACTTGTCGCTGTCGGGGTGAGAGTTGCACCACCGTAGAGTTGATCTGTTCGTCAGCTTGCTGACGATGCAACCAATCCACTTGCCCCAGCACTGCACAGATGATGGCTCGATCACGTTCGGTGTAATCCGGACGGTTTTCAAGTCGATGAAATCCGGCTCCGCTGAAGCTGAAATTGCCCAGTGGATAGATATACATTAAAAAGTTCTTCAGGCCGGTCGCATTCCAGATCTCTCGTATCTTCTCCCACTTTGTCTCAGGAAATACCTCACTACGAGAAAAGCAGCGGATCTCATTTTTTAATGCGGCCGGCCATATTTCGGGCATGATGTGCGCATTAATGCGAGGGTCCGTGAGCGCTTGATAAGCATTGGATTTTTGCTCGTCGCTTTGCCAGCCGCCGTCAATCAGACAGGTAGTCATAGCGTCGGTTAAATCCTGCGGATTGACGACCGCCGTGGACCAAATAAATACATCCGCTTCGATCAATTGCGATAATTTTTCTAGCAAGCGCCTTTTGCGTCCCATGATTGGTAGATCAAGGGTGGGGTCCGTTGCTTCCGAAATTAATCGAACGATCTCCTGAACGTCATCCATTACTAAATGCACTCGGTAACTCTCCGCTGCCATCTTCTACTGAACCTTACGCTTTTGTAATTATTGGTCCTCCCGCATCCAACCCTCCGCTTGCGTATTCTTTAACGTCGCAATGGGTGGACTTTGCTCAGACACAACAAGGACGCAGAGTACGAGTACAATCCCTACCTGATCGGCTGTAGAACCTTTTAACCCATGCAGATTCTCTTATGGCAAAGTTTCAAGTCTCACGTACCGTGGTCGTCAATGCGCATGCAGACAAAGTGTTTGCGCAATTGGCTGACTATCAAACTTGGACAACTTGGTCGCCTTGGCTGATCGCTGAGCCAGATGCGAAAGTAACGGTCTCAAGTCCAGCGAATACTGTGGGAGCCACATACGCATGGTCTGGAGATGTGACGGGCTCCGGCCAATTGCAACACAAAAAACTAGAGCCCGGTGTACTGATCGAAGACGATTTGAACTTTATCAAGCCCTTCAAGTCTTTCGCAAAAGTGTTTTTTCATTTAACTCCGGTCGCCGAAGGGACTAAAGTGACTTGGTCGATGGATAGTAGTTTGCCTTGGTTCTTGTTTTGGATGGTGCCGATGATGAAGACCTTCATCGGTATGGATTACGCACGTGGTTTGGCAATGTTTAAAGAGTGGGTTGAGACCGGAGCCATCAGTTCTGAAGTGAATGTGGCAGGTGTTGAGAAAGCGGACTCGTTCCGAATGGCTGGTATCGCTTCGTCGAGTTCCGTTGATCAAATTGGACCGGCGATCAATAAGACATGCGCGCAAGCCGAATCAGAGTTCAAGCGATTGGGTGTGCCCCTCACTGGCAAAATGGTTTCTGTGTACACCAAGTTTCGTATCAAGGAGGGCATCTTTGAGTTTATCAGTGGATACATCATTCCAAACGATGTGAAAGTCCCGAGTGACTCCGGCTTGAAGGTATGGACTTTACCAACGGAGAAAGTGTTTCGCGTTCAGCACGTCGGTAGCTATCGTCATCTAGGGAATGCTTGGTCGGTCGCCAACCAACTTGTGCGGCATAAAAAGTTAAAACAAAGCCGGTGTGGTACCTATGAAATCTATCGAACGGTACCACCGACGCCTGAGCGTGAGTTAGTTACCGATATCTACTTACCATTAAAGTAAACGTAGCCACCATCGCCAGATGGCGGACTCGATGGTTGAGAAGTTTTTTCGTACTCGAATGACCGGATTCGAGCACGATTACGAGCACGAGCACGAGCACGATTACGAGCACGAGCACGAGCACGAGCACGAGTACGATTACGAGCACGAAATAGCAAGATTCAATGAGATGCTTTCGTTATGTCCAATGTGAGTCAGTCCGAACAACAAGCTTTCTTCCAAGCCATTAACATGGGAGATCGTTCGCGCGTTCGAAGTATGATTCAATCGAATCCAGAGTTGCTCAATTGCTTTGACGAACGAAACTTTGGCGCGACTCCATTAACGGCCGTGTGCTTTGCAGGCCGACGTGAGTTTGCTGACGAACTCTTGAGCCTTGGCGCGGATCCGAATCGACGAAGCCAATGGCCGATGGGGCCTTGGAGCCCTTTGCACTGCGCGGCTTATCGGCACGACCACGAGTTAGCTTTGTTGTTGTTATCTCGAGGCGCAACTCTGGATGTTCACGGTGCCTCGGCTTTAGGAAGATGCGACGCGATTGAAGAATTGCTTAGTGCAGATCCGAGCCGAGTTCATGAACGCGGCGGAGATGGATGTTTTCCGTTGCATTTTGCTGAGACGGTTAACGTTGCCGCCTTATTGATTAGCCGAGGCGCAGATATCGAAGGAAGATGTGTTGATCACCATAGTACGGCAACGCAGTATCTTTGCACCGTGCGCCCCGAGGTAGCCCGCTACTTATTCGCTCAAGGGGCAGCCGCAGATGTGTTTTCTGCAACGCTAGCCGAAGATTTACAAATACTGGAATCTCTCTTATCCGTAGAGCCAACGCTGGTCGGCGCTCGAATCAATCAAACTTTCTTTCCCCCTAGTCACGAACATAACGTGCATAATGTTCTGACGTTTACCGTGGGTTTTGAAGCGACGCCGTTGCATGCGGCCGCAGCAAAGAATCGGATAGCCGCAATCGGTGTGCTTCTCAAGTTTCATGCCGATGTGAATGCGCGAGGTGGTTACGATCAGGGGACTGCGTTGCATGTTGCCGCTTGGAATGATTCCCTTGAGACCGCCGAGTGCCTCATCGCAAACGGAGCAGATATCAATCTTCAATCGGGAAAGATCCATAACAATTCACCGGCTGGTTGGGCTATCGTCGCCGGATCTCTACGCGTTTTCGAATTACTTATGGATCGTGGTGCCGCACAGTTTCCATGGTTTCTCGACGACGCAAAAGACGGTTGCGACGGGCGCTTTGATGGCGTTAGCAACGTGCCTCGCGAAAACCGCGAGAGGATTTTGAGAAGATTAACGCGTAGCTGAACTGAAGTTTGAAGTTTGAAGTTTGAAGTTTGAAGTTTGAAGCTCTGCATTCTGGCGAATGCAGCTACGTAGCTGAACTGGCCACAGTTCAGACTGAATTCTGGCGAATCCAGCTACGGTTTCACAGGCGGGACGCCTATGCCACGAGGGTTTACGCTTCTTTGCGTTTTTCTTCGCTAACCGGTAGTGATTCGTTGCGTCGCAAGAGTAAATCGCGGAAGTAATTGACGGATTCATCCACATGATCCGCTTGGATCAAGATGACGTCTCCTGGTTTGGCATCGTCCAGAACACAAGTGGTCGCTTCAGCCCACGTGGTAAAGGAGTGTTGTTCACGCACTCGCGCATTCTCTACATTCATTCCTTGGCGGAAAAGTTGAATGATGTCGCCAGGGCGGCGTCCACGCACATAGGCGCCCTCGTAGAGCATGACTTTGTCAAAGAACTCGCCTAGCAATTGACCTTGTTGAACCATATCTTCATCGCGTCGATCACCCGCGGTGGAATACACGGCGACACGTCGTTGCGATGGATACTTTGCTAATGCGTTGCACACGCCTTTGAGTGCTGAGGGATTGTGGCCATAGTCGATCACCACTGTTGCTCCTTTCCATTCCATGACGTTGAATCGTCCTGGGCTGGAATCGAGCGTGGGTGAAAAGGATTCAAGGGCAGCACGGATCACTTGAGCGGGAACTCCCAAGGCCCAAGTAGCGCCGGCGGCGGCCATCACGTTTTCGATTTGGAAACCGATCTTGCCACCGTAAGTGATCGGAACTTTGTCGAAGTTGATCAATGAAAACTCGGATTCGCCATGTGCGAGAATTAAAGCGCCATCGCGAACAAAGACCACGCGGCCACCTTCACTGCGCCGTTTGACTAAGTGTGGGTTGTCTGCGTTATGTGAGAAGAACACCACGGAGCCAGGGCATTTTGGAGCCATCTCGGCGACCAGCGGATCATCTGCATTTAAAACTGCGGAGCCGTTTGGTTGAACTACATCCACAATGACTCGCTTGACTTTTGCGAGTTGCTCTATCGTATCGACTGCGTTAATACCCAAATGGTCACCTTCACCGATGTTGGTGACGACGGCCACATCGCATAAGTCAAACGCAAGACCGGCTCGCAGTATCCCGCCGCGGGCAGTTTCTAGAACGGCGGCATCCATATTTGGATTCGTCAAAATGCGTTTGGCGCTTTGAGGACCGCTGCAATCACCATCATCAATACGACGACCAGCCAGATAGACACCGTCGGTGCAAGTCATACCGACGCGTTTTCCTTGCAAGAACAACACGTGTGCGATGAGCCGTGTCGTCGTCGTTTTTCCATTCACTCCCGTAACGGCAACAATCGGAATGCGACCATTGTCATTGGGTGGAAAGAGCATGTCGACAATGGCTTCGCCTACAGGCTGCGCTTGACCTTCGGAAGGTTGCAGGTGCATGCGCAAACCGGGGCCCGCATTGACTTCGACAATCGCACCACGTTGATCTTCGAGCGGTACTGCGATATCGGTCGCGATCACATCGACACCTGCGATATCGAGTCCCACGACCTTGGCCGCTTCTACGGCGCGCGCTGCGACTTCAGGATGCACCTTGGATGTGACATCGACGGCCGTTCCACCGGTGCTTAGGTTTGCATTGCGACGGATGTAAACAATCTGTCCTACGGGTGGGATGCAATCAACGGTTAAACCTTGTTGCATCAAAACACTGGTCGTTACGGCATCAAACTTAATCAAGCTCAGGCCTGTCGCATGTCCGTCGCTACGACGAGGGTCGCGGTTCGCAATTTCGACAAGCTCGCGCACCGTTAGCTTTCCATCGCCAATAACTTGTGCAGGAACACGCCGCGCGGCAGCAACCATGCGATCGCCAACGACGAGCAAGCGATAGTCTGCCCCTTCGATATAACGTTCGACGACAATGGTCGGCTCTTCACGACGCGCGTTATCGTAAGCCGTGATGACTTCATCGCGTGTGTATAAGTTCGTGGTTACACCGCGGCCATGGTTGCCAAACTGCGGTTTCACGACAACAGGCAAACCAATTTCTTGAGCCACTTCCCAGGCTTCTTCGCCGCTATCGACCGTTTGCCCTTTGGGAACGGGCACGCCTGCACCGTCGAGCAACTGCCGAGTGAGCTCTTTGTCTTGAGCAATGGACTCTGCAATCGCGCTGGTTCGATCGGTTTCAGCGGTTAAGATGCGACGCTGTTTTGCGCCGTATCCCAGCTGCACCAGGCTGGCGGTGTTCAACCGGTAGTGTGGAATACCACGACGTTTGGCCGCGGACACGATTGACTGCGTACTCGGTCCTAAGCAAACGTCGTGGGCTAGATCGCGAAGCTTGGCAACTTCTTCTTTCACATCGAACGGTTCGTTGTAAACCGCTGCCAAGCAGAGTCGTCGTGCCACCTCGACAGCGGCCCGACCGACTTTCTCATCTAAATACTCAATCGCAACACGGTAAACACCGGCTTCGTCAAGTTCGCGAGCACGACCAAAACCCACTTCGTTCCCGGCTAAGGTTTGAAGCTCCAGGGTGACGTGCTCCAGAATGTGTGCCAAATAGGTGCCACGGCGAAGTCGTTCAAAGAAGCCCCCGCGAACTCCCACGCTGCAACGATGTTCGATCATCGTGGGGAGCCATGACATCAGCCGCTCATTAAAACCTGGGATCATTTCCGATGAGCTGTCGCGCAAATCGGCCAAGTCAACCCAGACTTCGAGAACTGGATAGTTCGCCCAGATGTTAGGGCCTCGCAGCGCCTGGACTTTACGGAACGAAAGCGGAGCCACCGAAGGTTGGTCATTCATACGGTTTTGATTCGCCAGAAGGGAGTCTGCCTGCCGCGTAGCATTCAGCTACATTACTTATCGGCATTTACAAGGTGGAATTCGTCAGGACAGCACTCGTTGCCATGCCATAGACCAAAATAGGAATTCGCACTTCGTCGTGCGCTGCCCGCGCTCCTAAACCAGTCCATTCACCGCCGGCCGTTGCATCATCGACTGCAGAAAGCAGAAGATAAAATCTTTCTGATTCCGACATGCCGCCTAGCGGTAAATTTCAGAGCAATTATTATTCGCGCCCAGGAAAAGGCTAGCGTCGCTCCCTGTTTCCAACTCGCCAGATACACTCAATACAACTCAAGGGAGTCGCTGGCGACATTAAGTTACACACAAGGAGGCTTAATCTTCCGCAGCGTGCAATTGTCAGAAATTTGCAAACTTGCTGTATCATGCTAACAAGTAGCCGTTAACCCCTGGTTTAGCCCCGGAATTTCACCTCAACGACAAGTTTTTTCGTGAGCCCTGTAACTTCTGTCGAAATGGATGCGACTTCTTTATCAAGCTTGCCAGCCCCGTGGCATCGGCAAGTGGAACGCGCTTTGGCACCGCAGGAGCGATTGATCGCCTTTCTGGAATTGGACCTCGATTTGAAAAACCGGTACGCCGCCGGATTGTTGGTGCTGACGCCAGGCAGGTTGCTCGCCTTTGATCCCAGCTCGGAGGGGAACGGTGAGACGACCACGTTTCGCGAGTGGACGCTTAAACCGGGGATGGTACTGCGCAGTTCAACCTACGCGGGTCTGGGCAAGATTGAGTTGTTAGAAGCGGGTGACGCATCGGAGTCGCTCGGAGCTTGGCGTTACACGGCGGCCAAGTCGGCATTGGGAGACCGTTTTGCCAATGTGGTCACCGGGGCCGTTCGATCGCGTGCAGCGCGAGCCAGCGGTGAAACGGAAGTGACTCGCTGTGCATCATGCGGAGCGGTACTGACGGCAGATCAACCGATTTGCATGACCTGTGCACCATCGGCAGCCCCCTCCCCTTCTCGATCACTGATTCGGCTCAATCGATTCGCGATGCGTCGTGGTCGCATCATTGTAACGGGAATGGTTCTCACGTTATTGGCAACCGCCGCAGGATTGATTCCTCCTTATTTGACGATGCCGCTACTCGATAGAGTGTTAATTCCATGGCAGAGTGGTGAGCCCATTAACTACAGCTTGGTCAACTGGTATCTCGGCGGACTTGCTGCGGCAGCGATGTTGGCATGGATCTTAGGTTGGGCAAAGACCTATGTCTTGGCGTTAGCCAGCGAGCAAGTCAGCGGCGATTTACGCGATGCCACGTATGCACATTTGCAACGTTTGTCTTTGGAGTTTTACGGAGGGCGACGCACAGGGGATTTGATCTCGCGCATCAGCAGTGACACGGATCGCATTTGCAACTTTTTATCGGTGCATCTTGTCGATTTCGTCAGTGATGTTTTGATGTTTGTGCTAACTTCGGTCGTGCTGATCAGCATTGATCCGGTATTGGCGGTGGCCACCTTGCTTCCATTTCCGTTTATCGCGTGGCTTGTTCAAGATGTAAGAACGCGACTTCGCCATGGATTTGCGCGGGCGAGTAATGCGTGGAGTGATATGGTTAGTGTATTGGCTGATGCGATACCGGGCGTACGCGTTGTGAAAGCATTCGCCCAAGAGTCGCGAGAGATCGAACGATTCAAAGACGCTAACACCTCGGTGTTGGATGCGAATATCCGCGTGAATCGTTTATGGGCTTTCTTTGGACCGACCGTAACTTTGCTTACCGAATTTGGTGTGCTTGTTATTTGGGGCTTTGGCGTTTGGCGTGTATCCACCGGTAATATCACGGTTGGGGTGCTCACCGCATTTCTGGCTTATATCTCGCGGTTCTATGTTCGGCTCGATTCGATGAGCCGCATGATTGCCAACACGCAGCGTGCAGCCGCTTCGACATATCGGGTTTTTGAGATCTTAGATCGTCAGCCATCGGTTATGGAGCCGGTCAAGCCGATGATACCGGGACGACTCAAAGGAAGTTTAGAGCTGCGCGACGTTCAGTTCCGCTATGGCAGTCGCGAAGTGCTTAAAGGAGTAAGTCTAAGTATTCGCCCAGGTGAACTGATTGGACTTGTGGGGGCAAGCGGATCGGGGAAAAGCACGCTGGTGAACCTTGTATGCCGTTTTTATGACGTCACGCAGGGGGCGATTCTTGCCGATGACGTCGATATCCGCTCGTATCCTGTAGAGCAATACCGGCAGAACATTGGCATCGTGCTGCAAGAGCCGTTTTTGTTTTATGGAACTATTGCAGAAAACATCGCATACGGTCGCCCTAATGCGCCGCGAGATGAGATTATTCGTGCGGCCCGAGCAGCGCATGCACATGGATTCATTATGCGTTTGCCCGATGGATACGACTCATTGGTGGGTGAACGAGGACAATCTTTATCGGGTGGTGAACGTCAGCGTATATCCATCGCAAGAGCCTTGTTGACAGATCCGCGCATCTTGATTCTCGATGAAGCGACTTCGGCAGTCGATAATGAAACCGAGCGTGAAATTCAGGCGGCGCTAGATAACTTGATCCGTGGTCGTACGACGATTGCGATCGCCCATCGTTTAAGTACTTTGCGCCACGCAGATCGTATTGTCGTCCTGGAACAAGGTCGAGTTGTCGAAATCGGACCTCACGACAAATTGCTTGAGCAGCGAGGCGTCTACTCGAGGCTTTACCATGCTCAACTCGAAACGCATGGTCAACTCGCTTTATAGCGTTAGGTTAATGATTGAGTGATGCAATGGACGAGCATGAGAATCGCGGATTGATCGATGCCGTTGAGCTAACGCTATCACGCGATGCGCGGGGGCGATTGCAAGCGCGCGCTCGAGACGGTCAGTTGTTCGAAGATGTGACGCCCTTGCGATTGTTTCCTCATTCCGATCCCCATCACTGGATCGCGCTCTTGGATCATGACGGGCGTGAGGTGAGTTGTATCAATGATCCAGGGCGACTCGATATGGAGTCGACGAGGATTTTGAATGAAGAGTTAACGGCGCGCGAGTTCGTTCCGATTATCAAACGGATTGTGCGCGTTTCAGGAAATAGCGTCCCCTGTGAATGGAAAGTGGAAACGGATCGCGGTACCACTGCGTTCGTTGTGAACGACGATAAAGACGTGCGCCGTTTGGGCCCTTTTACCGTTTTAGTGGTAGATGCTCACGGTATCCGATATGTTATTTCAGATTATCGGCAACTCGATCTTTATGGACGCCGTGTTGTGGAATGGTACGTCTAGTCATCTTCTTGTTCTTCGTGATCTCGATCGCTGATCTAGCGAGTTTTGGTCAAGCTCCCGTGCCTGTGATGCGCTGGGGCGAGTTGCCAAGCCTACCCAATGAACATGGCTTGGCAGGGATGTTTGCGGAAGCAAATGAGCAGGGGCTTTGGGCTGCCGGTGGAGCGAATTTTCCTCAAGGTAAACCTTGGGAAGGTGGCGTAAAGCAATGGTCCCATCAGATCTATCATTTGCCGAATGATTCGAGTGATTGGCAGTTGGCGGGAAGGTTGCGTGAGCCGCGTGGTTACGGCCTAACGGTTTCAATACGAGGCATGATTGTCGCAATTGGTGGCAGTGATGCGACCCATCATTTCAAGAGTTGTGAAGTTATTGCAGATGGGGCGCACAGGTTTGCAGCTGGGCTTCGCAAGGGCGAACGCAGGCTCGAGTGGCCAGACCTTCCCGCGCCGCGAGCAAACTGCGCGGGATTAGTTCTCGGTAGCAAGATCTTTGTGCTTGGCGGTATTGAAACACCAATGTCCACGGAATGTGCGACTGAGTTCTATTGTTTAGATGTGGATGCGCTTTCGAGTGGTTGGCAAAAGTTAGAGCCGATTCCGGGACCTGCGCGCATGTTTGCGGGAATGGGTACCGATGGAGAACAACTCTTTGTGATGGGTGGCGCGAGCCTCACTGCCGATGCGGAAGGTAAACCTAAGCGGACTTATCTCAGCGATGTGTGGTGTTACCGCGAGGGGAGCGGTTGGAAACCACGGCAGCCGATGCCGACTCCGCGGGTGGCGATGCCATCTCCTTTGCCTTATTCGCAACAGCAACTTTTGGTGTTCAGCGGTGACGATGGCGCGCAAGTCAACTTTCAACCACTTTCGCAGCATCCAGGTTTTCCACGTGATGCACTCTGGTATGATACGCGTCACGATCGTTGGACCAAGCTCCTGATATCCGAAGATGATTGGCGCTGGTCGCGCGCGACGGCTCCTTGGGTGATGTGGAACAAGCGCTGGTACGTCATTAGCGGTGAGTCACGTCCTGGAGTGCGGACGCCACAGAACTTGTCTTTAGAACTCTTCCCGCCGGGCTCGTGAATTCATGAATAATCCACTCAAACCCGGACCCAGTCTTTGGAGTTATGCCTGGTTTGTAGTGTTACTGCTTTGGCCCGTTGCTTTGTTGAACTATCTAGATCGTCAATTGATGGCGGCGATGAAGAGTTCGATGATGACAGATATCCCTTCGATTGCAACGCAAGCGAATTGGGGTTTGTTGTTAGCGGTGTTTAAATGGGTTTATGCTTGTCTGAGTCCTTTAGGCGGTTTCGTCGCCGATCGTTATAGCCGCCGTCGTGTGATCATCGTGAGTCTTGCGGTTTGGTCCGCGGTTACATTACTGACTGGCTTAGCTCAATCCTTTACACAGCTTGTTTGTATCCGCGCGTTAATGGGTGTGAGCGAAGCGTGTTACATTCCGGCCGCTTTAGCTCTCATTGCCGAGTATCACATTGGGGAAACAAGGTCGCGTGCCATTGGCTGGCATCAGATGGCGATCTATGTCGGAATCATTCTTGGCGGGTTTAGTGGGTATGTTGCTGAAGCATCGGCATTCAATGGTCCACTGGCGATTGGTTCATCAGAGAGCTGGTTTGATTGGACGGTGAAGCTGGTGGGGTGGCGAGTGGCTTTTGTGGGCGCAGGACTCTGCGGCATACTTTACGCGATACCGTTGCTCATCTTGCTTCGTGAACCGAAGCGAGATTTTGAGCAGGGCGATGAGTCCAAGAAACAGCCGACCCGGATGCATGCCGTGATCGCAGAGCTCTTGAGCAAGCCTTCGTTCCTGTTGCTCGTCCTCTGTTTCACCTTGCCTGCAATGGCGGGTTGGGTTGTCAAAGACTGGATGCCGGCGATTTTGAAAGAACAGTTTCAGATCGGTCAAGGTAAAGCTGGTGTTTCGGCGACTTTGTATGTCAACGTTGCAGCGATTATCGGCGTGCTGGTGGGAGGGTATCTCGCAGACCGATGGATGCAATGGACCAAGCGAGGTCGTATTTACGCTAGTGCACTTGGAATGATGTTGTTGATACCGGCGCTTTTTGGTGTGGGTAACGCATCCACCTTAAATATCGCCATCATGTTCTTAGCGGTATTCGGATTGGGCTGGGGATTCTTTGATTGCAACAACATGCCAATCCTCTGTCAGATCGCTCGACCTGAGATTCGCGCGACGGGATATGGCATTATGAACTTTGTGAGTATTAGTTGTGGAGGATTTGCCGATTATGGATTCGGTTATCTTCAAGATCGCAAAGTGCCGTTAAACTATATCTTCGGCATCTTTGCGCTCACTGCATTGATCTCGGTTGTGTGTGTGTTATGTATTCGGCCGAAGATCTACGAGACTTCTTCCAGCGAGCCGAAATGATCCAATCGCGTTGCCGAAGGATTCGGTTGCAAGCGATGATGGAGCAATGAGACAAAGCTACCTTCATCGAGCAATTGAATGGCTTGACCGGCTGCTCGCAGCGCTTCGGCTCGTCGCTGCTTTTGGCTTTTCGTTGCACCGGCTCGAATCGTACGAGGGTCGGTATCACCGAGGATAACGAGACTTGTTTCGGAGGTTACGCGCGTTTGGACTTCGGCTCCGAGATCGGCGGCAAAACGTTCTGCCTCTTCGCGTTCTAATGCTGATAGGCGTCCGGTGAAGACCAATCGTTCGCCTTGCAATGGTTTGGCACTGGCACCGGTTTTCCAAAGTTGATTCAGGCCGGATTCGTTATGCTGGGCACTGGGAGCAGGCTGTGCATGCTGAAACGAATACGCTCCACGTGATAAACGCCGCGAGAAACCCGATTTGACGCCAGTGGGGCCACTGATCCCGATTTGATATCCCAAGATGCAGGACAATTGATCCCAGTCAGACGCTTCACAGCGCTTCGAGGCGGCGATAGCAATTTGCGCGCAAGCCATCGCGTCTTCGAGCGCATCATGATGTCGGAATTGAACGCCGATTCGGTTCGCGAGGGGCTTGAGCGAGTAACTTGAATATCCAGACCAGGTTCTGCGGGCGATCGCGACGGTGCAAGCGAACTGGTGATAGGGGATGCGAAGACCATACGCAGCAAGGCAGGCCCTGAGCACGCCGATGTCAAACAAGGCATTATGGGCAACGACGACTTGGCCACTTAACAGCGGCTCGAGATCATCCCAGATTTCGCAAAACAGGGGCGCATCGGCCACTTCCAGCGGAGTGATGCCGTGGATGGAGATGTGCGATGAGAGGAAATGCAGCGGGCGAGGTTGGATGTACCAGACGTGTTTGGCAACGATTTCGCCATCGCGAACTTGCACGAGCCCGAGTTGACAAGCACTATCGCGCTGGTGGTTTGCGGTTTCAAAGTCGATAGCGTTGAAAGAAATCGCTGGCATATTGCCTCCGTGCTTCGTCGCAGCCCTCTGGGGGGGAGGTGCGTGTGTCCGTAACGACGATTTTACAGTTGTCGCGGGATTTTATGGATCGTTAGTATAGTACCGATTATGATGGGGCGGGGTCTCGCCAGACTCAATTTATTTTTAGGGGAACTTTCCCACCTCATCCCGCATCGATTTGTCATTCACTCTCCTATTTTGGTGGAACCGATCATGCCACGCCGCCGTCCGAAGTCCCGTCGTTTGCATCGTTTTGAGGCGTTGGAAGCTCGCCGTGTGATGGCGGCATATATCAACGAGTTATTAATCGATCCGTTTCTGGGGAGCGATGATACCGATCAATATATTGAAATTCGAGGGACACCTGATGCAACGCTGAGTAACACTTATCTCGTCGCGGTTGGGGGGAATTTTGTCACGCGCGAAGGCGTGGTTGAAACGGTCATTAATCTGTCCGGGCTAACTTTTGGTAGCAATGGTTACCTGGTTTTGACACAGGCTGGCAATTCTTATCAAGTCGACCCGGATGCGACGTTAGTTGAGAGCGTAAATCGCGGGTTCCGTGGACTTCCAAATAACATCTTCAGCCATATCAACACTTTCGATAATCGGCTTGGAACGTTGCTCGGCGACGAGACGTATTTTTTGATTGAATCATCGGTACCACCGGTGACGGGTAATGATATTGATACGAACAATGATGGCCTTATTGACCGTGGAGTGGGAACTGTCTTTTCGAACTGGAACGTGTTGGATTCCATTTCAATGTTGGACTTTTCGCTAGGCAACGCCTATGGGCAGATTGTCTATACGACTTCAACGAATATCGTGACCCAACCTGGGGCGACGATCGAAGTGGTTGATCGAGTGGAATATGCTGGACGCATAGGCGAGTCGACCGGACATTCGAAAACAGATTGGGTTGGAGGGACGGTGCGCGATCTCGATCCCAGTGCGTCTGCGATTAACAATGGATTCCGCATTGACTGGGGCTCACTTGGTCGACCGAGCATTCCAGTTATGGCCGGTAAGCGTTTGGATCACATTGGAGATGTGAACTTTACCGGTGGAATTCGAGGTACAACGTTTTATGACTTGGATCGAAACGGCCAGCGTGACGTGGGAGAAGCAGTGCTTACTGGCGTCACGATCTTGGCTGACACCAACGGTAATAAGCTTCAGGACACGATTACCACCATCCTTGATCCCGAGACTTATGCCGATGGATTTGAGTTAACGAATGAATTCCCCGGCGCAACTTTGACAGCCTCGTCGGGGGGCCGACAGGGTGGCTCCATTGAGGCCGTTCGAACGTTCTTATTTGAAAACGCTGGCCAGCGAACATTCTCCGATAACGGCTTTCCCTACTTTTATACGAACAACGAGTTGCGAGTCGATTTTGAGCGGCCCGTTCGATCGGTAACCGTCGACTTCGTCGGTTCTGATTTCGCCACAACGGTCTATGGTCGAATCGATGCATTCGATGCCGCAGGAAACTCGCTTGGCTTTGTACGATCGGGTCCTTTGGGCCGTGGGCAGAGAGGTTCGACTACGTTTACCGTGGCTTCAGATCAAATCGCTTACGTGTTGGCGTATTGCGATAGCAACTTCAATAGCTCGTCCATTCTCGGAAAAGTCGATCGTGTGTTGTTCGTGCAAGGCGAAGCGATAGCGACGAGTGATTCCAATGGAAACTACCAGTTCAATTTCTTGCAACCTGATGACTATGAGCTAATTGCCAATGGCTCGCCGTTGTTCCAAACCACACCGCTGGAATTCCCTGTCCCAGCAACGATTGATCTGAATCAGAACTTGGCGATTGATTTTGGTTTTGGCGATAACACCCCGCCGACTCTGATTATTGAACCAATATCGATTACCGAGAATCCACGCGTTGGGAAACCCATCGGTCGTGTGCGTGTCATCGATCCCAACGTCAATCAGCCACTTTCGTTTGTGATCGACTCATTGACCGGTAGCGCAAGTACCCCGCAGAATCCCGCCCTGATCATCAACCCAGCCACTGGAGAGCTTTATTCGAATGTTCCTGAAGGAGCCAACTTCGAAGCGGGTGCGCAACTCATCATGCAAGTCACCGTTACGGACAATCTTTCTACTCCGGTCACTGGAACTTACACCATCACCATCACGGATGTTAATGAAGCTCCCATATTCAATGCATCTGCATTCCCGCTTGTAGAACTGGCTACGGCTGGAACGGTGATCGGAAATGTGCAAGCAACAGATCAGGATGCAGGTGGTGCGGGTGTCATTCGCTACGATATTTTCGAAGGGGATCCCTTAGGGATCTTTAGCATCGATCATAAGACCGGGGATATTATCCTCGCAAAACCCGAGTTACTCGATTTCGAAACGCTGTCGTCCATTCGGCTATCGGTGGCAGCGACCGACGGTGCTCCTTTCGGCGCGACATATACAGTACCGAACGGCAACGCGGCGAATACCGCTTTAGCAAGTGCAGTGGGGGCCACCGGGAAAACAGCGGTGCTCGCTTTGTCGGGCAATCTTCCACCGCGGTCATCGCTCGTCGACGGAGTCTCGGTAGGCTTTATCGACACCTTGAATGTAGGGACTGGTGGACTGCCGGTGCTGGTTCAGACGGTTGCCGTAACGGATAGTATTCCAACATCCGTCACCGTGAGTTTTCCTGATCAGACGTTTGCCACGTTTACCGATGCACCCATTATCTTTGCCAATCCAACAGGTGCTGTTGCGAATGTAAATCTCAATCCAACGTCGTTCCCCGTTGCATCAACGATTCTCGATCTTTCTGGGTTAGTGGGTAACTTGCCCGAAGTCGGTCAACTTGTTGCCGGTACCGGACTCAACGGACTGGTTCGAGTGACTCAGTTGTTGACGCCGACGATTGTCCGCGTGTCGTTTTCGCCTCAGGTCGTTCCGAGTCTTCCCAGTGTATTGGTCAGCTTCTATGAACAGATTCGTCAGTCCACTGCCATTGTAAATCTCGATAATCTCGAAAGTACTTTGCAGGTTGGTCAATATTTGTTTGGAACGAAGTTCACTGGAATCGTGCGCATCGAGTCGATCAACGCACCCGGTGTCGTCACGGTCGGTTTGCAACAGCAGACTTATGCGGCACAAACGACTGCCGCACCTATTCAAGTTGTTGAAGTCCTCGATCCGCAACGAACCATTGCCCCGGTTGTGATCGATTTAAGTAATACTAACGAACCGCCGGAGTTCTTCTTGCTCAGCAGTGGTATCCAGGTGCGCGAAGACGCTTCCGCGGATACCGTTATCGGTGTGGTGAGAGCATTTGATCCAGATGCCGATCAAACCATTCGCTTTGACATTGTCGGAGGCACAGCTGCGAATCTATTGTCAGTTGATCCTGAGACGGGACGCGTTTCCTTGAATGCTGGTGCAGTGCTGGACTTTGAAACCACACCGACTTTGACACTCGAACTTCAGGTATCGGATTCCGCTCAACCACCACTGCGTGTCAGCGATACGGTCACAGTGTCGTTAGTCGATATCAATGAACCGCCAACGATCAAGTTGTCGCGAACCGAAGCGGTACTCAAAGAAGTCGAGTTCGGAACGGGTAATCGTGTTGTCGCTACGGCCACGCTTAGTGACCCGGAAAACCAGCCACTGAAGCTTGAGATTATCGGAGGAACGGGGACCGATTTGGTCGAATTGACGCCTCAGAACGAGATTCGCCTGAAACCCGATGCCTCATTGGACTTTGAGACGCGAGCCAATTGGAATATTCAGCTTCGCGTAGTCGAGCAGACCGGTGGTAATCCATTGTCGGATGTCATTCAATTGAATGTTCGCATTGTCAATGAGAATGAAGCGCCAATTATTGCTAACCAAGCCTTTAACGTCTTCGAATCATCGCGCCCCGGAACGATTTTGGCTCAGTTGGCATTCCGTGATCCTGATGCCGGTCAAAGAGATCAATTAACGGTCCTGAGCGGCGATACCGACATTTTGCAATTGCAATCGAGCGGAGCGATTGTATTGAAGAATGGTGCGACGCTCGATGCAGACCTGCGTCCGAATTTAGCATTGAAGGTTCGAGCTACAGATCCATTAGGGCTGACGACCGACGCAGATATTTCGATTCGTGTATTGACCGTCAATCAACCTCCGAGGCCAACACAAATCCTCCCGCCGGTTGTGACTTCGAGCGCCACGTCTTTCATCATCAATTTACCTGCGGATCTATTTGTTGACGCAGATAACAATGCATTGACGTTGTCGTTGAGCCAAGTGGGGGCGACGCTACCACCTTGGTTGACACTAGACGGAGTCAATCGACAGATTCGTGGTGTTCCCACTCCTGCAAATGCTGGTAAGTACCAGTTATTGATTCAAGCGACAGATAATGGTTCACCTGCGTTGACAGGCGTTGTACCGCTATCGCTGGAATTAACCCCGGTTCCAGTTCCACTGCATAACACTGTCATGCCGTTGGATGTGGACGAAGACAGCAAAGTTCAATCGCTTGACGCCTTAGTGATCATTAACTTGTTGAATCAGCTGCCTACCGGCGCGAGCTCAATCGTCGTACCAGCGGATGGCGGGGGTATCTTAGGCAAACCGGATGTGAATCAAGACAATCTGATTACATCGCTCGATGCATTGATTGTGATCAATACCTTAAGTCTCGGTTCGATTCCAGCTGCAGAGCCTGAGGTTCCTGCATTTGCCGTTTTATCGGCAAACCGCGTCGATCAGTTCTTTAATGAAGACGACGAGGAAGAGGAACAACCGTTATAAACGGAATGGTAGGAAAAATTTGTAGACTCGATCGGGCCGAGTTCCAGTATTTTGCGTGGGGGATGGCAAAGACCTTCTGATTCGTAAGCCAAGTTTTCACGTGAGGTCTTTAGACGGACTGAGGACCTCAGTGTGAATTCATTGGACGAAGAAACGGATGGGACCGATTTTGCCTGCCCTGCGAGGATCGGTGCCGTGGTTCATCTGTGGATGCCTTCTTGTTCTGGTTAGCCAGATTGGAGGGAGATCGGCGGAATTGCCAGCGGTATCGGCTCATGAGCGAGTTGCCGCGCTGGTTGCTGCTCAGTGTTTGACACTGAGTCAGGAGCAAGACTGGCAACGGCTCGAGCGACTCCTTTATCAATTAACTTCGGCTGACTCCAGCATCGAATCGCTGGGGGTGCGCGACGCATCAGGAAGGCTTGTGTCGGCGACGCGCGGGCATCGGAATACTTGGCAGCAAGGGTCCTTTGAGTCGATCGCTATGCCTCTATCCGATCCTAAGTCGGAAGGTGGGCAGTTGGCAGCGGCACCACAGTTGGAATGTGTTTTCCGTCCTTTCGTTGCGACCGGCAAAACGAGCAAATGGTCGATCGCTTGGGCCATCGCAAGCGTACTGGCGGGCTGCGGTTGTTTCTTGTTGTTTGGCGTTCGGTTTCAACAAAACCTGCGCGTCGATCAGAGCATTGTTCCGGATCGCGTACGTCAGGCGTTAGACACGTTGGCCGAAGGTTTGCTCGTCATGGATGAAAAAGAAAAGATTGTGCTCGCGAACCGAGCGTTCGCTGAAACCTGCGGCATCTCAACAGACAAACTCGTCGGACGTATCGCCAGTTCACTTTCATGGATCAACGACGATACGACCCTTCGCGGAGGCTTTCCTTGGATTCGTTCGTTATTGGATAACCGACCGCAGATCGATCAACAGCTTGCTTATGAGCAATCCGACGGTAGTCGTCGTGTGTTCTCGGTTAATAGCTCGCCGATTCTGAATGCTTCTGGTAAACGTCAAGGTGCATTAGCGACCTTTCGAGACATTACAGAAATGGAAGAGCATCGCGCGCAGTTGGAGAACATGCTCGTCATGTTGCGGAGTAGTCGCGATGAAATCAGTCGCAAGAACCGCGAACTTGAAGTACTGGCTACCCAAGACGCTCTGACCGGTTGTTTAAATCGTCGAGCCTTCTTCGATCGTTTCTCGCGAGCATGGGACTTTGCCACAAAATCAAGGCTCCCGCTTTCTTGCGTGATGGTTGATAACGACCATTTCAAGAGCGTGAATGATACGTATGGGCATCATATCGGTGACGATGTTTTACGGGCCGTTGCAGCTACATTACGCAAGCTGCAATCGCCTCCTAATCTCGTATGCCGATATGGCGGCGAAGAGTTTTGTGTACTCTTGCCGGGCAAAAACTATCAACAAGCGTTGGAAGCGGCTGAACAAATACGAATGGCGATCGCAGCGATCCGTTTCCGTGAACCTGCCGAACTGCGGCTAACTGCCAGCGTCGGCGTCAGCGAGATCGGTTATGGCGCGAAAGATCCGCAAGATCTCATTAATCAAGCGGACAAGTGCCTCTATGTGGCCAAACGATCGGGAAGGAACCGAGTCGTGGGTTATCTGCCGGAGATGGCAGATATGGAAATCGACGAAAGCAAAGTCAGCCGTACCAAGAGCAAAGAACCCGAAGCGGATGCCTCTATACCCTACCCTGCGGTATCCGCCTTATTGAGCGCGCTCGCTTATCGTGATGCCGATACAGCCGAACATAGTCGCCGAGTCGCCGATCTCGTGGTCTGCGCGGCAGAAGGTTTGTTCAGCCATCACGATACCTACATTCTAGAAATCGCTGCACTCTTGCATGATGTCGGCAAAGTCGGTGTACCTGACCACATATTGCTCAAGCAAGAACCACTTA
Organism: Ottelia alismoides; assembly: GCA_037367405.1. Classification (NCBI taxonomy): domain Eukaryota; kingdom Viridiplantae; phylum Streptophyta; class Magnoliopsida; order Alismatales; family Hydrocharitaceae; genus Ottelia; species Ottelia alismoides. The sequence goes on along the minus strand of JAZKJV010007726.1, from coordinate 335,316 downwards.
CCGATGACGAGTGGGAGATCATGCACCGCCATCAACGTGTCGGTGTGGAACTCGTGGCCACGACCTTTGGCAATCCGAAGCTCGAGCAGGTTATTCGAACGTATCGGTTGCCCTATGGCAGTAGCTCGGATATGAACATCGAGCACGGGGATCAAATCGACCCGGGTGCACGCTTGTTGGCCATTGCCGACAGTTATGACTCGATGGTTTCAAAACACAGTTACCGCATAACGCTTACACCAGAACAAGCTTTCGCCGAACTGCGAAACTGTGCTGGCACGCAGTTTGATCCTGTGTTAGTCGAAGCGTTCATTGAGAAAGTGAGCCTGCGAAAATCGCCTCAGCATATTGGCCAGCCTAAACTCGTGTCGCCTCAGACTGCCATTCAGCTAGGCGTCCAACTCGAACGTCTTGCTGATGCACTCGATCATCAAGATGTTGCCGGATTGGCCGCATTGGCCAGTCGGTTAAGGCAAACCGCTCAACACGCCAATCTGGCCGAAATCGCGGGATTAGCAACGCGATTAGAGGAATCGGCAAAACAAGATGAACCGCTGGTTCGCATGGTAAGTTTGACCACAGAGTTATTGCAACTGTGCCGTAGTACTCAGCCCAAATTGCCATCGCCCCACACGGGGCCACATTTCTAATCCAATGAGATTTGAGTCTGGCCCGAACGCTTTTGCGCTTGTATCATATCGGCGTTGGTGTCACGCAGACTGCCGCATTAGGTAAGTACGGAGGCTTTCCTTATGGTATCGCGCGTCTATGCGATCGGATGGTTTTGTTTGTCCAGTTTGCTCTGTTTTGATAGCTCGCAAATCGTCGGGAAATCGCTCATGGCAGATGAGTCTTCAACAACTCCACCTGAGGCACTATCGGAAGCTCAGGTTCAAAAAAGTCGTCTGAACTGGACTTTGCCAACGCTGGGAGGCATGCAATTCTGGACCGATCATCGCTGGTATGCCGGTTGGCGAGTGCAACAGAATGTGATGACAGGGCATTATCGGCTGCTCGATCCGTACAATCTGCGGCACGCATGGGGTAGTCAGGAAGCGTGCGAAGCGGTGTTGGATGCCAAGACGCCTACAGTAGCTCCTGCTGCCAATAGCACGCATGCCATTATTCTTTTACATGGATTGATGCGAACGTCACGATGCATGCAGGCGATATCGGAGGATATCACCGGTGTGAATCTAGGGATGCCTGTTCGATTTGAGTATGCCAGCACGCGAGCGCCGATCGCTGCGCACGCTGCCGCTCTGCGAGAAGTTGTTGAAAAGCTACCGGGTACTCCAGACATTTCTTTTGTCGGTCATAGCATGGGCAATATTGTTGTTCGCCATGCGATTGGCGATTGGCAGAAGCATGATCCATGTCATGTGTTACCTCGATTGCGACGCGTTGTCATGTTGGGACCTCCCAATCAAGGAGCCACGATTGCCAAGCGATTATCGTCGCTTGGACTCTTCGGCATGATCACCGGTAAAGGAGGACTTGAACTCGGACCAGCTTGGCAAGAGCTCCAGTCTCATTTGGCGATTCCTCCCTGCCCTTGTGCCGTGATCGCTGGAGATGTCAGTGATGCAACCATCAAAAACCCACTGGTTGAAGGTCCAGGAGATTTTGTTGTAAGTGTTGAAGAAGCAAAGTTAGAGGGGGCCAGTATGTTGATCATCCCTGCCCTGCATTCTTTCTTGATGGATGACAAGCGTGCACGTGGTGCCACGATTCGTTTCCTGCAGGGAGGACCATTGATAGAATCCACAGAAGCCGCACCACCCTTGTAATCGAACCTGCTTTCAATTCCGACAGGCTCATTTCACCTGGCCCAACTGGTTCCTGAACTAGACTAGACTGACATGGTGATGCTGTCCGTTCGCCTATTTGGACAGCGCTGCTTGGCAAGCTTGGCTATGTGGCTTCATGTAGTTTTCGTAGCGACCGTTGCCAAGCGGTGGAACACCCTCGCGATCAAGTCCACCGTCTTGCGACGGTGGCTACGGAACCGTTATGCGTCCTCAATTTCTGCAACGAATTGTGATCTTGGCATTGTCGTTGATTAGTATCGTTGCGCCACTAACGGGAATGGACGCGCATGAAAAAGAGGTTGAAAGGCTGATTGATGACGTATTGAAACCAGGAGGCGTGACCAGTCAGAAAGTCCTCGATGCTATTCGAAGAACACCACGACATGAATTTGTTGCCCCTAACTTAAGACATCTCGCATATTTTGATCGTTCCTTACCCATTGGCCATGAGCAAACGATCAGTAGTCCATTGATTGTTTCGATTATGACGGAACAGATCTTGCCTGAAGCGGAAGATCGGGTACTAGAGATCGGCACGGGTAGTGGCTATCAAGCGGCCGTGTTAAGTGGATTGGTCAAAGAAGTCTATACGATTGAGATTGTCCCTGAGCTTGGGCACCACGCTGCAAGAACGCTATCCAGATTACGCTACACCAACGTCCATGCGCGGGTTGGCGATGGTTATCTTGGCTGGCCCGAAGTAAAGCCCTTTGACAAGATCATCGTAACTTGTTCTCCCGAAAAGATTCCGCAGCCACTCGTCGATCAGTTGCGTGAAGGGGGCCGTATGGTCATTCCGGTTGGTGAACGTTATCAGCAGATGCTTTATCTGCTCGAGAAACGCAACGGAGAAATGGTTCGGCTCTCCAAGCGACCGACGCTGTTTGTGCCGATGACTGGAGCAGCGGAGAAGAGTCGAGAAGTGTTGCCGGATGGTAAACATCCCAAGATCATCAATGGCAACTTTGAGACAATCCTGGAGAAAGATGCAGGCGCTGAAGGTTATGTACCGGGTTGGTATTACAACCGAGGAGCAGAACTGGTAGCCAGCGAAGCGGGAGAAGGCAAGCAATGTATTCGCTTTGAAAACTCGACGCCAGGTCGCCCAACTTATTTACTTCAAGGATTCGCAGTTGATGGAAAGCATGTGCTGCATTTGGAAATGTCGGCGATGGTTCGCGCGCGGGAGATTGAACCCGGACTAAGTGCCGATGAGATACCGATGGTCTCACTGACATTCTATGACCATCAACGTCAAGAGCTCTCGGCCGTTTGGTTAGGCCCATTCCGAAGCGCCACAGAGTGGACCAAAGTCACAGAGAGCTTTAGCGTACCGAGCGGTACTCACGAAGCGATTATTCGCGTCGGATTGTTTGGTGCCAAAGGGGTTTTTGAAGTTGACGACGTCGAGATCAAGCCAAGCACGGGGGAACTTCCCAAACATTTGCCAAAGTAATCGTGTTGTGCTTCGTTCGACAGCGCCACTTCATACGCCACCCGCCCGCTTGCGGGAGGGTCGGACGCAGTAGTGGCCGGGGAGGGCCTTTTACACCTCGCAGGCGACTTTCTTGACGATCGGTAAACGATACGGAATTCCCCTGCTATGGGTAGCTTTGGCAACGGGCTGGCAGCAGGTCGCTGCGAGCCAGCTGAAATTTGAGGGGCTGAGGACGACGATCGTTCCGCTTGGCAGTGTGTTTAACGGCGGGTAAATTACCCCCTTTCCGCCGTTAAGGGCTCTAACTATTATCAATGTAGTCCCCCGGGTAGGTATCTGTTAGGCGAATGGCGTTCGGACTTTAAAGGGCAGCATTTATTCGTCGCTCTTCATGTCCCAGGCCACGGTGCAGGTTACTTTCTCGGTTTTTCCTGTCCTTCTGTATGAGGTTCTTATGCAACGGAATGTTTCCGTACGTCACGGTTTTACGCTGGTTGAATTGCTTGTTGTGATCGCGATTATTGGCATTTTGGTCGGTTTGTTGCTGCCAGCTGTGCAAGCGGCACGTGAAGCGGCACGACGGATGAGCTGCGGCAACAATTTTAAGCAGATTGGTTTGGGGTTGCACAATTACCACTCGACCTACGATAAGTTCCCTTGGGGACGCGCCGGTTCGGGACGGTAGCGCGGCAAACACTTGGATACTGCGAACCCAGGTCGATACGGTAACGGCAATCGCCTATCGATGTTGGTTCCGATTCTTCCCTTTATTGAGCAACAGCCGCTTTGGGAAATGATCAGCAATCCCCGCACTGAATCAGGGCACAATTTCCCATCCATGGGACCTTTCCCTGATAACTACGCGGCCATTTATCAGCCTTTGCGAACCCAGTTGCGACTTACCTTTGTCCGAGTCATCCCGGACCGGTCGTGAATCTTCCCATGGCGAAGACTTGTTATGCGGCCTGTTATGGCGACAACTTTTTCCGCATCAATGAAGTTTTCCAGACGGAATCCGAAGGCAAGCGCGGGATGTTTGCCCCCACCAGCGGATTCATCAGTGCCGGAAGTGGTTTAGCCAACTATCGCGGACAAATGGGATTCCGCGATTGCCTTGATGGCACTGCCAACACGATTTGCATGGGTGAAATCTGCTACAGCCAAAATCGTTTGGAAGTCAAAGGTAATTTCCGAACCATGCCGTTCTCGAATACCTTCTTGCCTTCTACCTGTGCCAACTCCGTCGATCCCAATCGCCCGGCCTTTTACCCCAACAACAGCATTCAAAACGCTTGAAAGGCGATCGTTGGGCTGACGGGCATTCAGTGCGCGTCGGTTTTAACACCATTTTGCCACCCAACCGCGCGAGCTGCGGCGGTAGTGGTACAACTGGTGGTGATAATGCGGACACCAATATTTCAACGGCAACAAGCTATCACCAAGGCGGTGCCCACGTCTTGATGACCGACGGTGCTGTGAAGTTCATTACCGACAACATTGAAGCTGGTAATCCAAATGCCGTGACCGTTACCAATGCGAACGCAAATCAGGGGACGGAAAGCCCCTATGGTCCTTTGGGGTGCTTTGGGAACTCGCGCGGGAAGCGAAAACAAGTCCCTTTAATTGTTTGTTCGCATGAGTGGCAGAGACCTTTCGTTTCTGCCACTTGTTTTCTTGGAGATATACGAATGTTAATGCGATGTTTTTTTGCGGTAGTCTGTTTGTCCATGTTGGGTTTTATGGGTTGTGGCAGCAGTGGTGAGAACAAGGTCTACGAAGTGACCACACCCGCTCCTACACCAGAAAAGAACCCGATATAAGCCTTTGGCATGTCGGAGTCTTTGGCTCTGATTGCATGGGACACGCGCAGAAAATTCTTGAAAGCCTCGCAGTCAATGCGAGGCTTTTTTCGCTTGTTAAGTCCGTTTGCCTTATTCGATCTGGATCGATCCGTCGATCGAGGAGTCGATGCCGTGCGCCACCGGGATTAACCAATGCGGCATTCGTAACGCTACGGTAATCCGTAATCAATTTCGGCAATTCGAAGCGATTCTGCTTTTGGCCCGGCATCTTAATTCGCTAAAATCTCGGTCACTCATTGCTCGTTGACTTGGGCCGGTTTTTATGGCCCACCATCTATTTCTCAAAAGGGTATTGCGATGTCTACTCCCCGTCGCCTTGACGCATCGACAGGATTGTTTGCTCGCTTAAGTGCGCAATTGAAATCGAAACGCTTATCAAACTCATTGCAGCGACGTCGGGGCGGTCGACCATTCGAAAAACTCGAACACCGCACGCTCATGGCCGGCGATCTGATCAGGGCCACAAACCTCGAATTTGTCCGTGAGAACCAGGACGTTACGGGTAAAATTGTCGGCACATTAACTCCCATGAACGTCAGTCCTGAGACAGTCGCCAGTTATCAAGTAACATCCGTGGACGGTAACCCGCTGGATAGTCGTTTCAGCATCATTGACAATCGCTTGTTGGCTCAAGGCGTCTTCGATTTCGAGTCCCAGACTTTCCATGACGTTGAGGTTCACACGACGTACCTAGATGGCTCGTCGTCGGATACTGTGATTCAAGTGCAAGTATGGGATACAAACGACAATGCGACCTCGTCGCTCACGTTGACTACGGACTACGTGATTGAGAATTCGGCCAGTCCTGGTGTTCCTCTAGCTGTCGGTGATCTTGCGATCCGTAGCGGTGTAGCCGCTTCTGCATTTGAGCTTGTGGCGGGTACAGGAGATACTGACAACGCGAGCTTCAGCGTTGTGGGCAGTACGTTATTCTTAAACGTCAATCCCGATGCCGAATCGCAGTGGTTGTACTCCGTACGCGTAAAAGCCACCACAGGAACAGGGGACATTGAAGACGTTCTCAATGTGGATGTCCGGTCGGTGAATGAGTATGCGCCGGATCGAATTTTACCAATCAACTTAAACGGCGATTCCGTGATCTTCATTCAGATCGCGGAAAACACACGCGTGGGACAGACCGTTGCCGTATTGAGAACCTTGGACTCGGATTTCCTTGACGCCTATACCTATACGATCAGCGGAAACCTAGCACAGTTCCTTACCATCGAGCAGCATCACTTAATTGTGGCGGCATCGATCGATTTCGAATCGATCGTACCTTCAGACATGGATCTATCGATCGTTGCCACAAGCACCAATACCGGGGATGTCGTCAGTTACATCCAATCCGGCATAGGTGGCAATTCCAGTGGGTTCTATCCCAGCATCATCGATATTAATGAACCCCCGACAATCTCGCCTTTGGAAGATCAATCCGTTCCAGCAGGGATCGAAACACGCAGGCCTCTTAGCAGTCCCCTCTACACCGACCCAGACGCCGCTGATGCCGGTGGAATCAATGTGTCGTTCTCTGTCGACAATGCGATTCCAACCTGGTTAGCCTACGATTCACTTACGAATGAGTTGGTGGTAGGTCCCGACTCGCCGATCGGTGTTTATCAAGTTGCATTGACCGTCACTGATAGTGGTGGTTTAAGCAGCACCGGAACTTTTCTGTTGAATGTACTCGCCACAAACATTATCGATTTGGCTGGGACAAGCGGCGACGACGTATTCACGGTCCGCGCGTTGGGTTCGACACTGACTTCTCCTTGGCGACTGAGCCTAAACGGTCAATCGGTTTACGAAGGGCCGATCACTCCGGGATCACTCGTACGCTTGACCGGATCTGTTGGATTCGATCTGCTGCGCGTCTTTGGTGGAGGCGGTGACAACCAATTTGAAGTGGGAGCTAACTATGTCCAGATCGCGAATTTTCGGATCGCGTCGAACGAAGTCGAGTCGCGCGTGTTGCGAGGCCAAGCCGGCGCCGATCGGTTCACGATCAAATCGGCGATTCCGGACAACCTAAGCTTGTTTGGAGGGACCGGGGCTGACACGTTGCAAGTCGATACAAGCTCGGCGATATGGTCGATTACTGACCAAGGCACGGGCTTGGTCGATGGAATCCCGTTCGCAGGCATCAGTTCTTTGATCGGTTCTCCCGGCGATGACACCTTCATTCTGGAACGTGCTGGAGAACTTACCGGGATCATCGATGGACGTGCGGGCTGGAACCAACTCTATTACTCTTCCGATTCACGTCGCGTCGATACCACGATCACTTCGTTCGCCACGTTGTCGGGATCGACATCGCGCACGGGTGGGTTCGCCAATATCGATTATTTATCCGCACCGGCTCCGCGAACCAACTCATTGACCTATTCAGCCGAAGCTGCAAGTAGCGATGGTGACTTTGTCTTGTGGAATTTGAGCGGAGGTTCCTTATCCATTGAGGTACGTGATTTAAATGACGTCGCAAGTGTCCGGTACCCAGACTTTTTTTATGCCGATGGTTACTCAAGACTGACGGGAGGAGAAGCACCAGATCAGTTCTTTTTTACGACGTTTGCCGACAATTCGAATTTCAACATCGATGGCGGCCTTACGACGTTCAGCAGCAATATCATCAACTATCAGTTTGGGCCGGTGGTCGTTGATTTTCGAAACAACACCGCAACAGGGATCTCGCAGTTTGCAAACATCACTCAGTTTGCTTTAGAAACTCCGGAAACGGGCGGAACCGTGTTTGGACCCAACACGGCCACAAGCTGGGATGTGTTTGCAGAGGGAGCCGTCATGTCCACGGGAGGCAACACCGTCAATTTCAATCGCTATGTGGGCGGATCTGGCGACGATAGTTTCCGGATATTCGATGGGTTCGAGCCGGGCAATAACAAACAGATTGACGGAGGTGGTGGCAGAAACCTCATCGACTTCGGCACATACAGCCAAGCGGTCACGGTCGACCTAACGGTTGGCACAACCTCGGCGATTGGATTGATCACGGGCATCGTCGACGTCATGGGATCCGCATTCGACGATACGTTGATCGGCAATGCGCAGGACAATCGCTTGTTCGGCCTCATCGGGAACGACAATCTCATCGGTGGTCCTGGGAACGACATTTTGTTCGGAGGCGCCGGCAATGACATCCTCAACGGTGGCGATGGAAGGGATTGGTTGCTGGGGGGCACCGGCGCGGATTCGTTGCTCGGCGGAATTGGTGACGACTTGTTGATCACTGACCAAGGGCAAGGCTTTGAAGATGAAAACGATTTGAATCGAGAAGCCCTCAATTTTGCCGCCATTCAGTTGATTTTCAATGAATGGACCAGTAACCGGACCTATGCGCAGCGCACCCAGCGTTTATTGAATGGCATCGGGCCCGGTAACGCGGTACGACTCGGATCGTCCACTTTGTCAGCCGATGCCGATATCGATAGTGTCCTGGGCGGAGGTGGTAACGATTGGTTCTGGGCCGATTTCGCCGATTCACTTGGTGACCGCAATAACGCAGAGCGACTGAACCGCTATTGAAGCCGTATCAGGTTCGTTGGACGTTGAGCGGTGCTTCGCATTGTCGTTTTTTATTTCTGTTTGCGTTAAGCTTCGGCTAGCAATGCGTCAATCTTTTCTTCGATGATTTTGTCTCCCGTCGCGCCTTGCCAGTTCAACTCGCCTTGCCACCAATACCGGATGTAGCCCTGTTTATCGATCACATAAATGGTCGGCCACATCGTATTGCCCCATGCATCCCAGTTCTTGCGTTGGAGATCGATCAAAACAGGAAATTTAAAACCTTCACGCGTCGCGGCTTGAACCACTTTCTTCGGATCGCTCTCCTCGCGTGTTTCTGGAGTTTGAATCCCGATGACTTCGACTCCTTTACTTTTCAACATGTCACTCCAGCGTTTGTAGTGTCCAAAATTCGCGACACAGTTGTGACACTGGAATGCATAAAAATGCACTAAGACGACTTTGCCTTCAAGCTTATTCAGATCGACACTATCTCCGTTGTAGTCATTGCCCGTTGGAATGAACTGCGGCGCTAAAGGATAGATTCTTTTCAGGTTCGACGTGTCGAAGGATTTTCCGTAGAGCAGTTTCATTTGCTTTAACTGACGAGCATCCAGCACTGCGACAACTTTCTTGACTTCTTCATTACGAGCGTTCTGGACTGCTTGCAGTTTTTCGTTGTCAGGCTTTTGAGGGTCGACTGCTTTGGCTAAAGACTCGGTTGCCTCAAAGACACTTACCATCTCTTTCACTTGCGAAGAGTTGAGCTGCAAGTAGCTTTGCACATCGGGTCTCGCAAGAATACGGCTTCCCTGCGATTGAAGTTCGAGTTCTTGAAGCCGTCGCAGGGACTTGGCGCCAAACTGCTGGTTTACAAAAACCGAAAGGTCGCGTTCCAATCGTTCGATGATTTCACGTTGCTTCGTTAACGCTTGGATTCGAGAAGGCCACCATTCAAGATCGAGTTGTCTCAATCTCTCTTTCAACGCATCTCGATTTCGTTCCGTCACACCTAGCTCTTTTTGAACCTCGGCTGCATGAATCAGTTTCAGCAGGTTCTGGGAGACCAGTACGTTATCAGCCTTAATCGTTTCGTATTGAAACGTCGGATCGGCGCTCCAAGCATTGTGCTCGATGGGAAGGATCAAGCAAGCGAGCAGGCTTAATTGAATTGCGTTGAAGATGCGTGTTGTCATGTTTACTTCTAGCCTTGATTAAGTGTGTTTGCCTAATTGGACAGCGCCACGTGGCAAGCTGTTTTGCGAGCGGCTTCGCGCGAGGATTATGTAAGGCCCTCCCCGGCCGCTACGGCGTCCGACCCTCACGCAAGCGGGCGGGTGGCTTGCGAAGTTGCGCTGTCCAAACTATGCAACTGGAGTGATGTTTCATGACCTACTTTGCCGTCAGTGCAGCGACGACTTCTTCAACACCGGCCCGATCACCATGTGTGCTGCTGACTTTGGCATATCGCACACGTCGATCGGAATCGATTACGAAAGTGGATGGATAAGCCGTCTCATTTGCGGCATTCCATCGCAAACCTAGCTCCTCTGTCAATCGATAATCGGGATCGAGGGTTAGTACAAAATGATCTGGCAAAGGATGTTTCGTCACGAACTCCATCGCTTTCGCAGTGACGTCTTTGCGAGGCCCTGGATAGATAAAAACCACTTTCGACTTTACTTCTCGAAACTTCTCTGAATGACGGATAAAGTCGCTCACTTGACGCGAGCACAGTGGACACTGATAACCGGGAAATCCGCGAAGGATGACGATCACGGCAAACTCATTCGCGACAATCTGCTTCAAACGCTTTTTGGTTCCATCCGTGGTTTGCAGTTCAAGATCTGGAAATAGGGCACCGACCTTAGGCGGGCCAGCGGTGCGAGGGGGGTTCTTACTCGGGTTTTCTTGCGAGAATACCGTGGCTGTCTCGACAAGCAAGAAACCGAGTATAAGCATTGAGAGAAGCGGCGATATCGACATGGAGTGCTCGTCATGAGTGGGTTGAAATGTACACGTCTGTTTACTCTGACGCGATGAAATCGCTAGATCTTACTTTCTGCGCCCGGATTTTTTCAAACTAACATGATGGGATTCGATTCGGGACGTGAAGCATGGTAAATTATGCGAGTCCTCGAGGCCGTTTGCTCGGTCAAAAGCAATGACATTGAAGGTCTTTTTATTTCGATTGCCCATCAGGCGATTTTAGTGGAAGCGGATAGTTTCTTAGAGCGACTTCGTTCAACAGGAGCTCAGCGTAACGCTGCAGTTGAGGAGTTGCGCGTCCTTTTGCTCCGTGGATTGTCTCAGTCGCTAAACAACCGTTATGGCAAAGCGTTTTCTGCAGAGGACATTGTTCAGGATGCTTTGATACGTATTCTGGGATCTTTGGATCAGTATCGAGGGCAAAGCAGCTTTATCACTTGGGCAATCACGATCGCTAACCGTGTTGGTATCAGTGCGCTGCGCCGTAAGTATCATAGCGACACATCGCTCGAAGCGTTTGAGCAAGACCAAGGCATTCGACTTGAAATTCCTCAAGTCGTTAGCCCGGATGAACAACACGCCTGTGAGCGCCAGGAAGTTCTGGTGGCACTGCAAAGACTGATCGATACAGAACTCACAGAAAAGCAGCGGCTCGTGATCCGCGCCTTTTTAGCCGATTTTTCTACCGACGATATCGCCGAACGGCTTGGGACAAACCGAAACGCAATTTACAAGCTAATACACGATGCTCGGATTAAACTGAAAATAGGGTTTGAAAACGCGGGCATCTCCACCGAAGATATTCAGACCTTGTTCAAGTAGATCGAATTCATATGAAACTCAATGCCATCCAGTTAAGTCAGCTCATCGCGCTGACCGTTTCTGCCAAAGCTGATGCTTTGGGGTGCGATGGTTGTTTCGAAGTGATGGACCAATTAGCTCAAGCCGAATTAGATCGAATCCCGCTTAGCTCGAGGCTGGAGGCCGTCCGAAACCATATCGAACAATGCAAATGTTGCCGCGACGAATATGACTCTTTGCTCACAGCCTTAAAGTCCATTAATTAAGTCCGTTTGCCTAAATCGCTTTGTGCACGCTCGGGATTTACCGCGCACGAAGCCCACTCGAGCGGTTTCTGACGCTACAATGTAAGGCACTGGATTTCGATTCCACGCTTTTCTTAGAACGATGGACCATCCGCTCCCCGCCACCCTTGTTGAATTTCATCATGGTCGGCTTGATGCTACCGATGAGCAACAAGTTCGATTGCATTTGAAGAATTGCACAGAATGCGAACAGTTACTAAAGCGGCTGTCTGTCACGCATCGCTCAACTGAATTGTTCAACGCGACTCGAACTCAGCTCGGGTCGAACGAAAGCTTGTCTGAACCGTTTTCGCTATATGACGAGACACTGACGTCGGCGGTTGATTCGGGAACCCCCGAATCTGCCAATCACCGTGCATCGCAACCCTTTGAAGTTGATCCGGCTTTATTGAATCACCCGCGCTACGAAGTGATTCGGCCCTTGGGACGCGGCGGAATGGGAGTCGTTTGGCTTGCCAAACATCGTACGATGGAGCGACTCGTCGCGATCAAAGTAATGCGACGAACACAGAACACGAATCGCGTCCTCCTGAATTGGTTCCGTCAAGAAGCCAAGTTGATCTCGCGATTGACGCATCCCCATATCGTTACAGCATACGATGCCGAGGATGCCGGAGAAACGTGCTACATCGTCTTCGAATATGTTCCTGGCGAAACGCTCTCACGTCTCTGCGGTAAGGGACCGCTGGAACTCCTCGATGCCTTGATGATTACTCGTGATGTCGCCGAAGGGCTTGAGTACGCTCATGGACGCGGCTTGGTACATCGCGACATCAAGCCTAGCAACTTGATCCGAGATGTTTCCGGTGAGATCAAAATTCTTGATTTCGGAGTGGCAACCGAATTACTGTCGACGTCTTCGACTCACAACACGGCCATCGTCGGCACAAAAGAGTATTTGGCTCCTGAGTGTTTACGCGGTCAAAACTCTACGCCATCTAGCGACATTTACGCGCTCGGATGCACGCTTTATCAATTGCTTGGCGGCGCACTTCCGCTAATGCATGAATCGTCCAAAACTTCGACCGACGTTTCACACCATCTCGAGTCGGAGCGTCTGGCCGGGTTGCCGACAGCGGTAGAGGAATTGATTGGCAAGATGACCCATCCGGATCCGGATTCACGTCTTAAAGATGCAAGTTCTGTATTGCGAGAGCTGGATGCTCTACTGGTACAACTCCAAGGTAATCAAGCTTTGGTACCTACAGAAACGTCGACAGTTCGTAGAACCTGGATGAAGAAGATAACGTTAACTGCCGTTGGCACTGGTGCGGCCGTAGCTTTTGGGCTTTGGCGTTATAGAACTCGCGACACCCAATCCCAATCCACGCTACCGTTGAAAGCGATCCAAGAGGATCCGAAACTTGTCCCGCCGAAGACGCGTGGAGAGTTTCAAGATGAATTAAACGGTTTAGAGCCCGGCGAAGCGGTTCGGTTACTCACTCCTTCAACATTAGGAGATGGAAACAAGGGAGATTATCAAATCGAAGGGGAACAAGTATCGTTGAAGGTATTCGATAGTGACCATCAGATTTGGTTAAACTATTCTGATGTTCTGTTGGGGCAGTTTGCGCTACTCGCTCGGTTCACGGTCCATCGGTTTAAAGGCAAGAATGCGAGGGATCAAAATCTCGCTGCTCGATGATTTTGGTCCTGAGTATAACTTTTATTGGCAATACAATGACTCCGGAGCTGTGGTAACGGTTGAGAAAGCACAAGCGAGGCGCCTTGAGCGACTTTGGTCAAAACCCTTCGAAGCCGTTCCTGGTGTGACGGCATTTGTCGCTTTTGAGTTGAAGAAAGATCGAATGCGCGTACGCTTCCTCGGCGAAGAGGTCATCGAGATCCCCTGCCCTTTAAGCCCTCGTCGTTTCCCAGCTATTTCCGCATACGCTTGTGATGCGACGGTGAACGCACTCGTGCGCCGATATGTATAACGAGGGGTCAGCACTCTTGTTTCGATTACAGCGGGATTGAGCTGGTTGATCAATCGCCGGATGCGCTTGCAAAAGTAGTGGCTGGACCCCTGCGCTCTTTGGTTTGCTACGGTAGGCTGTTACAGTAGTGAGATCCACACTCCATGCAGCCAGTTGGCTTGCGTTTACCCGGCCAAAATGTCCAGCAAACCATAACGATCGATGGGACCATCCTTAACGTTTGATCGCGGAACGTTGCTGTTAGGTGGTTTCTCACCACAAGGAGTCGAGAAGGTTTTTCCGGGTGTGAATTGGGTTTACGATTATCGTGTCGGTAAATTCCGCATAGATGCAATGCAGTTCGCTGCCATTCAAACGTTTCTAGCACGCGTCGAAGGTCAAGTCAGCAGCGATGTCGTTCGTTGGCAGAAAATTGCATGGTCAAAGCAACAGTTTCCTCCGCTAAGGCCAGCTCAAGTCGCTGCCGTTGATGCATTTGGCGCTGCATCGTCTCGCGGTGTGGTGATCATGCCAACCGGCACGGGAAAGACACTCGTCGCGCTTGAGATTACAAGACGGGCTGGCGGTATCGACGTTGGTTGTAAGTCCGATCCGGGATTTGATGTACCAATGGCACCAGCGTATCAATGAGTCTCTGGGATACGACGCCGGAATCATCGGAGACAACACATATAACGTGAAGCCCGTTTCTGTGACGACTTATGACAGTGCCGCCATCCACATGCATGAGTTGGGGAATCGATTTGCATTCATTGTCTTTGATGAATGTCATCATCTGCCCGGGAATTTTTATCGAGATGCGGCGTTGATGTCTGCTGCACCCTTTCGCTTGGGACTCTCTGCAACCCCCGAGCGTCGTGATGGCAAGCATTCCGATCTCGAAAGCCTCATTGGACCCCGCGTATATGAGCTAACGATCGATGCAGCACTCGGTGTCTCCTTAGCAAACTATAAGATCATTCGCATTCCCGTTGCGCTGACGCCGCAAGAACAGCGTCGCTATCGAGAACTTTCCCATCAAGTCAGCCGTTATGTTTATGAGAGGCGCAAGCAAGATAAAGAGTTTACCTGGGAGAAGCTCTGCGGCGAATCTAACTTAGACGCGCAAGCGCGCGTTGTCATGCAAGCCTATCGCCAGAAGCTTGCTATTGAGAATCGTGCGGAGGAAAAGTTGCGCGTTCTGGAAGATTTGCTTCGCCTCCATGTCGGAGAGCCAACGATCATTTTTGTAGGCTCGAACGCGATGGCCCGGGATGTTTCGATTCGCTTCTTGATTCCTTGTTTGCTCAGTCACTGTGGTAAGAAAGAGCGTAACGAAGTTCTATCGGGTTTTGCATTGGGAACTTATCCTGCCTTAGTCGCAAACCAAATCTTGGATGAAGGCGTTGATCTGCCCGATGTCAAAGTTGCAATCGTGATTGGTGGAAGCAGTTCTACGCGGCAAGCGAAACAACGTTTAGGCAGGGTGCTACGTCGGTCAGCTTATGGAGACGCCGTGCTGTATGAAGTGGTATTGAGTGAAACAGGTGAAAATGACCGATCGCTCGCACGCAGGCGTAGCGATGCTTATAAAAAGAAGTGACCGTCTAATTCGTTCGAAAGCCACTCGCCCGCTTGCGGGAGGGTCGGACGCCATAGCGGCCGGGCCAAGCGGTGGAAAACCAAACGATCGCATCCACGTCTGGCAACGTTGACTACCTTGGATTCACGTTCATCGCTGAAGAATGAGCATGCAAAATGTTAACATCGGCTGAAGCGTTTGCGACATACGACTTTCACACCGGTCGAGTTTTGCCGGATAGGCTAACCCGGTACGCGCACGCTCACTATATCGCTGTTGCAGAGAAGTTACAGGAAATCTATCGCGACGGGATCGGAGCAACACGTCAGCAACTGCATCACCGTGCTGAGAGAGTTCTTGCCGAGTTACCGGATTGTCCCAGTCGTCGTATGGCTGGGTTGATTAAACTACTCGACGATGTGAGTGAGTACGATTCGGATCGCGGACGCAAAGCGGCTGAGTTGCGACGTCAGGTCTTTCATGCTGCATCGAGCAAACATCCATTGGTGACGCGGGAGCAAGGCATCTTTACGTCGGAGGAATGGGCCGTGAAGAAAGCGATCGCCGAATCGCTTGGAATGCCCTGGGCCGAAATTCAGCGGAAACTATTTGCAGATGTTATCGAGTTTCACACGCTCAAAGCATACGAAGGTTATGAAAGCTCTACGGCTCTACTTGCGCGCTACAATGTCGCTCAAGTCCAAGCGAGTCTATATCGCGCGACACGCATGACACTCTGGGTTCAGGACGATCTCAAAACGGTTGTTCGTGCGATTAAACTCTCGCGATTAATGCATCTTGTTCGCCCTCTCGATAACGGGGTCTTTCAGATTCAACTCAGCGGTCCTTCAAGCGCTTTGAGGACAACCCGCCGTTATGGAGTGTCCATGGCGCGGATGATCCCGATGTTGCTGAGCTGTCGGAATTGGCGCTTCAACGCATTACTTGAAGTATTTCGAAATGGGCAGGCCATGCAACTATGCTTGAGCAGCGACGATGGACTTTCTTCGCCCGTTGAAACTCCAGCGGAGTTTGATTCTCAATTGGAGGCTGATCTCATGGAGAAGTGGCAAGCGAACGCTGTGGAAGGTTGGAGTCTAGAGCGTGAGAGCGAGATTCTGGTACGTCTTCAAAAGGTATATTTACCGGATTTTCAATTAAAGCATGTGTCCGGTAAACGTATTCACCTGGAGATCATGGGGTTTTGGACTCCGGAATACATCGAAGCTAAGCTTCAAACCATGCAGGAGTTTCAAAAAGAGCCAATATGGTTGATCGCACAGATGGATCGAGAGAAAGATCTTGAGTCGCTACCAGCGGCACTTCGCGAGCAAGTGATCTGGTATCGAAACACAATCCCCATCAAAGCGTTAGTCCAAAAATTAGAATCGCAATAAGCGCGGCGTTCGTTTGCGTTACTCGTTCAGAGCGACATGCCATTCATTGTTCTTGGTGAAATCATCAAACTCTCGTTTGAGCACCACTTCGACAGGTGTTGGGACAATGCCTGCTTCGTCCTGAAGCGTTATTTCCACGCGATAGGTTGTGAAGTAACGAGAGACTTTTGCTTCTCCCACGCGTTTCCATTGCGGTGGTTTATCTGAAAACTGAGTTGCTTCAGCGGTCGCCCCACTCTTAATAGCTTCGATGTTTGCTAACGATTCGTCTTTCAATCCAGCGTAGTACTCTTTTAAGTTAGCTTGAGAAAACTGCCTTGCACCTCGCTGCTTGGTCAGTTCAGCCGCATACTCGTATTCTTTTTGGCGAATCACTTCAAGCCAATCTTTCGCAAACCGCTCGGCTTCGACAGCAAGCCGCCGGTGGGTCATCATCCTTTCCGCAGTTGCTCCACAAGCAAAAAAAACACCTAGAGCGATTCCCGCGCAGGACATGAACTTGGCCACAGGATGCAATCGGAATCCAGTCCGGGGTATGAGCCCAAGGAATCCCAACGCAATGGCAGCCAGTGCGGCAGCGATGAAGGGTGGGTAACCGAGACACAGACAACTGGCGAGTCCCACTAGAAAAGCAGGACCTGCGACAAGCGGAAAACGCTGGGGTTCTTCTAAGTCGGCGTCAATGGCCTCGGCGGAAAATTCGTGAGCAGACATAGTGCGCGGGGGATACCCAATGAAGACCTTCGGTAAAGACGACACACCTCCCCAATGCGTGAGGCGATTTTCGCGTAGGCACTACGCAGGTACCAAGTTGTCGGTTCGATCGACAAGCGAAACATCGCAGAGCTAAGGGCGATTCGCAAGATTTTTCAAGAGGTTTTGACGCTTTCAGGCGGCTCGTAGGCAGTCGACGACGGCTTCCGCAGCTGCCCGGCTCGCCCCCGGAATGGCGATCGTGGACCGAAGGTTTTCTAGCTCTTTTCGGAACGAGTCTCGATAGAAATTGTCCATGAGCATCCGCTGAACTTCATGTACCAAGCCTTGGATCGCTGGTTCGGGGTCACCCACGGAAAGGTACTCGGGATAAACGATCTTCTCGGCGATCAGATTGGGTAATGTAAAGCTGGGTACGTGAACCAATCGACTTGCAATCGCGTGGGTTACACGACCGACACGATAGAGCACCACAGCGGGTAGTTCTCGCGCCATGAGCTCAAGGCTGACGGAACCCGATACCATCATCGCGCACTCGGCGCTTGAAATGATCTCACTGGTTTTGCCTACGAACCATTCGATGGAGTGAGACTCGAGTCCCATGGCCTGGCATTTGTCACGCAGCCACTGCGCATGCGTCTCACGATAAGCAGCCACCCAAAAGCGACATGTGGGGTGTTGTGCTTTAATGCGTCGCGCGGCTTCAAGTAACAATGGACCATTCGCATGAATCTCTTTGGTGCGCGAGCCAGGCAAGATTGCGATCAATCGTTCACCTTGCTGCTTCAAAACTTGCGCTTGATCGAGCATTGATTGATCAAGCGATTGTTCGGCAACAGCATCAAAGAATGGGTGCCCCACAAACGTGGCTGCGATTTGACGAGCTTGATACCACTGATGCTCAAAGGGAAGCACTGTGAGGACATGATCTACATAGCGACGCACTTTGCGTATGCGCCAGGGCGCCCAAGCCCATAGTTGCGGTGGGCAGTAATAGAAGACGGGAATACCCGATTGCTTCGCATAACGGGCGATATGCCAATTGAATCCTGGATAATCAATCAGGACAACACCTTCGATTCCACCTTGTTCAAATCGCTTCCTCGCTTGCTGTGCCAATCGCCAGAACCCGGCAACTTTCGGAAGCACTTCAATAAACCCCATCACCGCTTGCTGCGTCATGTCGGCGATGAGCTTTGCACCGACCCGCTGCATGGCAGGACCACCGAAACCTTCGAACGCTGCGTTTGCGTCCAGGCGCTTGATCGCGTTGATTAAACGAGCACCGTGCTGGTCTCCGCTTGGTTCGCCCGCGCTGATAAAGAGGGTCCGTCCCATGATCGATTCCTTGAGTGATGCGACACCGCTCGGCGGGTGCACTGGGGAATGGTCGAGATTTGATCCGCTCACGTCAACCCGAAACAGAATCGCTGGTTGCTCATTATGATAGAGCAAAGCCGAACAGAAGGGGCTGATCAGGAATTAGCAGCAAAAGGTGATTAATGCTGGAGAATGCGATACCCGAGTTCCATCATCATTTGGCATCGAGCTGGAATGCGATGGGGGAAGGTGCACCGATGCTTTCTGCTTTGGCAGGGCTGTGTGCGCGTGCGGTTTTGAACGGAGGCGAGGAACTCGGCGAATTCAATTCCGAGGAGCGTGCGATTTTGTATACAGCGCGTGATCGAGGGGTGATCGAGGTGCGAGGAGTGCATACGGGATTTGAAGCGCCGATGCGATTCTTAGCGGTTTACGTTGAAACCGGGGACCATGAGAAGCTTGAGTTACGAAATCGGTTTCATCCCGAAGTAACGATTCGGTTCTTTGATGGGTTTTGTAAGCTTTGCCGGCGAGGGTTGATTTTGCATCATCTGCATCACGACTTTTCGCTTTCGGCCCGAGGTTTTGAAGCCGCTCGATTGCAGTCATCGAGCGCGGAACAAGCATTAGATGCGCTGTATCGACAATAAGTGACTCGCGCTGGTGTTCCAACTGCTGGTGTTCCAGCTTTAGCTGGCGAAACTCGTCTTAATCAGTTCGGCTAAAGCCTCCACACCAGCGCTGGTGAAACTGGTCTTGATTAGTTCGGCTAAAGCCTCCACACCAGCGCGGCTGAAGCCTCGACACCAGCGCAAAAATAAAACGGTCCAGTCACCTGAGGCGACTGGACCGTTTTTAGTAGTCACGTCTAAGGAGTCAGCAGAGTTCGACTAGCGAACGTAGCTGCTGGTCTGAATGACGCGACGTTTGCTTTGCAGGTAAGCGCTGGGGTCAACCGTTGGAGCTGGAGCAGCAGGAGCTGCTTCAACTGGAGCGGCGGTAGGTGCAGCTGCTGGAGCTGAACCGCAGCCACAGCTGCTTCCGGTGCCGCAACCGCTGCATGAATCGCAAGCGGTATCGCAGCATGAGCTCTTCTTGCAGCCGAACAATTTAGCGAGCAATCCGCCACGCTTCTTGCCGAGCAAGCCGCAGCCGCTATCGCAACCGCTATCGCAGCAAGCAGGTTCGCAACCGCAAGCTGGGTCGCAGCTGTTTTCGCAACCGCAAGCTGGTTCGCAGCAGCTGTTGCAAGGCGATTCGCAACCGCAAGCTGGTTCGCAGCAGCTGTTGCAAGGCGATTCGCAACCGCAAGCTGGTTCACAGCAGCTGTCGCAGCTCTTTTTGCAGCAGCCACCGAACAACTTGGACAACAATCCACCGCTACGCTTTAGTCCGCAACCGCTATCGCAGCAAGCGGGTTCGCAACCGCAAGCTGGCGCACAGCTGTTTTCGCAGCCGCAAGCGGGTTCGCAGCAGCTGTTGCAGGGCGATTCGCAACCGCATGCTGGTTCACAGCACTTGGATTCGCAACCGCATGCTGGTTCGCAGCAGCTGTTGCAAGGGGATTCGCAACCGCAAGCTGGTTCACAGCTGCTGCCGCAAGGGGATTCACAACCACAAGCTGGTTCGCAGCATCCGGTGTCACAGCAAGTGCTGTCACATCCGCAACCCTTTAAACCAAGCATCCGGTCCAACAGGTCGAAGCCAAAAGTTTGGGACCAAAGGCTGGTTCCCATCACCAATGCACCGACGAGGATGGTACGCTTCATGGAGCCACGTCTCCTACGTTCGAACGTTCCTAGAGTGTCGAGCGACTTCCGTGTCAACCGTGCCCCCGGGGGCATCGTTCTGGGTCGGCGGACGAAGCTGCCGCCGGACCGAACCTTTTGGCCGGCGAGCTAACTTAGAAGTCGTATGTGAGGGACACACGACTTCACAGACTTCGTATAGCTGGCTCATCCCGGCGATCGTCTGTGAGACGTTTGTCCACACTATGATCGGCTGGGTACGGTCGAAAACCTGATTCGCTCCGCTTTGCCGGTATATCTTTACCGGGCCGCCACCATGATCCAATTCACCGCGAATCACATCATCTGGCGTGACAACCAGGGTATCGGCCTCTTTCGCGTCTGAGCTTAAACCTCCTTCCGCTGTTTTACCCAGTCTGTTACTTCACCCCAATTAAAAGGGCTCTGAGGAACAAAACGATTGTTTGCTTTCGATAAGTGGCAACGGCTCGCCGGAGAGGATAGAATCAGCAAAGTTTCGATGATCGTCGCTTCCTACCACCCCACCTAACCCGAATGGCTGCTCCGGGTCGCTATGAAGTCGCCCATCTCCCCGATTTGCCACCCGTCGCTTGCCCCTGCGGCCAAGCGCGCCGGGCGTTCGCGGAGGCAAACGACTTTCCCGCAACCGTTCATTTAACCGAAATATCTGCCGCTGCCCGCACGCATTACCACAAACGATTGACCGAAACTTACGTGATTTTGGAGTGCGACTCGGACGCTGCGATGGAATTAGATGGTCAGCGAATTCCTGTCCAACAGGGAACGGCTGTCCTCATTCGTCCCCTCACCCGACACCGCGCGGTCGGGAATATGAAAGTCATTATCTTCTGTCAACCAAAATTCGATCCCACCGATGAGTGGTTTGATTAAGTCTGTTTCCAGGTCCTGCCACTATGAACAATCATTTGCGTTACGCCTTTTTCTCGCTCACCCTACTTTGCTGCGCTCCATTTGCCGTCGCCGACTGGCCTTACTGGCGCGGTGCCGATGGCATTGGCTTCGGCTACACCACTGGGCTTCCTGATAACTGGAATCCCAAAGGTGGCGAAGGAAGTAATGTTGTTTGGGCCAACAAAGAGCTTGGCTCACGAAGTACTCCCGTTGTCCTAAACGGCAAGCTTTACACCATTTGCCGCGCTGATCCCAATACGCCAATCGAAGGCGAAAAGGTCGTTTGTGCGGATGCGGCCACTGGCAAAGTCCTCTGGGAAAACAAATTCCCTGTTTATCTCTCCGATGTGCCGGTTGAACGCGTCGGCTGGAGCTGTGTCGTCGCCGACAAAGAGACGGGCAATGTATATGTGCTCGGTGTCTGCGATTTGTTTTCATGCATCGACGGCAAAACGGGTAAGACGATCTGGCAATCTCCTTTGCATGAACAATTCGGCATGCTTAGTACTTATGGAGGTCGAACCAATCTCCCTATCGTCTTCGAAGACTTGGTCATCATCAGTGGAGTCTGTACCAACTGGGCTGAGTTAGCACGACCCAATCATCGCTTTATTGCTTTCAACAAACGCACAGGTGAAGTGGTTTGGTTCTCAGGAACATCCGATCTCCCATTCGACACAACTTATAGCGGACCAAGCATCGCCGTACTTAACGGTGAAGCGACGATGGTTGTTGGTTGCGGAGATGGTCGCATTTGGGGGTTACAACCGCGCACTGGGCGACCCCTGTGGAAATATGACCTGTCGATGGCCGGAGTCTATAGCACACCTGTTGTCGTGGATGAAATTATCTATGCAGCGCACGCAGAAGAGAACCCAGATGGTGCGTCGATGGGAGCTGTGGCTGCATTTAAGATCGAAGGTAATGGACCAGATGCCAAAGTCAAAGAGTTGTGGCGCAATACGACGGTGATGGTGGGGCGTTGCGCTCCATCGGTGATCGATGGTCGAGTTTATGTAATCGATGATCGTTGCAAGCTATGGATCTATGATGCCAAGACGGGTGAACCGGTTGCCGAACGCGTCAGCTTAAAGGATCGTAAGCAATGGGCCAGCATTCTCTTTAGCGATGGCAAACTATATGTCCTCACGGAAAACGGTTTTTGGTCGATTTTAAAGCCCACCGCTGATGGGGTCGAAACGATTAATCAAGGAACGATTCGAGGTGAATCCTTCAATGGCTCGCCGATCGTAAGCGATGGTCGCTTGTATTTCCTGGTAACGTCTCGATGTACTGCGTTGCCAATGCAGAACCAGGTAAACAATCTGATCCACCGGGTTTGGCCGCGGAACTCCCCGTCGCCAAAAACAACACACCGGCTTGGGTACAAGTCACACCGGCCGAAGCTTTGTTACAACCGGGACAATCGCAAGAACTTAAAGTGCAGCTGTTCAATGCGGTAGGACAATCTTTAGGGGAAGCAAAAGCAGATCAAGTCAAGTTTACCGTGGCTGGTTCAGGCGAAGTCAAAGATGGAGTTTTTCAAGCTCCAAAGGATCTCAAGCCTCAAACGGCAAACGTGACGGTTGATGTGAATGGCATTAAAGGACTGGCACGCATTCGCATGGTACCAACCATTGCCTTGGAAGTTTGACTTTAATGATCTTAAGATGCACCTTCGACTGGATCGCGTGCCCTTTGTAATCGTGGTGATCTTGACGTTGAGAAAGAACCAGTGTTGGTCAAGATCACCACGATTCCAAAAGGCACGCGTAGTCGCGCATGGATGGGTCCCTCCGATCTTTCTAACTACACGATCAGTTGCGATGTGTTCGGCAAGCGAACGGATGATCAATTGCCGGACATCGGGATCGTCGCTCAAGGTTATACGCTTGACCTGCAAGGCAATAGCCAAGAGTTGCAGATCCGTTCTTGGGACCCCTTGCCCGCGATGGCAAGTGTGAAACCGTTCAAATGGAAAGAGAACACTTGGTATCGTATGAAGTTCCGTGCCGAGAACGTCACCGAGAACGATAAGACTTTCGTGCTGCTGAAAGGCAAAGTTTGGCCGCGCGGTGAAGCGGAGCCTGAAGCATGGACGATCGAAGCACGTCATGACTTTCCCGTAACCAAGGGAAGTCCCGGTTTGTATGGTTCATCCAAAGTTGCTGAAATCTATTTAGATAACCTTGAAGTGGTTGCGAATGGTTCGTGAGTTTAACGACACGTTCTCAACCTTAACCCGTATGCCCTCCCCTTTTAACTCTCCATTACCATGCGTCAGGATTTGAAAACTTGGAAGTTGTTCACCGCCACGGTTGTGGCTGGTGCTTTGGTAACATTGCAAGTCGGGTGTAAACCTCCAGCACCACCTCCCGCTAAAAAGGGATCGGCTAAGTCGAGCAATGTCACCAGCGAGACTGCCGCACCGGTAGTCGAAACCCCTGCGGATACCAAAGCGGACAAGCCAGCTGACTTGCCTGCTTCAACTCCCCCCGCACCGGAAAAGCCTGCGGCCGAAATGCCCAAGGAAAAACCTGCAGATAAACCTGCAGATAAACCCGAGGAGAAAGCTGCGGCGGAAACGAAACCGGCTAGTGAAGCGATGGCGAAGGTGGCTGCGGCCGATGCGAAGCCTCGTAACAGTGGTGCCAAAACGGATTTCAAAGCGGGTAATGAAGATGCCATGCTTGTGATGAAAGCCGGAAAAGATTGGCCTCAGTGGGGCGGAACCGGATTGCGTAACAACACTCCTGAAGCGGCGAATCTGCCAACGGAATGGAAGGTTGGTAAGTTTGATCGCAAAACCGGAGCTTGGGACGCTTCGACTGCGAAGAACATTAAGTGGGTTTCGCAATTAGGAAGTCAAACCTATGGCAATCCTGTGGTTGCGGGTGGCAAAGTCTATGCAGGAACCAACAATGGCGCGGGTCACTTGAAGCGGTATCCGGCCACGGTCGATTTAGGTTGTTTACTCTGCTTTGATGACAAAGATGGCAAGTTGCTTTGGCAACATAGCAGCGAAAAATTGCCAACAGGTCGCGTGCATGATTGGCCTTTGCAAGGCATTTGCTGTGCACCGATGGTTGAAGGTGATCGGTTGTGGTTTGTGACCAGTCGAGGTGAAGTGCGTTGTTTGGATACCGAAGGTTTCCACGATGGCGAAGATGATGGTCCTGTTACCAATGAACCGGCACGCGTTGTTGATGTTGAGCAAGCGGATCCTGCGTTCAAAGAAATCGCTGCCGCGTTAGATGAATCGAAACTGGCCGATGCGCTGAAGAAGTCGCTCGAAGCTGCTGGCGAATCGCTTGACGGTGAAGGCAAAGTAGAAGTCGTCGAAGCGGGTAAGTCGTGGAATCTGACCGGTACGTTTAACGGTGCCGAGCGCACGCTCTCGGCTAAACTGCAAGGCCCAAGGATTAGCGTCTTCAAGTCGCTTGCTGTTGCCGACAAGCTTGACGCGGATGTGGTTTGGATTGTCGACATGATGAAGCAACTCGGTGTCAGCCAACACAACATGTGCAGTTGCTCCGTTACGGCCGTTGGTGACTTGTTGTTTGTCACCACCGGTAACGGTGTCGATGAAGCCCATGGTTACATCCCAAGTCCTGATGCGCCGAGCTTCTTGTGTATGAACAAGCTCACGGGGGAAGTTTACTGGACGGACAAATCACCTGGCATCAACGTCTTGCATGGCCAGTGGTCGAGTCCTGCAGTCGGCGAGATCGGCGGTGTGGTTCAAGCTGTATTCGCAGGGGGTGACGGTTGGCTGTACAGCTTTAAAGCCGACGCCGGTAATGGCGGTGCTCCTGAACTGCTTTGGAAGTTCGATGCGAATCCAAAGGAGTCCGTTTACGCTTTGATTGGTGCGACTCGAAATCATTTGATCGGTACCCCCGTGATCTATGACGGACTCGTGTATGTCGGTGTGGGTGAAGACCCAGAACACGGTGAAGGGGAAGGACATCTGTGGTGCATCGATCCTACGAAGCGAGGCGACGTTAGTCCTCAATTAGCTGTGAAGATCGAGGACGGAAAGCGAACTCCGATTCCCCATAAGCGCATTCAAGCCGTTGAGCCTGAGAAAGGTGAAGCTGCGGTCGATAACCCGAATTCTGCAGTCGTTTGGCACTACGAAAAGATCGATCGCGATGGCGATGGCGAATTCGCGTTTGAAGAAACCATGCATCGCACGATCGGTAGCGTGGTGATTAAAGACGATCGCTTGTACGTCGCGGACCTTTCTGGGCTGCTTCATTGTTTGGATGCAAAGGGAGACGGCAAAGGAAGTCCAAAGGTTTATTGGACGTATGATATGCTCGCCCAATCATGGGGAAGCCCCCTGATTGCCGACGGCAAAGTGTACATGGGTGACGAAGATGGCGATGTCGCGATTTTCGAACATGGCGGCGACGCTGGCGAACCAATAGCCGAGATCAACATGGGAACGAGTGTGTACAGCACCCCCGTCGTGGCGAATAATGTTTTGTACATCACGACCAAAGATCGCTTGTTTGCAATCGCGAATAAGTAATCTTGGTATTTCGGTTCCACTAAAGTTGATTGAGGACGGCGTAGACGATGGCACGCAAGATCGTCTTGGATGTTGGGAACTGTGGCCCTGACCACAGTTCCATTCGGCGAATGCTGCAAACGCGTTACGACGTCGAAGTGCTCCAGGCAGATGGATTCGAAGATGCGATTGAGGTGCTGCGCAGCAAATCCGTTGCGCTCGTCACGGTCAACCGTAAGCTTGATCGCGATTATTCGGATGGCATGGATGTACTCAAGCAAATCAAGTCGGATCCCCAAGTGTCTGGGGTACCGGTGATGCTGGTGACGAATTATCCCGAGCACCAGCAGGCGGCCGTCGACTTGGGAGCTGAGTGGGGTTTTGGTAAGTTGCAACTTGAAACGGCACAAACCCACGAGCGATTATCGCGTTTCTTAGATCCCGTTTCACGATCGGTTAAGGCATGACGTTCAGGAAGCTGTTGCAATCAAAAATTCATCGCGCGACGATTACCGGCGCCGATTTGGATTACGAAGGGTCGTTAACTCTTCCACCCGAACTGCTCGATGCTTCGGGCATTGTGCCCTATGAATCGGTGCATGTTTGGAACGTCACGCGTGGTACACGTGTCGAAACCTATGCCATCCAAGGGCGACCAGGATCGACGGATATCTGCGCCAATGGCGCCGCCGCGCATCATCTGTATCCCGGTGATGTGATCATCATTGCTACGTTTGCGTTTGTCCCATCGCGAAAAATTACCAAACACAAACCGCGATTGGTGTTTGTCGATGCTGATAACCGGATCACCTTTATCGGCGCCGAAGTCCCTGGGCCAGAGCGGCGCGAAACGTCTTCACTCAAGTCACCGTTGAAACCATGAACGGTTATTTGCTCATCGCTGTCATCTGCGGTTTGCTAACCGGGGCCGCACTTGGCGCTCAGCCGGGCGTGAATGGTTTTCTAGGGAAACACGTTGCCCATCCACTGCAAGCTTCATTGATCTCGTTCGCATCCGGGATGCTCGTATTGCTTGTGCTGGCCTTTATCTTGCGTGTGTTTCCACCCCAGTTTCGCGTTCCTCCGAGCCAGTTGCCTTGGTGGGCGTGGACCGGTGGAACCATCGGTGCGATCACCGTTACGTGCTCTCTGTTCTTTGCTCCGCATACTGGAGCGCTGATGTGGATCTCTCTTCTGGTCGCCGGACAAGTGCTCAGTTCCATGGTCCTGGATCATTACGGTTTGGCTGGACACGCCGAGCATCCGATCAGTTGGATGCGATTCTTTGGCGCATGTCTCCTCTGCGCCGGCGTCGTGATTGTTTGCCTCTGGTGAGAGTGGATCAGGAAATCGCGATCAGAAAGTGCGAACCAAATCGATCCGCTAATCCGACGCTAATTTCAAATTCTTCGCGCATCGAGTTTTAGCGATCCATTCAGATTTATTCCGTTGCTCGGGAATGCAGTGGAACATCATGAGTATTACCGTTGCCGAATCTTTGTCGAGAACAAAGAGTTCCACTTTAACATCGATCACCATCACTTCCATGTGCTGGATTTATAAAGCACGATGAATCAAGGACGTTATTTCGAATCGAGTATCACATCGCCGAGTACCAGAATCTGGCCAATGCGAATCTTCGTTCCTTGATATTTCGGTCCCTACAGTTCTGTTTCGGGATCTTTGAGACGAAACGCGATCGGAGTGCGACCAGGTTGCTCGGGATGGATCTCAATTGTGATCGTGTGTTCTCGCGCGGGATCGAGTCCTTCGGCAACCGTCAAGATTGTTTGCCTAAGTCCAGCGCAGTAGCACAGATTGGGCACCTGCCCAGGTAGATGGAATCGTGATCAGGCCGACGGTAAAATAAGGTTGTCTGATTTTTTTAAGGAAGCGGCTGTGCCAAGGAAGATTCGCGAACTCATCGCTGATTTGGAGGCAGCAGGCTTCGCAGATCGCGGTGGTAAGGGTAGCCATCGAAACTTTGTCCATCCGAAAGTTGTGAAACCAGTTACGCTTTCAGGGAAAGCTAGCGACGATGCGAAGAGATATCAGGAGCGTGCCGTAAGCAGGGCAATCGAGGAATCCAAGTTATGAATGCTGCCGCAAGATACGTGAAAATAGTTGAATGGTCCGACGACGATCAGTGCTTCGTGGGCAGTTGCCCTGGCCTATTTTACGGTGGATGCCACGGGGACGATGAAAAAGCTGTCTTCGCCGAACTCTGCCAAATCGTCCAAGAAACGGTCAAGCTGTATGAAACGGAAAGACGCCCCTTGCCACCACCAACTTCAGGGTACGATTGGGCGAATACGATTGTGAATACAGTTACGTCCCAATGAGAAACCAAATGACGGCGTTGACGAACTTTGGACTTCTTTAAGAAGAACTTGATTCAACATCGCCGAGTACCAGAATCTGGCCAATGCGAATCTTCGTTCCTTGATATTTCGGTCCCTTCAGTTCTGTTTCGGGATCTTTGAGACGAAACGCGACCGGAGTGCGATCAGGTTGGTCGGGATGGATTTCAATCGTGACCGTGTGTTCTCGCGCGGGATCGAGTCCTTCGGCAACCGTCAATGTTGCCAGGCGATGGTAAGTGCAATAACTATCGAATCGAGGAATGGGCTTGGATTGCGTGACGCCATCGATCGTCACGACCACTTGGCCTCCATCGGGACCAAGTAAATCGTAAAGCTTTAAAGTCGAACCGCGAAAACGCACCGTGCACTTGCTACCCGGTTGGGTGCCTTCCCAGATTTTACCCATGCGATTCGAAAACGATTTAGACAATGTGTTCGTCTCTTCAAGCGCTTTCCAATCGCCCGTCAATTGTTGGTTGTCCAAAGCAACCATTTTGGCCGCTTGCCAGTGATCCTCTATAAACGCTTGCGATAACTTCGATCCATGATCGGTCGCTGGGAGGTTGGCCAGTTCCGAAAAACTCTTGGCAAATACATCGGCATAGATCGTATGCCCTTCGTCCAGCGGATGAACACCGTCCTGCGAAAACCGAATCACACCTTCCGGAGTTGGCTCGTTCGATTGATAAATCAGTTTGCCTGCTTGCTGCAGCTCGACGACTTTCTTGGCAAAGTTGACGGAAGGGATTTTATAGTGATCCGCTAAAAGCTCCATGGCCGAAGCGGCACTGGGACACATGCCGGCGTCGAGATCTTTTTCATAACCGACTTTAAAGGTATAGACAAAGCAAATATCGGTTCGAGGATTCATGGCCCAAGTCTTGCGCACGATGCCTTCCATCCCACGCCAGATCTTTTCGGACTTCCCCCCATCATCATTCACCGCAAACTCGACAAACAAGAGATCGGGCTGGTACTTCAATGCGTCACGTTCTACACGATAAACGCCAAGGTCACTCCCTGTACCTCCAATCGCGGCATGAATCTCTTCTACTTTCGCACTTGGATATTCCTTGGCAAACCACTCCCGTGTCTTGACTCGCCAGCCTGGCGCTGCCGTGATACTCCCTCCCAAGTAAGCGATCTTGACGGTTTCACCCGCACTCAGTTTCTTGGCGACATTCCCCAGCCCATCGCGTGGTCGCACGAGCTGCGCGGAGACCGGTTGCCAAGCGGGCGGCGCGGCAGAAAGGATGGACGGAAAAATGATCAGAATCAAGCAAATGGTTCGCAATAACATAAAAGAAGTTTGAAGTTGGAAGTGAGAAGTTGGAAGTTGGAATCATTCTAATCTTGTTCTGGCTTCAAACTTCTCACTTCTCACTTCAAACTTACCAACGCTTTCATCAACGTCCACCAGCCATGGAAATTGGTGGGCTCCATGCGAACGGCGATCCAAGCGTGTTTCCGCGCGGCGGAAAAAAAACCGTCACGTATCGCCGACATGGCCCAGTGATGATGAATACGACTCACTTTACGCGGGGCGAAATCCTCGGGCGCATCGGTTGGTAGAGGAAGTCCTCGACGGAGTAAAGCCGCTTCGAGGACACGGCGTGCGGCGATTTGTTGCGTGGTGTGTTTATCGATGCTGCTTTCGCGCGCATGATAGCGATACTTCAGCACAAACTCCGGCAAGTTCGCAAGCTTGCCTTTTTCGATCAAACGAAGCCATAGTCCATAATCGTCCGTCGGATACTCCTCTTGATAACCGCCCACATCGAGTACCGCTTTTTTGCGATACATCATGGTTGGATGGTTCATGCAATTGATGCCACCGAGCAACGTGGCTTCGATTTTTTCAGGATCGGTGGGATAGCGAATCGCAAACATCGACTCCGAAGCTTCATCCATCGCCCAAGCTTGCCCACCTACCGCGAGAGTTTCCGGCGCGTCAGAGAGAAATCGAAACTGTCTTTCGAAACGCTCAGGAAGCGCGATATCATCGGCATCCATCCGAGCGACGATCTCCGCGCGAGCTAGTGACAACCCGAGATTCACTGCCGTGCGCATCCCTTCCGCTGGTCGGCGAATCACACGAACCCGGGGATCCCGCTGAGCGTACTGTTCCAATAGCTCAGGTGTTCCGTCGTGAGAACCATCATCGATCGCAAGGAGTTCGAAGTTACCGAAAGTTTGCGCGAGCAGACTCTCGATCGCTTGGGCTAAATACGGTAATCCGTTACGCACGGGCATGATGACAGAGATCGCCGGTGCTTCCGTTTCGCCCATCATTGCTTCGGTTCAAACTGGACATAGGATTGATGGTTAGTCCAACCAAACGTAGGTTATGGTCCACAAACCGTGATCCGCAATGGGTCGAGCCGGTGGAACCCGCGATTCTCCTGTTTCCATGACATTGACATCCGGAAAAGCCATTGTGGATGAACCTGCTGTTACCGTCGCCATCACGACGTACAACCACGAACGGTATATTGAGGCCGCAATACGCAGTGTCCTTGAGCAAAAGACGACTTTTCCGATTGAAATCCTTGTCGCTGACGATGTCTCGCAAGATCGAAATCGCGAGATCATTCGCAGGCTCGATCAACTGCATCCCGGCCGACTCACGCTGCTAATGCGTGAAAAGAACCTTGGACTTTCTGCGAACCTTCAAGACTGTCGCGAGCGTGCTCGCGGAAAATATTTTGCGATTCTCGAAGGTGATGACCTGTGGATTGACCCGCTCAAACTACAGAAACAGCATGATGCACTCGAAGCGCATCCTGACTGGACCATGTGTTTCGCTTCGACACGCGTTTTCTATGATGACAACTCCAAGCCGCCGCATATCAAACCGGACACACCTCCGACACGAACGCTGACTGTCGAAGATTTTTTGCGAGAGAACCAAGTTCAAACCATGTCTGTTGCCATGTACCGGCAAGGCATTATCAAAGCCGTACCGGATTGGCATGCCCGACTTCGTATCGGCGACTGGGCATTGCACATTCTCCATGCGGACGCAGGTCCTATCGGTTTCATCCCGGATATAGTCACCGGCTATCGTGTCCATCGCGGTGGACTTTGGTCGGGCCTTGATTCGTTTCGCCAATGGGAGGAGATGTTGCGATTATTCGAATACTTGGCACAACACTTTAATGGTTCGCGATCTCAGCAGATGATTGCTGCAAGAAATCAACTGATGAAAGAATTCAGTGATCGGGTGAAAGATCTTGAGAAAGTTGAACGTCGTTACTTATTGCTGAGGCTTGATCGTGTGGCAGCGCTCTGTCGCTGGAGCATCGGTCTATTTAGGGCAAAAGAGAAACACTAAATCTCTTCAAATTGCCGTTCGGAGTGGGGCGCATGGTCGGTTCCTGCGAAACCGATGAACCAATTTCCTCCCACGTATCCGTTGCAACTCCATTCGCCCTGAAAACCCCCTTCGCCAAGGCTCTCACCAAAATACGTGATCTGATGTTTTCCGATGTACTGCTTAAGCAGATAGATCCGAGTGTCTTTAAGGTAGCCTTCCAAGCGAAAGCTACCGACCATATCAAATCCCGATCCTGATATCTTGTTATCCGCAAACGACATCAGGAGATCTTGCATTGGCTGTCGACCGTAACCCGCTTGCTCCCACCAGCCGTTGCATCGAAACTGGGGCATACCAAACTCTCGAGGTAAAAAGTTATCTTCTCGACCCTTCTGCCGAATGTCATTTTAGCGAAGGCATTTCGATTGTGGAAACGCGCTGTGCATGAGCGGGTTAGTCTAGGATTGATGATTGGCCCAGTTCAGCCTACGTTATGTTTCTCGACATTCGCTTTGCAGTTTCGCGATTGGCTGCGGGCTAGAGTTTCTGTTTCATCAATCTGCTAATCACGAAGAACATGGTCGAAACGCCTGCCGTTACCGTTGTTATTACAACCTACAATCACGAGCGGTACATTGAAACGGCAATCCGCAGCGCCCTGGGGCAAAAGACGACGTTTCCTATTGAGATCCTCGTCGCCGATGATGTTTCAAAAGATAAGAATCGCGAAGTGATCCAACGGCTCGATCTGGAGTTTCCTGGCCGACTGACGTTGTTGATGCGCGAGAAAAACCTTGGTCTCTCCAAGAATCTCCAAGATTGCCGCGGACGGGCGCGTGGCAAGTATCTCGCGATTCTCGAAGGGGATGACATCTGGATTGATCCACTGAAGTTACAAAAGCAGCATGATGCGCTCGAAGCGAATCCGGATTGGACGATGTGCTATGGATCGACGCGAGTGTTTTATGAAGACAACTCAAAACCGGTTCGGGTTCAACCCAAATATCCTCCGACCAAACCGCTTGTCGTCGAAGATCTCCTCACCGAAAACCAAGTTCAGACGATGTCCGTTGCCATGTATCGTCAAGGAGTCATCAAAGAACTTCCCGCTTGGCATGCCAAGCTTCGCATCGGTGATTGGGCCCTGCACATTCTCTACGCGGATGCCGGTCCCATCGGTTTCATTCCAGATGTGTTAACGGCCTACCGAGTTCATCAAGGCGGCTTGTGGTCGGTACTCGATCCCATTTATCAATGGGAAGAGATGTTGCGTTTGTTTGCATACTTGGAAGATCACTTCGAAGGCAAGCGATCCGAGCAAATGCGTGACGCACGAAATTTAAAGATCAAGGAACTCAGTGCTCGCGTTAAGAATCTTGAAAAGATCGAGAAACGTTACTTGATGTTACGCCTTGATCGGTTTGCCGCCGTCTGCCGTGGCATTACGACGTTATGGCGCAAACCCAATGGGGAGTGATCGCCCAATGGTAAGTGATGGCCTAAACATCTTTTATCCGTTTGCATCAAATGACGCCCAGTCGGTGCTGACGCATTCTCTTTACACTTCCCCACAAACCATACTTTAAGAACACCATAGCTCCGCGGAAGATGAGCTTGGATCTTTTCGGCGACCATTTGATTGCTCTTAGCGCAAACATCAAATCGTCTTTTCCAGGTCGCGGAGTCTTCAAGTCCTTGAGCACGTATTCTCCATCTGCAATACCATCGGCGACAGGTTTACGTTTAATGGTTCGCGAAAGGTGTTGATGATGCTGCCACTTTTGCAGCAGCAACGCGTAGTTTTCAGATAGTGCTCGTGGCGAAGTGCCCGAAATGTGGTGCGTCATGCGGACACGACTATCGTAGACGACTTCGAATCCTAGGTGTCTGCAAGCCAACGACTGATCTACATCTTCCCACTGAGAACGCTCGTAACGCTCATCAAACTTCCATGCTGTGGCTTCTAAGAATGTTCGCCGAAACATCGAAAACGTTCCAGCGACGGCAGCAGGTCGCAGCACAAAAAAGCTTGGATGCGCGATCTGACCGAGGGATTCAATTTCGTTACGCACCCAAGCGGAGTCAGCGGCTGACCCTAAATCGGCGTTAAACCATAGAGCAAAGTCATGGCCTTCCGGCAAAATTAAACGCGGAGCGATTTGTCCCACCACCAATCCGGTTTTTGATTCGATGGTCCGTACGCTCTCCAAGAACATTTCGAACCAGTGAGCCTCAGGTTCGACGTCGTCATCGCAAATAACAACAAACTCGGCCGACGAAGCACGCGCCCGTTCCAAGATCGCATTTTTGTTCTTGACCACGCTCTGTGGATGAATCTGAATATCCAGTTCAAAGGGAACTGACGTCGCGCCACGAATGGCAGCGATCGTTTTCTGCAGTCTTTCGGTTTCTTGATAGACCGGGATGCCAATGTACAACATGAACAAGACTTATGGTAATGAATTCATTGAGCAACTAGGGATTGAGTTTCAATTCACGATTCGCAAGGACGAACGCGCGTGCGATAGCTTGATCCATGTCATAGTATCGATACTCGCCAAGTCGACCACAGATGAGAGTTTTCTCCAAGCTATCCGCTCGCCGACGATACTGTTGGTAAAGCAAACTGTTTCTTTCATCCGGGAAAGGATACTCAAAGTCGTCAGGCTGTGTGGGTGTGAAAGGGAATTCTTTGGTCAATACTGTGCCAGTGATGTTCGCCGCAACTTGAGGATTCATCATATGCTTCCATTCCAATGTGCGAATGTGCTTGCCTCCTTGGTGCAACGGGTTGTTGATCTGTCCGCAGGGTTGCGCAAACTTGGTTATTCCTGGCACAAAGACATGTTCGCGTCTTTGTCCGCGATACTGCAGCTCACCGAGCTCACAGCCAAAGAAATGGTCAATCGGACCGGAGTAAACCAACAGTTTCTTGGCCGTGATTTCTGAGGCACGTAAAAGGAAATCGAAATTCAAGATAACAGGAATCCCTTTGAGGATTCTGCTCATCCACTCGGTGTAACCACAAGTCGGTATTCCCTGATACCGGGCATTCGGCTTTAGGCGTGGCTCATCATGATCGCGTACATCGAATCGCTTGCAGAGTTCTGCCGAAAGCATTCGAGCATCAATCCCCCACTGCTTCTCGTTGTACTCTTTTACAAACTTTGTGTAGATGATTCGCGGCATTAGCTTGAGCGCCGCCTCTTCAAAGTTTTGCGGCGTTCCCTGAAACTCGGGCTGCCAGTTCTTCCCCGCGATCTTGTCGATGTAAGAGCGGCTCAGAGGCCATGGAATCAGTGACCCATCGACATCCGAGACAACACACGCTTCGAACCGATAGAACTCCGAGAATCGGGTTGCAAAGTTCCAAACGGTGTCGCTCGATGTACGAAAATAGTGAGGTCCGTAAGTATGAATACACACGCCTGACGGATGGCTAGAGTCATGCACATTG
This sequence comes from Ottelia alismoides, assembly GCA_037367405.1. Taxonomy (NCBI): domain Eukaryota; kingdom Viridiplantae; phylum Streptophyta; class Magnoliopsida; order Alismatales; family Hydrocharitaceae; genus Ottelia; species Ottelia alismoides. Next base: position 300,329 of record JAZKJV010007726.1, on the reverse strand, counting down.
CCCCCGAGGTGGCTGCGGCGGTCGACAACAATCACTTCGCGTCCCGCATCAGCGAGCAAGCGAGCGATCACGGCTCCCGTAAGCCCTGTGCCGACAATCAAGTAATCACATTTCATGGATGAACGTCCGCAAAAATGCGTCGCTTTTGCAAGAGTGTGAGCCCATGTCTGAGGACGTTCTCGGTGTGGAAATGGATTACGCTATATTCACTGTATTCTTGTTGCAGCCAATCAACAAATGCACGCTCTTCGGGTTGATGAACAAAGCTTGTCGGGTTTAGCCAAAGTCCTTTGAAAGTGCTTTCAAACGCGTGATGGACAGGTAAAAAATGAGCTCGATTCCATGTTCCCGTATCATGAATTGCAATGATTGCCGATTCGCTTAAACACGATACCACTTTCTTCCAAGTCACCTGATTGAGTATCAGGTCGTGTGCGGCATCGAAGAAGATGAAATCGACGCGTTTGCAATCGAGGTCCTGTTCAGAAAACTCTGACTGCGACTTCAAATGAAATCGGAAGTTAGCGTAGTGTTGTTCAAGTGCGCGGGCCGTCTTTACTACGGACTGATCAATGTCGTAGCTATGGACGATACACTGAGAACCACCGGCTTCTAAGAAGTTTCTTGCGCTGTGTCCGCTGTGAAAACCGAATTCCAGAATGACACGGGGAGCGATGACCTTGACTAAAGCAAACAGAAAGAGTGCTTCACTCTGCTGTAATGGCCCCATTGCCTCCGCTTCTTTGTACTCGAACAAATGACTCAGTCGCAAAATGTCATTGTGGGCCAACGACGAACCCAATGGGAGCTTCTCGGTCGAGTTTGGTACCCAGCGGACCAACTTCCGTTTGAGCCTGTTGACGAAACGGTGCAGCAGACGCTTCATGGAATTTGTTTCGGTACCGTCCATTTCATGGGATAAAAAACCATGCCGATGCGATGATCGTAATGGTCTTTTGGGTCATGCAGAATGGGCTCAACGTCAAACTCCAACGCTTGCGGTACGCGTGAAACCGTCTGGCCGCGAGTCACAGCACCCAAACTGATATAGTAGCGACCTTCTCGCAAGAAGTTTGGCTGTACCATGGCAGTCACTTGCCAAGTACCCTTTTTGAGTTCTGTAAACTGGCCGAAATCATTCGTATGTGTGGCGAAGATGGCGACATCTTGCATGTTATGAATGCCTAATCCAAAAATCCCTTCTGCAAAGTCTTCTTGAGCCTCAAACGTAATCCGAATAGCAAACGGCTGCATTAGCTTGAGCAGCCTAAGCGAATTGCCTTCGGTGTCCAAGATTTCGACCTGGTGAAATCGGTATTTTCCTTGGTTGTGTTCACATTCGAGCAGATTCAGCGGAGCGTTGCCATGCGCGGATTGGAGGTATCGTGCCAGGCAATCGTCTGTTGGACCATTGAATGCCACCTCGCCTTTGGACAGCAAGATGGCGCGGCTACAAAGACGTTGGACCGCAGCCACATCATGGCTGACGAAAATGACGGTGCGACCGTCGCTAGCGACTTCGCGCATGCGCCCAATGCACTTGCGCTGGAATTCCAAATCACCTACTGCCAGCACTTCATCCACCAATAAGATCTCGGGCTCGAGATGTGCTGCAACTGCAAATGCTAATCTGACTTGCATTCCACTGCTGTAACGCTTGATCGGTGTGTCTAAAAACTTTTCTGTTCCCGAAAACTCGATGATGGCATCAAACTTACGGTCGATCTCTCGCTTGGTCATCCCCAAGATCGTACCGTTGAGATAGACGTTTTCACGTCCCGTCAGTTCTGGATGAAACCCCGTCCCTACTTCGAGCAAGCTCGATACAGCACCATACAACGATACTTGTCCTGATGTCGGTTCTGTGATGCCACTCAGGATCTTTAGGATGGTGCTCTTACCTGCCCCATTTCTGCCGATGATCCCCAGCACTTCACCATTTTCTACGTCGAAGGAAACATCGCGTAGCGCCCAGTGCAAACCGTCGTCATCGGTCTGTTCTCGAAACGTATTAAGATCGCGCAGTTGTCGAAATTTTCTAAATGGTGACTTGAGCAGATCGACCATGGCGCCGTACAGAGTGTCCGGAACATCTTCTTTGGTTCCGATGCGAAAGGCCTTACTTATGTTTTCAACGCGGATCGCCGTGGACATAGCTCAAACATCGGTGGTGCAAGAGAATGGGCCTTTCATACGATATCCGCAAACAACTTCTCACGACTGCGAAAATACGCCAAACCGCTGATCAAGCAAACGAGAGAAGTAATCGATGCTGAAATCAACCAGCTTAGTGGCACTGGAGGAGCGCCAAGCATGATCTGTCGAAAGCCTTCGATAATGGCCACCAACGGATTAAAGCTATAGATTGCGCGAAGCGGCAACTCGCCAAATAGGGGCATTACGTATGTTTCAGGGATTTGGTTCGTGGGATAAATCACCGGCGAAGCATACATTAATAGCTGAATAATGAATCCCAAAGCATAGGCGACATCTCGAAACTGAATGGATAGGGCGTTTAACCATAGCCCCAACCCGAGCGACGTCGTGACGAGCAACAAAAACAAATAGGGCATCAGCAGAACATCCAACCCTGGTCTGTAACCTAAACAAAGAACAAAACCCCAGCCCAAGAATAAAGCGATCGCAAAATCCAGAAGCCTCGCTACGACATCCGCAAGAGGAAGGATCACTCGAGGAAAGTAAACCTTGGAAACAAGGTTTGCGTTACCCACCAGACTACTTCCCCCTCCACTCAACGTATTCGCGAAGTAAGTCCATGGAATCAGGGCGACGAGGCTGAATAACGAATAAGGAATCTCGCCGGTGTCAACTTGCACCAGTCGTCCAAAGATCATGGTAAACATGATCATCTGGAACAGGGGTTGGAGTACTGCCCAGCCAATTCCCAGGGCCGATTGAGCATAACGCGCTTTGATGCTTCGCCAAGCAAGAAAGCGGAGCATATCTCGATACGCATAGAGGTCGCGAAAGCTGACAAACTTCCAGGCGCTCGTCTTTCGAATGACTCGCACGGTCTTGGGCGGTTCTAACGCAGTCATGCGTTTCGATCGGGCATAGTAAGGCTCGTCGAGAAAGCGACATAATTCATTAGCAAGATATCAGCGGGGACGCTGGCGACGTCCACCAATCTATCGTACTCAAAGCGTTCCAAGTTGCATCCTTGGTACGTTCGCTGAAGTGGTGGGTGCCCAGATTCGGACTTCCTCGCCACTAATCGTTATTTTTCCACGCTTTGACCTAGTCCCGCTAGGCTCGGCAATCACGAAGCCTATCGATCGCGCACTTCGCCGGGTCTCGCGGCGGCTCGATTGGCTCCAGGATTTTCCTGTCCAGAAAACCCTCGGATCCGCGCTCGAGGTGCAAGACCTTGTACCGAAATCGGCGTATCCAAGGTGTGCATGCCTACGTTACCCGCTTGGTCGGTTGACTCAATCCGCAAGTAAATGCTGCGAGGTAGTTGAGGATCGGCTGGCCAGATGTACTCGCCCGTGTTCGGCAATCCTGCGGCAATGGTCGTCCAAGGCCCTTGAGGATTGTCGGCAAACGATAACGAGATTGGACGTGCCGAAAGTTGTCCGTCGCTACAAGCGAATCGAATAACGAGTGATCCTTCATTCGCACCTTCGCCATACTGCGCGCTCGTTACTCGCACGACCGGCGCTGTCGAATCGACGAGGACATAAACATCGGCCGGTTCACCTGGTAATGGGCGCGGACTTGCCAAGCCATTACCGCTTACGACAACGATACGAAATCCGTAAATCCCTTCACCTGTCGTTTCAATATCAAACGGACTGACTTTGTCTGGATCCGTTCCCCACCGCTCCCATGTCTTGCCGTGATCACGCGTGCCCCATAACTCAACATCTTCGACTCCACGTGTTCCCACAGCTTCGACTTCATAATCCAAACTAAATTGCTTCGAGCGACTCGGACGCAACTCCTCACCATTCGGGGTTCCCGTTGCGATCGATTGATCAAGTTCAGGTACGCGCACATCATTGGGTACCGTTTGTCCAGAGATCGAGGATTGCGTTCGCACCATGGGCCCATTCGTTGGAGTAGGTGCAGCTTTGATCTCTTCCGGGGTCATTGGACGCATTGCATCCTGGGCAGATCGAGGACGTCCATCGTTAGCTGCCGGCGAACCCATTGCGGGCGGAAACATACTCGGAGGCAAGGTGTTTCCATTTAATGCGGGACCCGATTGTGCATCGAGACCGACTACCGATGGATTGACGGATCCGAACGGAACGTTCGATGGAGCGTTCAACACGGACTCTGTGGGGCCAGTCGGCAACGGCGCGGTTGGCAATGGCGCGGTTGGCAATTGGCCAGGTACGTAAGCACCTGCGACAGGAGCACCAGATCCGAACTCCATGGTGCTTGATGTTGACCAAGGGGCCGATGGAAGATTGCTCGGTGGTTGTGGTGAATTTGGTTGAGGCGAAGGGAGTGCGGTTGTTGGAGCCGGAAGCGTACTGTTTGTACTACTCGATGCTGGCAACGCATTGACGGGCAAAGCGCCAGATTGTTGAGAGGCGAATCGTGATGGAGATGGACCGTTGGTCACGGAGTTACTTGCGAGTTGAATTCCGTTTTGGGCTAATCGAGGACGTTCAATCCGTCGCTCGATTACGGTCTCGTTTCCGGCGCGATCGCGCACAAACAATCGAACCCAAGCGAAACGCCATGTTCCTTGAGGCATCCACACCAATCGACCCTTGAGGCCTGCATCCCACTGTTGATTAGCCGGTTGGCTAGCACCGGAAAGCGGGACCCAGGACTGCGCCACGTCGGTCATGTACTCGACTCGCACCCCTTCGTCGGCAGGCGATGCATCGGCAACTTTGTAATCCAAAATGACTTGGCCATTTCCATCGGCGTCTGCATTCGCTTCGACTTGAGGCCTTGATGCATCGACGGTGATCCGTAGCTGCGGCGTCATGGGGCCACTTGGATGGGCAACTCCACTGGAATCAATGGTCCGTGTGGCAAACCAGAACGTACCTTCTTCGACGGAATCGAAATCGAAGTTGCGCGCGGTGGGATGTTGCCGGGCCACGAGTTGCCAATGGGCACCGTTATCTCGGGATACATAAAGGTGAACTTCCGACGGAAGCGCACCGGTGGCATCTAGATTGAAAGGAATGGGAAACTTGGCAGAACGAACATAAGCGGTGATGGGAGACGGAGCTGAAACGGTGTTTGTGCCGGCGCCGAGAATTTCCGCCTGGAAAGGGGCGACGCTGATTCCGGCCATTGCCAACAGCCCAATCTTCCTAACCCTTCGCGACCAGTTCATATTATCCCTTCGCTTTGCGCTCACGCGCCGATCGATTGAATCGCTTCTTGCGATACAATTCCTATTACTGGCGTTCGGTTAGAAAGCGCTTCGAACTTGAACCGGTTTCCAGGTCGAATTTTCCCTAAGAAGGTGGGTTAGCCTTCGTTTTTAGAGCTAAAGTCAGTGACTGAAATAGTTTACGAATACGACGTAGTGGTGATTGGTGCCGGGCATGCGGGAACCGAAGCGGCAGCAGCTGCGGCCCGTCTGGGTGCTCGAACGGCGCTGCTTACGACGAACCTGGACACCGTTGGGCAGATGAGCTGCAACCCGGCTATCGGCGGTGTCGCCAAAGGGCATATTGTTCGCGAGATCGATGCCCTCGGCGGCCTGATGGGCGAAGCGATCGATGCGACGGGGATTCAGTTTCGCATGCTCAATCGACGCAAAGGGCCAGCGATGCACGGCCCGCGAGCTCAGGCGGATAAACGGGCTTATCAAATCGAAATCAAACGTCGCATCGAACACACGGCTGGACTCGATTTGCGCCAAGAACTCGTCGAAGATTTGATTACCGAAGTGGATCGCGAAGGAAATGTTCGCATCACAGGTATTCGTGTTCGAGGGAACGCTATCTACCGCGCCCCGGCGGTTGTGCTTACCACTGGCACGTTTCTCCAAGCCATCATGCATACGGGAGAAGCCAAGACCGCAGGAGGGCGCGCGGGAGAAGGAACGTCGGGGGGCATCAGTGCAAGCCTGCAACGACTTGGGTTTCGTATTGAGCGATTTAAAACAGGGACCCCTCCGCGTTTGGATGCCAAAACGATTGACTACGCCGGCTTAGCCGAACAACCTGGCGATGACGACCCTCAGCCTTTCTCGTTTCTTAATCCAAGGATTGAACAATCTCAAATCTGCTGTTGGATTACTTACACCTCCACCGCAGCCCACGACTTAATCCGCGCTAACTTGCATCGTGCGCCGATGTACTCTGGCCAGATTCAAAGTCGCGGACCACGTTATTGCCCTTCGATTGAAGACAAGATCGTGCGGTTCGCCGACAAGGATCGTCATCAGTTGTTTCTTGAACCTGAAGGACGCAGCACAACCGAAGTTTATGTAAACGGAATCTCCACTAGTTTACCTCGCGATGTTCAAGACGCTTTGTTACCGTTGATACCTGGTTTAGAAAAAGCTCGCATCATGCGATATGGATACGCTGTCGAGTATGACTACAGTCCTCCTGATCAACTCAAACCAACCCTTGAATCAAAGGGAGTGAAGGGTCTGTACCTTGCGGGGCAGATCAATGGGACAACCGGATACGAAGAGGCGGCCGGACAAGGGATTTGGGCCGGGGCCAATGCCGCGCTAGCGCTTCAAGGTAAGCCACCGTTATCGCTTGGTCGTGAACAAGCTTATCTCGGTGTTTTGATCGATGATCTGGTGACTCGAGGTACTGATGAACCTTATCGCATGTTTACCAGTCGTGCTGAATTCCGTTTGATGTTGCGACACGATAATGCGGATCGGCGACTGACCCCGTTGGGACGAGAGCTAGGTTTGGTTGACGCAAGACGTTGGGAGCAATTCGAGTCGAAGTCGCGCGATATCGAGCATGCATTAAATGTGCTCAAGGATGCGCGGCTTGAGCAAGTTCCGGGAGATGTGTGGTTGCGGCGACCTGAGTCGAGTTGGCAAGAAGCGGTGAGTCGTGTTCCGGAACTCAGTCGCTTCTCAGATGTCATTGGCCAACAGCTTGAATACGACATTAAGTACGCGGGTTATGTCGCGAGGCAGCAAGTTGAGGTGGATCGCAATCGACGCTTGGCCGGTAAACGCATTCCTGACAACTTCGACTATGCAGGTCTCATTTCATTGCGAACCGAGGCCAAGCAGAAGTTGATGCGCGTGCGACCGACCACGATTGATCAAGCGGGGAGGATAAGCGGTATCACGCCTGCCGATTTAGCGCTTGTCATTGCGCATCTCGAAAAACGGTAGCCACCGTCGCCAGACGGTTGTGGTTAGGTGAGACCCTCCCCGGCCGCTACGGCGTCCGACCCTCCCGCAAGCGGGAGGGTGGGTCAAAAAACACGCAACCTTAAAATTTGGCGACGATTGGTACGGATAGGTGCCACATTTAGGGAGGATTTTAAAACTCCGAAAACCCAGGGAAAAACGGTTTTGTGCGTAAGTGCTTTAGCGATCGACAGTTAAGCTAAAATTATCAATCTTGACTCAGTCTACCCAGTCGTTATAATCCCGCACGTTTGGCAATCTTGGCAAACTCGCAAAGAAAGGAGTTTTTTGCGGTTTGGCATTGCTTCAGCGAGTCAGGATGTTTAGGTATGTCTCTGACCGGTGCAGCAAAACGGTTGTTGTGTTGACGAGCGAATGAACCTAAGGAGGGGAATCGCGAGTCAGGTCAGGCAGCCCGGCGGGTTGGTGACCGTCCGCCGGTCGGCTACTTTCTAGGCCAGTCATGCAGGGAGGATGGTTTCTGCCATGACCATGAAAACGGTCTTCACCACTGGGGAAGCAGCGAAGATTTGCAAGGTAAGCCAGCAAACGATTATTCGTTGTTTCGATAACGGTTCGCTTAAGGGCTTTCGTGTACCAGGCAGTCGGTTTCGGCGGATTCCGCGAGACCAACTATTTGCGTTCATGAAGGACAATGGAATTCCCACAGATGCATTGGAAAGTGGGAAGAAGAAAGTGCTGGTCGTCGATGACGACGTCGACTTGGTAGAGCTCATCGTTGATGCGCTTGATCGAGACGGTCGGTTCGATGTCCGCACAGCTAACAATGGATTCGACGCGGGGATGCAAGTGAAGGAGTTTCGTCCTGACCTTGTCGTACTCGACGTGATGCTTCCAGACATTAACGGACGAGAAGTCTGTCAGCGCGTCCGCACTGACCCGAGCTTGGACGTTGTTAAGATCCTGTGCATGTCGGGGATGGTCGAGCAGGACAAGGTTGATGACTTACGTCGCAGCGGTGCGAACGATTTCATGCAGAAGCCGTTTTCGGTTGAGGATCTCCTCGATCGTAGCTGCGATCTGTTAGAGATTGAACGCAGCGTCGCGAGCTAAATGAGCCATATCCTTGATCTCTGAGTCTCACTTGCAATGACTTGGTTGCCGTCGCTACGTTACGGTGAACACCGTTGGTGGTTGCCTTTAACGGCCGCGGCAGCGAGTCACTGGAGTGAGATTGCGCTGCGAAAAACTGCAGGCGATCATGCCGGCGCGATTCAGGCGGCTGTTCGATTGCTCAGAGAAGATCTTCCTTCGCGCATTTGGTGTGCGATAGGGTGGTCAGATGATCTCTCTCTGAACCGATCGATCACGCTGGCATTGACCGATGCGGCTCACTGGTTGCTCGAAACGGGTTTGCGGTCATGGTTATGTCATGATCGGTTGCTCGGGGCGCCAACGCCGACACCGGCGATGATCAACCAATGGTCAACGCTTGCATCCCATCAACAGCATGCTCCCAACGCTTCCCAAACGGAAGTTGCGTTGCGGTGGCTGCGCGCAACGGGGCCTCAGGTCAGCGATACATGGTCATGTCGATGGCCTACGTTAGCGTTGGACTTCGACGCCAATGACTCACGAACTGATTCAGATGCGCATCCTTTTTCGCTTGCAACCTTGCCGGTCGCGATTCTCGTTCGTCAATCAAATGAACTCGAGAGTTTGCAGAGTCGTTTTCAGTTGAAGCTGCAAACTGCTAAAACCGAATCGATCTATCATGTTGCTTATGGATTGAGTCATGAACTCAATAATCCACTGAGCAATATCTCTGGGCGCGCACAAACATTGCTGAGTAAGTGCACCGAGCCGTCACAGCAACGGCCGTTGCAAGCGATTCTCGATCAAACCCAGCGTGGATTTGAAATGATCGCGGACCTCATGTACGTGGCCCGCCCACCAGAGCCCGTGACCCAAAAAGTGAATCTCGAAGCTTGGTTAAAGAGCGCGGCAGAGTCGTTACAAAAGGTTTGCGATTCCCTCGACATTCAGCTCTCTATAAACAATCTTCCCAACGCTAGCCCAATCTCGATCGCGATCGATCCCTTGATGCTAGGTGATGCGCTCCGTGCGGTGGTGCGTAACAGTATTGAAGCGTTGGATGAAGGAGGCGAGATACGGCTTTGGATTGAACACCAATCGCAGGCAACCGAAATCCATATCGCCGATAATGGACCTGGTATTCCGGAATCATTAAAACCGTTTATCTTCGAGCCATATTTCAGCGGTCGCGAAGCCGGACGGGGACTTGGGATGGGGCTTTGTAAAGCACGACGCATCATGGAACAGCTTGGCGGTACCATCGAAGTTGTCGATTCTGTCCCCGGCTCTCACGTTTGTTTGCGATTGGGAAGCAGAGTGTAACTGGGGAGTCATGCGGTGGAAGCTGGGCTGGAACCACAAGTCGATGAAACGACACGAGTCGCAGAAGCAGCGAGCGGTTCGAGACGACTCCCGTTTTCCTTGACGCTTCCACCACTTTATTTCCGGCTCTTAACCGGATTCGTTCTCGTTACCGGAATTGGCCCCGTCTTGCTGGGAGCAATGCTGATCTTTTACGGCTCGCACTACGCAGCGTTTATTAACCTCTATCTCGTCTTCTATGCCCTTCTTTTGCTGTTGGCCACGAATGCTTGGTTGTTCTTGGTGACATGTCTGGAAGGAGCGGTTCCAGCTGCTTTGTTTTTGGTGGTCCCTGGTTACCAACCCTACTTTGTTTGGACTCGGTGGAAGCAATCACGGCAACCGATTTATCTCATGGCAATCGGCTGCGTGTGCCTAGCCGCAGCATACGTGTTCACGCAGACGATTCGCTAAGCAAACGATTTCGCATTTTGAGAAAAATGTCCCGCTCTGGGAGTGTGTCGGGGGTCGCAGCGGGGATTGTGGCGTCTATAATGCAAGATGTACAAGGGATTTGGGCGTTAGCGCGGATTCCCCGCCATTTGGCTCGCCAATTGCGGCGCGCACCACGCGTTAGTTTTACGGGACCAATTTTTGTTGGTCCATAGCTACTTGGTGGGAAGTGATTAGCGGCACCTACCACAGAGACCCTTGTCCGAATACGGCTCCTCTTTTTTATTGGCTGACTTTGTCGAAGCACCGCTGTCGACAAAGAAAGTCCTCGGTTTTATCGCGGGAACCAGCTATGAAGTTGTTGCAACAAACCAATCGGTTAAAGCCATGTCGCCAAGGCTTCACGATCGTCGAAGTCCTGGTCGCTTTAACCATCACGATGATCATGATGGGGGCGTTAGCACAAGCTTTCAAATACATGGGGACGCAGATTCAATCGGGGCGAGCGGCGGTTGAGTTAAGTGGCAAAGTTCGTGCTTCATCGGTAAGGCTACGAGATGAATTGCGCCGGGTCACAGCTCAAGTTGCAGCGACGCCGCCGCTGGAATCTCCCGGGCAAGGTTACTTCATGGTTTATGAAGGCCCGATGAGTGACGCTTCCACGGCGCTATATGGGTTCTCGGAACTTGATGATCGGGCGACGACCATTTTCCGCGATAGTCGCTATGGTGACTTTGATGATTACCTTGCCTTTACCGCCGAGGCACCTGCTGGTTCATGGTTCACGGGGAAGGTTCCACGGTTTGTGCTTGAACCGAAGAATCCAAAAGGCCTTACGCAAGCGGCAAATGCACCTTTAGTGTGGTTGGATCCTGTCGAGATTACGAGCAAGTATGCAGAGATCGTGTATTGGCTTTCCCCTGAATGGGTTCGAGATGCGAACGGGGCGTTGGTCTATGGAGCCGAAGAAGTGCCTTTGTTTGTTGATGACGATGGGAACCAAGAACTCGATGGGGACGGCGATGGCAATGACAACGGAATTCCTGACAGGTTAGTACTTCGTCGTCGAGTGCTTCTGATTCGACCTGATCTTATTCCCGATCTCAGTGTGCCTGGCATTAGGACCCAAGGTCTGCTGCCGAAGCCTGATCCTTTGTTTTACGACGAAGTCCGGTATCCCTTTGCCGCTCCGACAAGTCCCAAAGCGACAACGGTGCTTCATTCTTGGTGGATGCCCGAAGGATACTTTGCGCCAAACTATAACACGGACCTGCAACAAGCCTTCAGTAGCAATTGGCTAACGGGTATGCAGTTGGCTTATCAACTCTGCGATTTGTCGTTAGGACGACGAGTGGATGCTCGTTCCACTGCGAACACTTATGGCAAACCCTTGGATGCTTACACTTATGGAGTAAATAACGTCGGTGATGAGTCGGTCATCCAAATGAATTCGCTTAATGACTTAATGCGAGCCGAGTATCGTTTCGCGCACGTCCGTTTGCCACAAGAATACATTGACGGGACTTCAACAGCGGTGTCGATGCCGCTCTTGGCATTAACTGGAAGTTCTGGATTCTTTTCGAGTTCGATTTCTGGTCGCGCACATAACCCCTTTCCCGCTTCTTACTTTCCGGGGGTTTCGAACACGAATACTGCACCGTTATTCAATGGGTTCGTTCTGCCTCATTTTGAACTCGGTAACTTAGGAGCATTGGCATTAAACGATCCGCGATGGAACCGGACGGGCGAAGATGTCATTGCGACTAATGTTCTTGGATTCGACGTCCAAGTTTTCGATCCTGAAGCGTCTGTGCTACTGGTGAATGGTACCGATGCAGCGCCGGGTGTAGCCGGCGTTGACGACAATTCAAATACCGTCACGGATGACGTGCTGGAACAGGGAACCACGGGAAGCGATGACGCGTTAATCACTCCGGATGACCCAGCGTATTTCTCAGCGCTATTGTACGGCACGATGACCCCGGCATCGCCGACGACGTATGGAACGCCAAATGGACCTAACGCTTCGTTTTCAAACCTAACGCTTCCCGTAGCAACGCCTCACACGCGTGCGACGGTGGCAGATCGCGGTGCCTTTGTCGATTTAGGTTACGCCATTAACGCAGGTAGTCCGCTTCGCGATCTCTGGGCACAGCTTATGAATGCTTCATCTTCCAATGGCTTTCATTCGATTGCTCACACCTATTTGCGAACACCCATGTCTGGTTATGGATTCAACGTAAACTTTACCCCTTATAGTCAAATGGCACCCAATTCGATCGCTCATTCGCTCGTGCTCAGTGGCAAGGCGTCGTATTATCCCACAAGTGGTTTGCCAACTCGGCTGTTCCAGCAAGTTGTTTTTGATACCGGAACGAATTCGTACGAATCAGACGGATTCGACCAAAGCGAGTTATACAAGTTCGAGACCGGACCAACTGTGGACCCGAGGCTGTTCACACCATTTGGAACATGGTGGAAATGTGGTGCGGGGACGGTGAATAAGGCAGACGAAGCGACTAACGGTATGGACGATCCCAAAAACCTGTTCCCCGGAGAACCCAATCCACAGCCTCCGCTTGCGTCCAAAGTGCCTGGCATTCCAGGCGTGGATGATCCAAGCGAAAACGAGACGTCGCCGCCGATCGTTGCGCCGCTCAAGGCTGTCCGTATTCGCCTTCGTCTCGAAGATCCTGCCACACGACAGTTTAAGCAAATTGCTATCGTTCACGACTTCGAAGACTAGTCCAAAAAGGGCACAATAGAGCCCTGTCGGCTTGCTTCATGACATCCTGCCGCAATCGAATTACACTGATTCGATCTGATGTTCGATTGCACTCCCCTTCCCTCCCTCCCACCAGATTGCCCTGTGTTGCGCTCTAAACTTGCATTGATATTGTTGTTCTGTTCAATCCATGCGCTAAGTTGGGCACAAGCTCCTGATCGCCCGCTTCGGGCACTGCTTGTTACCGGTGGCTGTTGCCATGATTACGATCGGCAAAAGTTAATTTTGCCTCGAGGCATTTCTGCTCGCACCGATGTCGAATGGACGGTGGTGCAGCAAGGGGGCAGTGGCACCAACGCCATGATCCCGCTTTATGAAGATCCCAATTGGGCGGACGGTTTCGACGTCATCGTGCACAATGAATGCTTCGCCGATGTCAAAGATCAAGCTTGGGTGGAGCGGATTCTGAAACCACATCGTGAAGGCAAACCAGCGGTACTGATTCATTGTGCAATGCACTGCTATCGCACAGGCAACGATGCTTGGTTCGAGTTTTGTGGCGTACAATCTCCCGGCCATGGACCGCATTACGCATACAAAGTCGACAACCTCAAAGCCGATCATTACATCATGCAGGGGTTTGGGCCTCAGTGGGCTGTTCCCAAAGGTGAACTCTATGATGCGATCCGTGTTTTTCCAACTGCCGTGCCATTGGCCCAAGCTCCACGACAGAGTGATAACAAGCCACAAGTATGCGTTTGGACGAATCAGTATCATCAAGCACGCGTGTTCGCGACAACGATTGGTCATTACAACGAAACAATGGCCGAACCAACTTACTTGGATATGATCACGCGCGGTTTGCTTTGGTCCGTGTATGGTGATCGTGCACCGGCAATTCGCAAGACAACTTCAGAGCAAAATGCGGAGATTACAAAATTAGTCGCGAAGGATCTCGTGACGGCTGACAATTCAAAGTGCTGTCAACAAGGCAACTTGGCCTACGGCAAATCCACATCGGCGAGCAGCGAAGAAACCTACAAAAACAACTTCGCAAAGATGGCGGTGGACGGAAATCTCAATACACGTTGGTGTGCGAATAGTCCCGATGCGAATCAATGGCTCAAGATTGATCTCGGTAAATCTGAACCTTTGAAATCCGTGCGACTTTACTGGGAGCAATCGAACAACGCTTATCAGTATCTCATTGAAGCGTCTGCGGATGATCAAAAATGGAAGACGGTGATCGACGCCACAAAGAATGCCAAGATGCAGCGCGTGATCACGCATCGTTTCGACGCGACCGATGCAAGATATGTAAGGGTTACTTATCTCGGTTCCAAGACGGGTGGGTGGGGTAGCCTTTTTGAAGTCGAAGTTTCAGGGGATGAGTTGCCTGAACTACCGATTGAATCTAACCCGGCTAGTGGCAATGAGGCTGTTGCAAGCGACGTGGAAGCGTTATCGGATTTTGATGTTCGTCTGTTTGCTGCACCACCGCAAGTGAACTACCCGGTCTGTTTGACGGCCGCGCCGACCGGCGAAGTCTTTGTGGGGGTTGATGAGCAAGGTTCGTTAGGAAAGAAGCCAGGGCGCGGACGGATCTTGCGTTGTCGCGACACCGATGGTGATGGCACTGCTGATCAAATCAACAAGTTCGCGGACATCGATCATCCACGTGGGTTGGTTTACGACCAGGGTAATCTATGGGTCTTGCATCCACCGACTCTGAGTTTGTTGATTGACAAAGACGGAGATGGGGTTGCCGATGAAAAGAAAACACTGATCGAAAACATTAGTACCGAACAAGTTGACAAGCGCGGTGCCGACCATACGACCAATGGCATTCGCATGGGCATTGATGGATGGATCTATATTGCCGTAGGCGACTTTGGATTCGTCAATGCCAAAGGAACCGATGGCCGGACCTTGAGTCGTCGCGGTGGGGGTATCGTGCGGGTCCGCCCCGATGGAACCGACATGGAAGTGTATTCATGGGGACAACGTAACATCTTGGATGTTTGCATTGATCCCTTCTTGAATATGTTTACGCGGGATAACACCAATGACGGTGGCGGTTGGAATGTCCGGGTGACTCATATCCTGCAAGGTGCCGAGTATGGTTACCCGTCGAGGTACATTAACTTTGCCGAAGAAACGATGCCTCCCATGGCCGATTACGGTGGCGGCTCAGGTTGCGGTGGAATGTATGTATATGATTCGCGCTGGCCAAACGACTTAGGCAATGCTGCTCTAACGTGTGACTGGGGAACCAGCCAAGTCTATCGGCATCGGTTACATCCCGATGGAGCAACCTTTGCTCCTGATCAAGATGTATTCTTGAAGTTGCCTCGTCCAACCGATATCGACATCGACGGAAGCGGTCGGATGTACGTCAGCAGTTGGAAAAACGGCGGTTTTGATTTCAGTGATCCCAATGTGGGTTTCGTCGCGCAGATCGTCCCCAAGAACTTTTTGCCCAAACCGTTTCCTGATGTTACCAAGCTCCCGGTCAAGGAATTGATTCGATGGATGCGGTCCGGGGATAGCGTTGCAGCACTCGCTATACAGCGCGAATTTATTCGTCGCGGTCAACAACCTGAATCACTGGCTGCATTACTGCAACTCACACGAGATGGTTCGGCTCCGCTCGCTGGACGTGTGGCTGCACTGTTCACTTATAAACAGGTTGCAGGCAACGCTGCGAATTCACAAATCAAAGGATTGATGGCAGATGCTAAATTGCGACGTTGGGTTCTGAGGACATTGACCGATCGGCTTAGCGAACTGAGCGATGTACCCGTCAATGAAGTCGTTGCTGCCCTTAACGA
Source organism: Ottelia alismoides (assembly GCA_037367405.1). Lineage (NCBI taxonomy): Eukaryota > Viridiplantae > Streptophyta > Magnoliopsida > Alismatales > Hydrocharitaceae > Ottelia > Ottelia alismoides. The sequence continues at coordinate 284,629 of JAZKJV010007726.1, read as the reverse complement.
TCCGGATCCAACCGTTCAATCACAAGCGCTAATAAGTTTGTCGCGGCTCGCACAAGGAGCCAAGCAGTCTGGGGCACCCAGTCTCAATGGAAATGAGATTGCAACCAAGATCTTGCCTCTTTCGGTAGTTCGTAACACGGACGGAAGTGTCCGTGATGCGAGTGTTAAACACGACATTGCGGATTCCGCCCGCGTGATTCCACATCTTGCGATGGTCGCTTTACGAAATCTCAATGCCAACGAAGCTTGCCTTGCCGCAGTCTCAGGCCCACATCGTTCCGGTGCGCTCGTAGCGCTCCGCGAGATGCATTCAGCACGCGTCGTAGACGGTTTGATTCAACTCGCGCAGCAGACTCATGAAGCGAAATCGCGAGAAGCTCTGCTCGATACACTTGCTCGATTGTATTTCAAAGAAGCGGAATACACTCGCGGTGATTGGTGGGGCACGCGTCCTGATAATCGCGGACCCTATTACAGCCGTGAAGCTTGGGATGAATCTTCAAAGATCGGCCAAGTACTAACGACGGCGCTTAATACGGCAACCGGTAGTACGGCCGAAGCATTAAAGGAATCGATCAAGAAGTATCAGTTACCTATCGGTGATGCACCGTCACCGGCAGCTATGGCCGATGCGCCACAGAAAGCGATCACGATTGCCAAAGCGGATCCGAATAACCCCGCACAGATCGGCAATCAAGATCTCAGCAAAGTTGCCGAGAAGCTACTCACGCTCAAAGGAGATGCGGCTAAAGGAAAAGCGTTGTTTACGGGCCAATCTTGCAATCAATGCCATACCGATGCGAATGGTCAAACACCTAAAGGTCCGCACTTGGTCGATATCGGCAAGCGGTATAAGCGAAGCGAATTGATCGAATCGATTATCAAGCCATCGGCAAAGCTTGCTCAAGGATTTGATACATGGGTCATTTTGACCGCAGAGGGCAAAGTGCTCACGGGCTTTGTGGTTTTAGAGAGCGCAGAGACGGTAACCATTCGACAAGCAAATGGATTGGCTGTGGAAATACCACAGGGCGATATCGAAGATCGCAAGAAACAAGAATTGTCGATGATGCCGACGGGCCTTGTGGATGTTCTCACTGCGGAGCAATTCGCAGACCTCCTGGCCTATCTTGAGTCTTTGCACTGACCTTGGCTCCCGTGGCATAGGCGTCCCGCCTGTGGTGAGAAGACTTTAGGAACATAGCTGGATTCGCCAGAATTCAGATAAGCATTGAGCGATAAGCGATAAGGTGTAAGCGATAAGGTGTAAGCGATAAGGTGTAAGCGATAAGGTGTAAGCGGGATGCTCGCGCGAAGACACGAAGGACGCGAAGTTCTTACACGTTGTCCTCTCCCGTACTTCGCGATCTTGGCGTCTTCGGGCGAGGGTTGCTACCCTTTCAAATTGCTGCTCTTGAACAGCAAATAGGTACGGAGGGAAGTCTCTTGCTTACTCCTCAAAGCTCATTGCTCACCGCTTCTTTAATAGTCACTTCCGCTACGCTTCACTCCGTCTTATTCCACAACCGATTGAATGCGTTGGTATAGAGTTCGTGGTAGGTGAGTTCGCCCCCTTGGTGGCCAACGATACTCACCAAGAGCGCGGTGACGATGAGGCCCCCTTTCCAAACCTTATCGAGTTTTGAGCCTCGCGCATTTCTCGCTTTAAGTGCAATACAAGCGAACGCGACGGACATCGCGGCGACAGCCACGCCAAACCATCGATGTCGTGTGAGATTGCCATTGTCCGTTTTGGTCCAATCGCCATAGCCCTGCTCAAATGCAAAGGACCAGCCCATCATCGCCGCGAATACTGCCGACACGGCTCCTAAAAGCAGGCAATAGTAAGCGACGTCGCCACCATTGAGCGAAGGACGGAAGTAGCCCCCGATGACGAACAGAGCACCGACGCATAATAAAGCCACTGGGAAATGCACCGTCGCTGGATGCAAGTAACCTTGAAAAGCCCAAAGTCGACCAGGAAGTGAAAGAGGTGCGCCCGCGGATTTCGGTTCCAACAATGGTTGGGCCGATGTGCTCGGTGGGATTACAGCAATTTCCTCGGGCCAAATCGCCCCTTCTTGGATCCATGTGCGAATGAGCGCAAGCTCGCTTGGAGTCAGTGGCCCTCCTTTGCTAACCGGAGGCATCAACGTTTCTTCGTCCGCTGTGACCAAGTAATCACTCCACAACGAACTCCCCTCCACTTCTCCCGGGGTAATGTAGCTGAAAACGTTGTCGCGATGATCCACTCGGAAATCATTCTTCGCTTCTTCCGGACCGTGGCATTTCAAGCACTTTGCGACGAAGATCGGCGCGATGTCGCGACGAAAATTGACAACTTTGCCCTGCTCATCCACGGGACTTGCCGCCATCGCAAAGTCAGTGAAACAAGTCACGAATAAAGCTACAAAGAAGAAACCGGGCCAGAGCGACGTACGGTGGGATGGGAGCAGGCAGTTCATTCTTAACAGAACGGGCGGGAGGGGGTAATGGTTAGGCAATCGGAAGATGCCATATTAGGCGGCCCGGAGACTACCTAAACCACGTCCCATTATGAAAGACGCATTCGGCGATGAAAACCATGCGTGCTATTTTAACGCAGCCGGAGGGGGTTGGGGTAAAAATCGTTGCGCATAAGGCACCCAATCCCCGGGAACTTGCGTCGCCCGTTCGAAGAACGGAAGCGATCTTGCGACTTGCTGATCGTAATAGAGCGTCAGTGCGATCAACATCACCATTTTTCCATCATTGGGGTTCTTTAGCGCGTGATCGGCGAGGAACTCCAGTTGGCTTTGAAGCCCTGCGGGATTGTTGCCATAGAGTTGTGAGAGCTTAAACGCAATTTGATCTTTGCCTCCCGAAAGCTCCATGGCAAGCAAATATTCGTCCATGGCGTCATCAAATCGATTGAGTGCGACATAGGTATGTGCCAAGCGAAAATGGGGACGAGGGTAATCCGGAGCCGCTTTGATCGCATCGGAATAACGCGTACGCGCCCGGTGAAAGGACTGCTCCCCAAACAATCCATCCCCTTCTTCGATCATGGCATCGGCGCGATCTCTACCATCCTCATTGGCTTTACGCAATTTGCTTGCCTTGTCAGCAAATCGATTTGCTGCGTGGAACACTGGTGGATTGGCTGGCATCACTGGCGCTGCGGGGGCCGCCGGTAAATTCAAATTGAAATTGACTGGAGGTGGCGCAATTAATGGTGGCACGTAGGGCACGCCAACAATGTTTGAGTAAGGCGCGAGATAGGTTGAGTAATAGATACTGTCATAGCTATAGCCATATCCATAACCGTAGTTCCATCCCGGGTACCAGCCATAACCGCGGCAACGACAATCAAAATAACCGCACGTCGGACACCGTCGATAATAACCGCCGGGATAAATGGGGGACCGACTACGCCAATCATATTGTTGATTGCCTCCCCAAGGATAGTTTGGCCTACCGGGGTTGGGTTGAATCGGTTGATTGCGTAATCGAGTCGCTTCAATGGCCGCATCGGCAAACGATTGGCTGCGCGGATAAGCATTGGCCCCCGACTGCTGCGCTTGCCGAGCTTGCCGAGCAGCGTCTGCAATCGATTGTGCCTGGAGTTCATGCGGAAAGCTTAGAGGGATTAATTCACTCGCAAGGCATGCGAGCATGACTATCCAGATTCGAAACATGAGACGATCCCCTTGAGTAGCTACCGACGCCCGACAATCTTTCATTCTATGACTTTGCGGCGCTAAAGCAACGTTTTACTTGCCTAGCACTTTACGTTCGTCTTGATTTTTCCGGCACGGTCACCGGTTCATATCGGTAGCCTGCACCATGAACCGTTTGGATCAGCGTTGGATTACGTGGATCGGGTTCGATGCGACGACGCAATTGAGAAATATGTTGATCCAATGTGCGACTATTGGGGCAGTAGTTATATCCCCAGACTTGATGAAAGATCTCGGCTCGCGTGATGACTTCCCCGGGTCTTCGATAGAACAATTCGAGCAACTGCAGTTCGCGAGGCGAAAGTTCGATCATTCGTCCATTGCGACAAGCTCTTAATTGTTGAGGTAGAACTTCTAAATCACCCATCTTAAAGTTCTGCGCATGCTGAAGAGTTGGTTCTTCAGCAGTCGTTTTGCAACGTCGCAAGACGGCGCGAACACGCGCGATTACTTCACGAATTCCAAATGGTTTAACAATGTAATCATCACCGCCGAGTTCCAGCCCAACCACGCGATCAACTTCTTCGCTCTTTGCGGTAATGAAGAGAATGGGAATGTCTGGGCGCTCCGCGCGAAATCGGCGGCAGAGATCATAACCGCTGAGCGCCGGTAGCATGACATCGAGGCAGACCAAATCAGGTGGGCGCTGCGTGAACTGTTCCACAGCCACATTCCCATCTGCTGCAGTAATCACTTCAAACGATTCACCACGCAACACTTCGGCGAGCGCTGAACGCGTCAAATCATCGTCTTCAACAATCAACACGCGTGTCATGTGGCGCACTCAGTCGTTGGAGGTAAAGGATCAGCATAATCCATACCAGTTTGCACTTTGGGAGCATGAAGTTCTACGAGAAAGCTGGCACCCTGTGGGGTTGTTTCTAACCGAATCTGACCACCGTGGGCAATCGCAAGCGTTCGAGCAATCGCAAGTCCAATACCCATTCCGGCGGGAGCATTGATCGCATTAGAACCGCGCACAAAAGGTTCAAAAATCCTGTCATGCAATCGCTTGGGGACTCCCGGGCCATGGTCGAGCACGCGGACCATCAATCGTTCGTCAGATTGCCAAGAATCTATCTGAACAAATTTTCCGGACACCGCATACTTTTCAACGTTGCTCAGCAAGTTCACGAGAACCTGTTCTAACACATCGGGGTCGAATAACGCAGGCTCGTGGGCATTGCCATGGCGGACCACGCGGACGCCGCGGCTCGCAAAAGAAGGTTCGAACGATTGAATCGCGCGTTCAATGATTGCGTCGGGAACCTCTTCTAACCTCTGGATCCGGCGCTGCGAATTACCGGCGCGCGACAATTCCAACACATTCGTGATCAATCGTCCAAGTCGATCCGACTCGGAGCGGATCACACCTGCCTTACGCCCTGCTGAGTCGTCGCGCGCATCGCGCTCGAGCAGTTCTGCATACAAGCGAATGTTGGTAAGCGGAGTCCGAAATTCATGCGAGATTTGACCGACGAAACTCACTTGTTGTCGCGCTAAACGATATTGCCTCATGGTTTCTCGCATCACATAGATCCCGAGGCCAAGAAGTGAAACAACGAGTGATCCAAGTGCGAAAATCGACACGAGCGATGTGCCGGTTTCCAATGCCGGTGCAATCGCTGTATTCTCTGCCCAGTACTGCATTCGCCAACTCGTCAATGGTTCGGGGAGTGGGATCTCGGCCCACATCTCTGCATCGGAAGATACGTCACCCCACGCATAGACTTCTTCACGCGATGCGTCGACGACGCGCAGTTGTTCTGCCGTCGTTGTTTCGATATCGGTCATCGGAGTATCGGGCAACTCAGAGATAACATCCGCCATCCATCGCCCTCGTCGCAGAACAACACCTTGAACATCTCCGGTTGCCATCCTGCGCCAGTAATAGAGTTGTAGGCCAGGACCCACGAACAGTCCGGTCCATTGCCCTGGGATCACAGGATCATCTGGCAAATTCGGCGGCGGAGGTTCTTCCGTAGCGCGTTCCGATGATTGCTTATCCGGATCGGGTTCCTCCCCTGAACGATCTTTAAGCCATGGTTGTTCGCGAAGTATGGCCGATAGGATTGGATCGATATCGCTCGGTTGCGTTAATCGACCACTTGAGTCAAGTGAAAAGTAGGTTGCGACAAGTGGATGCGTGGTTTCGCGTTGCCCTGAGTTGGCAAAGACTTCGTCGATCGCCGATTCAAGCCGCGGGCGATAACTGCTGAGCAATCGTTCAAGCGGAACTAATGCGGTTTCCAGTCGTCGCTCAAGCAATCGCTCCAAGCTTTCCCGCGCCGCTTCGCGCTGGCGCGTGATCCAAAGCGTTCCTAAGCAGGCAGCTAATAACGGTCCGGCAAGGACTAAACAAGCCAATGCCACTGTCAAACGACGCACACTGCTTCCTTTTCGCTTTACTCAGCTCACTTCCTTTCATGCGATAAGAAAGGAAGCAGTCGACATGCGTCATGACCGGCCGAGGTTAGGGTTTTGGATTTGGGCCACCGAATAAATCAACTTTGGCACCGCTCGCGGCCTTGTCGCCACCAAATGAGCCTTTGCCACCGTACCGTTGTTGTTGGTCATAAGCGTTTTGAACTTCACGCATGGCTTTACGGTTACGATTCCAGTCCGGTTTGAGTACCGCAGCACTTTGCTCCTCGTTCGCTTTAATGCCAGGAACGACTTGAGGTGCTACGACTGCATAACCGTCTTTCCCTTCATAGCGGTTTAATAATCCTTTAAGCTCTGAAGTGTTTTGTTCAAGCAACTCCTTTGCGGCTTCCGTATTACCTCGATCACGCAGTTCGGTTGCTAAACGGTTTCGTTCATTGCAGACAAGAATTGCACACTTGCTGACCACATCTGGATTTTCATCTGCAGCAATCCGGTCAGCAGAACGATCGAATCGCACACTCACCCGACTACTCAATTCTTCTTTCGATTCCGAACGCAAATTCATATAGCTCACATGCACGCTACCGAGTGGCAGTTGTGAACCATGTTCTCCTGGGGGCACTTCGACTTCAAGCAGATAGAAGCGTTGTTGATTGGAGTAAAGTTGACCGAGTCGAATCGAAACACGTTGGCCTTCGATATCACCATGACTCGAAAGCAATTTTACGGGACGAACGCCTTCATTGAGTTTTACGCGAATATCAAAATCTTTAGCGACCACCGATAGGACTTCATCAAATTCATTTTGAAAGACACTACCTACGTCCTCGACACTTTCAATGAAAACATGGTTACCGCTTGCCGCAGCAGCTAGTTTTGCCATCAGGTCTTCGTTGTAATCGAGTCCAAGCCCCAGGGTGCTGACCGTGATGCCTTCTTCCAAAAGACTTGTTCCGAGTTCTTGTAGTGCATCGGGACTCGATGGTCCAACGTTCGCAAGACCATCAGAGAGCAGAATGACTCGGTTAACACGGTGATCGGTTTTAAATTTGCGAACTTCAGCTGCCCCTTTGCTCACGCCTGCGAACAAAGCGGTGCTTCCTCCTGCTTCGATCCCTTGGATTGCACGTCGGATCGCACGGCGATCCGACGACTTCGTCGCCGGCAATAACACGGTAACCGTTGAGTCATAGGCGATGATCGAGACAATGTCGTCATCTTTCAATCGCACAACCGCTTCAAGCGCTGCGTTCTTTGCAGCAGCGATCTTTTCACCCGTCATCGAACCACTCTTGTCGATCACGAGCGCGAGATTAACCGGCGCACGTTTTCCTGAACCGGGTATGTTCGATGCCTGAAGTCCAATCTTTAGGTAATTGGTTTGCTTCCCATCGCTTCCTGCACGCATCGTCGGATTTGCTAAAGATGTCTCAAGCGTCACTTGGGCGCTTGAGTTAGGGGGAATGGACGTTGCCCCGACGAGCAACCCCAACCACATCACGAGAATCTTTTTCATTGCACCGGCTCCGGATAAGAAGGATAAGCCAAGGGAGTCTTCGGCTCTTCCTTAAGTAAACGACTGAAGCAGGTTTTATTGGTCGAATTCATGTGAGAACGTTGTAAAAGAAATGTCTAGGTCGATTGTACCATAACCCGCCTCCTACGCTTATCGCAGTCCCCGCGAGGGTTTAGAATCAAAAGGCGGTTTTCGCTTTTCTTTTCAATTGAAATCATTGCTGCGAGCTCACTGAGACTTATGGAACGTTTCCCCAAAATTGCCCAACTTCGTACCCCGGCTGGATTGCGGGAACGCCTCCAAGTGCTCGGTGTTGAGATACCCGTCGACGACACCGTTTTGTCGGCCATGGAAGACTCGCCCCTCGCAGCCCCCATACAGGTCGGCTCTTTAAACATTGCCAATCGCTGGTGCATTCATCCCATGGAAGGCTGGGATGCGAATCGAGACGGAAGCCCCACGGATTTGACCTTAAGGCGTTGGGAGCGATTTGGAAAGAGCGGCGCAAAATTGATCTGGGGTGGCGAAGCGGCAGCGATTCGTCCTGATGGCCGTGCAAACCCTAATCAAACGATGGCAATCGAATCAAACCTGAAAGGTTTGGTGGCATTACGGGAACGACTCGAGCAGGCCCATCGAGAGGCGTTTGCCAATGTTCATGGTCTGGTTATCGGACTGCAACTGACCCACTCCGGTCGTTATTGCCGACCCAACGAAAAAACAAAACCCGAACCGCGCATCCCGGCGCATCATCCTTTACTCGATGCACGAGTCGGGATTGCACCGGATGATGATTCACAGGTTTGGACCGACGCCCAGTTAGATGATCTTATAGGTGACTTTGTCCGCGCTGCAAAGCTCGCGCAAGAAGCGGGTTATCAATTCGTCGACATTAAAGCTTGTCATGGGTATTTGTTGCATGAAATGCTCGCTTCCAGGTTGCGTCCCGGTCCGTATGGCGGCGATCTGGCGGGGCGCTCTCGATTGCTTTTGACGGCGATTCGCGAAGTGCAATCGGCTTGTCCTGGTTTAGCGATCGGTGTGCGATTAAGTCTTTACGACACCGTCCCGTTTCAACCAGGAGAGCCACTGAGTGTGCCTGTTCCTCATCAACACTTACTCCCCTATATGCACGGGTTCGGGTGTGATCCCGATGATCCCACAAAACTCGATCTGACTGAGCCACTCGAGCTCATTGGATTGCTGCGCGATCAAGGGGTGCGACTGTTGAACATTACCAGCGGCAGTCCTTACTACACGCCTCACTATCAGCGTCCTGCGGCGTTTCCACCCACCGATGGATACCCTCCACCGGAAGATCCTTTGGTCGGGGTGGCCCGCCATATTGATGCGACGGCCCGCGTGAAAGCGGCTTTTCCTGAGATGGCAATCGTGGGGAGTGGCTACACGTACTTGCAGGATTTCCTCCCCCATGTCGGCCAAGCGGTAGTGCGGCAGGACATGGTCGATTTCGTCGGCTTAGGGAGGATGGTGCTCAGCTATCCGGAGCTTCCTGCGGATGTTTTGGCGGGGCGAGCGCTTGCGCGTAAGCTCGTATGCCGGACTTTTAGCGATTGCACTTCGGCACCACGCAACGGGATGGTGAGCGGCTGTTATCCCCTGGATGTCTTTTATAAACAGCGACCTGAGCGGGAAATGTTGCAAAAAATCCAAGACAAGTCATCGGAACCCCGCACATGAGCTTTTGAGAGCGACTAAGCTATGGAACTCAGGGTGGCGACAATTTTTCGAAAAATTGGGCGATCACATCTGTACAGAGGTGGACGCAAAGGCGATAGTGTACGCAAGCTTCGATGGGGCTGACGAAGCGGGTTTAGGCTTACCCATTCGAGAGCAACAAAACCGATGACGATTAATAACGAATTAACTGAACGCCAACGCGATGTGTTTGAACTCATCCGTGGATTGATTGTTCAGCGTGGTTACGGCCCAACTGTTCGTGAGATTGCCGAGCACTTTGGCATTCGCAGCCCTAACGGTGTGATGTGTCACTTGCGTGCGCTAGAGCGAAAAGGTTTGATTCGGCGCAGTCCTAACAAGTCGCGTGCGATCGAATTGACTCAAGCGGTTGATCGCAGTGGTCATAGCATGCCAATGGTTGGCAGGGTCGCTGCAGGACCCACAACGTTGGCTTTCGAGCAATCCGAGAAAGTGAATTTCGGTGAGCTCTTCTTCCGTGATGATCGTTTCGTGCTTGAAGTCTCCGGGGATTCGATGATCGAAGCCCATATCAAAGATGGAGACTATGTCGTCATCGAGAAACGTCCGACGGCCAAAGCGGGTCAGATGGTCGTTGCAGAGACGAATGAAGGCGAAGCGACATTGAAGTACTGGTATCCGGAGAACGGGCATATTCGTTTGCAACCTGCCAACCGTGAGATGCAGCCGATCTTAGTGAAAGAAGCGCGTGTGCTTGGTGTGGTCGTTGGTGTCGTCCGCTCGTTAAAGCAGTAGTTGCGCTGGAGTGAAGCCTTTAGGCGCCCTCGTCTCAATGAAAGTAAGAGCCAGCTAAAGCTGGAACACCAGCGCTGGTGTGAAGGCTTTAGCCGAGCCTTTCTTCAATAACGCTTCTATCCCTAAACCGATAGAAGCGTCTTTCTGCCTGAGTCTGTTCTATTGTAAGAGCCAGCGCTGGAGTGAAGCCTTTAGGCGCCCTCTTCTCAATGAAAGTAAGCGCCAGCTAAAGCTGGAACACCAGCGCTGGAGTGAAGCCTTTAGGCGCCCTCTTCTCAATGAAAGTAAGAGCCAGCTAAAGCTGGAACACCAGCGCTGGTGTGGAGCCTTTAGGCGCCCTCTTCTCAATGAAAGTAAGCGCCAGCTAAAGCTGGAACACCAGCGCTGATTTTTTATCTCGGCATTGAATCTGCTTCGCACTTTCTCGTGTTGTGGCCCCTTATTCATTGTTAGTCACCCCTACGCGGAGAAAGAATCCATGCCCGAGAAGAAAACCATCCAACGCGCTCGCAAAGCGAAAGCAGAAGGAAAGTCCCCTTCAACGCAAGCGGGCGAGTTCGTCCGCGAAACGATCGACCATATCCGTGAAGGAAAGCATGGTGCGAGAAATACGAAGCAAGCCATTGCCATTGGTCTGTCGAAAGCGCGCCGAGCAGGTGTGAAGGTCCCTGCACCTAAGAAAGGTGAGACTTCTGATGCGACGCGGAAGCAAGCGAAACGCGAGCTGAAGAAAGGTGCTGACGAAAAGTCGAAGACGGAGAAACCAAACCCCAAACGATCAAAGGCGACTACCAAAGCGCTCAAGCGTGAGGGATCGAGCGCCGCTTCTAAATCGGCGTTATCGCGTAATGCCAAAGCGGCAGCGCGCCGCAGATCCCCTGAAGAGCGAAGCGCATCGGCACGTAAAGCGGCGCGTACTCGTAAAGCGAATGCAAGTTAACTAAGAGCCACCCGCCCGCTTGCGAGAGGGTCGGACGTCGTAGCGGCCGGGGGAGGGTCTTAGATAATCGATTACGACCAAACGCGCAACATCAAAACCTAGCGGCGGTGGCTACGGTCCACCGTCTGGCGACGATGACTACGTAGCTACCGCTGCCAAGCGGTAGATGATCAGTTAGAGTTAGAAAAGGCTTTCCACCGTCTGGCGACGATGGTTACAGAATTAAATGCCCATATCTGACAAGCGATCAGAGATTTGATTTAGGGTTGAAGTGATCTGTGGATGACGAATCTCAAAATCTGTGATCAACTCAATCAAGCGCTGCTTGAGCGATATGTTTGCAGTAAGGTGTACGCTTTGCTCGCTCTCTGATCGATCGATTGCCACTTGAATCTCCTCTAAGACGCCTTGAAGCGCATTGCGAGTGGAATCGTCCAGCGGTTGTTCTGCATGTAGCGCTTGGTGCAGATTCTCGATAGCTTTCGTCAGTTCTTCACGCGACATTCTGACCTCGTTTCGCGATCACGCGTGGGGCATCCGCCCGTTAGGAAGAGCGAACTTGGGTTGATCTTGATTTGCTCAGTTTGACGGATTCGAAGTGACACGCCAAGCGGCTAAGGACCAACTCACTGCGTTGATTTTGTATCCCCAGATGCGAATGATTCTTTCAAAGGAGAAAAAAGCCGTGAGTTTGTCACACCATCGATTGAACCATTCTGAGGACGATTCCCCCATTCAAGATGCCCTGCGAAAGCAGCCCACATCGGACACAAGTTCCGATCAAGACCTGTTGGATGCGTATTCGCGGGCGGTGGTTGGTGTCGTCGAAGCTGTTTCGCCGACCGTGGTCACTGTGTTTGGAACGAACAAAGAGCAGTCGGGGGGAAGCGGTACTGCGGTGATCGTTTCGACGGAAGGATACGCGCTCACCAACAGTCATGTTGTTGGCGGTCGCAAACAACTGATCGCAAGCACCAGCGAGGGTGATCGGCTCAGCGCGGATGTTATTGGCGATGACGGTTCAACCGATACAGCGGTCTTAAAGCTTCGCGCACGCGATTTGCCTGCAGTGGCAATCGGCGACTCGCGTACTGCCCGCGTCGGACAGTTGGTGATTGCGATGGGGAGTCCACTTGGTCTGCATGCCACGGTTTCCACCGGGGTCTTGAGCGCCTTGGGCCGCAGCATGCGCGGCCAAGACGGCAGACTGATCGAGAATGTGATTCAGCATACCGCCCCGATCAATCCGGGAAATTCGGGTGGTCCGCTTGTTGATTCCAAGGGTAGGCTAATTGGAATCAACACTGCGATGATTGCCAATGCTCAGGATTGGGTTTTGCGGTACCAACATCGACTGTGAGTTGGGTCTATGAAGAGATCCGGAATCATGGTCGCGTGCGGCGTCGTCAATTAGGGTCGTTGCATCAACGGTCCAGTTGCCTTTGCAACTGATTCGCCGTTTTGATTTGTTTGCCGAAAGTGCGGTGCGCATCGAAGGCCTTCATCGCACCGCTCGTTCCAGCACGCCAAAGTACGGTGACTTTCGCGAGGGTGATCTTTTGATCGCGATCAACGATCGAATCGTTGCTTCGGTCGATGATGTTCACCGCATCCTAAGTCAATTTCCTCAAGCGGAATCGGCAGTTGCGACCGTGATTCGAAACGATCACATGGAATCATTCGACATCGCGCTCTTCGACTAAAACCTAACTCCCCCTCGTGCTCGTGCTCAGCGAAGCGGTGCTCGTAATCGTAATCGATTGCGTGAGGTTCGGTCATTCATGACGCGGTCAAGGCCTTGACGCATTGGTTGATTTTCGTCGGCTTGAGCCCGACCATTCCCCCTCGTGCTCGTGCTCAGCGAAGCGGTGCTCGTAATCCGTAATCGATTGCGTGAGATTCGGTCATTAATGACGCGGTCAAGGCCTTAACGCATTGGTTGATTATCGTCGGCTTGAGCCCGACCATTCCCCCTCGTGCTCGTGCTCAGCGAAGCGGTGCTCGTAATCGTAATCGATTGCGTGAGGTTCGGTCATTCATGACAGGGTCAAAACCTTAACGCATTGGTTGATTATCGTCGATTCGAGCACGACCATTCCCCCTCGTGCTCGTGCTCGTGCTCGTGCTCAGCGAAGCGGTGCTCGTAATCGTAATCGATTGCGTGAGGTTCGGTCACTAATGACAGGGTCAAAACCTTGACGCATTGGTTGATTATCGTCGGCTTGAGCCCGACCATTCCCCCTCGTGCTCGTGCTCAGCGAAGCGGTGCTCGTAATCGTAATCGATTGCGTGAGGTTCGGTCATTCATGACAGGGTCAAAACCTTAACGCATTGGTTGATTATCGTCGACTTGAACCCGACCATTCCCCCTCGTGCTCGTGCTCAGCGAAGCGGTGCTCGTAATCGTAATCGATTGCGTGAGGTTCGGTCACTAATGACAGGGTCAAAACCTTGACGCATTGGTTGATTATCGTCGATTCGAGCACGACCATTCCCCCTCGTGCTCGTGCTCGTGCTCGTGCTCAGCGAAGCGGTGCTCGTAATCGTAATCGATTGCGTGAGGTTCGGTCACTAATGACAGGGTCAAAACCTTGACGCATTGGTTGATTATCGTCGATTCGAGCACGACCATTCCCCCTCGTGCTCGTGCTCAGCGAAGCGGTGCTCGTAATCGTAATTGATTGCGTGAGGTTCGGTCACTAATGACAGGGTCAAAACCTTGACGCATTGGTTGATTATCGTCGGCTTGAGCCCGACCATTCCCCCTCGTGCTCGTGCTCAGCGAAGCGGTGCTCGTAATCGTAATCGATTGCGTGAGATTCGGTCATTAATGACGCGGTCAAGGCCTTGACGCATTGGTTGATTTTCGTCGATTCGAGCCCGACCATTCCCCCTCGTGCTCGTGCTCGTGCTCAGCGAAGCGGTGCTCGTAATCGTAATCGATTGCGTGAGATTCGGTCATTAATGACGCGGTCAAGGCCTTAACGCATTGGTTGATTATCGTCGACTTGAGCACGAGCACGAGAACGAGCACGATTACAATTACGATTACGAGCACAAAACTTGCAGAAAACTCCTGGCCGGTTAACAACTCCCTCATCGCTTGTGCATAATAGTGTTCTCACCTCATTCGCCTCGTTGAGACCCAGCCATGCGTACCCTGCTTTTCTCTTTTTTCGCTTTGTGTTTGACGCCCGTAATCATTGACGCCGATCAACCTACTCGAGTGCTTGAAAAGGGAATCCTCCCGGACGACGTTCGATTGCAACCGCTCAAAGACCTTCAAGGTTACTTCCCTTTTAATCCCCCCGCGAATCGTGAAGTTTGGGAGCAGCGGGCAGAGTATGTACGTCGCCAGATCCTTGTGTCTCAGGGATTATGGCCGATGCCCAGCAAAACGCCGTTGAATGTCGTGCGGCATGGGCTAATCGATCGCGAGGAATACACGATCGAGAAAGTGTATTTTGAAAGCGTGCCCGGGTTCTACGTCACGGGTAATCTCTATCGACCAAAGAATGTTCAGGGCAAAGTGCCGGGTGTGTTGTTCGCGCACGGCCACTGGCAAGATGCGCGACTATCACAGGAAACCGAAGCGAAGCTGCGCGTCGAGATTGCAACGGGTGAAGAACGTTTTGAACGCGGTGGCCGCAGTCGTTTTCAATCCATGTGCGTCCAACTCGCACGGATGGGCTGCGTTGTTTGGCAATGGGATATGCTCAGCGATTCTGACTCCATTCAGCTTTCTCGCGAAGTTGTTCATACGTTTGCGAAACAGCGACCTGAAATGAATCGTACGGAGCGTTGGGGTTTGTATAGTCCCCAAGCGGAAGCGCATTTGCAAAGCATCATGGGATTGCAAACGCTCAATGCCGTCCGCTCTTTGGATTTTCTGTTATCGCTACCGGAAGTCGATCCGGAGCGCACCGCAATCACCGGTGCCAGCGGTGGCGGAACACAAACCATGTTGCTTGCAGCAATCGATCCTCGGATCAAACTATCTTTTCCGGCAGTGATGGTTAGCACCGCAATGCAAGGAGGTTGTACTTGTGAGAACGCATCGCTCCTAAGGGTTAATACAGGAAACATTGAATTCGCTTCGTTGTTTGCTCCTAAACCCCAGGGCATGACTACCGCAAATGACTGGACAAAGGAAATGTCGACCAAAGGCTTTCCGGAAATCAAAAAGCTTTATGAGCTTTACAAGGCCGGAGACTATGTCATGTTGCAACGTGGTGAACACTTTCCGCATAACTACAACTCTGTCTCGCGTTCCGCATTCTTCACTTGGCTAAACAAACACTTCAAACTTGGTTTCCCGAGCCCGGTAATCGAGCGTGATTTCGAACCGTTGTCGCGCGAAGAGTTAACCGTTTGGGATGAGAAGCATCCTGCTCCGAAAGCTAAAGGCGATGACTTCGAACGCGATTTGCTTCAGTGGCTAGATGATGACGCGGATAAATTACTCGAAGCGAGTGCGGATTCTAAGGACGGATGGCAGCAGACATTGGCTCCTGCCGTGGAAGTATTGGTTGGACGAACGTTGGCCAATGCTGGCGAAGCGAGTTGGGATCTCAAGCATAAACAGACTTACGATGGTTTCATTTCGATGGATGGTTTGATTGTCAATCAAACCTATCATGAATCGCTTCCCGTCGTTTGGCTTTACCCCAAGCAATGGAATGGTCGCGTGGTTATCTGGTTAGGTGCGCAGGGCAAAGCGAGTTTGTATGATTCTGCGGGAAAGGTAAAGCCAGAAGTTCAGCAGATTGTTGCGCGCGGTGCGACGGTGCTTGGCGTCGATTTGTTCATGCAAGGAGAGTTTTTGAAAGACGGCGAGAAACTGCAAGAAACGCCTGTTGTAAAGAACCCAAGAGAGTTTGCGGGTTACACCTTTGGCTACAACCACGCTTTGTTGGCGCAGCGCGTCCATGATGTGTTGACTCTCGTGCGATACGTGCAGACTGCAAAGGTCGGTTCGCATCCGCAGGCTTCTCAGATCGATCTTGTAGCACTCGAAGACACAGGGACGATCGGATTGGCTGCGCGTGCATTGTGTGGCAAATCGATTCAGCGTGCCGCTGTCGATACGCTCGGATTTCGCTTCGGACAACTCACGAACTATCGTGACCCTCAATTCCTGCCTGGGGGGGCGAAGTATCTCGATGTTCCAGGGTTGATTGGACTCAATGCACCCCATTCACTTTGGCTTGCAGGAGAACGATCTCTGCCAAAGATTGGCGCGAAAGCCTACTCGCTGCATGATTCATCAACACACCCTGTGTTGTATGAAGGCAAGTCAGAAAACCTAAGCCAAGCGGCAGTCGATTGGCTTATGAAATAGGGTTCAAACCTTACGAACCGACCAGGCGTACGCGTACTGTCATACCGAAGATCTCTTCAAATAATCCGGCAGATTGCCGCAACGCGAGTTCTTCGAGTGACACGTCGCTCAAGCCAGGTAGTTGAATGGTGAGATAATCCCGTTGTCGGACACAACGCATCTCTTTGATGCGTCCTGTGCGAGAGCCATCCAGGGCAATGGCAACGCGCAGAATCGCGGCAAGTTTGCTCACCGCAACACGGCTATTGCGATCGAGCGTTGCATAACCTTCATGCGTTGCCAAAGGGGATGCCCGGCGATGATACCGTGCGACCAAGGCAACAAGAAGCAGATCTTGTCGACTCAAACCAAACAACTCGCTATTGCGAATCAAGTACATCGCATGTTTATGATGACTGCGAACGTTGACATACAATCCGACTTCATGCAACAACGCGGCAACGTACAAAAGGACTTCAAAGCGAGAATCCAATCGATGTTCTTCTTCGAGCTGATTAAACAGCTTGCGCGACAGCATCGCCACGTGGCGCGCATGCGGCTCGTCGAAATCAAACTTTCGTCCGAGAGAAATTGCTGATCGCACAATCTGATTGCGAAACTCGGCCGTCCATGCGTCCCGCATGGCCATGTCATGAAGCAAGCCATCGCGCAGGTTTGTATCGGAGACCCAAAGCTCTTTGAGGTCAAAAGCTTTTGCAAGTGTCACGTACGCCAGTAGAGCAGGACCTAAAGTTTCGGCTTCGGTAAAGCTGATTTCGTATTGTTGAACCAGTTCTTCTTCGCTGGCAGAAAGCACTTGATCGGTCAGCTTTTCCAGCGATGCAACGGGGATAGCGATCACACCGCGGAAATCCCCCATGAGCAACCGTGCTGCCAGTCGAACATCGCCACCAAGCGCGATGAGCTCAATCCGCATGTCGGCGCGAACGTGTTCCAAGATGCGATCGACGGTTTGTCGAATCTCATTCTCCATCAATCCGCGACGTTTTCCGATCGGTGCCCCGAGACTCGCGAGCGTTTCCGCTAGCCGCATTGCACCTAATCGATAAGCGTGGCTGAATAGAACGTTGCCACCTCGCACGACCAGTAGTTCTGTACTGCCACCGCTAACTTCAACGACCACACATTTCGCTGACGCCAGTTGCGTATCTTGTTCAAGGTGTCGCTGAACACCCATGTAGGTGATGCGATTGACTTCTGCCTCTTCAATCGTTTCAACTTCAATGCCCGTGGCGATAAACACGCGATCGAGGAAGGCCAAACGATTGACCGCTTCGCGGACAGCACTCGTTGCCACCACACGGAGCTGATCGTTGCGCGTGATGTCGTATTGTTGAAGCACTTTGCGATAAGCGCGAAGGACTCGAACGCATTCTTCAATGCTTGACCGCCGTAAGCGTCTCGAAGTGAACGCATCTTTGCCGAGGCTCACTGGTTGCACGAGTTGATCGATGGGTCTAACTCGCCCTGCACTATCGATTTCCGCGATTGCCATGCGGATGCTTGTAGCGCCGATGTCGATAACGGCAACCGTTCGTGGCGGCGAAACAGTTACTTCGGTATTCGTCGGAAGTTCAGCTGACATACAGGTTTCATTCTCGCGCAAAGTCGAATGCTACAGAGTAGAGTGCTAGAGAGTCGATTACTACACGAATACGGAAAGGCCTTCTCGGGATAGCCAACGCATCAGGCTTCGCGGGTCTTGATACACATGGGCATGCCATCCATTCGCTTCCGCCGCCGCCACATTCTCTGGACGGTCGTCTGTGAAATAAATGTTCTCGGCCCGAACTCCCGCTAAACGCGTTGCAACTTGGTAGATCTCCGCATCAGGTTTGATGCATTTCTGTTCGTAACTAAGGACCAGTGGCGCCAGTGAGTTCAAAAACGCGGGGCCAGTTTCAGCAAGATGAAGCCAATGAGCCTCGCAAGTGTTGCTTAACAGTCCAACGCGTACTCCACCGCAAATCAAACGAGAGATGGTGGGAAACAAAGCCGTGTCCCACCAAAACATGTTCGCAAGTGACTGCAACAGGTCCGTCGCAGGAATGTCGGTTCTTAATCGCTCGTTGACCGCCTTCGCGAACTCGACTCCCGATAACTTTCCCGCTTCGTACTGCCACTGCAAATTCGATTCATACACAGCGTGATGGACATCAGAGGGGTCGCATCCTGCCAAATGAGCCAAATTACGGCACGCCCGATCGGGATCGAATCGGACCAGTACGTTGCCCAAGTCGAAGTAGACGAAAGCCCTAAGATTCACAATTCCTCCTTGCGGTCACCACACGTTGAGGCGGCCTATTCTACACATTGCGCGGTGCTCTGGCGGGGCCCCTTTCTAGGTCAGTGTCGTTGGTTATCATGGAAAACCCAACAAATCTCACCTTTAGATACCGCCGAGTGTCTCCTCATGCAACGTCGCCGATTAGGCCGAAGCCCCTTAGTGGTCACGGATATTTGCATGGGAACCATGACCTTTGGTTCCCAGTGTGATGAAGCTACTAGTCACAGCATCCTCGATGTGGCTTGGGACGCCGGCATCGACTTTTACGATACCGCTGAAATTTACCCGGTTCCCCCGCTAAAAGAAACGTATGGAGTGACCGAAGAGTTCTTTGGGCGCTGGCTACGGCAAAAACCGCGTGATGCGATTTTGATCGCATCAAAAGTAACGGGACCAGGCCATGGTTGGTTCACACCTCCCGTTCGCCATGGCCGCACGGCACTCGACCGTATGCAAATCGTACGCGCTTGCGAAGCCAGTTTGCGACGATTGGGTACCGACTATATCGATCTCTATCAGACCCACTGGCCCGATCATGGCACGCCTTACGAAGAAGTTTTGAGAGCGCTCGAGGAACTCAAGCAAGCAGGAAAGATTCGGGTTGCTGGATGCAGCAACGAAACGTCATGGGGGCTGATGAAAAGTCTTTGGGCAGCAGACATACATCGCGTCATGCGGTATGAGACGGTTCAAAACAACTTCAGCTTAATCAATCGTAGATGCGAAAGTGAACTCGCTCAAGTTTGTCGTCGCGAAGGCGTAAGCTTATTACCCTATTCACCGCTAGGGGGCGGCGTGTTAACTGGCAAATACTTAGATGGAAATCCGCCAGGCGGTCGATTCACCGATTACCTCGAGCGAGGTGGTGAACGTCAAAAGCGAATGGCTCGACGCTTTGTCAACGAACGCACCCTTGAAACCACGCGACGTTTGCTTCCCATTGCGGCTGATTTGAATGTTTCTGTCAGCGCATTATCCGTGGCATGGAGTAAACAACACGACTTTGTCGCCAGCACAATTATTGGTGCAACAACCGTAGAACAACTTCGTGAACTGCTTGCTGCGGCGGACCTGAAGCTTGATGCGGAAACACTAGCTCGTATCGATCAGATTGATTTCGAGATTCCCAATCCGATGACCGAGGATGGCCTGCGCCGCCTATAGCCCAAAGTGGCATAGGCGTCCCGCCTGTGAAACCGTAGCTGGATTCGCCAGAATTCAGTCTGAACTGTGGCCAGTTCAGCTACGTAGCTGGATTCGCCAGAATTCAGAGAGCAGATACGACAGGCGAGACGCCTATCCCACGCAACCACGCGAAGTGATAAAGGACGAAGCTAATGTTCCGTTTATTGCTCAACCTTTCATTTTGTCTTCTGACCGTGCTCGTTTCGTTAGCCTCGCAAGCGGGTGAACCGACGATCGCTAACGATGTTGTCGCTCCACCGCAATCGGTTGACGAAGCTCGTGGGAGAGCCAGGCTCTTGTTCGAACTAGCCAACGGGAGCTTGCAAGTAATGCATCGAGATTTTTTTGATGATGAGAACCTACATGCGATTCCCTCGGCGTCACTCGAACATGTCTTCACGGCACTCAAGCAAACCCATCGCGTCGAAATGCGTTGGTTGAACGCGGGCACGGATGAAGTGAATATCGATCATCGTCCGGCGGATGATTTTGAAAAGCGTGCGGCCGAATTCATCAAGAAGGGGGAAACGTCATTTGAAGAAGCCGATGCAAAGGAATACCGGTTCGTCGGTGCCGTGAGATTGCAGAATCAATGTTTAAAATGTCACGCGAAGAATCGTCAAACGAATAACGACCGTTACGCCGGTTTGGTAATTAAAGTGCCGCTTGCGCACAAACCATAGGTTAGCCCAGCAGGTGACCAAATTGAAAGAACCAAAACTTGATCATGAGACGGTTGCCCTTCTCGAAGAGAACATTGAGCGCGCCATCGCGGATGTATTCACAAAGATGGGAAAAAAGAACTTGCCGCTATTACCCGATGATCATGCGTTGCATCTGATGGCCAAAGCGGCAGTGACTGTCTACGAGTCGATCGTGCATGCAAGCCGACGTTAGGCCGAGGGTTGCCGAGCAAAAGCTTCTGAACTGACGGATTTGCGCGAAAACCATTTCGACCACAGCAGTTTGGCGTCATCGAGCAACGAGTAAACCACAGGTGTGGCAACGAGACTAAGCAGCAACGATAACGCTTGGCCGCCAATGATGACTTTGGCCATACTCGCCCGAGCACTTGCCCCAGGGCCTGCTCCTAATGCGATGGGAAACATCGCTGCCATGAGCATTACCGTCGTCATCAAAATGGGTCTCAAACGCGTAAAGTTCGCTTCGATAATCGCGTGTTCACGATCGAGTCCCGATCGCCTTAACTCTTCTGTTTTGTCAACTTGCAAAATCCCGTTCTTCTTCACAATACCAATCAACATGAACAGTCCAAACATCGCATAGAGATCCAGCGGTGTCCGGAACAACATGAGCGACAGAAGTCCAAAGGGAATGGTTACAGGTAAACCCGACAAGATGCTGATCGGATTCATCCAGCTCTCAAACTGAGCAGCCAAGATCAGATACATGAACGTCAAACTAAGGACCAACGCGATCCCAAAGTAGTACGCGGTATCGGCTAACATCTCCGCTTGGCCACCGTAGACGATGCTATATTCCGGCGGCAAATTCATTTCTGCGACACATTGATTCGCATATTGCACCGCGTCGTTGAGCGAAACACCATCGGGATGCGCCATCAGTGTCACGGTTCGCTGACGATTGAGTCGATCGATCTGGCTGGGGCCAAGCTTTTCTTCGAGTTTTGCAATACTTGCAAGTTCAATTGGGCCAGCCGGCGATGGAATGGTCAACGCTAAAACATCTTTGGTATCCGAACGGAACTCTTTGTCCGCGCGTAACCAGACATCGTATTGTTCGATGCCATCCTTAAAGCTCGATACGATTTGGCCGCCGACCAGAAAGTTCAACGTATTAGCGATACTTTGAACCGGTATCCCCAAATCCATTGCCCGTTCCCGATCGATGGCAACCTGCAATTCAGGTTTACGCATTGAAAGGGTCGAATCGATATCGACTAAGCCATGAAGCCGTTGAAGTTTTCCGCGTAGAATTTCCGCATAGTTGGCCAACTCTCCCACATCGGGACCTTGCAGGCTGATCTGAAAAATACGGTTATCTCCGTTCGGGCCGCCTCCCAGAGCCGACACGTCAGAAACCGAAGTTCGCAGATCCGGATACTCAGCGAGAATCGCACGCGCTCGGTGCATTAAATCAAATTGCGTAAACGTACGGTCTTCAATTTCGACCAAGCGAAGATAGATCGACCCTCGTGTCACATCCCCCTGCCCTTTCGCAGTTCCACTTTGACCAATCGATGTAAAGCGATGAACCACACCGGGTAGGCTGCTCAATCGCCCTTCGATCTCGCGCAAAACCTGATCCGTTCTTTCGAGTGTGTAACCTTCGGGTGTGATAAAAGAAACTTGCATCTCGCTCTGATCGTCGCGCGGAATCATATTCACGCCGAGATTCATCGCAATCGGAACGGTCGAGAGAACCACAAGGATACTTATGATGACCGTGGCCCAACGATGTCTCATGGACCAATGCAGGACGACACCATAGATCCACTCTAAAAAGCGATAAGCAAACCCCGATTTCGACTTTGCCGGTCCATCACCATGGGACTCTAGTTTCAGAAAGCGAGAGCAAAGCATAGGTGTCAGCGTAAACGAAACGAACAAGCTCATGATGATCGCAAATGCGACGGTGAGTCCAAAGCTAGAGAAGAAGCGACCTACCATGCCACCCATGAACGCAACCGGTACGAAGATCACAACGAGTGACAAGCTCGTTGCAAGCACCGCAAGGGCAATCTCGCGCGTGCCGATATAGGCCGCTTCCATTGCACTCAGGCCATGTTCTTCCATGTGGCGAAAGATGTTTTCATGAACCACCACAGCATCGTCGATGACGATACCAATTGCCAAAATTAACGCCAGCATCGTAATGTTATTCAACGTAAATCCCATGTACTGCATGAACAGAAACGTTGGGATGATCGATGTGGGAATCGCTAGCGTTGCAATGACGGTCGTGCGCCAGTCGCGAATGAAAAACATAATCGTGACGCCCACCAGAACTGCAGCCAGTAATAGGTGAAACTTAACTTCTTGCATCGACTCGCGAATGAACCGCGACTGGTCTTGTGTGATCTCGACTTTCATGTCGCTTGGCAAAGCCTTCTTGATCTTGGCTAAACGTTTTTGCACAGCATCAGAAATCGCAACCGTGTTCGTTCCCGATTGCTTCTGGACAAACACGCTGACTGCGTTCTGACCATCGAGACGACTCAAGCCGCGCGGCACTTCAACCGAGTCTTCTGCATATCCAATATCCTTGATCCGAACCTGATATCCTTTACGATTCGCGACAATCAAATCATTGAACTTTTCGGATGTCGTGATACGCCCGAGGGTCCGCAGTACGAGCTCTTTATTGCCTTGATCGACAATGCCTCCGGGCACTTCAAGGTTTTGATTGACTAACCCCTGTCGAACTTCTTCCACGGTAATGCCATAAGCTCGCATGCGATCTGGATCGATGTGAACATTGATAGCCCGCGATCGTCCACCGGTGAGGAAAACGTTACCGACACCAGGGACCGTTTGCAGCAATTCTTGAATTTGATGTTTGGCAATCTCGGTGACTTCGCGAATGTCTCGATTGCCTGAGACCCCAAGTGTAATGATGGGTGCCGCATCAAGGTCGAACTTATTTACCAAAGGTGTTTCCATTCCCTCGGGTAAGTTCCGCGTAATCGATGAAATCTTATCGCGCGCCTCTTGCGCTCCTACGTCTCCATTCTTTTCAAGCACAAATCGAATGACGACCGTGCATGTTCCTTCGCGTGTCGTGGATCGTAGTTCATCAATGCCAGAGATCGTATTTAACGCTTCTTCTAGAGGCTTGGTAACGGAACTTTCCATCTCTTCAGCGCTTGCGCCTGGCAACGCTGCGGATATCGAAATCACTGGAAAATCCACTTTGGGAAACGTATCGACACCCAGTTCAAAATACGAAACGATTCCCAAGACAACCGGGATCAAAACGAGAACCCAAGTGAATACCGGACGTCGAATACAAATCTCCGAGATGTTCACGTTTATTCAAACTCTATGCAAATGATTCCGATCGATTGATTCATGAGTCAGGATGCTTTTAGCAACCCGCTCTATTCTTCGCTGTCAACTTTCGCCGCTGTATCCTTCGTAGCTGTATCCTTCGTAGCTGTATCCTTCGTAGCTCTATCTTTTGTGACAGGATCGCGGATGGCGATTTTGACTCCATCGGATAGCATGCGCTGACCGCTTGTCACGACTTGCGCGTGGACTGGCAGTTTCGGTTCAGCGATCTCAATCCAGTCCTTACTTTGTTCTCCAAGCTTGACCTTGACTTCTTTGGCCAAACCATCCTCGATGAGAAAGATCTTCTGGATGCCGGCAAGCGAATAAATGCTTTCTGCTGGAACGGTTTGTGCATAACTCGCTTCGCCAATCAAAACATTCGCTTTGGCAAAGCCCCCTGGTTTGAACTCATTCGTATCGTTGGGCACTTCGACTTCCACCATAAACGTCCGCGTTGCACGATCCACGGCGGGAGCGATCTTGGCAACGGTGCCATCAACAGGCGAAGCAGATGCAATGGGATAAACATTGACGTGTTGACCCACTTGGATTTGCGAAGAGTAAGTTTCCGGAACAAGCAGTCTGAGTTTCAGTGTTTTGCCGAGTACCAAGCGGAAGACTTCGGTCCCTTGTCGAACATAGGTTCCTTCGGACGTTAAACGTTCGGCAACGGTGTAGACCGCGTCGCCATGTGGATCGATGATCGTTGGCTGGGGCGCATACAGCTTACAATCGATCAAACGTTGCTCGGCGATTGCAAGTTCCGCAGCGCGCAACCTCGCCGAAGCAACGGCCGATTTCGCCATAAGTTGCTGATTCTTCCAGTCGGATTCGAATACTTGCAAATCCGATTTCGCTTGCTCGAGGTCATCCATGCTAACACTGTTGGAAGCATACAACTGTGTGACGCGATCAAGTCGTGATTTGGCTAGCTCAAATCTCGCGCGGGCAGAGATCACTGCCGGTATCTTCGTGAGGTCATCCGTTTGATCGGGAACTTTGGTAAAGCCCCACCGAGACAGCTCGGCCTGAAGACTTTGCTGAGCTTGATTAACGGCCAACTGTGCATCGGTTGCATCCATCTCGAGCAGCACATCGCCCGGTCGAACTTCCTTCGATACATCGGCATGTATACGTGTAACCCGGCCATCTATCTTCGATGCCAAGACGATCTCTTCATAAGCATGTAACGAGCCGACAGCGCTCACCGAGCGTTGAATGGGGCGATCCATCACGGACCCTGCCGTCACAAAGATCGATTCGCTTGTCGCATTCGCTTCGCTTGGTGTACCGGTGAGCTGAATTTTCGTCGCGTTATGCGACTCCTGATTCAGCATGTACCTTCCAGCCAAAAAACTCAGCACAGCCAGAGTCAGCCAACCAAAAATGGCAAGCGATCGACGCTTCGGGGGCGTCGACTGCTGATTCGGTGGAAGCGATTCCAAAGCGTGATCCGTTTCGGCTTCATCGACCACGGTGAATCCGGGACGTTGCGCCGGAACTGGTTTGGGCGAAGCGGTCGCAGGCATGGTTTTCATGGGCTAAGCGATTTCCTTTGTGGCAAGCGTCTGGGCTCGCTTCCAACCGTCGCGAGCGATCTTGCGAAACAAGACAAGCAAAATGTCTTGTTCATCTTCCGTGAGCACTGAGAGGATCGCGCGATGAAATTTGAGTTTGGCATCGGAGGCCAAGCCATAAATGCGTTGGCCTTCTTCGGTAAGTTCCACGTTGATGACGCGGCGATCGGTCTGAGAGCGAGTTCGAATCGCCAGTCCTTTTTCTTCCAGGTGGTCTACAACCGTCGTGAGGCTGTTGACGGCCAGCCCCAGATAGTTCGCCATCGACCGCATCATCTGCGGGCCAAGCTCCCCCAGGAGCTCGATCGCTTTCATATCCTGAAAGCCAAGGTTGGACTCTTCACAGATAGGAAACTGACCGTGAGCTTCCTGGAACTGCTTCAGAATGTCTTGGATGATTTTCCCGAAGTCGATCGCTTTGCGTTCTAGAGAATCCAAAGTAACTCTCGCTCTCGAATAGTTCTGTCTTCGAACTATCTCATCTTAGAACGGTTCGCTGTGGGAATCAATAGCTTTCGTGCCCCCGCGTGCGGCTAGAGCGACTTTGTTGTTGCTGAACCCCCCGCTCGCGGAGCAACCCCGTTAATGCCGCGATGCATGTTGGGACCCTAAATGCCTCCTCTTATCGAAGCATTTTTTCCTGTTTGCTCAGTGACGCGGAACGGCTACTCTTCGCACTCGCTTCAAACAAATCAACAGGCGGAACTTCTTGAGTCGACGGTACCAACTTTTTATCCCGAGCGAGGAAGTCGTGTTAATAAACATCCGTAGCTTGTTCGTTGTTTTGTGTCTGAGTGCTTGCATGGTATCGACTGCCCAGGCGGAACTTGGTTCGCAGATAAAGATCGGAGATCAAGTCCTTTTGCTCAATGGTGCCGGAAGCCGCACGAAGACGTTTATACAGATCTATGAAAGTGGCCTTTATCTATCGCGGCCCAGTAAGGATGCCAAGGCGATTCTTGAAGCGGATGAGTTGATGGCGATACGGGTTCGGATCACGTCGGGCTTAGTGAGCCGAGCCTCACTCGTTGAATCTTTGCAGGAAGGTTTAGCTCAATCGACGGGAGGGCGACCTGAAACGATTGCGCAAGAAGCCAAGCAGTTGATGCAGACTCTCAAAGATGAAGTGAAGAAGAATGACGTCTACGATTTCGTGCACGTACCGAGCAAAGGTCTTTACATACTAAAGAATGGTGCCGTCCAAGGCGTTATCCCGGGGATCGCGTTTAAGAAAGCTCTTTTCGGAATTTGGCTATCCGACTCCCCGGTTGATAACGAACTGCGCCAGGCCATGTTAGCTGGACGACCTGTGCGATAGCGTAGAGCAATTGTCCCAATTCGCAGAGTAGAGCAATTGTCCCAATTCGCAGAGTAGAGCAATTGTCCCAATTCGCAAGCAGCGGCTTTTAGCTTAGGCCCACAGCTTACAGATTCACATTGCCGTTGAGACAACGGCGCTACAAAGTAGAGCAATTGTCCCAATTCACTAATAGGGACTTCAAGCTTAGGCCCGCAGCTTACAGATTCACATTGCCGTTGAGACAACGGCGCTACAGAGTAGAGCAATTGTCCCAATTCGCAAGCAGCGGCTTTTAGCTTTGGCCCGCAGCTTACAGATT
Source organism: Ottelia alismoides (assembly GCA_037367405.1). Lineage (NCBI taxonomy): Eukaryota > Viridiplantae > Streptophyta > Magnoliopsida > Alismatales > Hydrocharitaceae > Ottelia > Ottelia alismoides. Next base: position 257,548 of record JAZKJV010007726.1, on the reverse strand, counting down.
CGCATTGCCGTTGAGACAACGGCGCTACAAAGTGGCAGTTTCAAGCGGCGAGTGTTTCCAGGATCACGATGCCTTCAGCGTCGCCTGCATCAACTCGGCGATTTGAAGCTCATCGTGTTGCCCGCTCGACTGCAGCCCGCGAATGATCCGTTCTCGCCTTTCGGATGGATGATTCTGATTGAGCTTCCATTTGCCTTCGAGCCGTTCGATGTCGATCTCGAACCCGACGATTGCCGCTAGCAACCTGTCGATGAAATCCGAGTCGGGACGATTCATCGACCAGGGTTGTTCGCGGGGCGATTCGTACTTCTCGACCGTTCGGCGCACGATGTCGAGCAGGCGATCGCGGTCTTCAATCAGTCGCAGCGTGCCATACGCATGAACCGCCACGTAGTTCCAGGTCGGCACGACGTTACTCGCCTCCATCCAACCCGGAGAAACATACGCATGTGGTCCATGAAAGATCGCGAGTGTCATGCTGCTTGATGCGACTTTCCAGTGCGAGTTCGCTCGTGCGAAGTGCCCGATCAGATGCCCTCGCTGTCCCGCATCACGATCCAGTAAGATCGGTAAATGGCTCGCGATCGGTTCATCAATCGTCGATGAGATTAACGTCGCGAAGCCATGTGCATCGATGAAGTCATGCAGTTTCTGCTCGTCCGACTCGAGAAAACTGGGTGGGATATACATGTGTCGTCTCGACAGGGTTATTGATTCTTTGAGCCGGGACACAGTCTGGCACTGCTCGGTTCGAGCGATTGTTGGTCTCTAGGGAGATATGTGCGTTCTTGGTTCATGGTATTCGGTCTTTTGGCAAAAAAAACGACAAAGGTAGTATTACAGTGTAGCCAGTAAATTTTTGAATGTGGGAGCCGCTTCCGTGGTTGCAGCCAAGCAAGGTAAACGATTCAGTATATTTCGATTCCGCTTGCGAACACTTTTGTTCCTGACGGCACTGATATGCGCGTATTTTTCCCTTGCAGGACCGACTAGAAGGCACGGAGTTGATGATGTCTCAGACTACATGACTCGCAATAACAACGGCGTGGAGATAAGAGCCAGTTATTCAGCACCTTTGCTACTTTCTTCACTGACCGTCTTGTTCAGCGATTTGCCAGGAGAACCTCGAAAGGTCCATCTAAAGACAGATTATTACTTTTGGTTTTTCGGGCTAACCACCAAGCTACCTTATGAACGGAAAGTAGTGCGAGTTGTAGAGCGAACTGAATAAGGACTGTTGCATGATTTTAATTGCCCAGCGACTTGAACCGGCAATGTAAGATATCTACGGTATGCGCATCCAACCTTTCAAAGCTGCCGTGCTTGTCCTTGCTTTCTGCGGTTGCTCTCCGCCATCACAAAACGGACCAGGGGTCATTCATCGATCGGAGACGACCAGTTCCGACGCTTCATCGACTCCTCGTCCAGAAGCGGATGAACTCGAGTCACTAAAGGTTCATTTGTTAGAGACCACGTGGGCCTATACGTCCGGAACGGGTGCGTTTACTGTTTCTTGGGTCTTTCGCTTCAATGCAGACGGGACCTATTGGTTCACAATCGTCTCGGATTTTACACACACGCCCGTAAAGGGCCGATGGACTCTCGATCGGTCCGAAGAACAGCAGATCATCCTGAAGCTATCTGAGCTTGAAAAAGGTGACTACTACTACATCAAGCAAACGTCGTATCCTCGATACCATAGCGAAGGTAAGACGTTTCAGTTTCCTGCTAGTCCAGACGGAAACTCAGAGACGTTTCATCCCTGGCCGACTTTTGATTGGGACCTTTGGCGAAAACACATTTATCCTGGGGGTAAGGCAAAGTGAGATGCATGGGAGCGCGCGTCACCACCGGGGAATGTGAGAGGGTTTTAGGGAGACAAAGATGGTTTAGAGTAAGGTGAGGGAGTAGTGACAGGCGAGACGCCTATCCCACGTCATGACAGGCGAGACGCCTATGCCACTTTGATGACAGGCGAGACGCTTATGCCACTTTGATGACAGGCGAGACGCCTATCCCACAGTGGAGGCGGGGGGAATTGAACCCCCGTCCCGCGATGCATTCACGTTAACGTCTACGTGTGTAGTCTTGGTTTTGATTGTCGGTTCGCGATCGCCCCAAGCCGGGCTATCGGGTCACTTAGACGAGAACGTTTTTTAGCCCACCGCGTGCTCGACATGACGGTGAACGATCCGAAATTTAACCAGCTTCCAAACGACTTCGGCAACCCTCTGGAGCTGGGACTACCTGTTCTTAGGCAGCCAGTGCGAGATTTTCATCTGCATTTAGTTTGTGGTCAGCTTTTTACGTGGCCGACTGACCAACCACGACACGCAATCAACGCTGCAGTCACCCGGTCGATTCCGATCGCCCCCGGTGCTTTCAGCACTCTTCTACGAACATCGCTATTCTAGCCATCCCTAGATCGACGGCCAGCCCCATTCCCTTGTCCCTTCTTCCGTTCGCTGGCGAATTCGTTTCCTACCAAATAAATTAGCCCCGTGGCGCATCTTGCCTTTGACCATTTGCTCTGCCTATCCCCAGGTCATCTGGCTCTGCCCCCTCTCCCTCTATCGCTTTACCTTGGAACTTTCCATGTTCAAACAACTTTGCGTTCCCGCCGCGTTCACCCTCGTGTCCTTGTTGTCCTTTTGTTGGACTTCACTGGCTCAATCACAATCCCCCGCCTCCTCTGATACGCCGGTCCTCAAACCGGTCCTCGGAGCTTTGGGCAAACCACTGCTTTCCGAATCATTTGATGGTAAGGATCTGCCTGCTAACTGGAATCGCAATACCGGAACCATGCAAGTCAAGAATGGAGTTCTCGAAGTCTGCGAGAAATCAAGCGATCATCATGCGGCCGCTTTTCGATATCCACTTCCTCTCAAAGACTGTGCAGTGCAAATCAGTTTCAAATTGGGTCCCCAATCCAAGATGGTCCACCTAGGTTTTGATCCGGCACCCGGTGAGCTTAAAAAGAAAGGTCATCTATTTTCGATTGCCATCACTCCTACGAGTTGGAGTATTCTCGAGCATGGCGACAAGAATGATGAGAAGCCTAAGAACAAGATCTTAGGTAACGAGAAGTCGTCATTCGTTCCCGGTCAGTGGTACACACTCTTGCTCGAATGCAAAGGGAACGAAGTCGCTGCTCAGATCGCAGGCAAAGGGACACTGAAAGGATCCAGCCCCGACTTCCATGCGAAGAAACCAGGGCTTGTGTTTCGTATGAGCGGACCCGATGAAGAACCCGTCTGCTTCGACAATATCAAAGTCTGGGAGGAGTAAGGGATGAGGCTTGAGTTCTGTCGTAGCTGAAGTGGCAACACTTCAGAGGTGAGCGGTAAGCGGTAAGGTGAAGGTGCTTATGCCTTATCGCTCAAAGCTTTCTGAATTCTTGCGAATCCAGCTACGTTCCTAAAGCCTAAAGCCTAAAGCCTAAAGCCTAAAGCCTTCTCATCACAGGCGAGACGCCTATGCCACGGTGGATCTAAAACCCGTAGTTGGGGTTCTTGTGGTCGAAGTCGGAGTCGGTGAGGCCGACGTTGATCTGAAGATTGAGATAGTTGTACTCTTCGATCACGTCGCCTTCTTTGCCCGCTTCTTTCGGCCAATCATAAGCGATATAGCGGATCGGTACGTTGAACTGATCATCGATGAACACTTGAGCGACATGGAAGTCCATCCCGGGGCGTTGTTCGGGATGACGGATGATGACGACCGTGCAAGTACGATCATTGATCTTCGCGTTCTTGCGAAACTCAACTTGAATGTCCGGATGTTGGCGATCGCGGGCGCCGCGCTCGAGCAATTGAATCACTAGGTTCTCAATACCGATTTGCGTGATCGGATAACGATTGCCTCGCATCGCTAAGGTACCCATCGGATCGAGCCAAACGGTTGGCAAGAAACGACCTTTGGTTCCCCCTTCATGCGCGACGAGTTTGCTATCGTTGCGTCCTTCGACGTAGATCACTTCGCGACCTTTTACATCGGTCGGCTTCAGAAAACTAATGTAGACGCTGAAGGGAGTTTCAATGCGTCCATCGCGCACTTTCTGATTGCGCACTTTCAATAGCATGTATTCATAGTTGCCAACTGTGTCCCCTACCCTTTCGCGTTTTGCCAACGTCGCGGTGTAATCGCGCACATTCGCGCGAATGTTATCAAGGCCTTCTTGAGCCATCCGCAAGGCTTCATCAAGCGGATGCATGTTGGCTTGAGGTTCATTGCGCGCAACACGAAAGACGGGCTGGGTTAATCGTTGCGATGGGTCTTGAGCTTGTGCGACGGACGAAAGCCCTATGGCGCTACTTACTGCACCCAAAGCAAATAGAAATTGACGGCGTGATCGGTTCATAGGGTTACTCCATGGATTGGCGTGACCTCGGCAATTGCGGGAGAGGTCGCCGGTACTCACCGTATCGCCTCTCGTTCGCTGCGGCCTCCAACCCTCCTGAATTCCCTGTCGCCTTCGGTGTATTTGTTGCAATCGCGACCACCTAAGGTTGGGACTCCCAACGCGCCGGAGATTAGCAAGGTTGTGAAAAGATTGCGACAGGAAAACTGGCCAAATTCAGCTTGCCTGACCGATAGGACCGTTAAACTCGAAGTGCAAAAGGGGGATCGGGCATGCGCCAGAGTTATTTGCTTTTGCTGCTATTTTTTTCGGGTGTTGTACGAGCCGAAACGATTAACGGTGAGTTTGCAGGCCAACCGCCACTTCAGACCGTCGAAGTCACCGCTCCACCGCATATTGTCGTTCGTCAACAACCGTTTCTCGATCCGCAAGGCCGGCTCGTCGATCCTCGATATGCTGGACATCATCACGACCCAGTGACCGTTCCTGGCGCGAGCAGTGAGCTGCGATATCGAACGCCCTACTCCTACGGGTATTTTGGTGCGCGCCCCAAAGCTCATTGGTCACAACATTTTGGGTACTTGAGACAATACAACCAGTGGACGAAACGTTAGTCGAGCATTAGCCATCGTCGCCAGACGGTGGAAAGCCTTTATTGATCCCATCCACCGTCTGGCGATTTTGATGTTGCGCGTTTTGAAGACTATTGCCTCCTTTACCTCGCGACCTTAGCGGCTTCGCGCGAGGTTATCTATCGTAAGACCCTCCCCGGCCGCTACGGCGTCCGACCCTCCCGCAAGCGGGCGGGTGGCTTGGGAATCCACTTCACACCTTAAAAAACGCGCTACGACTTGGGCTTCGTCGGTCCATGGTATCGGAGCGAGAATCTGCCTAGGATGAACGGTTTGAGTTGCAAACCCGAACCCACCATCGATCGAGGCAATCATGTCAGCGACCGCTCATCATTCGGCCCCGCGCGGCGAAACCGTTCCCAATTGTTTGGAACCTGAACACGGCTGGCATTGCTCCCATTTCTTTTATCGCTTTGATCGTCGCCGTTTAGCAAAACTTCGTGGCGACCGACGCGAGGAAGCGAGGCAGTATTTCGCGCAGGTCCTCGACTCGGAAAGCGCTACGGCATGCCCGCGGCAACAAGGTTATGTCATCGCGGGTCATAAAGCGGACTTTGCGGTGATGGCAATGGGACCAGACCCGTTGCAGATTAACCGTTTGCATCAAGCCGTTATGGGTGGACCGTTTGCCGGTGCGATCGAATGCACTTGGTCATTCGTCTCGATCAGTGAAATCTCGGAGTATGTTCCTTCGCCTGAACAATTCGCGGCAGGGTTACAGCGTGAAGGGCACGATCCTGAGAGCGCGGACTTTCAACAACGCGTCGCCGGTTATACCGAACGATTGCCATTGATGAATCATCAACGACTTAAGCCGCAGATCCCTGATTGGCCAGCCGCATGTTTCTATCCGATGAACAAGAGCCGAGTGGTCGGCGCCAATTGGTTCATGGAATCATTCAGTGAACGAACACGCATGATGGCAGAACACGGCCGCAGTGGGATGGCGTTCATGGGACGCGTCAGTCAATTGATTACTGTGGGAGTCGGACTGGATGATTGGGAATGGATGGTGACTTTGTGGGGACGCAATCCTCAGTATTTGAAGGATATCGTCTATAAGATGCGGTTTGATGAAGCGAGTGCGAAGTACGCTGAGTTCGGTCCGTTCTATACCGCTTATCGCGCGAGCGCTGATGAGATCTTGAAGCATTGCGGTGCCGTCGAAACGCAAGCGTAAGTGCGCAAGCACTACGGTGTATTAAGCGTCAGTTCAAGCGTCAGTGCGCAAGCACTACGGTGTATTAAGCATCAGTTCAAGCGTCAGTGCGCAAGCACTACGGTGTATTAAGCGTCAGTTCAAGCGTCAGTGCGCAAGCACTACGGTGTATTGCTTTAGGGTTAAGTGATACACCGTATGGCTTGCGCCATAACGCTTGAGTCACCGTATGGCTTGCGCCATAACGCTTGAGCCATGACGCTGAGTAAATGCAAAAAGCCCGACGGTTTCCCGTCGGGCTTTGCGTCGCGGACCTATTTGTTCAGCGCGGTCCGCGACCCCTCCGCCCGGAAGTATTTGAGTAAGTGCATCGAAGATCAGGATCGATTGTTCAATCCTTTTGGGCGGACAATTTCAACTTCTTGCAAAGTCGTACTTTGCAAACCGCTGCCGATCGATTGGCTGCTGATCGGCATCGTTTGATACAAGCCGGCTTGTTCAACTTCGTTCTCGTCTCGGCTATCAAGAGGTGTCGGCACTTCTTCAGGACGACTTGAACGATTTGCAGGACCCATTCCGGCACCGCGAGGAGCGTCGCTACCGGTGCCTTGAGGAACAGGACCAGCGCGTTGTACGTTGGGACGAGTCCAACCGTAGTCGATGTAGTACGAAGCGTCTCGTTCACGAGCACGTTCAAGTGCATCCCAGTAAGCTTTCTGATTCCAAGGACCTTCCTTCAACGTAATCGCGTTGTAGTCGAGCAAGGTACCTTTGACATAATGTACTTGGCTGATGGATTTGTTGTACTCGACCAAAGCGCGGTAGTAATCAAGCTGTGCTTGAGCACGTCGCAATTGGCTTTGCAGAAGCACGTTGATATCCGACTGTCCGGCTTCGTGTTCGGCCAAACGACCGCGCACTTCCGTGTCCGATTTTTGCCACGTGTTGTAGCTCGTATTGAGCAGTTCATAGTGCGTGATCAAATCGCTGACCGCTTCGCTGAGGATGTTTGAGACCGCAGCCTCTTTCGATTCCAACACCGCTTCGGCACGTGCGATATTAAATCGGGCACCATTGATGCGTGTTAACTCGCGACGTGCACCAAATGCTGGCGGTGTGAATTCCAAACGAACCGCACTTTCTTGGTAATTGCCTTCCGTTAACTCATTAAGTGCACCTGACCCTGGATTGGGGAAATTCGGTACGACCCGATCATCGCTGCCGAGATTGTCACCGCTACCACGCCAACGATAGAGGAAGCTTAGATCCAAATCGGGAAGCAATTGGTTACGTGCACTGATCAACTCCAATTCGGCTTGTTTAATCTCATACTGTTGTTGACGAAGTTCTGGGCTGCGCATCATCGCTTCGGTAATGATCTCTTGCCAATCAAACTGCACTTTGGCAACGGTGGGCGTCGTGACAGGACGGATCAAGCGACCATCGGTCATCTCGAGACCCATCTTGAAACGCAAGTCACGTTCGCGACCGAATACACCGAGCGGATCACTGCTCCCTGGAATGTTAGAACCTGACTGAGCCGTCTTCAAACGGCCTTCGAATGAAAAGTATTGCGATTCCGCTTGAGCCACTTCTTGCTCCGTAGCGTTACCACGCTCTTGATTTGCTCGAGCGAATCTCTGGGTGACTTGAGCACTCTCAAAACCAGCGCGTTCGGTTTCAACGATTTGATACGCGAGGTAAAGATCCCAGTAAGCGTTCTCAACGTCCTTTACCAAGTTGCGAACACGATCTTCGAACTGGGCAATCGTGATATCTTCATTGAGCGAAGCGAGCATCACAGGAATACGGTTAACCAATGCTCCACGATTACGCATCAATGGATGCTGAATCTGAGCTTCGAGCAACACGGTCCAATCACTTGGTACCACGCGACCGTTACCGATCGGAGTATTGTTGCGGCTATAGAGGGTCTGTTGACGCAAGGTCGCAACGCCACCGGTCGCGGTCCGTTTGCTAACGGCCAACTGCTGTTGACCGTCCCAACCGCGAACTTGTTGCGGACTCACTTGTGCCAATCCGATACCAACGTTTCTCGCTTGATCGGTCGTGTTGTAACTCAAGAAGCTGCTGACTTGCGCGTCGAACTCTGCGAGTGCATCTTCAACACCACCCACTTGATTACTGCGAATCGCACCGCGAGGCAGCGTGCGGTTACCAGCGTTATCAATGGTCAAAGGGAAAGACTGCGTTGCCGTAGTGGTCAAAGCGACGTCATAGACAGAGTTCAAACCGCCTTGGGGTGTGCTCAAGATTTGCGCCGGTATGTTTTGACGCTGTTCAACCGCACCACCAATCGTGCGCAATACTTTGGCATTGTGTAACGTGATGTTGATGCACTCTTCGAGCGACAAATCCCAGAACTCGTACTTGTTATTCAAGAGCGAGAGTGGCTCGAGCGTGTTGCGCACTTCGGCAGCAACCATTTGATCGACGTCAGGATACTCAATCGCTGTGGCTGCATCCAAGAAATGAGCCAAACGTCCTCGTTCATTGAGGAAGTACGGTTGAGTCGGCGCGCAGCCAGTCGAAAAAATGACGAGCGCGATTTGTAAATAAGCGATCGGTCGGCGCAGTTTGCGAAACATCCCGCGTGGTCCTCGTGCCGGAACCGTTGTCCGCAGGCCCGCCAAGGCACTGTGACCAACAATTCCAAGTTCGTTCGAAGACCCCCCTTACGATAAAACGACTCCGGCTTGGCCGAAGTCTTTCATCGCCAAGATCGTTATCGACTCCCTAGCCCGCAAACTTTGACTCTTCGTTCCATTTTTTCACGAGAGATTTTTAAGGGTAAGCTTGGTTAAAGAGGGAAAGAAGCTTTGATTTGCGCCTTTGGTGAGGTTGGTTAAACTGGGGGCATGAAAACTGCATTGCTGGTATTGTTGTCGCTCCTGCGGATGCTCGATGAAACACCTCAACAGAAGCTTGAGGTGACATCACTGATGCCTGGAGGAGTCGAAGCTCGACTGCAACGGTTCATAAAACGAAATGGGGATTGGGTGCCAGTCGGTGGCGCGATGCAAGCCGTCGTGGGGCGATCGGGCATTGCTAGCAAAGATAAGAAACGCGAAGGAGATGGCTGCACGCCCAGTGGCGTGTATCGCTTGCAGCGTGCGTTTGGGTATGCGCCAACCTGCGCAACGCGACTTGATTATCGCCCAGTGAGCGAGGCGGATTTGTGGATCGATGACCCCGAGCACGAGGACTACAACCTTTGGAAACAAGCACCGACCACAGCGAAATCGTTTGAACGTTTGCGACGCGACGACGGGGCTTATGAGTTGGCGGTGGTCATTGAGTACAACACTTCCCCAATAACAGCGGGAAAAGGTTCCGCGATCTTTTTGCATGTGTGGGACGGACCGCATCGTGGAACTGCGGGTTGCGTTGCGGTTGCGCGCGAAGACCTTTTGACGTTGTTGGATTGGTTGGATCCAAAGAAGTTTCCTGTGATTGAGATCGCGCTGGAGTGAAGCCTTTAGGCGCCCTCGTCTTTATTTGTACCGGACAAGCTGAAGCTTGAACTCCAGCGCCAGCGCGGTTACTCGTGACGCAAAGCGTCGATGGGATTCATCGCTGCAGCACGATACGCGGGATAGAGTCCCGATAAGACGCCTACGATTACGGCAATGCCAAACGCAAGGGGAATCGAAGCGTCCACGATCGCCGGAGTTACATTGCGCAGCACTTCCGGAAGTTTATCAATGCGATCGGGAAAGTACTTTAACGCTAAACTGCGCGAGAACGTAACAACGGGCAAGCAAAGCACCCCTGCAAGAATTCCGGCTGCACCACCGATCACGCTGAGCGTTGTGGTTTCCACCAAGAATTGGCGCATGATGTCGCCCCGTTTTGCTCCAAGCGCACGGCGGATACCGATCTCGCGAGTTCGTTCGGTTACGGTGGCTAACATGATGTTCATGATCCCGATACCACCGACCACAAGTGAGATCGCTGCAATCAACACGCCGATCAATAACCACATCATGCGCTGCGCGCGAGCTTGTTCAAGTAGTTCCAGAGGGACCACCACGGCAGCATCTGAAAGCGCAGCATGTCGAGGACCAATCATCTGCTCAATCAACGTGGCCGTCTTTCGTACGCTATCCACAGAATCAAGCTTCAGGGTGATTTGATTGAGTTCAACGATTTCCATCTGAAAGGAACCGCCGCGACGATTCACGATCGTATCACCGATACGTTGTTGCAACGTCTTGATCGGAATATAGATATCGAACGAATAATCTTGTGCTGCCAACGATCCGCCGATGGCCGCCGAAGCGTTACGGAACTTCAGCACTCCGATAATGGTGAAGAAGTCCTGATGTTCAGGAATATAAATTCGCTTGTTGATTGGATCTTCGAAAGGAAAAAGCGTCTCGGCGACTTTCGATGCTAAGACGCAAACCGAAGCCCGTTGCATGTCGTGCAAGTCGGAGATGAACTCACCGCGCAATAACTCGAGTCGATTGACTTGTTTATATTCCGGCGTGCAACCCACTAATCGACCGTCAATCGTGCGACCGTTATTGGTGAACTGTCGCGGAATCTCACGAATCGGCAATGCCCGGCTGACCGTTGGCACCGACGAAACCAACATATCGTACTCTTCGCGAGTTACGCCGTACGGCATCGCGGAACTCGATGCCATCTTTTCTCCGGGAGGTTTGATCGTGCGAACGATGATCGTGTCGGCGCCGAGGCTTTCAATTTGACGTTGCGCTTCGTTGCTAATCCCTTCGGCAAACGCGAGCATCCAAATCACGCTGGCGACGCCGATAAAAATACCGAGCATCGTGAGCAAAGAACGCAATGGATGCAACAAAAGGCTTTTCATGCCAAGTTGCCAAGTCCGCAGCCAAATCATTCCTTAAATCCGCCTTACTTATTGTTGCTGATTCGCGACAAACTGTAACACTGCATCGTGGAACTTCACTCGAGTCGCTTCTCGAGACGCTTCATCGTTCCTGACATCGCTTTGCAACAATCCGTCGCGCAATCGCACCACACGTTTGGCACGCCCTGCAACATCATCTTCGTGTGTCACCAAAATAATCGTACGACCTTCGTTGTTTAAGCGATCGAACATCGCGAGGATTTCTTCAGTCGTCGCTGAATCGAGGTTACCCGTGGGCTCGTCAGCCAAAATGAAGAATGGATCATTCACAAGGCTTCGCGCAATCGCGACGCGTTGTTGTTGTCCCCCTGAAAGCTGATTGGGACGATGATCCAAACGTTGACCCAGGCCAACTAACTTCGCTAGCTCTTCACAGCGCTGCCTCTCTTTAGGTCCCAGCCTTCCTTGGTAATACAACGGAACTTGAATGTTCTCGACGACCGTGAGTTGTTGAATCAGATTATACGCTTGAAAGACGAATCCGATCCGTCGACTGCGAATGTCTGCCAGTTCATCATCGGACATTCGAGCCACATCATCGTCGCCTAGTAGTAATGAACCGCTTGTGGGTTGATCTAGACATCCGAGTAAATTGAGCAACGTACTCTTGCCGCTTCCCGACGGACCCATGATCGCGACATAGTCCCCTTCGGGAACATCAAACGATACGCCACGTAAAGCGCGCACCGTTTCCCCTTTAAGGACATATTCTTTCTTGATGTCGCGAATGCTTGTTGCCAGCTTCACCATGCCAACTACCCCTTACTGGCTGCCTAAACCACGATTACCTCCCGCTGGACCGCCAGGGCCGCCTCCCGCGCCCGGTCCGCCACCACCGCCTGGACCTCCTTGACCACCCCCTGCTGCCATCCGTTGTTTGACAGCCGTCATCATTTCGGCACGGGTAACCGAACCATCTTTATTCGTGTCGGCTGCTTCGGTTCTAGCACGCCGTTCTTCGGGGATTGCTCCGATCTCTTCTTTGCTTATCTTTCCGTCTTTGTCGCTGTCGTATTGATCAAAGGTACGTTGCACGATCGTTGCAGGATTTGGCGGTCCACTTTGGCCTCCAGCACCTGATCCACCGCCACCCGCTCCACCCGCTGCCGGACCGGTGGCACCAGCCCCGCCGCCAGCTCCGGACCGTCCATCGGAAGCGGCCGCGCCGGCAGGTCCATCGGAGCCTTTCTTAACTGGCACGAACTTGCCACCCTGCGCTTCAACCAATTCCGATAGTGGCTTTGATTCGGCGACGCGCTCGATGGCGGGAAGTTTCATCAGGCTCAAATGATTTCGTAGATCGAGAACAATCTGTTCTCCGACTTGCAATCCGTCTCCGATCGCAGCCGAAGTGTCATTCGTGGCTGCAATCGAAACCAATCGCGTATCGAAGTTATCTCCCTTTTTGACCAGGGCAAACGTTTTACCGCCGTGTTCGTAAATACCTTGCACTGGAATTTGAACCGCGTCGGGACGTTGATCCACAAAGATTCGTACTTCAGCTGTCATGCCGGTGCGAATCTCGGAGGGTGGATTCAAGATCTGAACGATTGCTGCGTATTCTTTGATTTGTGAACTAAACCAGCCCCCTGGTTCCGCATAGCGATTGACTTTGGTGACTCGTCCAAGCAGTTCCATTCCAGGAATTGCATCGACGCGAATTTTTACAGGCATTCCGTCTTGAACCAACGTAATGCGCCCTTCACTCACTTTGGCTTTGACCTGCATACGCGAAGGGTCAGGAAGCTTAACGATGGATTGTTGTTCACGAACCATTGCACCGGCTTCAACAACAAACTCAGCCGAACCGCCGCGACTGCTATAGCGATTTGAGTAAACCACAACACCATCGGCCGGTGCATAGATATCGCAAGCAGAAAGCTGTTTATTCAAATCTTCAAGCTTGCCTTCTTCTTCTTCAAGAATGCTTTTATCCGAAGCGACCTGCGCTTTGGATTTTTCAATCTCGCTATCGAACTGCACCAACATCTTCTTCTGCGTCAGATCTTGCAAAACTCTTAGTCGACCTTGTGCGCCTTCAAGTTTGTTCTTGGCATTTGCAACCGCGAACTGATCTGCTTCTAATTGCAAACTCTTGACTAATCCTTTAGCCACTAATCGCTCGGTGCTTAGTGATGCCAACTGGGCTTTACGCAGTTCTTGTTCGGCAACTGCGATCTCACTCAAGATGGTTTTCTCTTCGGTGAGGTAGGTTCCTTCCAAGTACTCGGTGCGCGCGATTTTGGATTGTTCCAATAAAGCTTCGCTGCTGATGAGTTTCGCTTTCGCCGAGTTCACCAAAATACGTTGCGCTTGAACTTCATCCTCTAAAGCCGACTTATCGAGTTGGACAATCAGTTGCCCTTTGGTCACCGCAGTCCCTTCGTCGATCACCCAAAGGATCGGAGTGCCTCCACTCCCTTTCGCTTTGACTTGGCAAAGGACTTCGATATTGCTGCTGCTCTCGATTTCACCTTGCTCGAGAACGATATGGTCGAACGAACCTTTCGTGACCTCATGCATTATCAGATCGTCATAAGACACCGTCTGTTTGCCACTGGAGAACCAGTACCAAACTCCATAACCGATCGCACAGAGAAGTGCGAGCATTAGGAGAGTCGGCATGGGAGCGGCCCCCTCACGGGGACTGTTCCTAAATGATTTATTCGGGGCCATTAGGCCAGAACTCCGGGTGAGAGAATTAGGCGGGAGCTTTTTCGAGCTATCAAATTTTAATTGCATCCGCACAGCGCAGCAGCGCTCGCCGGGATTTTACCGTACCTAAAGATTAAACCCAACTCTTTACTTGAAGTTTCGCCAGATAACCGGCGAATTACACGTCGCCTAAAGCGGCTTCGAGAAGCTCACGTTGTTCGAGTTTATGGGTTTGTGCTGAACCCGTGCTTGGGCTCGCAGATTCCGCACGACTGACACGTTCCAGACGTCGGAAACGCTCGGCAATGGCTTCGCCAAAATGCAACTTCATGTAGGGCCATCCCCCCATGTTTGTCGGTTCATCCTGGACCCAAACCACCCGTGCGTTTTGTGATGCGTCTTGGAGCGCCATCATCAATTCGGCCTCGCGCAATGGATACAGTTGTTCGATGCGGACCACTGCAACTTGCTCGTCCAAGCCGCGTTTTTGACGTTCTTCGATCAAGTCATAATAGATCTTGCCGGTGCACAGGAGAACTTTCCGAGCGGACTCCAGCGGCACGATGGGATCCAACAAAATCTTCTTGAACTTGCCCTCTTGGATCTCCTTCAAGTCGCTTGCGACAAGCGGATGACGGAGCAAGCTCTTGGGGGATAGAACGACCAATGGCTTGCGCCATGTGCGTAATACTTGACGGCGCAACAAGTGGAAATACTGGGCCGGAGTCGTCGGCTGGCAGATCTGCATATTGTCTTCTGCTGCCAACATCAGCAATCGTTCAAGCCGAGCGCTGCAATGCTCTGGCCCCTGCCCTTCGAAACCATGTGGCAGGAGCATCACCAAACCGCTGAGTCGATTCCACTTATCTTCAGCGCTTGCAATAAACTGATCGACGATGACTTGAGCCACATTCCAGAAGTCACCGAACTGAGCTTCCCAAATGATCAAACCTTCAGGGAAGTCAAGCGAATAACCGTATTCAAAACCGAGCACACCCGCTTCGGACAAAGGACTGTTAACGATCTCAATCGGCCCTTGCTTTGGATCGAGATGACCCAGCGGCATGTAGACATGGCCGTCTTGAACATCATGCAACACGGCATGACGCTGACTGAAGGTCCCGCGTTCAACGTCTTGACCGGACAAGCGAACTCGATGCCCTTCTAATGAGATTGAACCGAACGCTAAAGCTTCCGCGGTTGCCCAGTCGAGCGGTCGCTGTTGATCGGCCATCTCTTGTCGCTGCGCGAAGACGCGTTTGAGCTTCGTATGGAGCTGGAAATCAGATGGCAACTGATTGAGTTTCGTAATGATTTCCTGACACTGCTTCGTCGATACTCCGGTAGGAGTAACGTCTTGGGTCGGCTCAGGACCACCTGTGTAGGACTTCCAGCATCCGCCGAGTGTTTGCGTATCGGGGACGAATGGCTCGGTCTTGCTCGCTTCGAATTCACTCTCGAGTTTTTGCTGCCGCTTGCGCCGAATCTCTTCGGCTTCTTCGAGTGTGATTTCACCGAGTTTGGATAGATACTTCAAATAGCTTTCACCGACGCTCGGACGCACATCGATCGCTTGATAGATAATCGGTTGCGTGAACCGTGGCTCATCCCCTTCGTTATGTCCCCAGCGACGATAGCAGTAGAGATCGATCACGACATCCCTGCGGAATTCCTTGCGAAAGTCCATCGCCAATTGCACAACCTGTGCGACGGCTTCTGGGTCTTCGCCGTTTACATGGAAGATCGGAATCTGCAACATCTTGGCGACATCGGTCGCATAAGTGGTGCTACGACCCTGAGCAGCCTCGGTGGTAAAACCAATCTGATTGTTGAGCACAATATGCAGACTGCCACCGGTCATGTAACCCGAAAGCTCGCTGAGGTTGAGCGTTTCTTGCACAACGCCTTCGCCAGCGAACGATGCATCACCATGGACCATGATCGTCATGACTTGAGATCGCTTGCGATCCCCCATGCGATCTTGCTTGCTGCGACAGCGACCGAGCGCGACTGGGTTTACAAATTCCAAATGGCTTGGATTGAAACACAGTGAGATGTGAACCGATTGACCCGCGGCAGTCGTCCAGTCGCTGCTATATCCCAAGTGATAACGAACGTCTCCTCCCCCCCGACTCAATTCCGGTTGAGGGTCGTCGAACGACCAGAAAATATTCTGCGCACGCTTCTTGAGAATATTGGCCATCACATTCAAACGACCGCGATGCGCCATCGCCAGCACGACCGCTTGGACCCCATGCTGACCGCACTTTTCCAGCGTGAGATCCAAGAGTGGAATCAAACTCTCCGCCCCTTCGAGCGAAAAGGTCTTGGCGCCAACAAATTGACGCCGGACGAATTCTTCAAAAATGGTGGCATCGGCTAAGCGGGTATAGATTCGTTTCTGTACATCGCGTGCCAAGCGAATCCGGTTTTCGGTCGACTCCATGCGACGTTGCAGCCAATCGCGAATATTGCGATTGTCAATGTGCATGAACTGAGCGCCGATACTGCGACAGTAAGTATTCCGAAGTTTTTCTAACGCATCACGAAGCGTCGATTCTTGCACATGCTCCAGCTCTGTGGACTCAAAGCGTGCTGCCAAATCGTTCTCGCTCAATCCATAAGACTCGGGATTGAGCTCCGGATGCGTCGGGCGGGCGAGCCCCAGCGGGTCGAGCTGGGCGATGAGATGCCCGCGTACGCGATATTCGCGGACCAATTGATCGACGCGATCTTGCGTACGAGCTAGTGCCAGCACATGGTCCTCGGTGAGCGTGGCAGTGCCACCTCCACCGCGTTTTCCATTGCCGTTACCAGCATGTAGCTTGGCTGCCGCACTGTCGGCCAAGGAGAATTGTTCGAAGTAATGCTTCCAACCAGGCGGGACACTACCGGGATCTTTGATGTAGCGGACGTAAAGATCGTCGATGTAGTCCAAGCTGTAGGTATTCATCAGCGGACCGAATGATGTCGGGATGTAGGCGTCAATCCATCACGCCCGACAAAGGTGGGGATAAAGTTCTGGTATGCGATTCAGTAAATCTTAACCAATCCTATTTTTCTGCCTACCTCAATCCTCGTGAATCAACCCACTCAACCGTAAATCTTCCGTAAGGTTTCAACGGAAAGACAGATGATTGAGCCGCTTTACGAAGGTTGGGTAAAAACGCGTCAACTTGCATTAACCGAATTCATAGCCGTTGTTTTCACAAAGGAGGCTGTACGGTTTTCTGAATGAGGCCCTCGCCGGCCGCCATGGCGACCAACCCTCCTGCGGACAGGAGGGTGTAAGCAACGACTTTCACGCTTGAAAGTTAAGCTGGCTTCTTGGCGGTTGCAGCACGTTCTAGGTTCTTTTGCATCTGCTCGGGCAGGGCTTTGCGTTGCTCAGCTGTGAGCAATTCCCAAACCTGTTTCCGGAATTTGCCCATGACTTCGTCCGAACTCTTCAGCGCGGCTTTCTGATCCGCGGTCAAAGAAGCGATTGCTTCGTCGCCAGCCGCCTTGACTTCCTTCTGGCTTTTTCCCGCATCGCGAGCTTCTTTCACCGCCTTATTGCGAGCTTGTAATAACGTCTTATCGATGCCCGCATCGGCGATCAGCTTGTCTGCCTCCGCTTGTGCTTTGGTCCCCGCTTCTTTGATCTTCGCGGTCTGTTCTTCACTCAGTTTAGCGGGTTCGAGTTGCTTGATTAATTGTGTGGACGGATTGGCAGCTTCCTTGGCCTTGCCTTTTCCTTTTTGGGGTTTGTCAGCAGCGGAAACGGTTACCGTCAAAACGCCGACGAGCAAGCACGACAAACACAGATTGATGAATCGCATAGGGAGAAATCCTTAGCTTGAATGTGAGATGCAGGCACACTAAAGCCTGCTAGTGGTTATCATAGTCGCGATAGCAGCGGTATCGCTACTCGTTTCCCACGAGCGTTGATCAAATTATCCTGGTTCGATATCGCCAAAGAGTTATTGTCGTTCACTTGAGGAACCATCATGTCGAATTCATCGGTCTCGTCGCGTCGTCACTGGATGCAACAAGCAATTGCCATAGGTGCATTGGGCGGGATCAGTGGACTGTTACCAAGTTCTGTCCGGGGGGATCAGAATAAGTCTGGCTCAAGAACTTGGCTTAAGACATTGAAAGTGGGGATGGTTCGGGTGGAAGGAAGCTGGAGTGACAAATTCAAAGCGGTCAAAGCAGCTGGCTTTGATGGGATTGAACTCGATGCTCCTGGATTCAATGTCGACGAAATCCGCAAAGCGATCGATGAGTCGGGATTGCCAGTCGATGGAACGGTTTGCTCTTCGCACTGGAATGTGCGTCATACAGATCCCAATCCAGAGGTCCGTGCCGAAGCACTCGAAACATTGAAAGAAGCCGTCAGAGTGACCAAAGCAGTCGGGGGCCATACGGTTCTGCTAGTTCTCGGTCACGGTAAAGACGGTGAAGAGTCGGTTATATGGAAACGAGCGATGGACAACCTCAAACAAGTCTTGCCATTGTGCGCGGATTTAGGCGTCTACATCGCGATTGAAAATGTGTGGAACCACTTCCTCTATGATCACGAGGGTGGGCCGAATCAATCCGCGGACAAATTCGTGAAGTTTGTCGATGAGGCCAATAGCCCTTGGGTGGGAATGCAATTCGATATCGGTAATCACTGGAAATACGGTAACCCCGGTGATTGGATTCGCACCTTGGGGAAACGCGTTGTAAAACTCGATATCAAAGGGTTTTCTCGGCAAGAGAATAAGTTCACCAAGTTTGCGGCTGCTGGGGATGACGACTTGCCTTGGAACGATGTGAGACAAGCTTTAATCGATATTAACTACCACGGCTGGGTTGCAGCCGAAGTCGGTGGCGGCAATGCCGAACGCCTTCGCGAAATTGCTGAGCATATGGACCGCGTGTTGCCCCCGGTTTAAACCGTAACCATCGTCGCCAGACAGTGGAAGGTTCGTCGGCTAACGATCTACCGCTTGGCAGTTTAGAAGAAGTTGCGCGTTTTTTTGAGCCACCCGCCCGCTTGCGGGAGGGTCGGACGCCGTAGCGGCCGGGGAGGGTCTCACATAACGAGCACGAAAATACTTCAAAACGCGCAACATTAAAACTTGGCAGCGGTAGCTACAAAATCCTTGCTACCTCCTTGTCATTCAGCACGGTCTCGCAAGAATCGTACAAACCAAATGGCTATGCATGCACCCTCTGACTTGGCGTAAGCCGAGTCGAAGCAACTATCTGGGGAGAGATCGATGCGTTGGCAAGGTCGACGTCAAAGTGAAAATGTTGAGGATCGTCGCAGTGCCGGACCCGTTGCGGTCGGCGGTGGCGGTATTGGAATTCTTGTTTTGGCTTTGATCGTCTATTTCTTAGGGGGCAATCCGCAGCCTTTGCTCAACCAAGCGAGGATGCAACAGCAGCAAGCCCCGGCAGCGGGTGAGGGAAAGGAGTTCTCGCCCGAAGAAGAAGAGCAAGTGGCTTTTGTAAAAACGATCCTTGCTGATACCGAAGATGTATGGAACAAGATCTTCTCGCAAGCTGGCGAACGTTATCAAGAACCGACTTTAGTATTGTTTACTCAGCAAGTGGAATCGGCATGCGGTCGCGCTAGCGCGTCGACTGGTCCGTTTTATTGTCCGGGTGATCAAAAAGTCTATTTGGACGTCTCGTTCTTTCGTGACTTAGAGATGCGATTCAAAGCGGCAGGAGATTTCCCGCGCGCTTATGTGGTCGCGCATGAAGTCGGGCATCATGTGCAAAACTTGCTTGGTGCGACGGACTGGATGGACCAGCAGCGCGCCCGATTGAGCGAAGCACAATACAATGAACTCTCGGTTAGATTGGAATTGCAAGCTGACTTCTACGCGGGTGTCTGGGCACATCATATGAAACAAGCCTTGGAACCCGGTGATATTGAAGAAGCGATTGAGGCGGCTCGCGCGATCGGTGACGATCGATTACAGAAACAAGCCCAAGGCTATGTTGTTCCAGAAAGCTTTACGCATGGCACGAGCGAGCAACGAGCGCGTTGGTTCACGCTCGGTTACAAAACCGGCGATTTGAGCAAAGGCGATACGTTCAAAGCTCGGTCGCTCTAAATTGATGATAGGATGATTCAAAGCTACCCGCCCGCTTGCGGGAGGGTCGGACGCTGTAGCGGCCGGGGAGGGCCTCTCCCAAGCGAGAGTTGCTTTGCTTCGTTTTGATTTCATGGATTCAACCAAGTCTCACTAACAAAACGCTCATCATCAAAATCTAGCGACTGTCGCTACATGATGAAATTGCACCACTAAGTGAAAGCGATTACGGCATGAAACTCGTCCATCATGGTGGTCACGAAGGGGTTACTGGTTCGTGCCATCAGATTTGGGTGGACGATCGACGAAGCCTTTTGATTGACTGCGGGACATTTCAAGGGAACGACGCGAGGTCTCATCCGACTCCTGAAATTGATTTCCCGTTAGATGGTATTGAAGCGCTACTGGTTACCCATGTGCATATCGATCACGTGGGACGCATTCCCTACCTTTTGGCTGCGGGCTTTGATCGGCCAATTCTTTGTTCGATGCCAACGGCCAAACTCTTGCCGTTGATGCTCGAAGATGCGATGCGAGTCGGGTTCTCGCGCAATCAGCGATTAATTAAAGCCGTATTGCGAGACATTACGAGTCGCATCGTACCACTGGAGTATCACCAGTGGCACGACGCACCGGGAGATGTCCGTGTGCGTTTGTCTCCTGCGGGGCACATTCTTGGATCAACGGTATTCGAGATTGAGAATCGTGAAGGCTTTCGCGCGGTCTTCAGTGGCGATCTTGGTGCACGCAATGCTCCATTGATGACACCCCCAGAAAGTCCCGAACGAGCGGATTTGTTAGTTTTAGAGAGTACCTACGGTGACAAATTACATGCACACCGAGATGACCGACAACAAGAACTGCGGCAAGTATTGGAAACGTCTTTGGCTAACAAAGGCGTCACGATTATTCCCGCCTTCTCGCTTGGGCGAACCCAAGAGTTACTGTATGAGATGAATGGCATCTTCGAACATTTGCAAGCTGCATCGGGAAAGTCGATGCTCAAGCAAGTCGATGTGATCGTTGACTCACCGCTCGCGAATCGACTTACGGAAATTTACAACCAGCTTCAACCATACTGGGGTGCTGAAGCACAGCGTGTGTTGGCTAGTGGTGATGAACCGCTCGTGTTCGAAAATCTTTACAACATCATTGAACATGAAGAGCATTCGGACACGTTGGAATATCTCGCCCAGCGTAAGCTTCCCGCGATCGTGATCGCGGGGAGTGGGATGTGCACGGGTGGACGCGTTGTCAATTACTTACGACGATTGCTACCTGATCCGGTCACCGATGTGGTCTTGGTCGGTTATCAAGCGGATGGAACGCCGGGACGTTACTTGCAGCAACAACTGCCATGGGTGCGACTGGACGGTGAGAAAGTGACGGTAAGAGCGCGAGTGCATACGCTGAGTGGTTATTCTGCGCATGGTGACCAAGCTGATTTATTGAAGTTCGTCACTAACTTCCGTGAACGACCTAAGCAGATCCGCTTGGTTCATGGCGAACGTGAACCTAAGCAAGTGCTTGCCGATAAGCTTCGGGAACTTGGTTATCAGGTGATTTAGATACGTGGCTACGCTGCGCACTCACGTTGTCATTATCGGTGGCGGATTAGCAGGGCTTGCATGCGCGACGCGATTGAGGCAACGCGGAGTGCCCTTTGTATTGCTCGAAGCGACGGATCGTTTTGGAGGACGAGTTCGCACCGACAAAGTCGATGGCTTTACACTCGATCATGGTTTTCAAGTGCTGTTAACGGCTTATCCTGCCGCGCAGCAGATACTTGATTATGACGCGTTACAACTCCGAGCTTTTCAAGCCGGTGCGCTGATTTGGAACGGTCGCTCATGGAACCGCATGATCGATCCATGGCGTCAGCCGTGGGCCGCTTTAAACGCATTGCTCTCACCCATCGGTTCGTTAGCAGACAAGATTAGATTAGCACGGCTTCGCACGCAGCTGAGAAACGCTTCGCTCGATGATCATTGGCAAAGCTCGCAGGAAACGATTCAAGAACGGCTCTCCAGATTGCAGTTTTCTGATACGATCATCGAATCTTTTTGGCGTCCTTGGCTTGCCGGGATCACTCTGGATGCCGATCTGCAAACTTCAAGTCGTTTCTTTGAGTTTGTCTTTCAAATGTTTGCTTTAGGAGACGCGGCGATTCCGGCTGGCGGCATGTCAGAAATTCCTTTGCAACTGGTCCGCGGTCTCTCTGCGGATGCACTGCATCTCAATCAAAGTGTTTTAAAGATCGAAATAAACACCGGTGCTGAACCGACGCCACTTCGGAATGTGTTGACGACAGGAGGTGACTGTTTTCAAGCGACGCATGTGGTGGTCGCTACCGAGTCCTCGGCTGCGGATCGTTTAATTGGGAATCCATCCGACGTGCGCTCATCTCACCAAGTTAGCTGGCGCAGCACTGCATGTCTTTACTTTGCCGCCGACGCGCCACCCCATCCGTATCCGTTGTTATGTTTGAAGGGTCGGCACGGTGGACTCATTAATCATTTAGCGGTTATCAGTAATGTGGCACCGGAGTATGCGCCTGAGGGGCAATCGCTGATCAGCGTCAATTTAGTTGGAGAAATGGGATCACCGGAGAATCTAGAAGTTGCCGTTCGAAACCAATTGACGACTTGGTTTGGTGCGGGCGTCGCGAAGTGGCGTTTGCTGCGGACGTACCATATACCGTGGGCATTGCCAGCGCAGTCAACGGGGAGGATGGAACCGGTGATGAAGTCGGTTAAACTCTCCGATGGATTATGGATTTGCGGTGATCATCGAGAGACTTCGAGTATTCAAGGGGCACTGTCGAGCGGAATGCGGGTGGGAAACGAGATTCCTGTACCGTCAAAAACATGAAGCCAATAGCATGAAGGTTAGTCATCACGATGAGATTTGATTGCAGGAAAGATAACACATGACCAGCGACATGTTGTGGTCGATCCTCTTATTGCTGATCGCCTTGGTGATCGTTGTCGTAGAGTTCTTCCTGCCGACGGCAGGGCTTTTGGCCGTTCTGGCCACCATCCTGTTTGTGACATCGGTCATCTTGGCTTTTAAAGTGGGAATCTTCTGGGGTACCGGAATGCTGGTTACGACGTTGGTCGCGTTGCCGGTCACCATCGGTTTTATGCTTCGCGTGCTCCCCTACACGCCGATGGGAAAACGGATGTTTCAGCCTCCCGTCACCCCGTTACCGGACCCCAAACAAGATGAACTTTCTTCCCTGGTCGGACGCGTGGGAACGGTGATTACGGAGATGATTCCCAGCGGATTGATCCAGATTGACGGAAAACGACTTGAGGCCGTGGCCCCGGGAATTGTGATTCCAAGCGGTGCAAATGTTGAAATTACCCGTGTCAGCGGCAACCAAATCTATGTTTTACCCACGGACCGAAAACCCGAAATCGAGAGCACAAAGCCGACCCAGCCCGCTTTAGATCAGTCACTGAAAGAACTAGGATTAGAGGAACTCGACCGCCCGCTCGGTTGACACAGACTACTCCCTAGCGACGATAATGAAGGTTCCTTTCAGCTTTGAGGATGCACGCTATGCCGGTGACTTCTGATCTGGTTCAACTCATTCAACCGTCATTGACGCAAGGTAGCTTATTGGGGGCGGGGAACGGATTCGTTTACTTTGTGATCGCCGCCGTATTGGTTGTCGGCTCACTGATCTTCTTTGCTTTTGTCGCAAACTTCTTGAGCCTTTGGATTCAAGCGATTCTGACGCGATCGGATGTGCGATTCTTCGATCTCATCGGTATGCGATTCCGAAATGTGAATCCACGCATCATTGTACGTAGCAAGATCATGGCATCTCAGGCCGGGATTTCTGATCCCGACATCTCGAGTCGAACCCTGGAAGCCCATTTGCTCGCGGGAGGCAACGTCCCTCAAGTGATTCGAGCGCTGATCGCTGCTAAGAAAGCAAAGATTATCGATTTATCGTTTCGTGAAGCGGCTGCGATTGATCTCGCGGGACGCGATGTGCTCGAAGCCGTTCAAACGAGTGTTTATCCGAAAGTTATTGATTGCCCGCCACGTGGATCGGCTAAGCCGAGTTTGGATGCGGTGGCCAAGGACGGAATTCAATTGAAAGTTCGCGCCCGCGTGACCGTGCGTGCAAACTTGCAAAAGTTGATTGGTGGGGCGACAGAAGAAACCATTATCGCACGTGTTGGTGAAGGGATCGTGAGCGCGATCGGTAGCGCCGAAGATCATAAGATCGTGCTTGCCAATCCTGACGTGATCAGTAAAGCCGTATTAGCGAAGCGGCTTGATGCTCAAACGGCTTTTGAAATTGTTTCCATCGACATCGCCGACATTGATGTCGGTGCGAACATTGGTGCGCGATTGCAAGCGGATCGGGCCGAAGCGGATACGCGATTGGCACGGGCAGCTGCCGAACGTCGTCGCGCGATGGCGGCTGCGATGGAACAAGAGAACTACGCTTTGATTGAAGAAAGCCGCGCGAAAGTTATCGAGGCTCAAGCACAAGTCCCGGCTGCTATGGCAGCTGCCTTCCGTCAAGGAACGTTAGGGGTGATGGAATACTACCAACTACAAAACGTGAATGCTGACACCGATATGCGTCGTGCATTATCATCAACCAGCCGTCCGACACCGTCGACGAGCAATGAAGCGCCCCGCTAAAACCTGGGTTGAGCAAACTGGGTCTTTGCATCGATTGATTCACCCTGTGCGATTGAGGCTCCATCATGTCCGATGATATCGAAGCTTTTTTGCGCCGTGCTGCGGAACGGCGCAAAGCGGCAGCGGCCGCTCAAAACGCACCGGTGCCTCAAGCACCGCCGATGCAACCACCACCGCAAGCGCCGCCGCCTACCATTGCCCGTCCGTTTGAATCTTCAGTCGGCTCTCAATCCCTCAATCGTCCTCAGCCCGCACAAACACCCCGACCACAATCAACGCAAAAACGTCAGCGACAAAACAAGCAAAAACGTCCCGGCTCACTTGCAAATCAGCGTCCGCAGTTAGCACAGAATGATTCGGAATACGATCCAGCAAAGGTCGCAGTTGATCAAGCCGATGAACGCATGGAAGCGCACTTGCAAAGCGCTTTTGATCATCGCGTAGGGAATTTAGCCCAAGCAGCGACCAATTCGCCGCTGCTTGAAAATGGATCCGTCACCGCGCAATCGCTCCTGAATTTGCTTAAACAGCCTGGTGGAATTCAAGCAGCAATCTTGTTGCGAGAAATCTTAGATCGTCCCGTACATCGTTGGCAAAAACCTCAATCATGACGCAATTGACCCCGCAGACAACACGGATTGGATGGATTGGAACTGGGGTTATGGGACGGAGCATGTGCGGGCATTTGCTCAGCGCTGGTTATCACGTAACCGTCTTCAATCGCACATCGGCTCGTGCTCAAACCCTTGTGGAGCGTGGCGCAAAACTCGTTGGTAGCCCGCAGGAAGTTGCGGCCAACAGCGATGTCGTTTTTACGATTGTCGGTTATCCACGCGATGTTCGCGAAGTAACGCTCGGTCCTCAAGGGATCTTAGCGGGTGCCAAGCCCGGTACCATCGTGGTCGATATGACAACCAGCCAGCCCAGTTTGGCAAAAGAGATTTACGAATCGGCCAAAGCGAAGGGTGTGCATGCGGTCGACGCGCCTGTCAGTGGCGGAGATATTGGCGCACGCGAAGCCCGTTTAAGCATCATGATTGGAGGGGACACCGAGATCGTCAATCGGCTTCAGCCTTGCTTCGAGATCATGGGTAAGACCATCGTGCATCAAGGTGGTCCGGGCGCCGGTCAGCATACAAAGATGGTCAATCAAACGCTGATTGGCGGCGGCATGATTGGTGTGTGCGAAGCGTTATTGTATGCGCATCGTGCAGGTCTAAATGTAGAAACGGTTTTGCAAAGCGTCGCGAGTGGTGCTGCGGGAAGTTGGTCTTTGAGTCAACTCGGACCGAGGATCATC
Source organism: Ottelia alismoides (assembly GCA_037367405.1). Classification (NCBI taxonomy): domain Eukaryota; kingdom Viridiplantae; phylum Streptophyta; class Magnoliopsida; order Alismatales; family Hydrocharitaceae; genus Ottelia; species Ottelia alismoides. The sequence continues at coordinate 231,782 of JAZKJV010007726.1, read as the reverse complement.
AAAGGGGATTTTGAACCTGGTTTTTTTGTTGAACACTTTATTAAGGACATGGGGATCGTTTTAGAGGAAGCGGCAAGAATGAACCTTGTGCTGCCAGGGTTGGCACTCGCCAAACAGCTTTATGAATCGGTTCGCGCACATGGCTTTGAGAAGAAAGGTACGCAAGCATTGATCTTGGCGCTGGCTGAGATGTCCCATTGTGATTGGCCAAAAAATCAGATGCGTTAAGCGCTGGAGTGAAGCCTTTAGGCGCCCTCTTTTTTTCCGTCACCGGACAAGCTAAAGCTTGAACACCAGCGCTGGAGTGAAGCCTTTAGGCGCCCTCTTTTTTCCGTCACCGGACAAGCTAAAGCTTGAACACCAGCGCTGGAGTGAAGCCTTTAGGCGCCCTCTTTTTTTCCGTCACCGGACAAGCTAAAGCTTGAACACCAGCGCTGGAGTGAAGCCTTTAGGCGCCCTCTTTTTCTCCGTCACCGGACAAGCTAAAGCTTGAACACCAGCGCTGGAGTGAAGCCTTTAGGCGCCCTCTTTTTTTCCGTCTCCGGACAAGCTAAAGCTTGAACTCCAGCGCTGGAGTGAAGCCTTTAGGCGCCCTCTTTTTTTCCGTCTCGGGACAAGCTAAAGCTTGAACTCCAGCGCTGGAGTGAAGCCTTTAGGCGCCCTCTTTTTTTCCGTCTCGGGACAAGCTAAAGCTTGAACACCAGCGCTGGAGTGAAGCCTTTAGGCGCACTCTTTTTCTCCGTCTCCGGACAAGCTAAAGCTTGAACACCAGCGCTGGAGTGAAGCCTTTAGGCGCACTTCTCAAATACGCGAAGAAGCAAACTAAAGTTGGAACACCAGCGCTGAAAGCAAATACAACTTACGGTGTATCCTTAGTTTCTACCACTCCCGTATCTTCAGCACCTGGCTTGGGAGGCTCTAGCACGGTTGTGCCTTGTGAAGGACCACATCCCATTGGAAGCAAGAGCCAAGCAAACAAACCATCGTAAGGACACGTTTCAAGTGAATCACTCCTAGTGCGAAGAAACAAAAAGACGATTACAGCGACTTGTTTTCGGCACCATTGCGTGTGCCCATCGCACCCCAAAGACCCCATGGGCTCTCAGCGCCGATGACAGTGGCATTCGCATCGGTAACCGTCAAGCCCGAAGTTGCGTTGCCAGCGTCAATGTTGTCCGTAACGAACTTCACTGCGCCATCAAGCATAAGAACGTGACAGCCACCGTTGTGATAGCTAGCGGCTGAAGAGATAAAGTCATCGCTTCGAGTTTGTCCGCGGCAGCTGGGGCTGTTCGGGGGCAAAATGGTATTGAACAAGAATCGGTAATGGTCCATCCATCGTGAAGCGCGGATGTTCGTGTCCGCTGCGGCGACATAGAACGCAGGGCGATTGGGATCCGCAGCCGCTTTGCAACTCGATGGAGGCGTTGTCGAGTTGTTGGCCATATAGGCATCGCCGCGAAGGCTATTGCCACGGATCTCATTACGGCCGGCGCTAAAGCAGACTTCGCCCATCGCGATCGTATTGGCGGTTCCATCAATGCAATCGCGGAAGCCCATATAACCCTGAAGTTCTAAGCGTTGATTTGCATTCGAGTTACCGTTGTTAAACGACAATCGACTGAACATACCACGCTTGCCCCCGGGCTGAGTGCGGAACCAGCTTGCAACGTTGTAGAAGTTATCGCCGTAGCAGCCAGCGTAAGTCAGTTTGGCAAAGGTCGTATCGGTGGCCATAGCCGGATGGCTTGGGCATAGATACGTGTTGACTTGGGTTCTAAAAGGAACATAGTCGCCACCTTGGTGACTGTCTGGAGTTGGTCCCATCGGTTGCCACTGCGTAAGGGTCGGTGTGCCCGTAGGAAGTGTTCCTTGCGTGGTTGGATTGCTAATCAATTCCCAAAGCGGTTGCTGTTCGACGAATGGCAAAATGGCAACTAAAGCGTTGACGCGATAATTGTTATGAATGTGAGCCGGACCCGATGCGCCACCTGGGTAGTATGCAGTTCCCCGCCGCCGGCAGGCAGCATATCGTACGTCGAATGGTAGTTGTGCAACCCCAATCCAATTTGTTTGAAATTGTTGCTGCAACTCATGCGTCGTGCGCTTCGCGGGCCGCTTGGACTGCAGGCAACAAAAGCCCAACCAAGATGCCAATGATAGCAATCACAACCAACAACTCGACCAACGTAAAACCACGATGTGATGATTTCGAATGCATAAGCCTTCCTAAAAAAAAGAATTGCAAGAAACCGAAAAGGTCAAATCCTTCTAGAAAGTTAGCCGCAATTAACTTCTTGTCTTGGCTTTAGATGACTAGATGGATTGAATAGTAGCCCGACCTTGATAAAATCGGGTCGACATCCTATTGCGTTGAACCCCTAAATCACGATGCGGGTTTCGCTGCGAATATAAAAAATGTTTTCACGCTGGTGTGAAGGCTTTAGCCGATCGAGCAGAATTAATCAAAGAGATTTTGGGACCTAAGGGACCACGTGAATTCCTACCCTGAGCATTGAAGAGAATAAAACACAGAGACACGGAGACACGTAGGACACGGAGACATGATTCTCTCCTCTCTCTGCGCCCTCCGTGACTCTGTGTTTCACATTCTTTTATTTTCAAGCAGGACAGTCTCTAAAGTTGGAACACCAGCGAGATGTTTCTTAAATGCGCAAAGAGCCAACTAAAGTTGGAACACCAGAGTTACTTTCTTTTCACAAGCTCAAGGCTTCGCCAACAATACCAACTGCCCACCGTTGCATAAGGACGCCATGTGGCGGCGACTAGTCGACTCGATGCGCGGTCGGGCAAATCGTTCATTCCATATAGATTTCTAATCGCCGAGCGCACACCGAAATCATCTTCGGGAAACACATCGAGTCGTCCCAGCGAAAAGATTAAGAACATCTGCGCAGTCCATCGGCCAATCCCTTTGATTTGCGTCAACTGCTCGATCACCACTTCATCCGTGCGCCGTCCTATCGAAGAGAGCTTGATCGTTCCATCCAAGCACTTTTGCACCAGATCCAGAATGTAACCCGCTTTTTGTGGCGAAAGTCCAACGGTTCGTAAGGTAGCGGTGTCATAGACAGCTAAACTCTGGGGGCTAATGGTTTCCGGCGCGACGAGTTGTTCTAGTTTCAACCCATCGCTTTGGCGGCTCCTGTGGAGATTTGCTGCGCGATGATCGACCGCACCAACATACGAAAGCGGTCCTTCTCCGGAATCAACGTAAACGGGCCGACTTTGTCGATCACGCGCTTCAATATCGGATCTCGACGTCGGAGATGCTTGATAGCTTCCATTCGATGCGCCTGGGGTAATCAACATAAAGCGAGATCCTGGCAGGGGCCTCGATTAAACGGCGGAATTTAAAGCTTTGCGTTTTAACCGGTTTGGAGCGAGCAAAACATCTTTTGCACCTGAAAAATTCGTAATTAATCGCATGAACGATATCTCGCGCAGATCATGACGCGATCGCGAGATTCCTTGGTAGTTGCCGAAGCTTTAGATCCAATGGCAAATGACAGCTGACGAAAATTATCACGGGTGGTGCGGCAGTAACCCCCTACCCCGCCACCGTCGCTTCGTACCTGTAGCACTGCGTCACAAAAATGAAATCTCTCCCAACAATTATGCTTCGCGCTATCCTCATGGTTGGCATGATTTCCTCCTCGCTCAGTTTCCAAACACAGCCAAAGCGCAGCAGCGAACTCGTTTTACTTCTGATTGGTCGTTTCGTACTGGGGCGTTGTTCCTTGATGGCGGAGGCAACCTACCGAACACGTTGCTCCTAGCACGTGGTAACCTTTTCCCTGTGCTCTTCGGTAAATGCCATAGATACGGGCGTCGGTACGGGGTGGGAAACAGAGCTCAGCAAGCAACTTAATGATGATTGGTACTTCGACACTCGTTATTTCAAGCTTGATTCCCTCGGCGATACCCTTACGGCATCCAACTTGGTCAACGGAGCCGGGGTGAGATACAGCAATACGGTCTCGGGAGTCTTAGGGGCCGTTACAGGAAGTTACGAACTGACTTATGGAGCCGATCTCGAAAGCGTGGAGTTACTGGCCCGGCGAAGGCTTAATGAATGGCTTCAAATTTCAGCCGGCGTTCGCTACCTGCGGTTTGACGATAACATGATTGTGACGATACGCGGTGCCAACTTCAGTTCCACATCATCCTTATTCGCCTCGAATGAAATGACCGGTGCTCAGCTCGGTGGGAACCTTTTGTTGCTCGAGTTGGACCGGTTCTCCATTCTAACGAGTGGAGCTGCTGGCATTTATCATAACGACATCGATGCCGCTCTTCGCCTACGCAACAACTCAACCCGGTCTTCATCAATCGAAGACACCCGCACATCGTTTGCAGGGGAAGTTGAACTAAAAGGCCGCTATCAACTGAGTAAACATATCTACGCAGAAGCTGGTTATCGATTGTTGTTCCTGGAGGATATCGCTTTAGCGACTGAGCAAGCAATCATTAACCCGGCTCCAGGTTCGGGAGCCATGACAGCGATTGACTCCAGCGACAACCGAATGCTTCAAGGAGCAACCGCGAGCTTGGTGTTTTTGTTTTAGCGTCATGGCGCAAGCCATACGGTGAATGATTACCGTATTAGGGTAGTATTTGCGCACTAACGTTAATAGGCTTCTGGCTGACGCCAAGCGACCCATAGCGTCTTGAAGAGGATCTTGATGTCGAGCAGCACTGACCAGTCGCGAATATAGCGGTGGTCGAACTCCACACGACGTCGCATCTTGTCGACCGTGTCGGTCTCACCACGACAGCCTTCAACTTGTGCAAGACCGGTGATTCCCGGTTTTACTTTATGTCGTAGCATGTAACCGCGGATCAGACGACGGTACTGTTCGTTATGCGCCGTAGCGTGAGGGCGAGGCCCGACCAAAGACATCGTTCCCTCAATGACGTTGAACAACTGTGGCAACTCATCGAGACTCGTCCGCCGCAATTACTTTTCCGAGCGGCGTGACGCGTCGGTCTTGTTGAGTCGCTTGGGGTCACCTGCGCTCCATCTCACAAACGGTCATCGATCGGAATTTCCAAACTCGGATCTCTTGTCCATCAAGGCCGTAACGGCGTTGGCCAAACAGGATGGGGCCACGGCTCGTAAGTTTGACGAGCAATGCGATGATGAGCATGGGCAGAGCTGCCACCATAAGCCCATGGTCGCGAGCATGATATCCGAGATGCGTTTGAGCATTCCATCAACGCCATAGAAAGGCGTCTCAAAAACACTTACTGCCGGTAGGCCAGCAACCTGGCTCCAGCGGCTGTGCAACAATTCAAACACAAAGACATCGGGCACGATGTAAACGAGGCCGTTGTATCGCTGAGCTGATCGAGCAGATCACGGATACGATTCTCGGCTCGCATTGGCAAGGTGATGAGCACAAGATCCACTTCACGCTGTTGTGCCGCGCGAATGAGGGCTTCATAGTCACCTTGATAAGCGACTAAGGCATCCGTGGATTTAAATCGCTCCGGATCGCGCCCATCATATATTCCAACAAGCTTCAGTCCGGTCTCAGCGCTTTCTTGAATACCTTGCGCGACTTGTTGTCCCAGCGAGTTATAGCCGACGATCGCCACGCGACGAAAACGACACCTTGTTGTTGAAGCGATCTTCGCAATAAACGAATAAGCATTCGCACAAGCCCAATCAGAGCTGGTGCCATGATGATCCATACCAGGATTAACTTTCGCGCAAAATGATCTTCATAACGTGTTAGAAAACTGAGCACGGCCATGACGACGAGCGTGATGGTCCAGAGCAGACCCACTTGCAGGACCTCGGCTCCTGGTGAGTTAGACTTCCAACGACCGTACTGCCCTGAACTCTGTCCGATGAACAGATAGATCAAGGTTGCGACGAGTCCAAGAAGAATGGTCCGTTCGTTGACATGCTGATAAGCACAGAACGTGAGCAACCACAGCGACCCGCTAACACAAATGCAGTCGACGGCCGGGTAAACCAGGTCAAAAAGCGATCGTTGGGGTCGTATAGCCGGACGCATGCTGCTTGTCTCCGCGGAACTCTAGCATGCAACACCACCTAACAACGTCGACTCTTGAGTAAGGCTGCATAGGCATTTGTTCATCAATGGACGGATTGGAAGGTTTATTCCGATTGTTCTAAGGCAAATGCGTGATCAGCCGTTTCATTTCGGTGACGGCTTCTCGCATGCCAATCAACACTGCCCGACTGACGATCGCATGCCCGATGTTCAGTTCTCGCATTTCCGGGATTCGGGCTACGGGTATTACGTTCTGATAATTCAATCCATGTCCGGCGTGTAGGCGCATCCCTGACGCAACGATCTGTCGGCCTCCTTGAATCAATCGTTCTAGTTGGCGTTGTTGCTCGACGCCGCGTGCGAGCGCATACGTCCCCGTATGCAGCTCGACCGCTTCGGCTTTCATCTCCGCAGCCAGTCGGAGTTGTTCGGGTTCCGGATCTAGGAACAGGCTGACGAAGATGCCTGCTGTTTGCAGGCGTCGCACTGCGGTTGCGTACTTCTGTGGATCGCGTGACAAATTCTAATCCACCTTCCGTGGTAACTTCTTCACGACGCTCAGGTACTAGTGTCGCTTGATCGGGACGAAGTGACTCTGCAATTGCCAATACTTGCTCTTCACAAGCCAGTTCGAGATTCAGTTTGACTGAGACGGTGCGCCGCAGGATTTCAACGTCGCGATCTTGAATGTGTCCGTCGGTCTTCGCGCAAATGCACCGTGATGCAGTCGGCTCCACCAAGTTCTGCCAATGCAGCTGCCCAAACAGGATCCGGCTCGTACGTTCGGCGCGCTTGGCGAAGTGTTGCTACGTGGTCAATGTTGACCCCAAGATCGATCATTCTCGCATCCCTTAAATTTGTCTTACGGGTATACAAGTTAAAATAAGCGATCGACCTGGGGTGCAAAGGGGTGTTGGGGATTCTCGTTTTTTTCCGGCTGATTTAAACGGATTGCTCTTGCAAAAAAACTTTGCGATCCATTCCCCAGATCATTCTTTACACGCAAGGCCCGGCAACGGATACTGGCCCCTCGCGGGGTAGAGAACGAAGCCGCATTGGTTCACGTGGACAGATGTGAGTAGCAAGGATGATGCGATTTTCGGTCAACGAAATCTCCACTTATCGATGGTCTTTCGAAGAGGACGTAGCTGCATGTAAGCGTCACGGATTTGATGGTATTGGACTGTGGCGCCCGAAAGTCAATGAATTCGGCATCGAAAAGGCTGCCGAACTATTGCATGAAGAAGGGCTGAAAGTCTCCTCTCTCTCTTACGCCGGCGGATTCACCGGAAGCGACGGCCGGACGTTTAAGCGAGTGCATGTGCGATGCGATGGATGCCATCGAAGCGGCTGCGACGCTCAAAGCGGGTTGCTTAGTCGTCATCGCGGGCGGTCGCAACAATCATGCTAAGAACCATATTCATAAGGTCTTGGTTAAAGCGTTAGAGGATCTCTGCGAAGCGGCATCGGCCGTCAATGTGCAACTGGCCTTTGAACCCATGCATGTCGGTTGTGCCCATGACTGGACCTTCGTTACCGATTTGAGAAAAACCCTCGACTTAATCGGTGAAGTGGGCTCAGCACAACTCGGAATCAATTTCGATACCTATCATCTCGGCCATGAACCGAGTGTGATCGAGTGGTTGCCGCAAATCATCAAGCACATTCGTTTGGTGCAGATCGGCGATGGTAGACATCAACCATTAGGTGAGCAAACACGTTGTTTGCCCGGCACTGGTCGAGTGCCAAATTTGGAGATCATCCGCACCTTGACCGATGCGGGTTACCATGGTCATTTCGAAATTGAACTCTGCGGCGAAGAGTTTGAGCATCTGGATTATGACAATATGCTCGCTTCCTCATTTGAGTTTCTGAGGCACGCCCGTTGTCTGGCGTAGGCGTAGGTTAGCTTTACATTCAGTACCGCTCGTTAAAAACGCGCCATTGATAATTGCTTTTTAAGAGGAGCACCGATACCCTAGGTGGGTTTTACTTGCCAATCTTTGAGGTGTTTCATGAGCGATCCCTATCTTCCCCCTTCATCTCCATCCATGCCGCCTGGGCAGCCATACGGTAATCCGGCTGCTCAGCCCGATGCCACCGGCGGCTTGATTCCGTATAAGAATCCCCACGCGCTCATCGCATATTATCTCGGATTGTTTTCACTGCTTCCTTGTATTGGTATCTGCCTCGCGATTCCTGCGTTTATTCTGGGTATCATGGGATTGAAGGCACGTAATCGAAATCCGGTCATCAAAGGGAGTGTGCACGCTTGGATCGGTATCGTCATGGGCGGACTGATGACGTTGCTTTGGGGCGCCCTGATCGCCATGGCGGTTATTAGCTCAGTGGTCGGCGCAAACGTTCAGCCGAGATAGCTGCAGCCGAAGCCGCACTGTTGGACTGGTTCGATAAACATTTGCGATGATACTCTGATATAATATCCACTTCCTAAGGGCTTCTCTGCCTTGCAACCGACAGGAAGGGATTATGTATTTCCAGGGCATATTTCGGTTCGCAATTTGCTTTTCGTTTCTCATCCTAACTCCCACGCTCTCGTTTGCAGTACAAGACGCCCCGACTTCGGGAGAGCTATCTGAAGCGACAATGCGTCGCTTTCTGAGTGTGTTGGAACGGTCCCCACGGCGGGGAACAGCGTTGGATCGAGTGTATGACTACCATCTCGACGTCGGGACGCTTGATACATTTCTTAAAGAGCTCACTGCGCGTGCTGAAAAAGATTCGGACAATGGTACCGCTTGGTTGATCATCGCTTTGATAAATGCCAAATCAGGCAAACATACCCAAGCGATCGAAGCGTATCAGAAAGCAGAAGCCGCACGGGAGAGCGACGCATTAGTTCCCTACTATTTGGCGCAGAGCTATTTAGTCTCGGACCAACAAAAGCTAGCGATCGAAGCATTGCAACGGTCTGTGTCACGAAAGCCGCCGCGCACGGAAGTCTTAGAGATCTATAAAACTCTAGGGCGGTTACTTCAAAGAACTCAGCGTACAGAAGAAGCGATAGCGGTATGGAAAGAGCTCGAATCGCTGTTTCCAGAAGATCCACGCGTTCCAGAACAGATTGCAGCAATTCTGGTCAGTGAAGGAGATTTCCAGGGGGCCTTAGAACGCTACGAGAAACTAATCAAGATCCATAAAGATGAGTTTCGTCGTCTATCGACAAACCTCGAGGTGGCACAATTAAAGTTCAAACTCAATCGGCGAGACGAAGCCATTGAAGATCTGGAACAGGTGCTTGCCAAGCTCAATCCGGACAGTTGGCTGTATCGTGAAGCGAGGCGACGCATCGAAGAGAGTTTTCTCTCGTCTAACGATCTAGCGGGAATCATCCAATACTATGAAGTTTGGATTGCCAAGCATCCTGAAGATTTGGACTGTATGCTCCGTCTCTCATCGCAATTGAAGCAGTCTGGTCGATTGGATGACGCGATACAGTGGATTGAAAAGGCGGTTCAGCGAGCCCCCTCGCGTAAAGACCTTCGCATCGCATATGTCGATGTTCTCATTGCGCAGAACAAGGTCGCTGAGGCGAACAAACAGTATGAAGAGTTAGCCAAGCATAATCCGGTGGATACCGATTTACTGCAAGCTTGGGGTAATTTAGTACTTCGACAGAATGATCTAGAGCCTGACGCAAAGAACGCGGAGGCAAGACGTATCTGGATGAAGATTGTCGAAGCGAAACCGAAAGATGCTGTTACTGTTTCGCGCGTCGCCGATTTGATGCGAGGTGTAGATCTTGTAGAACCAGCGTTGGAGCTATATCGCCGAGCAATTGAACTGGCGCCGAATGACCCACAGTATCGCGAGTACTTAGGCGAGTACTTGCATGGGCAGCAACGTAAAGACGAAGCGCTAGAGATTTGGGCTGGGTTGGCAGCAGGTGAGCAAAAGAACGCAGCCAATCTAATGCGATTGGCTGAGGTATACAAAACTTTTGGTTACCTGGAGCATGCCCTAAGCACGATTCGACAGGCGATTGAGATGGCGCCGCGTGATCTCACATTGCATCTAAATGGAGCCGACTATGCGCTGGCATCTGCTGCATACGATCAAGCGGATGAGTATTTGCAGCGCGCGACGGAACTCGCCGAAACGGATGAAGAAAGAACGGCAGTCACCGATAAGCAAATCCTGTTGCTTCGTGAGAATGGAAAACTGACTTCCGTAACACAAGAACTCTCGGATCGACTTACTCAAACTGCTTCGACCAATCCTTATGATTGGATTCGCTTAGCTCGCTTCCGGGAAGAGCAAAAACGATGGCCTGACGCGTTGAATGCGCTGCGATCCGCGATTGAACTCAAGCCTGATCTGACACTTGCACTTTCAATCACTGCGAGGATCGCAGAAACTGCCGGAGATTACGCACGATCGATCGAGATGTATCGTTCCTTGGCAACGCAGGATCGAAAGCATCGCGGTGTTTATCTTGTAAAAATTGCCCAGCTCCAGCAGCAGCTTGGGTTTCGTGTTGAGGCACTCGCAACGGGAAATGAGTATGTCGAGGTCTCTTCAGGGAGCAGCGAAAGTTACTTGTACTTCGCAAGGCTTTGCAACACTCTGGGATTACCCGAAGAGCAGTTAGCTACCTTGCGCAAAGCGTTGCGAGTTCATCCAAGTAATACTGAGATACGAACTGAACTAGCGCACGTATTGGAAGAACGTTTTCAAACAGAAGACGCGAGTGAGCTTTACTGGTTGAACTTTGACAAAGCCAAATCGCTCGATGAGAAGCTCATAGCCATTGGTCCGCTTGCTTCACTCATGATACGCACTGAGAGAACAGAACAACTAATTGAGCGACTGAGGCAGAGCTTTAAGGCTGAAAACCAGCAACGCGACCTTGCGTTTTGCATTGCCGAAGTGCATGCATTGAATGAAGACGCCGAAGCAGCTAAGAAAACATTGGAGCCACTGCTAGATAATCGTCGTGATGCATCGGATACGGTACTTCTCGAAACGCTTGTACGCTTCTGTCAACAATGCTACGACACTGAAGGCGCACTGCGTTATCAGCAGCGACTTGTTTCGATCACTAATACGATTGAAGCAAAAGAACGACTTGCGACGCTTTATGGTTGGGCAGGTGAGTCTGAAAAAGAACAGGAATTGATTCTGTCACTTGCAAAACAGGTGCCCAATCCAAGCCAAATAATGCAGCGCATTGACCAGCTTTTGGATGCAAAAGCCTTTGATATCGCTGAGTCGTTATTGGACGAATGGTTTGCACAGAAACCCGATGATTGGGAGCTTCTCTATCGGCAAGCGTATCTCAAATCTCGGCTTGGAAAAAATGAAGATGCGCAGTTAGCTTGTAAAAAACTGTTGGCATTACCGCTTCCCCTTATGACCATGGCATCTAAAGGACGTGGTGAAATCCTTAAAGGCATGGGATTCTCCGAGCGTTTGGTGAATGAAGAGTTTGGGCAAAAGCCTTTGCAGTTGATTTTTTCGCCCATTCATCTCTTGACTCGCACGAACATGTATATGTTCGATCCAGACACTCGTGTGTCCTATGCACCCCAAGCCGTTTCAGTGCCGATGCCAAATTCCTATGCGGTGGCACGGGTGGCAACGCTACTGATGCTCGACAAGCTTCAGTCTCAGGAGACATCACAGGAAGAGGGCAAGGCCGCGTCGATGGAATCCTTTCTAAGCGAACAAGTCGCTGAAGCACCCGGCAAACCGCTTCCTCTTTATGATCAGTTTGGTTTCTATTATGCCAAAAGGAAGTATGAAAAACTCCCCAGCATCGCCCGTGCCTTGCTCGCCTTAAACGAACCCGATGCCGCTGAGTTATTCGTCGGCGTAACCGTATTGGATTATCAAACCAATGTGGTGAAGCTTTCAAGCTTATACGTCGAAGCTGAGCATATTTCTCAGGCCATGCTCGCCATAGAGGAAAGCAGTCGAGCCAAGCTATTGGAACTGCAACAGAAACGTATTTCACCTCTGAACTTCTCAAATATTTCGGTTAATTCACTTGAAGCGAATACCAAGTCCGTTCTGTACCAGGGTGTTTCGGTCACCGATGCCATGTGTGTGAGATTGCTGAAGGAGCAAAAAGATTTTGAGGGCGCGAGCAAACTATTCGATCAGCAGCTGTCGCTCGCGACTGACGCACTGTCGCTCGTTGAATTGATGCGCAGTATGAACATATTTGAGAATCATGAGGAAGTCCTTGTCTGTTACGACCGATGGCTTGATCTCTTTTCTCAAAATGTCCTGGCAGATGATGCATCCAACGCGCAGATAAAGGCCTGGAAGGATAGGTATCAGCCATTTGTTGCAGTGACTTCTTACGTCTCGACGCTAGGTGCTCTGGGAGAAACACATAAGTTTGATGATTTGCTCGAACGTTCGGTGGCGTTGTTGAATCTAAAGTTACCCGATGTTCCCACCACGCAGATCACAAACAGTGGTACCACACGAACGTTGGCGAGCTATGCTTTGCAGGAAGAGAATCTGCGGTATGGCATGGAGAACGTGAGTATCAGGAATGTCTTACCGCTTGCTGTTTCTGCGACCCAACGGAGCCAACTCCGCTGCGCACTGCAATTATTTGTTATTGCCGAGCGACAAGGGAAGCTTGTGGAGCTTTTCGAGTCGTTGGACCAAGAGGTTGCCAAATCGATCCATCCCGAGCGTCTTAAGAAGTATCTTGCCTTTTTGCGTTGGCAGCTGGGAGAAAAATCGGAAGCGTTCAAGCTGCTTTTTGAATTGGATTCAAAGCGAGATCCCCAGCAGTCATTGAATCTTGCAAAACTCGCAATTCAGTTCAAAGGCTACGAATTGGCGTTAAAAGTTCTGGCCACGATTCAGACGGATTCACCTAATCTAGCGATTCAAAAAGAGTGGCTTCAGCTTGAAGCGGCCGACGCAATAGGCGACGTCACGAAAGCCAAGGCTTCGGCACTGTACTTAAGTGGGAGAAGGTTGACCAATGAAGAGCGGATGCGACTGATTAACTCGCTTAATCGCTATCAGATGACCGATGTAGCGGATCGGCTTCGCGAACTTTCATTGGCACGCTCTAAGAGCGACGCCGCAAGCATGCAGAAACTGATGGAGTCTTTTGATCAATCAGGCAATCCAGAAGTTGCAAAGCAAATTGCCGAACAGATTGTTCTGAACACGGGGAAAATAGCTGGTAACAATGCCAGAGATTATGCAAATCGATCTGCCCATACCGCTGCACTTCAGTACCTCACCCGAAGAAACTCGCTGCAGCCACTCAAGGAGCGAATTGAAAAACTGTTTTTAGCGAATCCGACATCGCGCCGACTTCAACAGCAGTTGCTGAATCTCTCAAGCACATCGACACCTGCAAGCCGCACGTCCATCAACAGTCAATTCCTAGAGCGGATGCAAGAGATCGTTAAAGAGTCTCCCAACGATGCGATGCTTCGTATTCAACTAACTAAAAGCCCTCGATCAATCTGGGCAAGCCGATGCCGCGGTCGAGCATCTGATTTGGCTGTTGCAGAATCGACCGGACCTTTTCGCCTCGTACAACACACTTCTAACAAAGTACTTTTATCAGAACCATCCCAGAGAGGATTTGACGAAAGCACTCGTCAATATCGATATCAATCGGCTTACTGATCTCAGCGCCTTCATGTCTGCCGCGATGAATTGGGTTAAGCCGACTAATCGGTTCAGTTTGAGCCTTTAATCGAACGTTTGCTCACTAAGTTGCCACGCGGTTATATGGAGCAGTGGTTTGAATCGGAGCGACTGAACCCCGATGTGTATCATCGCCTTGTCCAAGGGATGTTGATCCCAGATTTGGACTCAGTGAATTACGATTCGTGGCACGGGCTTTCGCAGAACTCGTTGATTTCCAGCCGAGGTCCAAATGCGCCACTCGATTTCACTATCGTGAAAAAGCTCAATTCGCTTCATAAGGCGGGACAGCTTGATTCGGTTAGTAATCAGATAAAGGAATGCATCGCAAAGTACCCGAATTGGCGAGCAGGACCGGTCTTGTTGATTTTGGTTCAGCGAATTAAGGGAAACCACGAGGAGTGCCAACGGCTGTTAAGCGAATGGATTGTTCAGCCCTCCCTGCGGCAGAAAATGACATCTGCGAATGAGGTCATGGTGGCACAGGAGCTCTGCAATTTTCCGGATTTAAAGAAGCATGCGATCGATCTGCTCGAACCGAATACCTCCATAACGCGTCTGGGCGAATCATCGTTGGAAGCGGTCAAGTTACTTAATCGAGCTTATCTGGAGTCCGGCGAATTCGACAAATCGATTCAGTTGATGCGGCGTGTGATTAAGGTTAGCGAGAGATCGGCTACTTACTATCCAATGAGCGAAGCCTACTATCAGATATTTGCGGACCAACTGAGAGATACGGAGCTTCATGCTGAGCAAATGGTGTTGCTACGGCAAATCCTGAACCTCTTCTCGACCGATGCGCCGACGATTGATATGAGTGGCGAGTCGCCTACATTGCTGACCAAAACACGCGAAAATTTCGATAAAACCCTTGCGAAGCTAAAGGATCCTAGGGCGTTTCTTCAAGCGCTGCAATTGTTGGAAGATCCCGCTACGCAAATTGTTCCGCAGCGGAACCTGGATTTCTTTTTCACGCAAAGATTACTCGCAAACAAGTTTGAAACCGCATCGATTGAATCAGATCTATGGTCGATTCTCGCCGAGCATCTTAAGAATCCCCAGCATGCCCAAGACATCCTTAAGGCGGCCGAGAAATTGGTAGAAAAGTACCCTGAAGATGTTGCCGTTGCCTCGCTATTGACGCTCGTAGGTTTAAGTATAGATCAGGAGGGTGCGCGGCAAACGGACAGGCTAAAGCATCTGGTATCCTGCTGTGATAAGCAACTGAAAGAGGTTCGTGCTGACTTTCAGTTAGAGTTTGATTTCACGAAGCCTTCAAACAATGAATTGGTGGTATGGCTTGTTGCACGTCAATGCCTTCATCGAACCGGCCTTGCAGTTATCGGCAATCAGCTTGCGGAATTCGCTCAGGCATTCTCCGCACGAAACGCAAACAAGTTTAATCAGTTGCTCCTGTTAAATGAGCGCGCAAAGATTGCGTTGGAAAACAAAGATCTCGATCAAGCCGTTTCGCTTTGGACCGTTATCCACGATCTCTGCGGTCCGTATGCAAATCGAAGAACGCATGCCAAAACCTCTGGATCTTCTGCAACGGAAGAACCTATTGCGCACGAAGCTTCCGTTCTAATACGGATATCGGAGCAAGACTTCAATGCGCTGTTGCATGTTGCAGCGGAGGCCATCAAGCACGGGCGCTATGAATTCGCCGAAAAAGTACTGGTCGAGGCATTGCAAGGAGGCGTTCCCGATCGCGACATATCAAACAAGCCAGGAAGGGTGTTTTTGAGTCTATCAAGCGGTTATCTCGTAACGTCAAACCATCCAGCCTATGTTCAGGCTTATTCGTCGAGCAGGCCGGCACAAACAACTCCTCCTGTTTCCGTTGTCCAGCCTTTTATGAAGCTGCTCGAGGAACTCGAACGGCAATCCGTTCCCCTGGCTCGCGTGCAATCGGTCTTGGAGGCAGCCGTTCTTCCCCCGACTCGTCTTCAAGAGTGCAGGTGATTGCCGATCTGAGTGACCTTCGCAACAAACGAGTAGATAGTTTAGCGAACGCGTTAGTTACCTATGCGGCTCGCACGGAACTCTGAACAAGCTGCGTAGCGACGTTGAATCTCGGCATCAAGCTAAGCCGCAAATCGATGCCTTAGTCGTATTGGCACTGATCGAAGTTAAGGCAAAAAACGTTGACAGAGCTAAACAACGGTTAAGCGAAATCGATGAGTTTTGCACGGCGTCTCGCGTTCCCCCTAGTGAACTGTCGTTGGTCGCCGCCGCAGCGATTCCCGCAATGCAGATCTCGGAACTCACCTCTCAGGCCACATCACTCTTCGATCGATACACGAGAACCCTGAGGCCGGGCGCTCAAACTTCGTCAGGAACCATATGTATATTGTGCCTAGCCAGTCAGGCAGCATGCAGTATGCCGCACCGGCCCCACAGCGCTCCTCGAATTCAACGTCTTCGGCAAAGGAGCCAACGAAACTTAAACTCCGATTGGAAAGTTTGCTAGCGATCCGCGCTAGTCAATCAAATGTGGCCGAGTCTCGATTATCAAGCTCGATGGATGATCCTCGAGAGATTGAACTCATTAACAATCTCATGGAAGTATCAACTGAAGCGCTGCGAGGTGGCGAACCAGATACCGCGCTTGAGTTCTTTGCGAGAGCCGTTGATCGATATGTAGCAAATTCTTCTAAGTTCAGCACGGCGACGTTTTGGAGCGAACTAGAAGATCGCTTGGAAAAATTAAGCCCTATTGAGCGGTATGAATTGCTCGCAAACTGGACGTTACCGAGTTCCGGTCGTTCAACAATCCGGGTCGTGGCAGACTACACGAATGATCAAACAACCTTTGATGCCGCTGTGTCAAAGACGCCCCCTTGTAAGCTTGTTAACAACTTAGACTCGTTGGTGAATGCGGCTGCAGCCGCAAAGAGGCTAGATGAATTGAGGCTACGTTTAAATCGTCTGAACGCCAATGACGATCCGTATGTTGCGACTCTCAAGTTGCTAACGAGTCTGCGCAAAGGTGACCAAGCGGAGGTCACAGCGATTGTCGAACAAATGATTCGGGCCAAAGAGGAAAGAGAATGCTCAATGGAAACCTTCTGCAACGCCCCGCAGCGGGTTTCGTCAGTACAGCTACACTCTTCCACCGGGATTGGAGCTATTTTCTTGCTTGGCACGCGCTACTCGTAGACCGTGAAGAGGATTCGCTGCGAGATCAATACGATGCGCTTAGAAAGCGAATGGAACTGATCCCTTGGAACTTTGGGGCGTTGACCTCGCTATCGCATCTAGAGAGGTTCCGAGCATTAAAACATCGGTTCGGCAGTGAGGTTGAGGGGGAAAAACCACTTCAATTCTTACATTGGCACAACCATCGCAGACCTTATTACAAGTATTTCGTACCTCCGTTGAGCGATCTCGGAAACCGTTCAGCGTTGCATCCACTACTTCCGGGTCTCTATCAAGGAAATGAATGGGCACAGCTAAGCCTAAAGTATCCCGTTCCTGAGAAATGCTCATTAACGTATCCCTGGCCTGCATTTAACCGAAATTGCATTCTAAGCCTTGCAGGTGTTACAGCAGATATCACTCCTTATGAAGTCACGCTATCGGATATCCGCGGTAGATCCTATGACAGAATCATTACGTTGCCGAAGTTTATTCAGCCGAACGATGAAGTGGTTTATCGAGCGTGATTCCGATAAAGTGCTATTACGGGTCAACGGTGAACTAATCGGCGAGCAGCGAGCTTTTGCAAATTCGCCATGGGCTAATGTTGGATGCAACGCGGGATCATTCATCACGAATCCGTCGATCAAGTTCGAAGGAAGTTTGCCCAAAGATATTCCTCTACTTGGAAGTCAAATCAATGAAGGTTGGGTCTTCTCGAGTAGGACGTTGTACGAGATCGACGCTAATGGCAATTCTCGACAGGCATTGACCCAATCGAGTTGGGGAATCGAGAAAGGTGTTTTAGCATCATCGAGTTGGGAAATGCATCAAAAGTCACTGGGGGTGGTACAGTTTCACCGAGATTTATATGACCAGGAAACGGTCCGCTATGAGTTCTACTACTCAGCCGATAAGACCGAATGCCATCCTTGCCTCGATCGAACCATCTTCCTTCTTAATCCAGCGGGGGTCACCGAGAGCTGGCAACAAAACGACCTTTCTGAAATGACTGCGATTGCTTCTGAACAAACTGCCAAGCAATTTCAGAGCACAACTTCTTTGACTTTCAAGCCCGATTCGTGGAATCAAGTCGAAGTGGCATTGGCAAACGGACATCTCAAGTTGATGCTCAATGGCGAACTCGTCTATGAGCGCCCTTGGTCAAGAAGCTTTGGCAGCAGCTTTGGATTCTACAAGCCATCAAGTCGCGACGCCAAAATCCAAAATGTGATACTCACAGGAACGTGGCCAGAAAAACTACCGGCGGAGGTGATGTCGGATTCGTTGCGAATGAATCGAGAACCCCGACGCGCCGAGCTTGCCTTAAGCATGGAACTCTACGGTGACCAAACATTAGAAACACAGGTTCGAGGGATCATCAAACTCGCTAAGCATCAAAAGCCCGAAGTTGCTTACTCGATGCTCCATGACTGGGTCTTACCGTTATCGTTACACCGATCCGCGCGATGCTTTGCTAGCCGTTCTATAACCGACTTGGACCAGAGCAAACATACGATTGAATTAGCTTGTCCCGCTCATGAACTCGTGCGTTTAGCCAAAGAGCTAAACCGCTTGGACGAACTCAAGTCAGAGATTCAATCGCGGACTGAGCGTTTAGGCTTTGAACATCCTGAATTGATGGCGGTCCGGTTCTTGATCGAATTGGAAAGTGGTCAGTTGGCCGAGAGTCGAAGTACGTTTGAGAAGCTGTTTCGCATTAGCCAAAACGCTTCGTTTGCCAATCACACACGTACAGAGCACTACCCAGTATGGATTGCCGCTTGGTATGCAGCAGAAATTCCAGCACTTCAAAGCCAAGGCGTGGAGCTCATCTATTTGCTCAATCGTGCTTACCGAAAAGCTACAGATCCGTCAAAGGCCAATAGTTTTGAACCTTGGTTAATTCGGGCTCAACAAGCAATCACTGCGACCCAAAATAAAACGCCGCTCGCAAACTCATTGTGGCATGAAGTTACGACGATTCGTCCAGGGAATCGTCAAGGAGTTTGGTCACCTGCCTGGGAAATTCAACCTGGCGTTGCGCTGCGGCATCCAAGACCGTATCCGACCGCACTTCTTTTCTCATCTCCGCTCCAAGGAAACTTCTCCGTTACTGCAAAGATGCCGGTCAGCGAAACGAGCCAGCCACTTTTGAATTTTGGACTCCGAGGCCTTCAGTACGACCCAGCGTCTCAGGCAGTTCAAGAGTTCAGATTGTTTGATAACACGAAATCAAATGTCTCCTCATTGACGCTGCCTATCGCTTCCAACACGCTCGTTGAAATGCGTTTAGAAGTCATTGATGAGCAAGTGAAGGTGTTTGTCAATGACATGATATTCGAGGGTGCTTCGGAAGCTAAAGCGTTTCCATGGCTTGCAATCCAGTCATCACCGAACAGCGATTCCACGCAAATGATTCACTCAGTGAAGTTGTCAGGAACTCCGCAGATCCCAGAGGTCGTGGATCTGTTCGCAGGCAATGCAATGCGCGCTTGGATGGGGCCCAAATCAAGAAATTGGAGTTTCACCAACGGCCAGCTCGAGGGTCTCGGTAGTGACTCGTATCCAGCCGATCTTGATATCTCGATACGACAATTACTTGAATTGCTCACTTATCCGCGCCCCATGTTGGAAGACGGTACGATTGACCTCGAGTTCTATCATGAGGCAAACCGCTTTACTGTTGTCGTAGGCTTAGGTGGGACTGTTTTCGAACTGTTGCCTGATGGTCTAAGCGCCCGCACACCCACGGAGCGTGCCGAATTGCTGACAACGAAACCGCTCTTTGTCCCACGATTGAATGACAAAGCGGCTCTGCCACTTATTGAAAAAGAGTGGAACCGACTATCCCTTGACTTGCGCGGAGATGAACTAACATTCCTCTTGAATAAACAAAAGATTGGCTCGTGCAAACTTAATCAGTCACCTGCGTTGCGACACTTTAGTATTGGGTTTCCCTATCAAACGCATAGTTGCCGGGTCCGCAACGTGACCTACCGCGGAGATTGGCCCCGCGAGCTTCCCAAAGTCGAAGATCAAGTGCTCGCTACCCCTGTCACGACTCCACTCAGCAATGATGTAACTTCAAAACGTCTAGAAGTGATCGAAACGCAAACCATCGATATGAGCTCATCCGCGGACTGGGACTTGGTTTTGAAACTAACAAAAGGCCAAAAAGACGACAAAGAATCCATTGCCAATCCGAAAACGATAGAGATCAAAGCGATTGTGGACGGCGGCCTTGAGGAACGCGTTGTGCTTAGTTTGTCACCGAACCAATCCGGTTTCGTTTTGACCAGTCTTCATCATCGAAAATTTCGCGATCTGCTAGACTCGTCAAGAGAGGTTCGCATCCCGCTAAATAAACTTCCCAACCAACTACGAATCTCACAGAGAGGTAGTTACATCGATACCTGGTACATCAGCGATCATTCGGTCGACGAGACGTATCTCGGACGATCACTCGTTGGAACGGCGAAGATCAAGAGTCTCGAAGTGACTGCACCCGAAGCGACAGTGGAACTCAAGTCAACAGTTCGTGAACCTCCACAATAACGTTATTCACGATCGGTGACCCGATGAACTCATTGCTTTTCTGACTCAGTGTTGCTTGGCCGAATGGATTCAAAGTAGCGACGAACGGTATCGCGATGACCGAGGGGTAAGGGCTCGGACTGAAGCACCTCTTCCATCTGGCGTTGGAACTCAGCATAGCGTTTCTGATAATTCCGCGTTGCTTCCTGTTCGCCTTCGGGTGATTCCGTGATTTCTCGCTCTACTGGGCCATCACCTGAGGTTCCTTGGAGGTTTTCTTGTTGACGATTGGCTTGTAACGAAGTTGCAGTGTCTCCCAATGCTCCGTCGCTCACACCTTTGCCAGCACTGTTTGAAGGATTATCTGATTTCTTGACACCCTGACCTCCACTTTTATTGCAATTGCCTTGGCATTGGCATTTACATTCGCCCAAGCGGTTGAGTTGGCATGACAGGCATGTCGATAGTTTCTTCTTTAGCGCCTGCGACTTACACGCTTCACAAGCTTTACGTTTTCCAACTTCGCATTTTTGATTGTCTGAGTTCTCAATCCCTTCTTTTAACGCCGCGGCCGCTTCACTCAACTCTCCCGATACACTCTGCCCGCTATCTAGCATTTTGGAGAGATTTGCCGCAACAGCAGCTCGCTCCTTTCGAGAAAGATTGGACGCATCCCATTTTTCCAACTCGCTGGCTGCTTTTTCATGATCTCCTTGTTGCATCGCGCTTGCGGCTGCCTCAAGGCTCTTTCCTGCTTGTAACGCTTGACCTAGTTCGCGAAGATCGGCGTCCATCTTCTCGAGATTGAACTCTTCTAATGCGGCAGCAATCTCTTGCTGCATTTCGGATAACTTGAGTAGAGCGGTTTCTTGATTCGTTTCGGGTTCTTGTAACGTCTCGACATCCTCTTTTAGTTTTTCATAGAGTTCTTGCAGTTTCGGCTCAGGATACTCTTTGGTGAGTTCTTCGAGTTCCTTCAGCATGGATTCTTCGAGAACGTCCGCTTGTTGCTTCACCACGACAAAATCGTCAACCGTTCCTTGAGCAGTACTTGCAAGAGGAAAAGGAACGAACATGCACCCGAACAATAAAGCGACACAAGCCATTGCCGCGCCAGAATATCGCGGACGGCGCCAAGGGTACACTTCACCAGGCTTGATCTGATCCATTCGCGCATAAGCATCCTGCATTTGCATCTGTTCTATGGAAGATGGTGCAGGACGAGAGGCAAAGAGTAAGGCCGATTCAACTCGATCTTTGAGGAGATAACAGGCATCGACTTGCTGTGCTACGTGAACGAGCGCAATTGGCCAAGCCATTGCGATTACGGCACCGACCAATGCCGCGCCAGCCCATGACAGTCCTATCAAGGATATCGTTACGGGATAACCAAGCCATTTCATGCCAAACAGTGCAAGACACAGAATCGAACCAGCCAAGCAACCCAAGACGAGGCCCTGAACAGTGTTGATCAGCCGTTTCCGACGCACGGTACTGAGTAGTTTATTTTGAAATTGAAGCAGCATGTCAAAACGCCTTATAGGGCCGATGAACCGTCAACGTCGCAGGCCTCAGAAAGTTGCAATAATATAAACTTTCGCAGCTGTTTGCTCAAAAGAATTAAGCCAATTTCCGCGATTGACTGCGAAAAAATTCGATTCGTCGCAGCGCGACATCGAGGACAAATAAGCAGACGGCAGCCGTCAGGAGATATTGCCATAAAGCTATGACTTGCCAAGCTTTGCGATCCCCAGGAGACCAAAGTTGTGCTGCGGTTGGGGCGTAAACCCCTCCACTAATGCGAGCAATTTCGGCGAGTCGATCTTGGTTCGCGGGACCAAGCCGCAGTTCGTCCGGATAGCCAACCGTCAAGCCACGGGTTTGCAGGACTTGTTCACCATTGCGACGCGTCTGTTCAATTTGTAATTGATATGTACCCCGTTCACCGCTGTGAAACTCTGCCTCGTACCGTCCTGGAGCCGTTTGCATCAATGTTACGAGTTCTTGCTGCATATCCGGTCGAATGACTTTCAACGACCCTTTACCTTCGTTGATGAATCGAGAAGCTTCATCAACAGCATCGAGTATGACTCGTGATCGCTCCGCATTGCGTTCCACTTCGACAAACACGCCACGCGCGTCGGACTTGCGCATCGTGTTTCGAATGATCTGCGCCCAGAACGTTCCAAACTGCTGCCAATTCAGCCATTCCGCTGCCCATTGATTTTTTGCATCCGAAGTAAAGGCAACCGACATCCCGAGGCCATAACGCCACCATGCTAGTAAGGGATCGCCAGCCTCACTGGCAAGTATGAACTCGCATGTCGGTTTAGGACGCGTAACAACATACCCCAGCAAGAATGGAGCGCTCTCGAATTCGATGCCTTTGAGAGCCGCATGCGGTCGAACCATTTGAGGTAAGAAAGGGGATTCGTTGATGGCTTGTTTGCTGGCGGTCACCGTCTCTTTCGCAAAAATCTGAGGCACACTTTGTGGTGAGTCACAGAAGTAATAGCGACCATCACCGTCTTTTGCTAATTGTTCCAGTAAATTGACGTCTGCTTCGCTTCCGACTGCGACGCAAGATAGCGTGATCTTTGCGCCCACCATCTTTCGTACTACGTCGTTGTAATCCCCAGGAGTTGAATGTCCGTCGGTCAACAGGATCACATGTTTGAGTTTGGCGGAAACCGATGATAATGCTTGATATGCATCGGATAAACCTGGATAAATATTCGTGCCCCCACTCGCTTCAATCATCGCGATGCGTTGCGTGATTTCACTTCGATTCGAAGCGGACGTTAACTCACTGACCCAGTTGCTACCACCATCAAAGGCGATGACGCCGAGATAGTCGCGAGGTCCTAATAGTTCTGCCGTGCCTTTCGCGGCTTCTTTCGCCAGTTCAATTTTCTGCCCACCCATCGATCCTGATTTATCGATCACTAGAACCATTGCCAGACTCGACTTCTCTTTCTCTTTTTCGAAGTTGCTTCGTACAGGCAAGATTTCTTCCAGTACCGTCTTGTAATAACCTCCTAATCCAAAGGATTGATCGCCACCGAGCATGATCAACCCGCCACCGAGATCCTGAACGTACGTGCGAAGCAATTCCATTTGTGTATTGGTCATCGACAACGCTGGAACATTCGAAAGGATCACACAGTCATACATTTGTAGTTCGGTAAGTGAATGAGGTATGCCTTGATCCGGGCGTGTTTGGACCATGATCCCCTGCTCTTCTAACGCCCATTTAAAATCTTGGGTCTGGTCCACTGCCGTATCAATAAGTAACACGAGTGGCTTTCCCGAAGCATAAACCACCGATTGTTCTTGGTTGTTATCTAGCAGTTGGTCATCGAATTCGCGCAAACGTACCTTGTAATTCACTTGCTTGGCATCATCGATTGTTTGACGAAACCGAAACGATGTTTCACCCGCTTCGATCTTTACCTCCTCCGCTTTGTCGTTCATCAAAACATCGTCGCGATAGACGTCGATGATTCCTGCATCTGCGTGGTTTGATGCGACAACGACTTCGACGTAAAAAGGTTCCCCTTGTCGCACTTGAGGTGGGGCAACAATGTCGGCAATCTGAACTTCTGGTTCTTGCCGAGGATTCAATGCCAAAGTGCAAATCGGGAGTTTAGCACTCAGTGCCGCTTGCACGGCATTGCCGGAAGTCTCACGACCGTCGCTTAATAGAAATAGATTCGGTACGTACCCAGGAAGGACTTTGCCAGCGCTCGTTTCAATGGCTAGAGCCAAGTTCGTGGCTCTTCGGTCTTCGGCACTAAGGGGCGGAAGTTCTGAGCGCCGTTCCACCGCACTCGAAACATCGCCCGCGAATTGAAGATAACTGATTCGATTCTTCCCTTTGGCTGATTCGATCGATTCAAATAAAGATTCCGTTTGTGTCATCGCTTGGCTATCAATGCTCTCACTACCATCCAATAAAACGAGTAAATGAACGCGGTCCGAAGGCCACACGTACGCCAGTCCGCTCAAGGCAAGCACTGCGAGAATAAGTATGAGTGATCGCATCAACAGCGACATGAGACGTTGCGGCTTAGGAAAATCACTTAAGCTTCGCCAGTGGTAAACACAAACGGGAATGAGTAGCACTAACCATAGAAGCATCCAAGGTCGAGTGAGTTCTAATCCCCAACTCATGCTACGACCCTCCGCTGGTACAACCACCACTCAACGGACAGCCCCATAACCCCAAGGATCGTCAAGTACATCCAAATGGATTTGCCCCCCCAGAATGCTAAGCGTCCTGTGGGTGGTGAAGCTAATTCGGTCTTCACTCTTAAGTCGCTTTCATTGTCATTCATCATGTTGCAACCGATTTTCATGAGCAACCGATCTTGAGCTACTTCCGCTGTCCTCTGGTGCCTCTCCCCGACTGGTTGCACTTCATCGACTACTTTCCAAAATCCGCACTTTAACAGCGGACCCACTTGCCAAGTCTCATGCTGCGTAGCTAACGGTAATCGCGCGTTACTCGGTGATAACAGAACAGGTTTAGTTACCGGCTCTTTTAAACTGCTACCAAAACGGATCTGCGCAATGGAACCGGCGGCAACGGTGATGGGCAGTCCGCGATCTTGCTCCGATAATTGCTCCAGTGTGTTCTTCATCAGAATCGGAAAGGCGATCCTCAATGGAAGATCTCCCTGGTTAAGGCTCGTAGTGATAACAACACATCGGCCGTCGGGATGAAGGATGTCGCCCATGAGCGGCTCACCCCCGACCGCATTAATCAGTTCCGCAGCAGAATGCTTTAGAGTGAGCTTATGGGCTCCTGGAAACAAAACGTTCTCCAATCGAACATGCTGAACGAGTAATGAGTCGCTCTGCACTTTCGTAACTAAAGGTTGTTCGATTGCATCACCGATGTCCCATAAGTCGTTAGATGATCGCGGGTTGATAACGATCACTTTGCCAGATGGGATGCGATCAAGTTGCAGCGGTGCCGCTTCGGTTCCTTCTGCTTCATGGATGATCATGATATTGTCGTTCGCTCGTTTCTCAAGTTCATCGTTGGGGGGAAGCGTATCGATGTGTTGAAGCTCAACGAACTCCAAGGATTGTAGAGCTTTTTCGAGAAACAGATTCTTGTTGGAGATCAAGGTTACAGGAACTTTGCGCACAGGAGGGAGGAACAACTGCGCTTGATTGTCTGTTTCCAAACCGTCTGATTGCGAAGCATCATCATCGAACGCAATGCGTGCTACGAGTTCGCCTCCAGCGCCAGAGGATTGCTCAAAGAAAAGGCTGCGAGTGGCTTCCGCATCCAGTTTTACGGGAATGACGTCCATCAATTGGTCATTCAGTCGTAGGCTGACTTTGAAGCTGTTTGGAGCAGAGCTAAAGTTCCGCAAAGTCAACATGACTTGGTAGCTTGTCGCATCATTTAGGTGGCGACGAACCTTGAACTGAGTAATCGCGACGTTCTCTCGAGCGGTGCCAAAGCCATAGACGTTAAGGGTTGAATCATTGCGAAGGGTCTCGATTTCGGGATCACAACCATCGGTCAATACATAAATTACCGATTGTCGACTGTCCTGTTCGTTCAGGAGTTGTTTGGCCAACTGTACAGATTTGGTGAGATTTTGCGTGGCATCGACTTGCTCTACGGACTTTAACGCTGCATCCAAACTCTTGATATGATCGGTGAATCCGCATTCGACATGCGGGTTGCCTCCTGCAGTAAGGAGCGACATGGTATCGCCAGGACGAAGTGATTGAATGAATCGATGGCCCGCTATTCTCGCTTGTTCTAGTCGAGTTGAGCCGCCCTCGTTGGTTGCCATACTCGCAGAGTTATCGACAATCATGACAATCTTGCGTTGCTGTTCTCGCTGCCAACTCCACAAGGGATCCGTCAAGGCAAGCACCAGTAGTATCAGCAAAGCCAACTGCAATAGTAGCGATAGGTAGTGTCGAAGTCGGTGCCACCAAGCCCGAGATCGTTTTTCATCGAATACTGCATTCCAGAATAGGAGCGTGGTGACAGGCTGACGCCTTAACCGCACTTTCAAGATAAATAACGCGATGATAGGTAACGCGAGAGCGAACCATAGTGCGGCACCGGGATTCGCAAAGTCGAATAACCCCATTATTGCACGCCTCCATTGGCTCGCATCATTTTCAGCACAAGCTCATCGAATGGAACGTTCGTAACGGATTGCGTGCACGCCATGGAGTACTGGCGCGCATAAGTTCGTAAACGCTCGAGGAAGCTTTCAAATACGCGCTGATAGGCTCTAAGTTTAGCTTCGGTCACCGTGAGCTTGCGCATTGCTCCGCTTTCAATGTCTTCGAGCTCAATATCGCCTAGCACAACCGGATGCGATTCCTCTTTTGAAAAAACTTGGATGAGATGCGGTTCAAACTTGCGATGCCTCAGTAGATCGATGCCTGGTTCGAATCCGTTCTGATCAAAGAAATCGCTAAGAATGACCACTAAACCACTGCGGGGAGTTATATGAACTAAGCCGCGGGCAACTCGGGCCAAGTCGGTCGTACCGGAACCGGATTGCAGGTTTTCCAAGAAGCGAAGTAATCCCAGAACTTGATCTTTTCCTCGCGTCAAAGGAAACTTTTCGAGGATTCGATCCGAGTAACTAAAAATCGCGACACGATCCATTTCGGCCAGTGCGATGTAAGCCAATGCGGCAGTGAGTTTACGCACATAATCAAACTTGTTTGGGTTCCCTGCATGCATACTCTGCGACGCATCGACCAAGAAGTAGACATGTAAATCTTGTTCTTCTTGAAACCGTTTGAGCAATAGGTCACCTGAACGCGCGTAGGCGTGCCAGTCAACATAGCGAGGGTCGTCTCCAGCAACATATTCACGATGATCTGAGAACTCGATGCCGCCACCAAGCTGTTTGGTCCTGCGCTGCGCCAAGAGCTGACCACGAAACACGCGGCGAGAAACCAAAGAAAGGTATTCCAGCTTCGTTATCATCTCAGAATCAAACAGTGGCATGCGTCGACTCCTTAACTGGTTCTAAGTCTGACTTGCCATTAGGCCGCTTTGGCTCGTGCCACAGTTGAAAGGATGTCGTCAATGATTCGATCGGTTTGAATACTTTCTGCTTGACCTTCGAAGTTGAGAATAATGCGGTGGCGTAAGCAGGCATGGGCGACCGCTTGTAAGTCTTCTCGCGCCACATGGTAGCGATGGTCGAGGATTGCATGGATCTTCGCCGCTAAGATCATCGCTTGGGCCCCGCGTGGACTCGAGCCATAACGCACGAAACTTTTGGCCATACCACTCGCCAATTCATGTTGTGGATGAGAACCCATGACAACATGAATTGCATACCTGCGCACTTCTTCGCTTATGGGAATCTGCCTCGCCAGCTTCCCCATTTCTGAAATCCGGTGGGTTTCGAATAGTGCTTTTGCAACAGGCGTCTCAATTTCGGTAGTCCTCTGAAGGATCGATTCGATGTCACTAACCGATGGGAACGGAACGAGCAGCTTGAATAAAAAGCGATCGAGCTGAGCTTCGGGTAACGGATAGGTTCCTTCCATCTCAAGCGGATTCTGTGTTGCCAGCACAAAGAAGACTTCGTTCAGGCAATGGGAAATCCCGCCGACCGTGACACTTCGTTCCTGCATCGCTTCCAACAAAGCGGATTGTGTTTTGGGGGTCGCTCGATTGATTTCGTCCGCTAATACCACATTCGCGAAGATTGGGCCGCGTTCGAATTGAAATGCTCGCTTTCCCCCTTCCAACGCTTCCACTAGCACGTTGGTTCCGATCAAATCGGCGGGCATTAAGTCCGGGGTGAATTGGATGCGTGAGAATTTGGCATGAAGCACACTCGCCAAAGTTCTGACTAACAGAGTTTTGCCTAATCCTGGTACTCCTTCGAGTAGCACGTGACCTCCAGCGACAAGTCCGCAGAGTACTCCATCAACAATTTCACTTTGCCCAACAATGACGCGACTTATCTCGCCCCGCATCGCAAGGAAATCCGTGCGGAACTGATCTAGTTGCTGCTTCAGACCGTGATCTACATCAGACATCGAAGCCACCTGCCTTTGAAACTTCTTAAACTGTGGAGGTATTTAGATAAGTTGCCTCGCGAAAAAATTGTAACAAAGTTTGCGGTAAGAAGGTGGCGCGATAAAATCGTCGGCTATGACGAAAAAAGACGGACCGCGGTTAAATTCTTGGTGCGGTATCAAAAATACGGAGTCGGCTGTGAACTTATCACCCCATAGCCTGGGAAAGAAAGTCTCCGTATCGAGAGCCTATGCTGCGTTTCTAGCACGTGGCAACGGTAGCTGCTTGACGACATCGCGCACCGAAGTGGCGTCGACCTCGTGAACTTGACTTAGCAACAAAAAGCCTGCGAATTTGCCACAGCCAGCTAGTAAAAAGACCAACTGAATGCCGGTTAAATCCAGATGAAAGACTTGCCACTGGCCTTGGAGGATCATGGCGAGCCAGCCACCGAAGACGGCCCCTAAGGCTCCGATGCCACCGTTGGCCATGTTGAACAAAGCGGAATAGGACGCACTGTTACGGTTCGGAGCGATCTTGAGCAGGAAGTTCTGTGGACCCATCGTCAGCGGAGGATTGAACGCCGAGAAAAAGTGAACGGGCAAGATCAACCAAATCGTTTGCGGGTGGATCATCAACCAAGCGAAAGGTAGAAACAAATCGCCAAGCGTCGCGATCAAAACAACGGGTCGTACACCATATCGAATCTTAAGCTGCGTCCACGTCGAGTTAAGCGACAATGCGATCAAGCTTCCCATGGTCGTCAAAGCGGTTACGATCCAAAATGGAACATGAAGCTTTTGCAACATGTATACCGTATAAAATGGCAATGCCATTTGAGTCGCAAACTGCCACACGGCATAGCCAGTGAGCAGGCTACGAAAATTGCGATCACGAAGCGGTTCGACGAGAACATCCCAATCAAACGAGGTTTGCGTTTCTAACGAATCCGCCGGAGGGATTTTTCCAAGCAGCCAAGCACCGAACAATCCACAACCGATCGCCAATGCGAACACCGCGATGAAGCCGTTGGTGGATTGGGATGATTCACCTTGAGAAAACCAGATCATGAGCGCTGCCACGAGACTCATGACCATTGATAATCCCGAGTTATAAAGATTGCGGCGAGCCATGAAAGCGACACGTCGCTCTCCCGGTATTAGACGCTTGATCCAATCTAGCCAAGCGAGACCACCGAGTGCACCCAAACTACTTGCCACCGCAAGCAGTCCGATGACGATCCAAGCTTGTGTTTCTTGAGGCAGGTCTTGAAAGAGCCAAGGCACGAACAGAATCGGAATCCACATTAACCTTGCGGTCCAAGTCACCCACATGCACATTTGCTTGGAGCGGCCCGTCCGATTCAAAAATGATACACCGATCAACTGCGTCGCTTGACTCAGTGTCGGCAGGGCCGCCATGATCCCGACTTGCAAACGGTTGGCGCCCAACTGCAACGCAAAACCGGTCAGGAAAATCCCGCCGAGCAGCGTGCTCATCACCGTAGCTAACGAACCTTCGATGACCGAAAAACTCATCGCGCGCTCAAGGCGCACATCCGACCCTGACATCGATTCCCTTCAAATCCGCGAGATACCCGATCTCTAGCTTGCAACGTGCAACACTCATTCAAGTATTCATGCGTTCCCGTCTCCGGTCAATGTCATTGCAGGGCGAAAACGATCCGAAATCAACCCGAAATCGGGGGTCTGCGGCGGTTCCAATTCGAACCGCTGATTCACGCAAAGCTGCCTGCAAGGGCGACTTAAGTTACTTACTGCTGATGTGCGCTACTGGCCGCTGCGTTCGATCAGCGGTGCGATTTTTCTCACCGCTGATGTGCGCTGCCTGGCCGCTGATGGGTTATTACTGTTCGAGGATCCGAAGTTAGTGTGACTTAGCTTTCGATCAGCGGTTCGATTTTCCTCACCGCTGATGTTCGCTAACTGGCCGCTGATGGGTTACTGTTCGAGGATCCGAAGTTAGTGTGACTTAGCTTTCGATCAGCGGTTCGATTTTCCTCACCGCTGATGTTCGCTAACTGGCCGCTGATGGGTTACTGTTCGAGAATCCGAAATTAGTGTGCCTTAGCGTTCGATCAGCGGTGCGAGTTTTTTCACCGCTGATGTGCGCTAACTGGCCGCTGATGGTTTACTGTTCGAGCATCCGAAATTAGTGTGCCTTAGCGTTCGATCATCGGTTCGATTATTCTCACCGCTGATGTGCGCTAACTGGCCGCTGATGGGTTACTGTTCGAGAATCTGAAATTAGTGTGCCTTAGCGTTCGATCATCGGTTCGATTTATTCTCACCGCTGATGTGCGCTAACTGGCCGCTGATGGGTTACTGTTCGAGAATCTGAAATTAGTGTGCCTTAGCGTTCGATCATCGGTTCGATTTATTCTCACCGCTGATGTGCGCTAACTGGCCGCTGATGGGTTACTGTTCGAGAATCCGAAATTAGTGTGCCTTAGCGTTCGATCAGCGGTGCGATTTTCCTCACCGCTGATGTGCGCTGCCTGGCCGCTGATGGGTTATTACAGTTCGAGGATCCGAAATTAGTGTGCCTTAGCGTTCGATCAGCGGTGCGATTTTTCTCACCGCTGATGGTTTACTGTTCGAGGATTTGAAATCAGTGTGACTTAGAGTTCGATCATCGGTTTGATTGTTCTCACCGCTGATGTGCACGGACTGGCCGCTGATGGGTTACTGTTCGAGCATCCGAAATTAGTGTGCCTTAGCGTTCGATCAGCGGTGCGATTTTTCTCACCGCTGATGTGCGCTGCCTGGCCGCTGATGGGTTACTGTTCGAGAATCTGAAATTAGCGTGCCTTCGCGTTCGATCAGCGGTGCGAGTTTTTTCACCGCTGATGTTCGCTGCCTGGCCGCTGATGGGTTACTGTTCGAGAATCTGAAATTAGCGTGCCTTAGCGTTCGATCATCGGTTCGATTTTCCTCACCGCTGATGTGCGCTGCCTGGCCGCTGATGGTTTACTGTTCGAGCATCCGAAATTAGTGTGCCTTAGCGTTCGATCAGCGGTGCGATTGTTCTCACCGCTGATGTGCACGGACTGGCCGCTGATGGGTTACTGTTCGAGCATCCGAAATTAGTGTGCCTTAGCGTTCGATCAGCGGTGTGAGTTTTCTCACCGCTGATGTGCGCTGCCTGGCCGCTGATGGGTTACTGTTCGAGAATCTGAAATCAGTGTGCCTTAGCGTTCGATCAGCGGTTCGAGTATTCTCACCGCTAATGTGCACGGACTGGCCGCTGATGGGTTACTGTTCAAGGATCAGAAATTAGCGTGACTTAGCGTTCGATCAGCGGTTCGAGTATTCTCACCGCTAATGTGCGCTGACTGGCCGCTGATGGGTTACTGTTCAAGGATCAGAAATTAGCGTGACTTAGCGTTCGATCAGCGGTTCGAGTATTCTCACCGCTAATGTGCGCTGACTGGCTGCTGATGGGTTACTGTTCGAGCATCCGAAATTAGTGTGCCTTAGCGTTCGATCAGCGGTGCGAGTCTTCTCACCGCTGATGTGCGCTGACTGGCCGCTGATGGGTTACTGTTCGAGTATCAGAAATTAGTGTGACTTAGCGTTTGATCAGCGGTGCGAGTATTCTCACCGCTGATGTGCGCTAACCGGCCGCTGATGGGTTACTGTTCGAGGATCCGAGATTAGTGTGCCTTAGCGTTCGATCAGCGGTGCGAGTATTCTCACCGCTGATGTGCACGGACCGGCCGCTGATGGTTTACTGTTCGAGGATCAGAAATTAGTGTGCCTTAGCGTTTGATCAGCGGTGCGAGTTTGCTCACCGCTGATGTGCACGGACCGGCCGCTGATGGTTTACTGTTCGAGGATCAGAAATTAGTGTGCCTTAGCGTTCGATCAGCGGTGCGATTTTCCTCACCGCTGATGTGCGCTAACTGGCCGCTGATGGGTTACTGTTCGAGAATCTGAGATTAGTGTGACTTAGCGTTCGATCAGTGGTGCGAGTTTTCTCACCGCTGCTGTGCGCTAACTGGCCGCTGATGGGTTACTGTTCGAGGATCAGAAATTAGTGTGCCTTAGCGTTCGATCAGCGGTGCGAGATTTGATGAATGGACTAAAGATCAATCCCACCGTCAGTGTTAGTGCACAGCACGTGACTACGATTGATGGAAATATCCACCAGGGCTTGTAAGTTAATTTGATTCGCCAGTTACCTTTGGGAACCGGCATCGCTTGACCCAACCAGTTTGCTCGATAGATGGGAACAATCGAGACTTCTTTGTCATTGTCCACCGGGCACAGTTCAGCACGCCAGTTGCCATCTTGATATTGATTGATATACATCCAAGCGTCACGTTGGGACCGTACTTGTATTTCGATTCGTTCTGGGCGAATCTCTTCAAGTTCGAAATTTCCAACTGAATCGTGTAATTGATTTTGCTGATTACTGACCCAGCGGGATACTTGAACGCTGAATGATTCGCTTTCATCGTTCGCTGCATGCATTTCAATGACGGTGGGAATTGAGGATTCCTCCAGTGATTTCCTTCTGATCACTTCGTTCAGTAGTGGTCCCCAGTGCAATTGTGAATCGACGGTTTTAATTGGCTTTACTGTGATTGGGTTATCGAACAATCGAAGCTTTGGTTGGGGATCAATGGTTCGCAGATAAGCGGGGACTGAAATACCAACGCTTGTTTTGTAATCCTGAAGCGGCATCGATTCACGTTTGCCCGGCACCATTAAATCATCGACGCTCAGCCAAGCGTAGCACTTCGACAAAGTATCCGTGCGGTCTTTCGTTTCGATATTTCGCACTTGATCCGTGATCGCTTTGCGCAAAGTGGCGACGCGATGATTGTTCACAGATACGTCAGAATTGAGCGTACGCTCACGTCGATATAGGTGCCAGCGTCCGATTCCCACATTTAGTTGCGAGCCAGCAATTTCCCAAGTGCGCTCCGAAGCGGTGGAGGTGTTCCAGTCACTTACGGGGCTGGTGGGTAAGTCGATACTCCAGTGACTTCTCGAAAGCAATGAACCGGCCGTATCTGAGCGAGATAAGTTTGCCATCAGCTTAGCATCGAGGGCGCGTGGCGTTGTGGCAATTAACCCTTGTTCGGCCAATACAAGATCCAGCAGTACGGTCGTGATCACTGCAATCGTATGACGTTGAGACATGCGAGCGTCAAAGCTCACCGGGAGCGACGACGGCGCTTTGGCAATTGCCTTAGCGTCCTTGGTCGCATGCTCAAACACTTGGAACCAACCCTTGCGGACAAAAGTGAAACCGATAACACACACAAGCAACGTTTGCAAAGTCCCAAGCTGAAGCGTGCCTAAGGCAACATCGGTTTGAAACGGGCCATACAAAGGATCATCGTAACGATATTGAATCAACTGCTCTTGAATCCACACTAATGTCATAGGCGCGAGGGACGAAAGGAATAAGACGCATGCAACCGCACCCAAGCCTATAAACAGTAACTTCTCCGTTCGCCGCGAAAACACGGGCGTCGAAAGCGAGTGCGCGGCGCTCATCGCAATTCCAAGTACAGCGACCGATAGCCACTTTGCTGGATAGCGGAAAGAAGCATAACCAGGCACAAACGTGACCAAGAACCAGTACGGTGAACCGGCAGGCGAGATCAATGGGCTAGCGTGACGCATGTCGGCATTGATGATCAGTTCGAGCAAGCCTAATCCCAGAAATTTACCCATCGAACAACCAATGCCGATCAATACCAGGGCTTGCCAAAATCCGACTTGCCGTCGAAACCAAGGAGATAGAGCGAACACCAAAGGAATGACGCCAACATAAAGGCAAGGAGTCCAAAGGCGAGCGTTATCCCAAAAGAGGTTCGAAGTCAAACTGTTTTGCGGGAACGCTCGTCCCCAAACATTGGGCACACCAAGGCCAACGAGTTGCGAAGGAGGGATACTGAAATCATAAAGCTGGTTAGCGTGGGAATCTGGATGCGCTGCTTGGAAGAATCCCTTTTCTCGGTCTTCGTTGGCGATGTCGCCCCCAAGCCATCTCGCGATCCCAGGTGGCGATTGAAACTGTCTCTCAGAGTGAGCGGACCAGGAAATTGCCGGAACGATCTGAATCGACGTTAGACATGCGGCCAAAGTACCGCAGGCGAATAGAAACAACAGTGCGCGAGCACCGACTTTCAGTCCCGGCGATAAGTCCTCTTTTGTAGCAATCTCTTCTCGAGTGGATTTCAGTTTCTTTCTGCGTTTCCATGTTACTCGAATCGCTTTCCATATCTCAGAAGCTGCAACCAGCATGAGCGCATGAAGAGATGTTTGTGGGTCTCCGGCAAGGATGGGCATAGCGAGTACTAACGCTGCCCACGCAAGCTTTCGCCCTTGAAGCTTTGACAGCCACTCGGTTGCCAACCCTGATCGCAGAGCCAAAAAACACCAGGGTAACCAAGCCGCGCCTATGAGAAACGGCGGATTGCTGTAGAGAAAGATCAGTGGACCGCAAAGGCCATAGCAGAAGGCAGCAATCAAAGCGCTATTCTCTGAATGACTCTCGTGAATCGAAAGTCGATAAGCGCCAGCGGCACCCCAAAGCAAATGTGCGACCAGATAGTACGTCAACGCGATATCCGTGGGCAGGCCCAAAAAGAAGACAAGCTTACCAGGGTAAAACGTTGCCGTTGTCGCTTCACCAATGATGGGAATCCCCGTTTGATCTAAGGGATTCCACAGTGGAAGCTCTCCTTGTGCCATGCGAGCATGCAAGTACTCATAAAGCGGAAAATAGAAATGGCTAACATCGCGATATGCAAGTCGGTCGTAGCCCAACAAACACGAGTGAAACAATGAAGCAATGGCTATAGCCAAACCAATTCCGAAGAGGATGCGTGTAAACTTCATGTTGTTATCATCCTTGGATGTAATACGCGATCCAATTTTTCATTTCGTCGCTTGGCCCGCCGCTTTCCATAGCTCAAAAGCTTTAATCACTTCTTCACCCCAATTGCCGTACCATGCGTAACCATTTCGCCGTTCCACTTCGATATCTGCTAAAGCGAATTTTTTCACACCATCACGACCGCAGAAAAAAGGACGGTTGGTTTCGATCTCATAGAACCTTGCCCAAACCGGTGGTGCGTTTGGATCTTTAACGACAATAGTGTCGTTCTTGGTATCTTCAATGCGAATTCCGTGCAACTGAGCAGACTCGAACCAAGCGACACCCAATTCAATCGCTTCGCGGATCGCTGGCGTTGGTTTCTCGATGCGCATGAGCAACTTTAGAATGCCTGCGCTCTCTGAGCCACTTAGTGAAACTAATTCAAATGAACGAGCCGCACGAGGTTTAAAGTCAATTTCATCGTGCTGAGCACACCAAACCGTTTTCTTACCGTTGACTGCGACTTGGCATTTAAGGATGCAAGCAATGCCAGCCGCGAATGCTTTCTCTGCGGCTGTTCTTTTTGCCGCGTCAACAAACTCATATACTCGGTCGTTAGATACATCATCGAGAAGCTCAAGGATACGAACCATCGTATTGTCATTGAACGTAGTGTGGCGTGCATATCCCTTGCCAAGCGGAACCGACTGTGGCCATCCGCCGCTAGGATATTGAGATTCAAGGATCAAATCCAATCCGCGATTGAACGCTTCAGAATATCGAGACTCATTGGTCTGCGCCGCTGCTCGCGCTAGAAAACGAAGTTCGCCGGTTGTGGCCCCATTGTCAAACGTTCCTTTGAGCTTTGTGGTCTCGCCCCTATAAGGCTTCGAAGCAGTATCGCCGTTCTTGGGCCAACTGCCGTTAGGCGCCTGCCAAGTGAGTACGTGATCGGCGATTTTTTTTCCTTCATCGGTCTTGAACCAGGCGTCTTTCTGTTTGGCATACTTTGACGGGATAGTTGCCCACGCGTTGTAGGAAAAAAGCATGATCCATCCAACCACTCCGGCGCGGATCCCAATCTGTTTCACATTGATTTGCGAGATCATTGCATCAGGTCTCTTACGGCTTAAGGCGAGAACGGCGATTGTACTTTGTTCAAGTTCGTGCGCTTTAGAAACTAATGCCCTAGAGCAAGTTTTTCTTGGTAAATCAAAATCTGAATCGAACCAACGATTGCGGGGGCTCCGACGCGGAATTCTCGGGGTCTTTGTAAAGTCCCCTGGGCTGGGCCTCGGGTTACAGAGTCCGCTGAGATTGGTAAACTATTGGAGAACATTCACCTTAGGCGAGAAACGTTACGATCCGTGATTCCTTTTTTTCTTTTGATTGCGTTCCTGTTACTGGCACTAAATGGATTCTTCGTGCTGGCGGAGTTCGCTGCGGTTAAGATCCGCCCTTCTCGCGTCCGGGAACTGGTCGATGATGGCGTCCGAGGCGCGCGAGCCGTGGAAACCGTCATCAACCACATGGATGAATATCTCTCCGTTTGCCAACTCGGGATCACGTTCGCTTCCATCGGTTTAGGATTCGTCGCCGAGCCAGCGATCGTGCGACTAGTGGAACCAGTGCTGCACTGGACAGGATGGTTTGAAACCGACACGGCGCATTGGCTCACGGCACATGGTGTTGCCTTTACCATCAGCTATCTATTGGTCAGCTTTCTCCATATTCTGCTTGGTGAATTGGTACCAAAGTCCATTTCGATCCGGTTGACGGAGCGCGCGGCACTCGCCACTGCAAACCCACTTCGCTTTTTCCGATTCTTGTTTTATGTACCGCTGATGGTACTTAATGGATCCGCAAATCTGTTGTTGCGACTCATGGGCATTGGCTCCGTAAGTCATGAGCAAGAACATTCCGAAGACGAACTTCGAATCTTACTTGTGGAGTCCCAGGCCCATGGCGTTATGTCGTTTCGACGACTGCTGTTCTTGGAAAACGTTTTTGATTTAGGTGAGCTTAAGGTTCGTGATGCCATGCGGCCCCGTTCGCAAGTGCGTTGCGTCGCCATCAATCGCACATGGGATGAGAATCTCGAGATCGCTCGCCGGTATCGTCATACGCGATACCCACTTATTCTTGATAACCCCGATCGACCTGCCGGTATTATTCACCTCAAAGATGTCTTGTTACGGGACGATGACGAGCCCGATCTCCGTCGCATTGCCCGTCCGATCTTGTCGGTGCGCGAAGATACTCTGCTCGAATCGCTGCTGGCCGAAATGCAGAAAAAACGGATTCATGCAGCACTCGTTCTGAATGCAGCGGGTACGTGGATCGGATTCTTGACCCTCGAAGATGTGATTGAAGAAATCGTAGGTACGATCCGTGACGAGTTCGAAGACGAAGAACAAATCGTCTTGGCGGACACTTTGTTAAAGGATCGAATTCAACTGGGCATTGAAGCATCCAGCACAATTGAAGCGGTACGAAAAGCAGTCAATCGGATGCGTGCCGAATCATTGCCGGTTCCGAAAGAACGAGTTGTTCAAGCGGTAGAAGAACGCGAACGAGTCGTCGAAACTTACCTCGGTCGCAATCTGGGGATGCCTCATGCGCGTTTAGAAGGCCTCAAACGCCCGGTGGTCATGGTCATCCGCTCCGAAGAAGGTATTCCGTATCGCGGAACTCAAGAACGAGCACATCTTCTAATTGTGCTGCTTACTCCGGCGGGACAGCCTCGTGTCCATCAGCGGCTTCAAGCGGTCATTGCAACGCTTTTTGACGAAAGCGAATACATTCCAGAACGATTGCGAACGGCGGAAACTCCAGAAGAAATTTTGGAAATTCTTACCACGGGTGAACAGGCGACGTTGGATTAAAACACGCATCCCTGCGTGCGTCCTGCTTGATGATTAATCGATCCGTTTGGCTAACTGTTCAGAACTATTGAGTTTGATAAGTTGGCTGCGTGCATCTTGATATTCGAGAATGGCTACGCGCACATCGACCGGTAATGAACTTATCGCTTCATCGTGATACGGGTCAACATTGCTCATCAGAACCAATTCAAGCCAGTTTTCTGGGATCTTCGGTGGCAGCACTTCTAGTGCGCCACCGAGTTTATGAAAGACCGTAGGTCGCGAGCGTTCACGAATCGCTCGATCAAACTGCTCGGCCGATGCCCTTAATGCTTGCACTGCATGAGCCATACGCAAAGCGCTGTTGCGTGCTGCTTCACTACCTTCACGCCAAATTGCAATGCTGGTTTGATAACTCGCAATTGGACGACGGGGATGGCCATTTTGTCCCCAAGCTTGGAGCTGTACATCAAGGGTTGTCGTTTGCCAGCCAACAGGAAGCTGAAGAATCAGACTAAATGGTTTGTCCCCTTCGAGCGTACGATCGAAGGCGCTGCGAAGCTTAAAATACACACCGCGACTTTGATCGATCGTGCCACTCGCCACGACCGATTCATGTTTCACTTGCTGACGATACTTTGCGCTTTGCAAATTCTTTTGGTTTTGATCCAAGCACGCGTCACCTTTGACAGGTGGATAAGCGCCTGCCAGGTTCAATGCGGCATGTTGCGTTGTTTCATCGGTCAAGACGACTTCAATGGCACCATCAATCGCACTTAACATCTCGGTGCGCGGACTGTAGTCCAACACGATCGCTTGACGTTCGCGACTGGCAAACCGGTAGAGCAACTGATCGACCGGTTCGCGCAAACCAGGATCAACCAGCGTAGACACTTGTAAACGAACTTCTACCGTTTCATAACCTGGCAGTACAGACCAAGGGCCTCCGGTAACGGGCCGTGCTACAGCTGCCGGTGCCAAATCAAAATTCACCGGAGAGTTTGCCCAGACTGCCCGCACCACAAACGTGATGGCAGCCATCTCGAAAATAAACAACCACCAACGAACTGTTGAAGACATACCCCGCCGCTTCGTTGCTCGCCCTGGCATTTTCGGCCTCCTTCCCGACAATGAATACCGAAGATCTTGCCTAAACCGCATACCTTTGCTGGTTTAAGCCCGAACAAGACATTCCCTGTCAGTAAGCAGACCGCGTGCCATGAGAAAGCCCCTGCGGTCGCCCCAATCGCCGAGAATCATAGGGGGCTTCGACACAAAGGCAAGCGTTTCCACCGCATGTAGCTACCGCTGCCAAACGGTAGATGATCAAACGAAGAGCCGTCCACCGTCTGGCGATTTTGATGTTGCGCGTTTTTTGAGCCACCCGCTCGCTTGCGGGAGGGTCGGACGCCGTAGCGGCCGGGGAGGGTCTTATATAACCAATAAACAAAACGGTCCATCGCGGATATTGCACCAGCTCTATCCACAATCGATGACCACAAAATCAATTGGAATCGACAACCGTTTCGATGCGCGTAGCGGTTTCGATTACGATTACGAGCACCATTTCATTGAGCACGAGCACGAAAATACTTCAAAACACGCAACATCAGAAAATCTGGCGACGAAGGCTACGGTCCACTGTCTGGCGACGATGGCTACGTAGGTGCCATGTTACAATACGGCCATGTTGCACTTCTGTATTTCCAACGATCAACAGCATGACGAATTCACACATGGTTCGGGCCCGATCGAACTTGGACGATCGCGCGGCGATGATCGCAATCGCTTTGTACTTCACGATCGGTACGTCAGTCGTCGGCAGCTGCGAGTTGAAGCGGT
The DNA here is from genome assembly GCA_037367405.1 of Ottelia alismoides. NCBI lineage: Eukaryota > Viridiplantae > Streptophyta > Magnoliopsida > Alismatales > Hydrocharitaceae > Ottelia > Ottelia alismoides. The sequence continues at coordinate 191,805 of JAZKJV010007726.1, read as the reverse complement.
TCGAGAAGGGACGATTTGTGTCAGTAACCTCGGCAATACACCGATCGAGTTGACGGGTGGTGAAAAACTGACCGTAGGTCAATCGTTAACGTTCGAGTTACCGACCAAGCTCTTAGTCGGAAACACTCAGATCGAAATCCGCGCATCGCATTCGGCGGACCATCAGGGAAGTTTCTTACGTTCATTGTCGTTGCCCATTGCCTGGAATGATCAACAAGAGAGACGCTCGCTACAAAGTCTCGGGACAAGTCCTTCGTTAGAGACATTGACTCATTGGTTCGAAACGCTATTGAGTGTGCAACGTGCGGCGGCCGGTTCACCCGAGTTCTATGGCGAAACGGTTAAAGCGGTTGTGGAACTCATCGGTCTTGATTGTGGCATGGTGGTGTTGCGAGAAGACGGTAACTGGCGCATCGTAGCGCAGCACACGATCGAACCAAATCTTCCGGTACGCTTTAGCCATACCGTGTTAACGCAAGTGCTCGAGCAGCGTCGTACATTTTATGACATACCCGTCGATGTTTCGGCCGAAGCGAGTTTGGCAAACGTCGATGTCTATGTTGCATCTCCAATAACGGACGCAAAGGACCGAGTCATCGGCGTCTTGTTTGGTTCGCGCGCTTTAAAACCGAATTCAACACGACAAAATATCGAACCGCTTGAAGCACAGATGGTGCAATTGATCGCCGGAGCCGCTAGCGTCGGATTAGCGCGGCTGGAACGCGAAGCGGCAGCGACTCGACTGCAAGTTCAGCTTGAACAGTTTGCTTCTCCAGAAGTCACGAGAGCTTTGCAGCGCGATCCGAATTTACTTGAGCCAAGCCATCGTGAAATCACGGTATTGTTTGCCGATGTACGTGGCTTCTCCAGTTTTGCTGAACGGCTTGATCCCGAAACGACTTATCGACTCATCCGCGATGTCATGGATTGCTTCACGAACTGTGTTGTGGAGCATGGCGGCTTTATCATCCATTACGCTGGTGACGGACTGGCCGCCATGTGGAATGCACCTACCGATCAGCCCGATCATCCTCGCCGGGCCTGTACGACCGCCCTCGCCATGCAAGCGGAATTGCCAAAAATCAATCGAGCTTGGGAGACAATCCTGGGTAAACCGCTTGAAGTTGGAATTGGCGTTCACACGGGGAATGCAAGCGTTGGCAACTCGGGTAGTCGATTGCGAATGAAGTATGGTGCGCTAGGGCATACAGTAAACGTTGCCAGTCGTATCGAAGGAGCAACCAAACATCTGCGACTCCCTGTGCTCATTTCTCAAGAGACCCATGCGCGCCTCAAAGGGAACTATACGACGCGACGGATTTGCAAAATCCGCGCCGTAGGGCTTGAGACGCCTGTTCAGTTATATGAGTTGCATTGTGGAACAGCTGATATCGTTTGGATGACACATCGGGATCGGTTTGAGAAAGCGTTAGCGTGCATGGAGCAGTCGGATCGGAGAGAAGCTCGCTCGATCCTAGACAACTTGCTGGCTGAACCAACTCTAGTCAATGACTTTCCATTACGTTGGCTCGATCAGTGGGTTAGAGCCAATGCAAATGGATTTCAGGACGGGGTAGTATTCCTAGAATCCAAATAGCTACTCGCTCTGACCCACTTTGGCACGCCGTTTGTTATTCAGAGAAGTGACCTTAAACAGAACAATCGGACTCGCGAAAAGCGGGGCCATTCAACCACGTTAGTTTGGAGTTACGCTATGTTACGTCGCATTCTGTTGGCTGGCGCCATCGCTGTTGCTGGACTGGTATGGGGAACGAATCGCGCGGATGCTCAATGGGGGTACTATTCGGGCGTTCAAGTGCAAGTCGCTCGCCCGATCATTCCTCCGTACCCCTATCAAGCCTACTCACCGGTATATGCGTCGCCCTATTCGGTGGGATACCCTGTGTATTCTTCCTATTACTCGACTTATCGGCCGGTGTATCCGGTAACCGTTTTGCCAGCGCCCGCATGGCGCTATCGCGTGCCCGCGTACCGCCCAGTGACGCCTTGGCCTTACGTTAGGGTTGGCTACTAACGCCATTAAGGTTCCTTAAGGATAGAAAACTGTCCGTTGGAGCACCTGAGAGGGGCGGTTGTGTTACAGTAGTGAGCTTGGGATTTTTCCGATTTCTAAAGCTCACAGGTAACACAACGATGAAGCGAATTTTGATGAGTGCACTGGCCGTCACCCTCGGCCTATGGAGTGCCACGTATACCAGACCAAGTCTCGCGGAAGTAGCGCTTCCGAATATCTTTAGCGACCACATGGTATTGCAACGCGATCAAGAGAATCGCGTGTGGGGGAAGGCTGCTGAAGGGGAAGCGGTCACGGTCACAATCGGTGACCAGAAGCATGAAACGAAAGCCAAAGCAGATGGCTCATGGCAAGTCACTCTCAAGCCAATGGCCGTTGGCGGACCGCATGAACTCGTGGTCAAGGGATCGAATGAAATCAAGATCACCGATGTACTCATCGGTGAAGTGTGGATTTGTTCTGGCCAATCCAACATGCAATGGACCGTAAATGCTTCTTACAGTCCTGATTTAGAAAGCCTTGCTGCGAAGTATCCAAACTTGCGCATGATCAACTTTCCCCAAGTTGGAACTCAAGACCCGATTTGGACACACAATGATCGCAAATGGCAGCAGTGCAATCCACAAAATGTCGGTGGCTTTTCCGCAGTCGGTTACTTCTTTGCCCGACAACTTCATCAAACGTTAGATGTTCCGGTTGGGATGATCAACAACGCTTGGGGTGGCTCGGCATGCGAAGCTTGGATTAATCGCAAAGAGCTTGAAGCGGACTCAAAATTCTCCGGTTTGATTTCGCGTTGGAAAAATACCGAAACTCAAATGGAAGAGATTATCAAAACGTTGTCCGCGAAATCAGAGCTCAATGATGCGGAAAAGAAACAACTCCAAGGTGCCCGAGGCGCATTGTCGGGTAATGCTCGCCCGGCAAACATCTATAACGGAGTCTTGAAGTCGCACTTGGGTTATGGCATTCGAGGTGCGATTTGGTACCAGGGTGAATCGAACGCTGGACGTGCTTACCAGTACCGCGATCTGTTTCCCTTCATGATCTCCAACTGGCGCAAAGAATGGGGACAAGGTGACTTTCCGTTCTATTGGGTGCAATTAGCTGACTACATGGCTGAGAAACCTGAACCGGGCGACAGTTCTTGGGCTGAACTGCGTGAAGCTCAAACGATGACAATGAGCCGTTTACCGAAAACTGGCGAAGCGGTGATTATCGATATCGGTGAAGGACGCGATATCCATCCTAAGAACAAGGTCGATGTGGGACGCCGACTCGCTCGCTGGGCTTTGGCAAATGAGTATGGCATCAAGATTGATTTCCACAGTCCCCAGTATAAATCGATGGAAAAGGCGGGGAACAAGATCATATTGACCTTTGATCATGTCGGTCCGGGTTGGCAGCCATTCGATGTGAATCAGCCGCGTGGTTTTGCGATTGCCGGAGAAGACAAGACGTTTGTCTGGGCGGATGCAACGGTGCTTCCCGACAATCGGATTGCGGTATCCAGTGACAAGATCGCTGAGCCGGCGGCCGTTCGCTATGCATGGGCCGACAATCCTGTGTGCAACATGTACAGCAAGAATGGCCTGCCATTGACGCCATTTCGTACGGATGATTGGCCGGGTGTGACCGCCAACGCAAATCCTTAATCGGTTTGCTGCATTGCTTTTTCGCTTTGAAAATACGGGTGGAGCCGAGCTTTCGGCTCCACCGATGTTTTCTCACAAGCCGCGAATCTCTCTTTCGCAATTTCTGCAAAGCTGCTAATAAACTCGGATTCCATTCCTTGAGCAGACGCCATGCAGAAACGCATCACTACTTTTGTCATCTCGTGGCTTGCTGCACTCGCGATCCTCATCCTGCGAGCCACGTGCAAAATCAAGCTGCACGCAGATCCTCGTCCTATCTTGCGCGCCCAAGAGCAACGATACGTGTTCTCGGTGCTCCACGCGCATCAGGTTGCAGCGATCATCGATGGAGAACGAGGAACAGGGGCCATGGTCTCGCGTTCTGCCGACGGGCAAATCATTGTTCCTTCATTACGCGTTCGCGGTATTGTTCCCATTAGGGGTTCTGGTCGCGGTTCAGCTTCAAACAAGGGTGGTCTCGCAGCACTCGATGCGCTTGTTGAACATGTTCGCGCAGGTTGGCCAGCTTATTTAGCCGTCGATGGACCACGCGGACCTCGTGGCCATGTGCATAAAGGCATCGCTTCGCTGGCTCAGCAAAGCGATGCGGCAGTACTCAACTTTGTCGCAATCCCATCCAAGAAGTGGATTCTTAAGTCTTGGGATCGGTTACAGATCCCCAAGCCTTTCTCCGTGATTCACGCCTACTTCGCTCCACCCTTGTACCCAGCCAAAGGGGAAAGCGTTGAGCAGTTTCGGTTACGAATCGAAGAAAGCCTCAATGCGCTCGAAGCCTTGCACGATCCCGAGCAAGCCTCGCATTCGTATACCCAACCGCAACGGCAAGCAGCTTAGTAGTTACCGCTGCCAAGCGGTAGAAGGATAAGCGGAAAACTGTCCACCGTCTGGCGACGATGGCTACGTAGCTACCGCTGCCAAGCGGTAGAAGGATAAGCGGAAAACTGTCCACCGTCTGGCGACGATGGCTACGTAGCTACCGCTGCCAAGCGGTAGATGATCAAACGAAGAGCTTCCACCGTCTGGCGACGATGGCTACGTAGCTACCGCTGCCAAGCGGTAGAAGGTTATAAGAAGAGGCTTCCACCGTCTGGCGACGATGGCTACGAATGATCCAAGGCTATTCTTTCTCCGCTGTCTTGCGCAAAGATATGCAACGATTTCATCGTCACCTCCATTTCAATCTCAACACATGGTGAACGGCGAAACCAATCTTCGCTGCGCATCAATACTAACAGTGGCGAGTCGTTCCAGCGTCCTTGGATCAAGCAATCTGATCCATGCAATTGAACATCATTGATCGCGATGGAAACGCGGAAGTTCAATGAACTCGCATCAGTTACCTCGCGGAAGGATTCTGGCCTCACGCCGATGAGTACATTGCACAAATCATTTTCAAGCGAGTGCGAAGTGTCGGTAATGTCGAGTTGCAACGACTGAAAGGCAAGCTTCAGTCCATGCGTACATTTACTCAACGTACCTGCGAACAAATTCATGGGCACATCACCGATGAACTTAGCCACATCGATGTGTGTTGGCTTCATATAAACTTCTTGGGGCGTACCGCACTGCGAAACACGTCCTTGCTGCATCACCGCGACGCGATCGCCCATGCTCAGCGCTTCCGCTTGATCATGGGTCACATAAATCATGGAGACACCAAGGGCTTGGGGAAGCTCCCTCAGTAGTTTGCGAAGGTCGTGTTTTAAGGCAACATCCAAGTGGGCCAAGGGTTCATCGAGAAGCAGTAGCTTGGGGCCGCGCGCCAGCGCTCTACCTAATGCGACACGCTGTTGCTCTCCACCAGACAACTGATTTGGATATCGAGACAAGAGGTCGATAATTTGGAGACGTTCCGCCAAATCTTGAATGTGCCGATCGGTCTCTAGTGCAGCGGATCGCGACGTTCGAGCCCCAAAATGCAGGTTTTCACGGACTGTGAGATGGGGATAAAGTCGGATGTCTTGGAAAACCATACCGACTTCGCGCAAGTGGGGAGGCACCTCCCTCAAGCTCTTTCCATCAAGGAAAATCTCCCCTTCATCGGGAGTGTCCAGCCCCGCAATCACACGCAGCAAAGTACTTTTGCCAGCCCCACTTTTCCCTAAAATCGCTAACAATTCCTGGTCGCGAAGGTCGAAATCAAGGTGAATTAAAGCCTTTCCTGCTGACGAATACGATTTTGAAACGTTTCGAACTTCAAGCAAATTCGCAGGCATTCACACGCTCAAATTGACGAACTCTCTAGACCGATTAGCTACAATCTTAGAAAGGTCGTTACCTCGATACAAACGGCTTGCCGACAATTGGTTTCTGATATGGAGCTTTGTTCTATGTCACAAAATGAATTGCTGCCGCAGCGTCGCGCTTTTTTGGTTTCGTTTGCTGCCGGTGGATTTTTGCTTGCTACAGAATTCTTGTGCGACGCGCAGGATCCAAACCCAGCCACCTCAAATTCCACTTCGGGAAATGAGTTTGAAGATGCACCGGAGTTCAAGCCTAAGACGCGGGCTCAGCTAAAACGTTCGCTATCTGCGATCCAATATAAGGTGACGCAAGAGGAAGGAACCGAACCGGCTTTCGCGAATAAGTACTGGAATAATAAGAAGGCCGGCCTTTATAGCTGCATCGTCTGTGGCCTTCCTTTGTTCGACAGCAAAACCAAGTTTGAGTCGGGGACAGGATGGCCAAGCTTTTACGCACCGCTTTACGAAAAGCATCTGGGGACCAAAGTCGATCGCAAGATGCAATACCCGCGTACGGAAGTCCATTGCAAGCGATGCGGTGCTCATTTGGGCCACGTGTTTAGTGATGGCCCACAACCGACTGGCCTGCGATTTTGTATGAACAGTGCTTCACTCACTTTTAAAGAGTCGGCAGAGCAATCAAAGTGATTCGTTGCGGTTTCTGATGTGGAATCTTTAGCTACCCGCCCGCTTGCGGGTTTAGAAGTTACGCGTTTTTTTGAGCCACCCGCCCGCTTGCGGGAGGGTCGGACGCCGTAGCGGCCGGGGAGGGTCTCACATAACCAATAGACAAAACGGTCTATCGCGGGATATTGCACCAGCTCTATCCACAATCGATGACCACAAAATCAATTGGAATCGACAACCGTTTCGATTCGCGTAGCGGTTTCGATTACGATTACGAGCACCATTTCATTGAGCACGAGCACGAAAGTACTTCAAAACGCGCAATATCAAAATCGGGCGACGGTGGCTACGGCGCTGCTCAATTAGTCCGAGTATTCGACAGCCAAATGTTCGTGTTTTGCGAACTCCTCGATCATCGCTTGGTTAAACGCGGCGAGATCGTCTGGTGAACGACTCGTGATTAAGTTTCTATCAACGACCACTTCCTCATTCACCCAATGAGCACCCGCGTTTAGCAGATCCATTTGAATCGATGGATAGCTCGTTAACTCCCGACCACGAACGAGTTTTGCATTGATCAAGCTCCATGGCCCATGACAGATCGCTGCAATGGGCTTACCCATCGAAGCAATATCACGAATAAATTCTAGAGCTTGCGGATTTACTCGCAACGTATCGGGACTCATCACACCGCCGGGCAACAATAACGCGTCGAACTCTCCTGGTTGTGCTTCTTCCAGTGTCTGATCTACCGGGAACTCGTCGCCCCATTCCACGTGTTGCCAACCTTTGACTTTGTTTTGTTCTGACGAAATCAGAACCGTTTTTGCTCCTGCATTCTCAAGTGCTTCGCGCGGATTTGTCATTTCAATCTGTTCAAATCCATTGGCTACGAGAATCGCAACTGTTTTGCCTTTTAGTGAATCCGACATTTACCTATCTCCGTCTCAATCAATCTATAGAGTTTCCATTGTCAATTTGCTCGATTAAAGACGAAGCAAATACAATGCCTTAGATTCCGAGGAGACGTGCCGGATTGTCCGACAGTAGCTGCTTCGCTTTCGCTGCAGGCATCCTTAGCTGTGTCGTTAACACTCGAAGGCTCTGCGGCATGGTAACGGCGGCACCGGCAAAATTACGTCGACCTGGTGCCCATGCCGCGCCATCTTCGGTCACTTCAACTTGCAAACTACCAAGCTGGTAAATGCCCGGCCCCAACCCTGCGGCGGCAATGGCATCCGTTACCACGACCGTTTTCTGAGGATCGCAAAGTTTCAAATAGTTACCTAGGGCAAAGCTTGGAACATGATGGCCATCGGCGATGAAGCTAATCCAAAGACGGTCGGCAAAATGAAGCGCCCTTTGAATGATGTTATCGTGCCGATGAAGCTGAGCGGGGCAACCATTTCCCAAATGGGTAAACATGGAAAGGCCAGCATCAAGCGAACGCGCAAAATCCAAAATACTTGCATCGGTATGCCCTGCCGATACCACAATCCCCTGCCCTGTTAACCAACGCGTGACTTGGGCATCCGCATCGCGCTCGGGAGCCAGCGTGACAATGCGTACTGCTCCTTCGGCCGCATCCATGAGGCGTTGCATGATGTCGAGATTGGCATCACAAGCCGAATGGCTTGGATGGGCACCGATATAGCCAGGCTGGCTGTTGAGGAAAGGTCCTTCGAGATGCAACCCGGGAATCATCCGTTTGGCGAGTTCCGATTTGTTCCGTAACTGGATGAGGCGTTTGGCACGTTCACACATCGCTTCAATCGGAGCAGTGATAAGCGTCGGCAAGAAGGCGCGGACGCCATCATTCGCTAAACGCATACAGAGACGATCGAGTGAATGCTCGTCAAGCGGATCGCCATTGAAGTCGATGCCTGCGTAACCATTGATCTGCAAGTCGACAAAGCCTTGAGGATCGATTGGATCCGACATCGATACTAACCTCGCAAAGCAACCATTGGGCAAACGGACGGGTTCGCTGGTACGTTTTTTAAGTCCGTTAGTCGTTGGCTTATGACGTGTGACTGCCGGGCAACAAGCTCGCTGCGGCCCGATCAAGATTTAACACGACACGTGGATGCTGCGACAGAATCGACGCAGGAACCATCGGTGTCACGGCTCCTAAAACCGAGTCGCGAACCGCCACCGCTTTGCGCTCGTCCGGCACGCTGCAGATTAGATTCTCACAGCTCAGGATCTGTTGAATGGACATGCTGATCGCATGCGTTGGCACTTGATCGAGTGAAGCGAACCAACCTTCGCCTACTTGCTGCATTCGACATGCGCGATCGAGTTCAACCAGAATGTAGGGGTCTCGCGTTTCAAAGTCGGCGGGAGGATCATTGAAGGCAAGGTGCGAGTTTTCTCCAATGCCAATCATCGCGACATCGATCGGTGCCGCTTGAAGCTTTGCACCAACGTTAGCGATCAACGTTTTGGGATCTTGAGTGCCATCGAGGAAAGTGAAGCTACGAAGTGGTACTAGGCTCACAAACCGTTCGCGAAGATACTTGCAGAACGAGGCTGGATGTTGATCATCGAGGCCGACGTACTCATCCAAGTGAAATCCATCGATGCGCGACCAATCGATATCGGGCTGCGAAACAAGATGTTTTAGAACGGAAAACTGAGAAGCACCGGTTGCCACGACGATTCGAGCCGAACCACGTGCTTGCAAAGCGCTGCGAAGAATATTTGCAGCGCGAAGGGCGCTATCGCGCCCCATCGCGTCTGCATCGGCATGAATATTGAGTTCTAATGACATGATCGAATGACGCAGAGGAGTTTGCGCAAGCGGTCAGTCATTCAGCACGACTAGTGCTTCATTTCGCAACTGACGCCGCCTGCGGCAGGGACATACGCGTAACGAGTATAATCCATAACCATGCGGTGGCTACCGAAGCGCCACGCCAAGGTGCTGATACTATTCATCATGCGTTTGATCCACCGACGCGGTAATCCGTCGGCGTCACGATCATAAAACATCGGAATCACTTGATTCTCAAGCGTTTCGTAGAGGGCTTCCGCATCCCTGCGATCGGTGATTGAGTCATCCACATGGCTGGTACCACTGCCGATCGCGAAACCGTTTCGGCCGTCGTACGCTTCTGCCCACCAACCGTCGAGCACGCTACAGTTCAGCCCGCCGTTCAAAACGACTTTCTGACCGCTCGTTCCGCTCGCTTCGAGTGGCCGACGCGGATTGTTCAACCAAACGTCGACACCTTGGATCAAATGTCGACAAACATTGATATCGTAGTCTTCGATAAACGCCACGCGCCCTGCAAAACGCGGGTCATGACGCAGGTTAGCAATCTGTTGAATGAAGCGTTTTCCCGGCTCATCCTTCGGGTGCGCTTTACCCGCATACAGCAACTGAACCGGACGATCTGGATCACTCAGGACTTGTGAAATGCGATCCAAATCATCGAACAACAAATTGGCTCGTTTGTACGTTGCAAAACGACGACCAAATCCAATCGTCAGGAATCTTGGATCAAGGATATTTCGGGCCGCTTCGATCGCATGATCGTTTTCGCCACGGCGTCGGCATTGTCGACTGACGCGACGACGTACGAATGTGATGAGCAGATTCTTCAGTGCATTGTGGGTCTCCCACAATTCGCCCGGATCAACCGTATGGATTTGTTGCCATACATCCGGACGCCCCATCAAATTCTTCCAGCCTGCTGGGAAGTGTTTGTCATAGAGCTGCGCCATCTGCCATGCTAACCAACTTTGCGTATGCACGCCGTTGGTGATATGTCCAATTGGAACATCCTCTTCATTGCGATCAGGCCATAACGCAGCCCACATGCGTCGACTGATGCGACCATGCAAATTGCTCACGGCGTTTGCATAACGGCTCATCTTCAAACCGATGACAGTCATGCAAAACGTTTCATGAGGGTTCTGCGGATCGACACGTCCCAAGGCCATCAACTCATGCAATGAAATGCCGAGTTGATCGCGGACAGGTCCCAAGTGTTCTTCGACTAATGATTCAGAGAATCGGTCATGGCCTGCAGGGACCGGTGTATGCGTGGTAAACACCGTCATGCTGGCCACTTCACGCTGTGCATCGGTGAAGGAAAGGCCATCTTCGACCATCTTCTGACGAATAACTTCGATCGGACCAAACGCGCTATGGCCTTCATTGAGGTGATATACGCCGGGGGTAATGCCTAATGCATGAAGTGCTTTCACCCCACCGACACCCAGCACTAGTTCTTGACGAATGCGGGTTCGTTCATCACCACCGTACAAGCGGCTCGTTAATTCCCGATCTTCTGGTTTGTTACCTTCAACGTTACAGTCGAGTAAGTAAAGTCGAACGCGACCGACGTTGGCCAACCAAACCTTTGCCAACAACTGACCACGTCGTGTGTCAATCGTGACGGTAACGGGCTCACCTTTGGGTGAAAGTGCTGGTTCGATCGGAAGGTTCTCGATCTTGGTTTCGAGATAGTCTTCCTTTTGATAACCGGCATCATCCAAGTACTGTTTGAAATACCCTTGGCTGTAATACAAACCGATCGCAACCAAAGGCACACCGAGTCCGCTCGCACTCTTAACATGGTCGCCAGCGAGAACGCCTAAACCACCCGAATAAATTGGGACCGATTCGTGCAAACCAAACTCGGCGGAAAAATACGCTACCGGGCGAGCGCCGAGGACTCCAGCTTCCGTCGCTGCCCAAGTCTGATCATTCGATAGGTATTCGTTTAGCCGTCGATAGGCATAATTAATGCGGCTGTGTAACACCAATTCCGTAGCCCGCTGAGCAAGTCGCTCGGGTGAAAACTCGCGGAGTAACGCAATCGCATTGTGATCTAACTGGCGCCAGCGAATGGGATCAATGTCGCGAAATAACTGATCGCACTCAGGATGCCAACTCCACCACAGATTCTGTGCTAAAGCCCACAGCTTCTCGTACAACGCGCGAGCTTCGGGAGCCGATTGCGTTGAGAGTGTGGAGGATGAAGTTACGGCTTGCGCTGTTGAAGAAACGTCGAGCTGACTCGCTGACATGGCATCCCGTCCGAGATTAAAGCAAAACGATCGTCCGTCGTCCGAATTTGCCGCCCATTCGATCCGAAACGACGAAGTTTCATGGCCTGAATGGTTACACTGTAAAGCTGTTATAACGAACCCAGCCGAAAGCGGCTAGCTGATTCTCGTGTTCCCCACATATGAAGCATCAACAAATACCGTCTGAACGGGAGATTGATTCGCTCTGCGTTAAGCTGGCGAGCTTAGCGGCTCTGCGGGGTGAATCGGTTCATGACTGGCCTTCGGAGTCGTTGCAACATTGCGGTGCGGCAGGGGTATATTTCGGCTTATCCCCCGGTAGTGTTTGGTCCGAAGCCGACGGAATTCGATGTTATCTTCGTCTGGCCTCCGCCGATTTGACGACGACTTTCATCATCACCCAATACATGGGGGCCTGCCGACGTATCCAAGGAAGTGGTAACGAGATCGCAAAATCAAAATGGCTTTCGCGGTTACTCGTTGGTGAACAATTTGCCACTGTTGGCATAAGTCATTTGACAACTAGTCGCCGGCATGTTGCCACACCGGTGCTCAAAGCAACGCGTTTGCGGGAAAACGCGTCAGGCGCCGCATTCATCCTCGATGGTTATAGTCCTTGGGTGACCGGGGGGGCGCATGCAGATGTGCTCGTCGTGGGGGCGACTCTCGACAACGGAGAAGAGGTGCTTGTCGCGGTGCCCACAGACCGCGCGGGTGTAAAGCCAAGTCCCGGCCTTCCTTTAGTTGCATTGACGCCCTCATGCACGGATCGTGTCGACTTTGATCATGTCGAAATCTTTGAAGATGAAGTGCTTGCCGGACCTTGTGCGGATGTCATGTCGACGGGGATAGGAGCGGGGACCGGTGGATTGCAAACCAGCACGCTCGCAGTTGGACTATCGATGGCAGCAACAGAGTTCTTGCATCGTGAATCCGAGCGACGCGGTGACCTCAAGCCCATCGCCGATGAATTACAACGTCAATGCGATGAACTTGAACAACTACTCATTTCATTAGTCACCGGTACCGCAGCATGTTCGACGGCAGAGTTGCGTACGCAAGCCAACTCCTTGGTGTTGCGCGCATCACAAGCGGCACTCGCTGCTGCGAAAGGTGCCGGGTTTGTTAACGGACATCCTGCGGGAAGATGGTGCCGCGAGGCACTGTTCTTTATGGTTTGGAGTTGTCCGCAGCCCGTGGTGCAAGCTCATTTGTGTGAACTGGCTGGACTTGCATAAGCAAACGGACTTGCCGCGATGCAACATGTTCCTTTTATCATTCTAGGCCAAGGTCTTGCCGGGACATCCATAGCATGGTGGTTGCATTGGCGTCAGATTCCCTTTTTGATCATTGATCGCGAACCCACTCACTCATCTTCGTTGATTGCCGCCGGACTCGTCACGCCGATTACCGGACGCAAATGGATTCCATCATGGCGGTTTGATGACTTTTGGCCGGTTGCAGTCGAGTTCTATTCACGTGTTGAAGTGACGTTGAATGAAGTGGTATTTACGCGTCCTGGAATGATTCGCTTCTTTGCTGATCAACCAGAGATCGACAACTTTGCCAAACGACATGCGTTAGGTCAGTATGCTGAGAAGATTGCTTCGACATCTCCTGCGATCGATACAACAACGTTTCGTGCACCATTCGGCGCGGTGGAGATGCAACCCGGAGGCAAGCTCGATACCCAAACGTATTTAGAACGATCTCGCGAATTCTTTGGCAATCGCTATCGACGATGCGACGTGGACCTCAATGAAGATATTGTGCTCACCGGCGGTTTGATTTCACTGCCAAGACTCGCCGTATCGACGGATCGATTGATCTTTTGTCAGGGGTATGAAGCTCATCGAAATCGCTGGTTTAGCCACGTCAAATTCAAACCTGCAAAAGGCGAGATTCTAACGCTGGACATCACTGGGTTCGAAGACGCTCGCGTTTTTCATCGCGGAGTTTGGCTAGCGAAGAGACCTGATGGTACGTTCCAAGCCGGGGCGACGTATGACTGGAAGCAATTGGATCAGATTCCGACGGTCGAGGGGCGTGAAGAAGTGTTAACGAAGCTTCGTGAGTTCTTCTCGCCAGTCGTCAAAGTAATAAACCAACAAGCTGCGATTCGGCCGGTGCACAACAATCAGTATCCCGTATTGGGTTTCCATCCTGAACACAGGGCATTGGTTTACTTCAATGGCTTGGGTTCGAAGGGAACTCTGCAAGCACCGTACTTTGCTCGTCATCTTTTGGACGTGTGCGCCGGAGATGCTGTGCTTGATAAAGATGTCGATCTTAGTAAGAAAGTGTAGCGCCGCTGTCTCAGCGGCAGAATCTAAACTCAATGTTCAGACCATAGCTTTCAGCCGCTGCATGCGAATTGAGACAATTGCTCTACGGTTTTACCAGTGCCAAGTCGCTTGGCGGACATGGGATGGGACGAAGCCGTCTTTGAAACTGCGTCGAGTGAAGATCTCTTCGAGCAGCGCATAAGTCGTTACGATCCGCTGATAGAGTTGATAGAAAGGCATCCAGAGCACCATTGGCAGCAGCGCCAAGTGTCGTTTTGGCTCGAGAGAGTAGTCCAAGATAATCAAGAATTGAATCACATCCCCCAAGACATACAGCCAGTAATAGAGTACGACGGCGTATACGAGATCGACTGGTGTTCCGAATACGATCAGGTAACCCACATAGATCCAAAGCCACAGCGGCAGCAGCAAGTTGTAGATCCAGCGTTCGACAAACAGAAAAAAGTTCGACCAGCGAAAATGGCGATGCAGTGGGTTTGCCATATCGATGTGCTTACGTGATTCAAACGTAACCACGGCCCATTCCCAGCGACGTCGCTGTTTCGTCAAGACTTTAGCCGATTCCGGGGCATCCGTGAAACAATCAGCATATGGCGCGAACTCGATTCGATATCCGAGCTTTCGAATGCGCAAGATCAAATCTTCGTCTTCGCCAGGACCCACATCCCAGCCACCGAGTTGTTCTAGGAGCGAGCGACGAAACGCACCAAAGGCACCCGAAACGATCCCGAGTATGCCTAAACGGCTCGTCACGATACGACCTAGGAATATTGAACGCAAATACTCAAACGCTTGGAAACGCGTCAGCCAATTCGCTTGCGCATTGCGTACGGATACATTCCCTGACACCGCCCCGACTTCGGGATCCGCAAGGGGCTGAACGACTTCCCAAATTGCCGTTTCAGATAGTTCTGAGTCGGCATCCACGATGATGACAACTTCGCCCGTTGCATACGGGAGTGCTGCATTCATCGCCGAAGATTTGCCGCCACGTTTTTTGGTGACGATCACGAGTCCGGGATGGTCTTTTCCAAATGCATTGGCAACATCTGACATGCCATCGGTCGAACCATCATCGACCACAATTACTTGCAATCTAGGATAGGAACCCCAAACGCGTGTCAGGGTTCGTTCCAAACAATCTGCTTCATTCAGTCCAGCGATGACAAGGGATACGGAAGGTGCAAAAGTGTAAGGTTCAATTGGTTCTGGGGTTCGAAATGCGTTGACGCATCTAGAGACGAGATCATAGAACCAAACGCAGAGCGCCGGCAAACAATAACGAGCGCCATCAAAAGCAAGCACAGGAACGAAGAGCCATACTAGCTCATCGCGCCTCATCGACGAGAGCCAATATATCCAACCGGCGAACATGGTAGCCTTGCACTTCTCTCTCCGGGGAGAGGTTTAAAGGAAATCGCAATTGACAATTCAAACAATGCCCAACATCAATCAATTGGTTTCCTTGATGTTGACAATCGGGGCAGTCGTACCGCGATTTGATGACTTCAAAATCGGCACCGACCACGAGGTCTGCTTGTAAACATTTTGGGCAAGTGATGTGATCGGAATGCTGAAACTGCGAGGCATGACCAACATGCGCGCAGGCAAAATGGTGAATCAAATCTTGATGTTGAAATCGAGGTGAACCGCATTCACTGCACCCCGGACCCACAGCACAAGTTCCATGGCATTCTGGGCAAACGTGGATCCGTGTGATTAAGTCGCGACGGAGCACACCCAAATCGACCCATTGCCTCAGATTTGAGTCTGTGACCCACGTTTTCAGTTGTTTCGTTTGTGGATCTAAGTCGGGGACTAGGTTTCGATCGCAAAAGAAGTCTTCGTCACCCGACTGAAACACGACGCCGATCCGTAAGGCATCCGATTCATAGGTGATGCGGCGCAGATAGGCACTCGCAAATTCAAACTGACCATGTCGCCCTTCTAGTCCGATGATCCAGTTACGGCTGGGGATTTGTTCCAATCGAGGCAATGCTAATCCAAGCCCACCCAGACTGACGTCAATGGACATTGCATTGGCCATATGTTCGCGATCCGGTGCCCCGCCAGGCAACATGGGAATCGCAAGGAATGGTCGAGACATGATAAATCGTACATGTCGCCGACGATTTGATCCCATGCGGACCGTTTTGCGTCGATCAGAAACATGACTGCCAACCGTTTGTTGACTCAAAGTCTCGATCAATTGGCGTCGATGCCGCACGATCGTTTTGGCAATCGAATCGCAAATCGTTTGTGTTGTTTGTTCTTCGGCAACGAGGCAATCGGCAAATCCGCGATCAAGATAAGTCAGCGCCGTGTAGTCCGACTTCTCCAGCGTTAATACGGTGGTTGGAACCGTAGCCAAAAACGGTAGTAACTCACGTATCGCTTCGGGGCGAAGCTCTTCAAGGATCGATTGTTCAATCAAGATGGCATGCCATGTAGCACCGCTCTGATGCAATTTGTCTGTTAACTCATCAAGGCTTTTGAGTTGCTCAAACTGGATCTGATAGCTTCGGTTCGCATACAACGAATCACCTGAAAAGAGACGCTTTCCCTGATACAAGTGAGCGATACGTATCTCGCGTGGTAACAGAGCGCATGGACCTCCCGAGGAAATGCCATCTGGATTCGGTGAACTCTGTTGATTCGCATCAGAAGCTTCATAGCAAGCACGTGGCAAGCTTTGAAGATCGAGAATGGGGACAGTGCGCTGCCAAGCGGCTTGACGCTGATCGGCCATGCGCAATTGGCGCATGATGTTCGGCCCGGTGACTTCACCATAAGTGAGGGTGTAGTGAGCACCTTGCTCAATCAAGCAGAACTGAGATTCGATCGATCCGGGATCGAGTACTGAGATGACTGGTGGGCAGTTCGGTTGTGTTAATAGCCGCCCTAAATCGCAGCGAGCTGCTTCGAATCCGTCGTGCCCGCGATACAAGACCGCTTGAAATTCTTGATGTTCAATTCGCTCCATGGCGTCAGCGGCCGACTGACAATGAGTTAAGTCCCATTGAAAGCCTCGGCATGAGAGGAACTCACCATGTAATGATCGAGCCGATTCGAGCTTTCGATCAACAAATAATAGTTGCATCGATGCGGCTCCTTACATACCTGCGGGGCGTTTGTGACTCGCCGAAGCGTGCGAACCGCCGTTTTGTGGCGACGTTTCAATCTTTCGCGAACTCGAGAATGTCGGTAATGCCACTTCTGCACCCAGCCACGAAAGCAGTTCGTGACGCGAACTCGATAGAGTTTGCATCGTTGGGGATACATGCACCGGGATTAGTATTTGATTCGTGCGATAGTAACGGTTGATACTCAGCGGAGGATGGACCATCCGTTCTCCGATGCGCGAAACAACGAAACTCTGCGGTTCGCGATAAGGTTGCACCATGAGATCGAGTACTTGCCCCGGTTGAAACTGATTGCCTCGGGCTTGCGTAACATAAAGCACCGCCGCTAAAGAACCTTCCTCAAGCAATTCGAAAACGACATCAGAAGGACGTACAAACTCACCGGTGAAATGTGCTCGTCGAATCACGCGACCTGCTGCCGGTGCCCGGATTTCTCCTGCTGTCTCAAAACTGCAAAGCTTTTCCATGTCTGCTTGCAAAGATCTGAGCCGAGCCAATTCTGATTGCACTAACGTCGATGTCGTGAGTTCGTCAGCGTCGATGACCGATGCTCGCAATTTTTGCAGCGACGATTCAATGTCCGTAATTTCAGCCGCAAGACCTTCATAAGAGGTCTGCACCAAGATCGCTTCGTTTTCAGAGATTGCATTCGATTCCTTCAATCGCAAGTTCTGTTCATAAGTATGCTTAAGCTCCACTAACTTGGATTGCTTTGCATGCAGTTCACCGAGCCGCTTGTAATACTCAGCCTCGCGCTCCAACGATTCGGCAGCACGACCTTGCTGGAAAGAATCGATCTCCGCAATCTTGACTTGAAGACTTGCCAAGGCAATCGCCATATCACCGCGCAGCTTGATTCGCTCGCGCTCTAAATCGTGATTTGCTAAGAACGCAAGTAGCTGTCCGGCTTGGACGTACTCTCCATCGCGAACATGGATCGAAGTTAACGTACCGCTTGCGATTGGTGACAATGAAAGCACGCGTCCTTCGATTTCTCCATACGCTTGGAACGCCAAAAACTCATTCCAGACGGTGCGCGTCACAAAAAAGATGATCGATAGGATGACTGCGGTGACAAACCAACGACCCTTGGGCCGCTTTGGTAACGGTTTGGGTGCCGGTGGACGCGGCGCGGCAGTAGGCTTGGTATCGCCAGCGCCGGAGCCGCTCGATTCACCATTTGACCGGGGGAAACCAATGGTGCGAAACTCGGTGTGGGCGTTCGAAGAACCGCTGGGCGGATTGGTGTAGGTCGACATATTGCGTCAGCCTCGGACAAACAAACTTGCTGTTAGGGACGTGCAGCCACCAACGTGGAATGCAACGTGTTGAACCCTAGCTCATCGGGGGAGACGCGCAGGCTGATTGCGAAACATGAGCAAGAAGAGGCGCAAGCCGTGACGATCCAATCGCTACAACCCGCACCATCGTAAAATCTTCACACTTCAAACTTCAATCTTCACACTTCCTTCAGCGACTTTGCCGCTTCGAGCGCGAAGTACGTAAGAATCGCATCGGCACCGGCTCTTTTGAACGCGAGCAAGCTTTCGAGCATGACCGCTTTGCGATCGAGCCAACCATTTTGAGCGGCAGCGGAAAGCATGGCGTACTCACCACTGACTTGATAAACCATCACGGGAACTTCGAAGCGTGATTTGACTCGCTGTACGATATCCAGATACGGCATACCCGGTTTCACCATGACCCAGTCTGCGCCTTCTTGAAGATCAAGTGCAACTTCATGCAGCGCTTCGTCGGTATTCGCTGGATCTTGTTGATAGGTTCGCTTATCGCCTTTGCCTAAGTTGCCTTTGGAACCTACGGCATCTCGGAACGGGCCATAGAATGCGCTTGCGTACTTTGCCGCGTAAGAGAGAATCAGAACATGCTGAAACCCTTGGGCATCGAGTGCCTGACGGACGGCACCAATCCGGCCGTCCATCATATCGCTCGGGGCTATGACGTCGCATCCAGCGCGTGCTTGAACAATGGCTTGCTCGCAAAGCACGGCGATGGTTTCGTCGTTAATCACATAGCTATCGCGCACTAAGCCGTCTTGGCCGTGACTGCTATAAGGGTCGAGTGCCACATCGCAAATCACACCCAATCGATCGCCAAAAGCAGCCTTCACGGCGCGTACAGTGCGACAGACCAAGTTATTTGGATTAACCGCTTCGCGGGCATCGTCGGTTTTGAGTTTTGGATCGGTAGCTGGAAAAACAGCAACGGCTGGAATTCCCAATTCAACCGCTTGGTTGCATGCATCGACAAGCCGATCGATGGTTAATCGTTCGACGCCAGGCATACTCGGAATCGGTTCGCTTCGGTTCTCACCTTCCACAACAAACAATGGCCAAATCAAATCATGAGCCGTGATCCGATGTTCGCAAACAAGATTGCGACTCCAAGGAAAACGGCGCGTCCGGCGCAGCCGCGTGGCAGGAAAAGGTCCGCGACTCATATTGACTCCTAACAGCCCTGGTCACAATGGAATGACTATCTAGCTCGACGTTGTTCCGCTTCAAGCATGATGGACAAAATCTCGTGCAAACTCACGCGGATATCCCATTGAGGATAGTGTTCGCGAAACTTGCGCAAGTCGCTAATGTAACAGATATGGTCCCCTTTGCGATTATCGTCCCCTAAGGTCCATTTCACTTTGAGGCCACTGAGCTCTTCGATAAGCGCGATGCATTCGAGCACGCTCGCCGAATTGCCGCGTCCACCACCAAGATTGTAAACCTCCCCTGGCCGTGGGTTTTCTGCGAAGGCTTGAAATGCACGAACGACATCGCGGCTTTCAATTTGGTCGCGAACTTGTTTACCTTTGTATCCAAAGATTGTGTAGGGTTTGCCATGGACCGCGACATGCACAAGGTAACTGAGGAAGCCGTGGAGTTCGACACCACTATGGCTGGCTCCCGTTAAGCAACCGCCGCGGAACACTCCCGTCTTCAGGCCGAAGTATCGTCCATATTCTTGAGCGTAGATATCACCCGCTGTCTTACTCGCACCGAATAACGAGTGCATGGTTTGATCGATACGACAATGTTCATCAATGCCATGCCAATCCCTCTGCTCTGCATACTCCCAGCGTGAATCGAGTTCTTTCAATGGCACTTCATTCGGCGCATCGCCATACACTTTGTTGGTGCTCATATGAATAAACACCGCTTCAGGGGCATGTTGCCGAGTCGCTTCGAGCAAATGCAATGTGCCTAACGCGTTTACTTCGAAATCGAGAATTGGAATATCACGCGCTTTATCATGAGATGGTTGCGCAGCGCAGTGGATAACAAGATCAGGTTGTCTGCGTCGAAACAAATCCATGACGGCATCCGCATGGCGAATATCGAGTTCCTCATGTTCCATACGAGGACAGTCAGCTTGCAATCGCTCCAAGTTCCAACGCGTGCTTCCTTGAGGACCAAAGAAAACCGCGCGCATGTCATTGTCGACACCGATAACGTCGGCTCCCAGCTCATGCCAGTGACGAACGGCTGCCGATCCAATTAAACCCCCTGAACCAGTGACTAAGACACGCATCGAATTACCTAGATGTTTTGTTCAAAAGCCAGAAAAAGCAAACGGATTGAAAAAACGAGTTTCGCGATTGCTCGATCGTTGAGCCTAATCACGAAACGGAAGTGGGGGAAGTGCCTCGGCAGGACCCTGTGACAAGACATCACTCAAAATCGCGCGTTCCTGTTCGGCGAATCGATTGGGATTGAGCTGCGGTAGGCCCGCGATTGAATCTTCTTTTCGAAGTGGTATCCATAGGGACGGTTGAGATTCTCTCGCGGCCGTCCACATTGCCAAGGAGTCTCCACGCGTTTCTGCTTGAAGCGATCCGAGTGTGGCGACGCCCACATTGGCTGCCGCAGTCGAGTCAAATGTTTCTGTTCGTTCGAATCCCGATGCTGACCGAGTTCTCGCATTGGAGCTCATTAACTGAACTAACTCATTGGAGCGAATCCACTGATCGCCATCTTGCGTTGCATACAACGTGGCGATGTCATCTCCGCCAGCAGTCGCATAGGCGCGAACCTGTTCAAAGTTTCTTGATTGGGCAAAGTAGCCTGGGCCACTAATCCAGGCTTGGGTCGCATTGGCCATCATGCGATCATTGCCTGACGAATCGTATAGCTCAGCGCGATCAAAACCACCGGCCGATGCATAGCTTTGTACACGCTCGAATCCATAAGCGCTGAGGAAGAAATCAGAGCCTCGCAATGTGGTAAACTGCGAACGAATGACTAACTCGTCATCACCTGCCGAATCAAACAATGACGCGCGGTCTTCACCACCTTGCGTGGCATGCACAAAAAGTCTAGCGAACCCTTCGAGCGTTTGAGTGAAACCAACTCCTGAAAGTTTGGCAATCCCCGGAGTCAGCTCCAATTGATCGTTACCCGGCGAATCATAAAGGTAACCGCGATCTGCGCCTCCACCACCCGTGACACGAACGACCGCGGTGTTAGCGATGGTGATGGCCCGCGCCACCTGTTCGATCTCACCGCCACCAGATCGAAGCGTAACTTTTTCTGCTTGAGCTGATCCGATCACATCGATCCGATTGCTCCCCGGACCAAGATCGATATCCAAGCCAGTCACGTCGGCATCATTGTAACGGTATTTGAAACCATCAAGGTTAATTTGAACTCCTGAAGTCAGGTTCAGTTCAACCTGATCATTGTTGTCGCCACCGATGACATCAAGTTGTTTACCATCAAGTGCGATCGCATTGATGAATTTTGTTGCAACCTCCCCTGCTCCTTCCCAACGCATCAAGTACTTC
This sequence comes from Ottelia alismoides, assembly GCA_037367405.1. Classification (NCBI taxonomy): domain Eukaryota; kingdom Viridiplantae; phylum Streptophyta; class Magnoliopsida; order Alismatales; family Hydrocharitaceae; genus Ottelia; species Ottelia alismoides. Next base: position 169,958 of record JAZKJV010007726.1, on the reverse strand, counting down.
GCTCCTGCACTTGCGCGAAAATCAAATTGGTTGGCAGCGTTGGTTTGCGTAGTGGGAATCACGTTGCCATGTGAGTCGTAAACGCTTAGATGTGTACTGGAAGATGCACTGTTTTGATTGAGGACGGAAAAAGTGCCATCGCGCTCCGCACTTACTTCATACCATTGATTGGAGTTCAGCGAATGAAGTTGCCCATCGAGTTGAGAGAGTGCAATCGAATGATCGAATGATGGATTTTCCAAACCACCGCCAAGGTTACTTCCCGCGTTACTCGGTTCGCCTTGCTGCGATAGAGGTGGCAATGTTCCAATTGCACGATCCAAATCGATTCGGAGGTAATCTAAGCCCGTTGCGCCGTCTCGAAGGGTATCTGCTGTCGCACGCAAGTGATTCAAGATCGTTTCTGGATCAGGATTCAATCCGCGATCGAGATAGGCTTCACGGAGCAGAACGCTAGCAGCTGCAAGTTGTGGACTTGCCATGCTTGTGCCAGATGCACTGGAAAAGTCGTTGATACGACCATCGCGACCGAGAACATGATCGGGTACTGAGCTTCGTACCTGCTCGCCTAGCGCGGTGAAAACATCATCATTGCGCTGAGAGAAACTGCTCAAGTTGCCTTGACTATTCTCGCTGGCAACCGCAACGACCAATGGGTTGGATGCAGGAAAAGCTAATTGAGTTGGCTTTGATGCGTCGTACTGATTGCCTGCGGCTGCAAACACCAAGATGCCATCGTTGCGCAACTGAGCCAATTCATCTTGTAATTGGGCTTGTATCGTCGAAACGAGCTGATCGGGAATCAGAATTCCGATGGATAGATTGACCGTAGTGATTGGATGTTCGAAAGCATTTCGATTGTCGTGAACCCATTGCAATGCATCTTCAACCCAATCAATGTTTCCTGCCCCTGAGTCGCTAAAGACCCGCAATGCAACGAGGTCGGCTTCTGGTGCAAGACCATTGAAGTTATTGGATCCACCAGCCAAGATTCCCGCGACGTGTGTTCCATGAAAACCGCTCGGACCATCATCGTATGGGTTTGCATCGCCTTCGGCAAAATCCCACCCACCCACGACGCGATACCCAGGACCAAATCCACCACCGAGTGCGACATGATCATAGGCGATGCCGCTATCAATAACGGCGATGGTTTGACCGGCACCGGTGAGTCCTGCCGACTCGTGTAACGAAGCAGCCTGTTCCCAAAGATCGCCTTGCGCCCCGTCGCTAAAATTGGTTGTGGCGCCAAGCAGTTCCAGTAGTGTCTCGGCACCAGGGGTAGCAGACAAAGCCAATCGCTTTTCGCAAGCTTGAATACGCGGTTCGAACAGCGCGCCGGCGCGACGCCAAGGATCGAACCCGGGTGCATGGCCGTTATTCGATTCAGCGGCAAAGATCGGTTTGTTCTGGCTGTTGCTTTGCATTTAAAAGTGCCGTGCCCGTTTCGCACCCATCCAGCGGTTGTGCGAGCAAAGATAGGTCACGTGCGACTTGGGACAAACAACTTGCCCTGTTTGCCTTATCGAACCTTTGCGATTTCGGTAAATCTCGCTCTGTGCAAAGGCCGACAAAACAATTAATTCCGGCAAAATCGGAGTGATCGTTTCCTTAATGCACTCGGTTTTGCCACCTGCTGGTTACTCCATATCGCTTAAGTGGTGTCATGTCCCTGGCTGACGTTTGGTACCGGTTCAAGCTGCTTCATCTTTCCAAACCGGCAGGCGAACGGCCGATTTTTAAGGCCGTGCGCGGACGCAAAATCAATTCCATCCTCGAAGTAGGGTTGGGTGATGGGGAGCGTACCGAGCGATTGCTCGGTTGGTTGAAGCATCTGGGAACGTTGCCTGGACGCTACGCCGCGATCGATGGCTTTGAATCGGCAGGATCCGGCAATATCTCTTTGAAAGCTGCCCATCGGTTAATCAACTCCTATGGGATGAAGCCTTGCTTTGTTCCAGGGGAGTTTTCCAATGCAGCGCTTCGAGTGGCTCACACTGTCGGGGCGTGTGATTTGGTTATTTTGGCCGACGCCCAGCTGCACCCTTCGAAACTGTCGCAACCAGATAAAAAGAATCTGGCGACCCTATTAAGCCGTTTAGTCACCGAGAATGGGTTGTTGATCGCTCGTGACGACACGGGGACGTTTCAGATTGCGACATGCCCCCGCCCTGCGGCTTCTGAAAGACGGATGGCCGCGTAGTCCGTCGCCGGGATTTGGGATCTTCTCTAAGCTTTGCTTTCAACCATTGCGCCCTTTCCAGCACCATTAAGCTGGGGTAGCGCAATTGGGATTGGGTGTAAACGGTTTAATCTCGCGAGCAGAATAAGCATTACTGCAGCAAGTTAAGGCTAGCTAAAGGTCTTTCGGCATTCTGGTGGTCTCTGGCCGCTAAGTTGTGGTTTTTGGCAATTCCGCTGAACTGGTCTTGAGACCATTCTTTCGCTTCTTTAATAGCTTCTTCAGCGGAATCTGCGAACTTGGCGGGGGGAGTGGATTTTTGCCTTGTTGCTCAGCAAATAGTACCTTTGCCGTAGCGCAAATGTTTTTTCGCGAAAGCGACCTCGGCCGGAGAGACGTACATGTGTGGCATTGTGGGATATGTCGGGAATCAGCCAGCGGTCGGTTTTCTACTCGAAGGCTTGCGACGTCTTGAGTATCGCGGTTATGACTCGGCAGGTTTAGCAACGGTTTCAGGTGCCAAGTTTCAAATCTTGCGCTCTGTTGGACGCATCGAATCGCTTGCAGCTCGCGTTGAGAAAGAGCCGCCGACGAGCACGTTAGGGATCGGGCATACGCGCTGGGCGACGCATGGGCCCGCTACGGAAGTCAATGCGCATCCGCATCTCGGCGGACAAGGTGAAGTGGCTGTGGTGCATAACGGAGTGATTGAAAACTGGACTGAACTCAAAGAAGACCTCACTGCCAAGGGTTACGTGTTTAAGTCGGCAACCGATACGGAAGTGGTGGCTCACCTGATTGCTGAAGGGTTAAAACGCAACCCTCCTCAAGACAACACGAGTCGCGGTTATTTGTCAGCCGTGAAATGGGCCATTCGCAAGCTTCGCGGTACCTATGGCTTGGCAGTATTATTTCGAGAACGCCCTGACCTGTTGATCGCCGCTCGCTTTGGAAGCCCATTGGTTGTTGGTGTAGGACGTGGTGAAAACTTTGTTGCCAGCGATGCGAGTCCCCTCGTGGGTCGCACAGATCGAATTGTGTATCTGGCGGATCATCAGCTAGCTGTGATCACGGCACGCGACTTCGAGATTGTGCATCGAGAATCAGGGGCGGTTCGTCCTGACATCCAACCGCTCGAAGCGGATGCAAATCAAATCAGCCTTGAAGGCTTTGATCATTACATGCTCAAAGAGATCTACGAGCAGCCTGAAGCTTTGCAGAATGCGATGCGTGGAAGATTAGATGAAGAAGATGCGACTGCCAAGTTTGGTGGATTGAATCTTACACCACAACAACTGCGAACCGTCGATCGCATTATCTTAACGGGATGTGGTACCAGCTGGCATGCAGCCCTTGTCGGTGAATACTTGATCGAAGAACTGGCACGCATACCCGTCGAAGTCGAATACGCTAGCGAATTACGTTATCGCAATCCTCCGCTGGATCGAGACACACTAGTCTTTGGAATCACTCAAAGCGGTGAGACCGCCGATACGCTTGCAGCCCTACGCGAGATGAAACGCAAAGGGCATCGTACGCTGGCGATCTGCAACGTAGTTGGTAGCAGCATTGCCCAAGCGGCCGATGGGGGCGTGTATCTACACGCAGGACCTGAGATCGGTGTAGCGAGTACGAAAGCATACACAAGCCAGTGTGTTGTTCTGGCCATGCTCGCGCTTTACTTCGGTCGACTGCGACATATCAGTTATGAAAACGGTTTGAAGATCATTGAAGATTTGCGCAGGCTTCCGAATGCTGTCAGGCAAGCATTGGCTTCGGATGTTCAAGTACGCGAGGTCGCAGCCAAGTACAAAGACGCTTCGACATTCCTGTACCTCGGACGCAAATTCAATTTCCCTACGGCCCTTGAGGGTGCATTAAAGCTCAAAGAGATCAGCTACATCCATGCCGAGGGATATCCGGCAGCGGAGATGAAGCATGGTCCGATCGCACTGGTTGATAAAAATACACCGAGCGTTTTCTTAATCCCGAGCGGCACGGTGTACGACAAAGTCATGTCGAACATGGAAGAAGTCAAAGCGCGTGGCGGGCCGATCATAGCGATTGCCGAGCGAGATGATCCTCGTGTTGATGCGCTCGCAGACGATGTGATCCACATTCCCGAAGTGCCGGAATATTTGCAACCGCTGGTGGCAGTCGTGCCACTGCAATTACTCGCTTACCATACGGCTCTCTTGAGGGGATGTGATGTTGATAAACCAAGAAATTTGGCGAAAAGCGTCACGGTCGAGTGAATCGGGGGCTTAGCGTCGAGGTGTCAACCGTCAGGCAAACGGACTTAAAAAACGTACCAGCGAACCCACTAATGATTAAGGCATGCCAGCAAGTTACGGCGCAAAGAATAAACCAAGTCCACAAAGCGCATTCGCCGAGACTTGATGGCATGCCTTAATCATTAGGCCGAACCTTAAAGGCCATAACCGCATGCCACATCACCACTTGGATCGCTTCGCAAACAGGAAAAATCGGGCGGGAGTAAGCTTTGTGTTTTTACCAGCCCGTTCCCCCGCCCGTTTTTTCACTGTTCGCAGCGCGTTCCAAGTGAGTGGGTTCGCTGGTATGTTTTTTAGTCCGTTTGCCGTTAAAAACAACACAGGTGTTACGAGCTGACGAAGGGGGGCCGAGTGGCGGGGCTGTTCGGCGTGGGATTGTTCCCACGTGACAAGCAATTATCCTAAGTTTGAGTTTTGGAGATCCTTTCAATGAATAAGCCGATATTAAGTTACAACTCTCGCAAGGCACTGTCGGTCCAGCTCGGAGAATCTGCCGGAACAGAGATCGCGAATCTCATCCAGCAGATGGCCAAGCAGATTGAGGAATTGCAGCGTAACAAAGTGAATGTGACACGGATTGTCTCGTCACGGGAAGCGGAAGATCTCTATCGCGAACCGGTCTAAATCCTTGTTTTGGTGCGGTCTAGTAGTTTTGTGCGTTGAAGGGCAGAATAATTGATCGGAATCAGCGATCAACAATGCCTTTCAGCTCGAACTATAGATGGCCACATATCTCATAACCGGTGTCGCAGGATTTATCGGATCGCATGTCGCCTTGCGCTTGCTTCAGCGAGGCGAACAAATTGTCGGATATGACAACGTCAACGACTACTACAGCGTCGAGCTGAAACGGGATCGGCTAGCGCGTTTAGCTCCATTTGGTCAGTTCACGTTTGTCGAAGCGGATTTGAACGATCGACAGCGTTTGAACGACCTCTTTAAAGACTACGCTTTCGACCGCGTGATTCATTTGGCTGCACAGGCCGGGGTACGGTACTCGTTGACCAACCCCTACACTTACATCGATGCAAATATCGCTGGGTTCATCAATATTCTCGAAGCTTGCCGACATGCGCGGACACCCCATCTCACCTACGCAAGCAGCAGTAGTGTCTACGGCGCGAATACTTCCATGCCATTTTCGGTGCATCACAATGTCGATCATCCACTGAGCCTCTATGCCGCGACAAAGAAAGCCAACGAACTGATGGCGCATACCTATAGCCATCTCTTTGGCTTACCTACGACTGGCTTGCGATTTTTCACCGTTTATGGACCTTGGGGACGCCCCGATATGGCGTTGTTCAAATTTACCAAAGCCATTCTGAGTGGCGAGCCTATTGATGTTTACAACCATGGACAGATGGAGCGTGATTTCACATTCGTCGATGATATTGTTGAGGGTGTGATACGAACGGCTGATCAAATAGCAACGTCTAATTCACAGTGGAGTGGCAGCCAACCCGATCCGGCAACCAGTTCGGCCCCCTATCGCATCTTCAACATCGGGAACAACAATCCCGTTCAGCTCTCATACTTTATCGAAGTGCTTGAAAGGACGTTGGGTAAAGTCGCTACGAAAAATTATTTGCCTTTACAAAGTGGCGATGTGCAACGAACCTATGCTGACATTGATGCATTAGAACAGGCCGTTGGGTATCGCCCTGCTACGTCGATTGAAGATGGCATTAACAAATTTATTGCCTGGTATCGCGAGTACTATCGGGTTTAGTCGGCATGAAATGTAAGCCACCCGCCCGCTTGCGGGAGGGTCGGACGCCGTAGCGGCCGGGGAGGGTCGATCCTCGCGCGCGGGAGAGTTGCTTTTGTCTTCTAACCTGAAAACGGTCCGGCACCTTTTTGTTGAAGTACATCTCTCACCGCTTCACCATTCAGCAATCCGACTTCAGATTTCTGTTTCATCGCAAGTGCCGCAGCCGTCCCTGCCGCTTCGCCCAGTGCCATGGCGGTGGCCGTCACACGGCTCGAAGCCGACGCTTCACTGCTCGCGCTATGGCAGCGACCCGCGACGAGTAAGTTGCTAACGTTCTTAGGGATCAGGGTGCGATATGAGATGTCATAAGGCTTTGGTTGGAACCCGGAACCAGTAAACGGTTTATCGAGACTGGTTTCTGGTGGATGAATATCGAGGAACCAACACCCTGTCGCGATGGCATCATCGTATCGATTGTTTTGTTGCAAGTCGGTTAACGAAAGAACATGTTGGCCTACAATCCGGCGCGTATCACGGACACCGATATAGGGTCCACTCATGATGTAGTAACTATTCTCAAAGCCGGGAACATGATTCTTCCATTCTTGAAAGATGGTCCAAGCATCTTTGCGCCCCTGAATCTCGGCACGAGTTAAATCTGCGGCACTGGTGGCATCGGCAGGTACCCGCGTTGCATGCACATAGCATTCGTCTTTGGCAAATGCAAAGATCAAGCCAGGTCCATAGAAATGAGGCAAGCGACCTTCCTTGTGAGCTTCGATGAGCACTTGCTTCGCGCGATCCTTTGTTTCTTTGACCGGCATCACGTTGCCGATTCGGAAATGCATCGTCAGAGGCATCAGCGGTTGTGACTTGACTGTGGGACAACCAGCCCAATAAGCGATATCCGCATCGCCGGTGCAATCAATAAATTGTCTGCCTTGAACTTTAGTTAAACCATCTTTGTTGGCAATCGTTACGGAAGTAACCTGACCTTGCTGAACTTCGACATCGCAAACGGTGGAGTGATAAAGGACATCAAGTTGATCTCGATGTTGTCCAATCAAATCATCCGCGAGTAACTTGAACTCCTCCACATTCGGAATCCAAACGCTTCCCCAATACCGCGTGATGAGATCTTCACGCAAGTCATCGATCTTTGTTGCTCCTTCTTTTGCAACGCCCAGCCGTTGCAGAAGTTCCAGTGGGAGACCACGAACCACGAATCGTCCCGACGGTTTGTCGATCAATCCGTCGAAGTAGGGCAAGCCTACCGATGTAATGATTCCGCCACAGAATCCAGCTCTTTCGATGAGCAATGTCTTGGCACCGTTGCGTGCCGCAGCGATCGCGGCAGCGAATCCAGCGCAACCACCGCCACACACGACCACATCCGCTTGGATCGCGCGGCTCGAAGGCCGCGGAGCAGCGACTTCGTCAGCTCCCCAGCCAACTTGACTTAATCCGGCGGTCGCGACGGCGGTGGTTTGAATGAATCGACGACGGTTGGTATTGGTGCTCTGTTTCATGACGCAGATTTTAGCAGATAGGATGAAACGGTTTCACTCGCTCATCGAGACATTTCACTGTGCCGGGCAAGCCAGCACGCATCTTGATAGATTACACTGAAATCAAATTCCTTTTTTTTCGTTGTCAAACGCCAATGATGATTCAACACGGTTCCCCATTCTTTGCCTTTGTCTCTGCGGTTGTATGGCTAACCACGCCAAACGTGTTTGCGCAGTCAACATCCAATGCATCCGTTCAGTTCGCCTATGTCGGTACCTTCAGTTCTCCATTGCGTGATGTCCTTCCCACGCAAGTCGATCTGCCCCCTGGGAATGGTCAAGGGATTCATTGTTTTCGATTTGATCCTCAGAACGGTGACTTAATCCCCGTCAACACGGAGCGCATGGGAACGAGTCCGAGCAGCTTGGTCTTAAACGCAGGGTGTGACCGGCTTTACTCGGCCAATGAAACCGATCGAGTTGGAGAGCCCGTTACCGGTACCGTTTCGAGTTTCAAAGTCGATCGGAACACCGGGAAGTTGTCTCTGCTTAATACCGTCTCCTCTGGAGGCGCTGGGCCCACGTTTGTCAGTTTGCATCCGAACGGCAAGTATTTGTTTGTTGCAAATTACTTTGGAGGCTCCATCGCAGTGATTCCCGTCTTGCCGGATGGCAGCCTCGCGGCACCTTCCGACATTCGACAAGACGAGGGAAAGATTGGTCCCACCAGATCACAGAATGCACCTCCAGGAAGTTTTGCATTTAGCGGACACGACCGCACGCACGCTCATATGATTCAATGTGATGCCCAAGGTCGTTTCGTGATCCATGTCGATCTCGGGCTCGATCAAATATTTGTTTGGGGTTTTGACATAAGCAATGGCAAGCTATCTGACAAACCGGTTCACACAATCGCTTTACCGGCTGGTGATGGGCCAAGGCATTTCTGTTTTCATCCCAACAGTAAATGGTTTTACTCCATACAAGAAGAAGGTTCTAACGTCGTTCTGTTTGACTTTGATCAAAAGACAGGGAAGTTATCACCACGTCAGACTCTTTCAACTTTGCCTGCAGGCTTTGCAGGAAGCAACTTCTGCTCAGAGATTCTTGTATCTGCCGATGGGCGATTTCTGTATGCGGGAAATCGATTGCATGATAGCGTCGGACTATTTGCGATTGGCCAAGAAGGCGAGTTAACCCCCGTTGCCGACGAATGGACACGAGGGAATTACCCCAGGAGTTTCAACTTCGATCCATCAGGCCGGTTCTTCTACTGCTGCAATCAGCGCGGCGATAACGTGGCCGTGTTTCGAGTTCAGCAAGAGAGTGGCAAACTGGCGTTCACTGGCAAGTACATTCCAGTGGGCAATCCGTCGTGCATTGTGTTTACTCAAGCCCTTCGGCACCCGGCGGCGGAATAAGCGCTCCACCGAGCCGTCCTAAGCGACGCTTGGGCCAAATACGCGGTTCGATACCAAATTGGAAACTCACGTTATCTCGCCCCGTATCCACAGCGACACCGAGCCGTAACATGAGTGATTCACCAATTCGAATGACGCTTAACTGTTGCCCGATATTTCCGGTGTTGCCTAAATCAACCGCAGTCGATGCAGATGTAATCCATTTTTCATTGAGACGATAGTTCACGGCAGCTTGGATCGTTGTGCTGCTGATCGGGCCTTCAAGATTTAACAACCCTAAGTAAAAATCACCGAGGGCGGGTCGGCTCCAGAGGAACCCACCATTGGTGGATTTGAGGCCTGTTGCAAAGAAGTCATAGTAGCCATCGGATAAGAATGACAAGCGATCACCGATGTGATAGCGGAAGTCATAAGTTAAAGGTCCGGCTGTTTCACCAAAGTTGTCACGATCGGCCTTGGGGAACACGTAAAAGTCCACATCCAACTGCAACAGATCGACAATCCGTTCTCGCCCCATCAAACCACGTTTGGTCTGAAGCCGTTGATGGATACCGAGTTTCGCTAACATTAAATCGTCAGCAATTTCAGGTGTTGGACTTGTAACGTTTCCTTGAAGGCCTTGTCGAAAGGCAAACCCTCGTTCATCGAATTCGGGTAACACAAATCCTGGAAACAACGTCGTCGCAAAACGTCTTCGAAAATGCTCTTGAGCATTGTCATCAAGCGGATCGTATAAGGGAAACTCGTCTAGATCCTCGTTGGCGTCCGCGTACAAGAACTCGGTCCGCCATTCGACTTTGTGCGCCAATCCATTGATGTTTAACAATGAACTCGAAATATTTGGGAAGGCGGCCCACATCGGCAAAGTGGTGCGCACACCGGTTTGACCTAAAAGCCGCGTAACATCTTGTTGATTGATCGTTTCTCCCCAATGTCCCGCTTCGCCGGACACATACGGCACGACTTTCATTGCACCCAACTCAAATGGTGCAGCCAGTTCTTGCCGAGTGATGGCTCGAATACCCTCGCGTTCAACTTCCCAAGGTGCTAGTTGAAAGGCAGCCGCTTCGACCGCATTCAGTGGCGTCGATGCGACTTCGAGTTTCTCATATCCGATGCGAGAACGCGCTGACCATGTCAGGCGGTCTCCAAGGAGACTAATGCCTAATGCAGAATGATCGAATCGAGGTAGCGAATTGTTCTCTGTGAAGAACTCGTTCACACGGACTTGACCAAAGAGATCGAACTGTTGATTGCCTTCGTAATGCCTCAAGCGTAAAGCGGTTAATTGATCCGGATCTTGATCCCATTCACTTTCTAAGTACTGCTCTAGAAAGTTGCGATCACTGATGAATCCAACGTCTGCCCAGAACTCCGTGTCAGCAGTCAGTTGATGTCGATGATGCAAACGAATCCGTCCACGAATGTCTTCTTCGGGAACCAGGTTGCGACGATCAATTCCGAGCGTATCAAGACCCGAGTCATCAATCCCCCAAGCATCCAAGCCACCGTTGACGGCTCCAGGAATGCCGAAGATTCCAGGTAGTGCGTACGTGTATTGTGTACCTAACGCAAACCCACGTTCACTCAGATAATCCGTTGACAAAGTCCATTCTGTACCATCGGGCGCTGTCTCCCATCCCAGGATTTGGTAGAGATCAAAATCCACCATCACTTGTTCGCCAAAGATGCTATCACTGTTCACGCTAAATCCGGAAACATAAAAACTCGGGTTCTCCAAGTTCGTAGCGATCGTTGGCCAATAAAAGACCGGTAGTCCACCTAAGTAAACCAGATTGTTACTGCTGGAAATACGAGGCTTGCGCGGAGCTTCCACGGCGAGGCCCGAAATCGGATCGACGGCCGCGCGGGGCGGATTGCGGACTCGAATCTCACCCGTTTGCAACCAGTATCGTGGCACTCCTAAACGACTTGTTGTGACTGCCGCTCCATAAGCGACGGCTTCATCCTTTGAAAGTTGTTGCAATGCTTCCGTTTTGATACGCGCAAATCCGGCATTCCCCGCTGCATCGGGTATTGGAGTAATGACTTCTGCTTCGAGTACTACACCATAAGAGCGACGAATGTTGTAGTACATTCGATTGGCATAGACGATGCGCTCACCTTGACGGAATACGATATCTCCTTCCAAGTACAATTCACCGTCTCCATCTGCCAGGCTGCGGTCACCCCCAAACAACGGCAGCCAAGCGACTACACGATCTGCAGAAAGTGTCACCAAACCAAGATCAACAAACTCTCCAGGGCGCGGCTGCACGGTCACGTCACGTACAAGCACAGTCACGCCGCCGCTGGCGACGAGCACGGTCTCGCCATTGTCTCTGCGATGTTCAAATGTTTGCACGCGTGTCAAACCACCATTACCACGCGGAGCAATCTCGACATTCTGCGCGCCGAATTGAAACTGCATTGCCGAATTGGCCGGGGGCGGTGGTGCTACACCAGGTTGTGGCGCTACCACAGGAGGTGCCGCATCTTGAGGTGGCAATACCCCAGGCTGGAAAGCGCTCACTGGCGGTGGAGCTGGGATATTGGTTGGCGGAGGCAACAGACTTGGAGGCGGGTTTGCGGGCGCTGGCAATTGATACTGAGTCTGCGCGATCGGTAAATGATCGCCATTCTCATGAGCTCGTTGCATGCGCTCGTAGATGCTAGGACGCTGAGCGGGTGGACCATAATAAGTGGGCGCATGAATGTCGAGTTTGCGAGTTGATACGAAGCGGCCTAACCAAGAGTGATCGCGAATACCTTGCGGCTTGGTGGACCCATTGATAACGACTTCTACGCCCCCTTCGAGATACGCGATAACGCGCGTTGGTCGTTGTTCGGTCGCATTGCCATGTTCGATCCAAAGCATCATGGCGGGTGCTGTGGCTCTCCGTGCACCTTGCTCGATGCTACAACCCCCGAGGAAGTTTAGTACTTCATATTCTCCTTCTTTCCAGCGCCAGACCGTATCCCCTCGCACCGTAATCGCTTGGTCAGGTGATTCTTGCGGGAGGGAGAACCATGTATCTGCGGCTTGGCTAACCGAACCTTCGCCAAGCAAAAAGCCGATCGCAAAAAGGAAAAGGAATATTGTGAAGGCGCGCACGCTGAGCCGATCCCAGTCGTTTGAACAACTGAGCAACTTGCGGAAACCAAGATGTTTCGGCGGTTAGTCAATGCACCTCTCGCTTCGCGCGATGAGAAAATCGGGCGAAGAATAGGAGAATCAAGTCGAATCTGCTGTGAATACATGCTGATTTCGGCGCGATTTGAGGCAAACGCTCTTGGTGAAATCCAGCGAGTTTGCCTATAGTCCCTCAAGTTCCGCAGTCGACTTCGCGGAACGTTCATGGAGGAACGACGCATGCCTTATCGCACTTGGGCTTTGCCACGCAAGCTCTTGGCCGGATGCCTACTGGTCGGCTCCGTTTCAACGGGTTGGTCACAGATTCAGATGCCCGATGGTTTTCAAGCGGCTGGTCCCTGCGCCTACAGTTTCTGCGCCACCACCATCGACGCAGCCGATGCCATCAACACAGCCGATGCCATCAACACAGCCGCCGCCATCACCGCAGCCAATGACATCACCGCAGCCAATGACATCGACGGTGGCGAATAGTCCTCCTGCTCCAAACAAAAACATCGCTTCACCCACCGAGCCTGTCTCGACCGACTGTGACTGCATCGAAAGCGAGCAGCGGTCAGTTACCTCAAGAAGCAGGACAAATTTGGCGCGATTATGACCTCACGCCTTACACCGGTTACTTAACGACCAATCCCAAACCACATCAAGCGATCATCGATTGGATCCTGCGTGAAACGGGGACTGATAATCTGGTTCACGGAACCCTTTGGTATCTTGAGTGCACAGCGCGACACGTTGCGTGTTATCACACACACTGAGATGCATGCTGTGGTGCAAGAAGTGCTCGATCGCTTTATCGGCGGCACAAAAGATCCCCAAGTCTTAAGCTTGAAAATTCTTACCGTAAGTAGCCCCAAATTGGCGCGCCCGCGCCAATCCATTGATTCAACATGTCAATGTGCAATCGCCCGGAGTTGCAGGCTTGGCTTGTCAGTAAAGAGAACGCGGCAGTATTAATGTCCATGTTCCGCTCGCGTAACGATGCGAAGGAACTTCAAGCTGCCGATATTGTCATTCACAATGGGCAACGTGAACGCATCGGTAGTACGCGAAGTCGTAACTATGTTCGAGCTGTTCGGCCAAATGCCAATGGTTGGCCCCCCTATGAACCTGAAACCGGTCCAAGCGATGGAGGGATTCGAACTCGAAGTCAGTCCTCTATTTGCGATTGATGGTCGATCCATTGATGTGATGCTGAAATGTTCTGTTGACCAAGTCGAAAAGTTGGTACCGGTCGATCTCGATCTACCGTTGCCCAATGGTCAAAAACCATCGCATGCGCAATGAAAGTTCCGCAGGTTGTCAGTTGGCGATTGCATGAACGATTTCGATGACCAAGCGACCAGGTCTTGTTGCTCTCATGCGGAGTTGTTGCGGCACCTGACCGTCCGAACCCAAACGCACTCATTAACCTCGATCGCCTTGTGGGGAATTCCGCAGGGCGCGCCGACGCCTTGCTCGTCCTAGAGTGGCGCGGCAGAGCCACCGACAATGTTTTGGCAACCCCGCAGCCTCAAGCCACTTCGGCGGGTCTGTCAATTAGCCGCGGCCGTTACTGATTTACAGCGTTTTCATTAGAAATCGCTTGATTTGGCTAGCCCGCTCGCCCAACCATTCCCTTCCGTCATATACTGCGTAGCTTGCCAAAGCCTGTCCGGAGAGCCAAACCTTTTAGGATCATGTCGAACACGTCATCGCGCCGCGTCGTTATTACTGGTTTGGGGGGTCATTAGTCCGTTGGGCTTGAGCGCCGATGCGTTATGGGACGCATTGAGCAATGGCCGCAGCGGTGTGTCCCCCATTACCTCCATTCCTACGGAAACGTTGCCCGTACGAAGCGGTGCTGAAGCCCAAGGGTTTACCGGTGACATCGAGCAATTTGGACCGATGGATAAAACGGTTCAACGCGCTATTCGCAAAGGACAAAAGTTGATGTGCCGCGAGATCGAGATGGGGGTCGCTGCTGCCCAACTCGCTCTCTCCGATGCTGACCTCAGTGCAGATAAACGAGATACCCATCGCACCGGTGTCATCTATGGCTCGGACTAATCATGACCATGCCCGAGGAGTTCACTGAAGGGATTCGCCGTTGCACCGGTGAAGACGGCCAATTTCGTTTCGATAACTGGCCGAACAAGGTTTGCCGCAAGTCAATCCATTGTGGTTGCTCAAGTACTTTGCCCAATATGCCGGCCAGTCACATCGCCATCTATAACGACTTGCAAGGTCCTAACAATTCGTTGACGCTTCGCGAAGCTTCATCTTGTGCCGCGCTCAGCGAAGCGTACTGCACGATCACGCGCGGCCATGCGGATGTGATCGTGGTGGGAGCCACGGGATCGCGTATTCAACCTTTCCGTACCTTACATGCATTGACGCAAGAAGTCCTTGCATCAGAACGCTCTGACCCGACGACGATGTCGCGTCCCTTTGATGCTGATCGCGATGGCGCGGTAGTTGGTGAAGGGGCTGCAGCGATGATTCTTGAAGAAGAACAACATGCACGCGCGCGGGGCGCAAAGATCTATGGAGAGATTACAGGTTTTGGAAGCGCTGCAGTCGGTCCCAAGTACGGTCCGGACTTTCAACGACGCGCAATCGAATTAGTTGCCAAACAGGCCTTACGCAATGCCTCGCCGCGCGATGTTGGACATATTAATGCTCATGGTATCTCTACCCTTGATGGCGATATGCATGAAGCGAAAGGGATTGAGGATGTCTTTGGTTCAGCCGATCAGCAACCTCCTACGGTTGCAGCCAAGAGTTACTTTGGAAACCTCGGTGCCGCAGGTGGCATGGTTGAACTCATTGGCAGTTTGATGGCGCTGCGTCATGGTTTGTTGTTTAAGACTTTAAACTATCAACAACCTGACCCTCGTTGCCCGGTGCGAGTGGTTCAGAGCGATGGGGTATCCGCTGGCAAGTCATGCCTCAAACTGAGCGTGACCCCGCAAGGCCAAGCTTCTGCGATTTATGTTCGCGTCGATTAGGAGGGGCTCACCCAAACCCTCTCCGGCCCTGAGAGGCCGACTCTCCCAGAGGGAGAGTGGCCCTTTAAAAGATATCCTCTCCGGCCCCTAGGGAATCGCTAGAGCACGTACGATCCAGTAGTCTTTGAGCGGCTCGATTTCAATGCGGCTCCAGGAACCGGGCATCTCGGACTGGTACCAACTCGGTTTCTTGGTTACGAGCACAAGTTCTCCACCATGCTTGAGGGCACGATTCGCTGCGTTGACAAAACATGCCGCGATGCGATTGCCAGCGTAATAGGGTGGATTCGCAACCACGAGGTCGAATGCTTCTGCTTCACCATACATTCCATCACTTGCAACTTGCGTGGTGATGCGCTCGAGTCCATTCCACGTGGCCGCTTGCAACGTGCACTGAATCGCACGTGTAGAACTATCCACGGCATGCAATGAGATCCCTTCAGCGCGCCGCGCCAAAGCGATCCCGACAACTCCCGCGCCACATCCGATATCGAGCACGCGCATGCCTGGTTGCACATTCGTCGCATTAAGTAACTGTCTCGCTCCAGCATCCAGTCTTCGGTGCGAGAACACTCCTGGTCGACTCATCGCATGAATCAAATTGCCTTGATCGCGATAGGCAAATCGACAATCAAACGCTTTGCGTTTTTTGAGCTCATGCTCTTTGAAGCAACCGTAAGCTATGCCGGAGTCATGTCGCAAGACTTTGACGTTCTTGTTAAATGTTTCGAGCTGTTGCAGCAACCATTCATCACGCGGGTTATCCACGGCACCGATGAGCAAGCCACCGACGTTCAGCTGCATGAACGCAGATTGCAAAAGATCACGCGTCAATTCCGCTTCACCTTGCATCGAACAGGGAACGAGCGCGAGATCATATGCGTGTTGGGGAACGTCGGGCTGGCAATGAAATTGAATCGCTTGAGAAGCAACTTCTTGTTTGCTATCGGCAAACGCTTGGTATGCTTGCTGCGCGAGCATGAAGGGATAATGATCGAGAAACCATAAGTCCGCTTGCGCATGGGGAAACTGTTCGCACAATTTCCAAACCGATTGACCGCGACCGAGTGTGGTCGCCAAGATGCGCTGCGGCGGACGCGTTTGCCCCAACTGAATCGACAGGTCGCACGCGAGTTTCTCCGCCAGACGAACTTCGAGACTCGCTTGCGATGGACCTTCCGCTAGTGGGTTTAATGACGCAGGATCGAAATCGCTCGGTTCATCATCTGGCTTGGTCATGAAAACTCGCTTAACCGGAGGTAACCGGATTGCTTGCCGCACCGGTCCCTAAAGCTTGTTCCATGGCCAACGCTTTATCGCTGATATCTTTGCGGCACCAAGCACCTTGCCAGCGAATGCATTTCACTGCGCGATACGCTTGGAGCTTCGATGCGCTAATGCTGTGTCCAATTGCCGTGACGCCCAAGACACGACCTCCATCGGTAACGACGCGATCCTCTTCCATACGCGTCCCTGCATGAAAGACTTTCACATCTTCGACTTTGGCTGCTTCATCTAATCCGCGAATCTCGCGACCTTTCTCGTAGTCACCAGGATACCCTTCGCTTGCCATCACAACGCAGAGCGACGGTCGAGGGTCCCAAACCGGAGGTTCGATTTGATCCAAGCGTTCATCAACGGTCGCTTCGAGGATTTCCAACAGATCGCTCTGTAACCGCATCAGCAATGGCTGGCACTCGGGATCACCGAATCGCACATTGAACTCCAAGACTTTAGGACCTTGGTTTGTAACCATGATCCCCGCATAGAGCACCCCTTTAAAAGGTCGACGCGATCGTTTCATCGCATGGACCGTCGGAACAAGGATATCACGTTCCACGCGCGCCAATAGTTCTGCATCGACGAGGGGAGTCGGTGAATAGGCTCCCATGCCACCTGTATTCGGACCGCGATCGCCATCATAGGCTGGCTTATGATCTTGAGCCGGTGGCAACGTCACGATCGTGCGCCCATCGGTGATTGCTAATACACTCGCTTCTTGGCCTTCAAGCCGTTCTTCGATGATGAAAGCTCGACCTGCATCGCCAAACTCTTTCTGTCGTGCAACACGATCGATAGCATCGATGACTTCGGCCGCAGTTGAACAGACAATAACCCCTTTTCCCGATGCCAATCCATCGGCTTTTACAACGAGCGGTGCGCGATCGCGTGGGTCCGGGTATCGGTCTTTAACAAACCGAACTGCGTCCTCGGCGCGCCGAAAGACTTGATAATCCGCTGTGGGGACATCCGCTTGCCGCATCAAGTTCTTACAAAAGACTTTACTGCTTTCGAGTTCCGCAGCCGCTTGACTGGGACCGAACACACGCAGACCGACTTTGCGAAGCGCATCGGAAAGTCCAGCGGCCAGCGGTGCTTCGGGGCCAATCACGGTAAGGTCGATCGACTGCGACTGCGCAAACTTAACAATCTCTGCTACATTGGTTGCAGCGATCGGTACGTTGATCGCGTCGAGAGCGGTGCCAGCGTTGCCTGGCGCCACATAGATTTGTTTAACTCGCGGACTCATTTTGAGTTTCCAAGCGAGTGCGTGTTCGCGACCACCGTTTCCGACGATTAAGATTTTCATAAAGACAAATGGATTCGAGGATTAATAAGCTTTCGCGAACACGGCTTGTTGCTGGGTAGGCTTGCCTGTCAAGAAACACTTGCCCGCTTTGGCTTCTTGCGCCAAAGGAATGCATCGAATGGTAACTTTGAGTTCGCCGAGTAGCTCTTGAAGGTCTTTTTCATCAGCAAAATGGCAAATTGCAAAGCCGCCGTGAAACTCGGGTTGCTCGGCATTCTTGGGCGTGAAGTATGCTCGGAACTCGGCTTCATTCGTGATGACTTTTGTGTGTTGCTCGCGATGTTTTAAAGCGCGATCATAGAGCTGTTGTTGCATTTCGTTCAGCATCGGAACGATCTTCGCGATAAGCTCGGCACGATTGAGTTGTACGGCTTGTCCGGTATCGCGTCGTGCCACAGAGAGCGAATCTTTCTCGATATCTCGCGGGCCGACTTCGATACGCAGAGGCACGCCTCGCTTGACGTGGTACCACTTCTTCTCACCTCCGCGTACATCGCGATCATCGATCTCCACTTCGATCGCGCGATCGCCAAACAACTGCGCTTGCATCGCTTGCTTTAAACTTTGACAGTACTCGAGCACTTGAGCTCTTGATGCATCATCACGATAAATGGGCAACAGCACAACTTGCGTGGGAGCAAGTTTCGGTGGCAGAACCAAACCATCGTCATCGCTATGAGACATAATCAAAGCTCCGACTAACCGAGTGCTCACGCCCCAACTCGTCGTCCAAGCGAATTCGAGTTGCCCAGCTTGGCTTTGGAATTGAATCTCTTGGGCTTTAGAAAAATTCTGACCCAAGAAGTGACTCGTTCCCGCCTGCAATGCTTTGCGATCTTGCATCATCGCTTCGATCGAGTAGGTGTGAACCGCACCTGGAAAACGTTCGGCCGCCGTTTTTTCACCTTTGATGACGGGCATCGCCATCCAGTTTTCGGCAAAGTCAGCGTAGACATCGAGCATCTTGCGAGTCTCCACCATCGCTTCATCGGCTGTGGCATGCACAGTATGCCCTTCTTGCCAAAGGAACTCTGCGGTGCGCAGGAACAAGCGAGTTCGCATTTCCCAGCGAACGACGTTGGCCCATTGGTTGATCAGAATGGGCAGGTCGCGATAGCTCTGGACCCACTTGGCATACATGGCACCAATAATCGTTTCGCTTGTGGGGCGAACGATTAATGGTTCTTCTAAAGGTCCAGCGGGCCGCAGTCCCCCTGCCCCGTCAGGTTCCAAGCGATGGTGGGTGACGACCGCGCATTCCTTGGCAAACCCTTCGACATGCTCGGCTTCTTTTTCCAAGAAGCTCATCGGGATGAACAAAGGGAAATAGGCGTTCTTATGCCCGGTATCCTTGAACATCCGATCGAGCACGCGCTGAATGTTTTCCCAGAGCGCATAGCCCCAAGGTTTGATAACCATGCAACCGCGTACCGGGCTGTTTTCAGCGAGATCCGCGGCGCGAATTACCTGTTGGTACCACTCCGGATAGTCTTCGACTCGGGTCGGCGTAATCGCGGTCTTGGCAGCCTTGCTCATAGATTTCTAGGGATCGGGAGTTGAGAATCGTCACAGGAAAGCGACGATTTTAGAGGATTCGCCGGTTACCGCTAGGCACGCCCGGCGTCCGCCCCTCCCCGGCCCTGCGAGGCCGACCTTCCCGCAAGCGGGAGGGTAACTTCGTTTTCAGCTTTCATTCACCGCGAATTTCTTTAGATCATCTAAGTCGACGAATTCTAAAGCCGACATATGGGTCGCTTCTAAAACCACGCGAGGTGCTTTGCCCGCCTCTAATGCCTCTTGCCATCGGCTGGCACATAAACACCAGCGATCTCCCGGATTTAGTCCAGGAAAACCATACTCTGGCATCGGAGTCGAAAGGTCATTGCCACGCCGTTTTGAGAACGACAAAAACTCTTCGGTCATCTCCGCGCAAACCACATGCACCCCATCGTCCCCCGCTCCGGTGTCGCAACAACCAGTGCGATAAAAACCTGTGAGGGGGGAAAGGCTGCAAGGAACCAGTGGCTGCCCCAGCACATTTTTTGCTTTGCGATTCGTCATGGATTGGGATGCTTTTTATTTGAGATTTGAGATTTGAGATTTGAGAGATTTGATGCCGGCCTAGGTCCATCTCAAATTTCAGATCTCAAATCTCAAATGTCAAATCTCAAATTACGATTTAGCCGCTAGAATACGCGAGTACACTGGTGTGGCTGTTCGCTTAGGGTGCATGGAAGAAGGGGTGAAAAACATGGAATCTATTTTGGAGGGGCTGACCGCTCCGCAGCGCGAAGCGGTGCTTCATCGCGATGGGCCGTTAATGATTTTGGCCGGGCCGGGAAGCGGCAAAACGCGAGTCGTCACGCGCCGCATTGCCCATTTGTTGCAGCAAGGGATTCCTGCTTGGCAGATCGTGGCTTTAACGTTCACGAATAAAGCGGCCGATGAGATGCGTGCGCGTGTTGAATCGCTCGCCCCTGGACAGCCCGTTTGGATGGGAACTTTTCATCGCTTTTGTGTTCGACTCTTGCGACGCTATGCACCGCTAGTGGGACTGCGAGAAAACTTTTCGATTTACGATACGAGCGATGCTAAAGCGGCGATGAAGCGCGCGATCGAAGCGGCAAACATCCAGTTGTCTCATCTCAAAGAAGATCGGATTGCGAACATCATCAGCCGCGCTAAGAATCGTATGATCACCCCTGAGCAAATGGCTCAAGGCATGGGACTGCGGCATGGTGAACAAGCGGCAGCGGATGTCTATCGCGTCTATCAAGAGCATTTACTTCGAGCAAATGCAGCCGATTTTGACGATCTCTTGTTGCATGTGGCGAAACTCTTACATGAGAATCCAGAACTGCGCAGCGAACTCGATGACCGTTATCGCTACATCATGGTCGACGAGTATCAAGATACGAACTCGGTGCAATATACCATCGTCCATGGATTGTCACTCGAGCATCGTAATCTCGCGGTCACAGGGGATCCCGATCAATCCATCTATGGCTGGCGCGGCGCGAACCTCCAAAATATTTTGGACTTTGAACACCATTATCCCGATGTGTGTGTGGTTCGCTTGGAACAAAACTATCGCAGCACGCCTGAGATCTTGCGCGTTGCCGATCAATTAATCCGCAACAATCGTAAACGTAAACATAAGGATCTCTTTACGGATCGTGCGAATGGGGCTGCAGTTCGGCTGCGAACCTATGAGAATAGTTATCGCGAAGCGGATGACATTGCTGACCAGATTTCTTTGGCCATTCAATCTCGTCAACGAAGTCCGAAAGACTTTGCGATCTTCTGCCGAACTGCCGCATTAACACGCAATTTTGAACATGCGCTACGATCACGCGGTGTGCCCTACCACGTTTCGGGTGCGGTCGAGTTTTATCAACGTAAAGAAGTCAAAGACGTCATCGCTTATCTGCTATTGTTGGAGAATCCCGCCAATGATGTCGCGCTCCTTCGGATTATTAATCGACCCGCGCGCGGTATTGGTCAAAAGACGCTAGATGTCTTACGTGAGTATGCCGATCGTCGGCGTTTGCCGTTGCTCGAAGCGGCTCGCAAAGCGGGATTGATCGATGCGATTCCAAAGCGTTCTGCGGTTAAGATTGCACAGTTCGTCAATATTTACGATCAACTTGCCGCGCGTCCACCCGAACCACTGCATGAACTCATCGAAGTGATGCTACGGCTGACCGGTTACCGCGCGATGCTCGAAGCGGGGGAATCGGATTTGGCACCCGGCGAGAATAGCCCTTTAGCGAACGTCGACGAATTGATCTCAGCCGTAACCGAAGTCGATCGAGCGTTCCCACCGGGCGAAGCGCTGCAAGCGTTCTTGGAACAAGTGGCATTGGTGAGTGATACGGATGATTTAGATGGTACCGCAGATTGGGTCAACGTGATGACCTTACATGCTGCGAAAGGCTTGGAATTTCCTTGTGTTTATGTGGTAGCCGTCGAGGATGGATTATTACCTCACTCGCGCAGTAAGGATGATCCCGACCAACTCGAAGAAGAACGTCGATTACTCTTTGTCGGCATTACGCGTGCCGAGGAAGAACTTCAATTGAGTTGGGCACAAACGCGAATCATGCGAGGTGATGCACGGCACGCGATCCCCAGTTCTTTCTTGATGGAACTACCGCGCGAAGAAATGGATCAAGTGCAAACGGGTCGATTGATGTTCGAGCGGATGATGAGCCCCGATGCATTCCATGACGATGACGATACGCACGGGGGTGATTATCCTGCGGACTGGGACGATGTTCATCATGATCCGGTTGATCATGAAGTCGTGATTGATGTTTCGGGGTCGGATACCATCGATAAACCTGTGGCTCCGATTTCTGGCCTACGTACGGCTGCTCAAATGCTTGAAGGGGCTGGCTCGGCGCGGATTCCACCCAATGCCTATCGCACAGGGATGGTTGTAACCCATACAACCTATGGCAGTGGCCGAATCAAGAAGGTTACGGGACAAGGTGCGCGGCGTACGGCCATTATCGAGTTCTTTACCGACGGAGTTGAACGAACTTTCCGGGTGGCATTTGCAAATCTCACGGTCGAAGAGTAATCCAGCATGACCTTTGAACTTCCCCGTTTGCAACCACGTCGACGTGATTCTCACAAAGGTGATTTTGGAAGGGTTCTGTTGATTGGTGGTTCACGTGGGATGGCGGGCTCCATCTCGTTGTCAGCGATGTCGGCTTTAAAGAGCGGAGCAGGTTTAGTAACGGCCGCCGTTCCGCAGCGCATTCTGGATACCGTTGCCGCCTTTGATCCTTGTTATATGACTTGGCCATTGCCGGATAATGAACAAGGGATCGTCGTTGAGTTAGCGATCAAAACGCTCGAAGCGGGCTGGGATAAGTACCAAGCGATTGGTTGCGGACCGGGATTGGGCACGACCCACGGTGCGGTGGCTTTGGTCGAAAGCGTTTTGCGTTATGCGGAGATGCCGAGGGTGCTCGATGCGGATGGTTTGAATGCTCTAGCACAGATCGAAGCATGGGAAACAATCAATCAAGGTCCGTTGGTGTTGACGCCGCATCCGGGCGAATTGCAACGGCTCACAGGAGTCAATGCGAAGGACCGCCAAGGGCAGATAGTTGCCGCGATGAGATGTTCACAGCGAGCTTCGTGTGTAATCGTTGTCAAAGGCGCACCGACGGTTGTTGTTGCAGGGAACGAACGCTGGGAAAATACGACAGGCAATCCAGGGATGGCGACAGGAGGCTGTGGTGATGTGCTGACGGGAATGGTTACAGCATTATTGGGTCAAGGGATGCCACCCTGGGACGCGGCACGACTCGCAGTGTATGTTCATGGTATGGCGGGAGATATCGCGGCGAAGCATTTGGGGGAAATAGGAATGACCGCGCGTGATGTGTTGCATGAAGTGCCCCATGCCTTCCAGCAGTCCCAACAGCTTTGAATCAACGCAACGTGAACGCCTACGAACTCGTGAACGCCTACGAACTCGTGAACGCCTACGAACTCCTGACGAACTTTCCAACAAGTCACCAAGGTACCGCATTAACGATCGGTAATTTTGATGGCGTTCACTTGGGGCATGCCGCGCTCGCGAAACAGTTGCAAGCGATGTCGATGCGATTAAAAGTTCCAGCGGTTGTTCTCACGTTTGATCCCCATCCATCCTTGATACTTTATCCCGAGACGGCAGCGGTCCCTTTGACGACGATCGCGCGGCGCGCCGAGCTGTTGAAGCTACTCGGTGTTGAGTATGTGGTTGTATGCCCTACGGATCGCGAGCTATTAGGACTGGATGCTCAAGCGTTTTTTGATCAGATCATTCATCAGCGGCTTCAGGCAAAAGGATTGATCGAAGGGCCGAATTTTTATTTTGGACGGGGCCGACAAGGAAACATTGAGCGTTTGGAACGCATGTGCCGCGAAGCTGCGATTTTGTTTGAAGTGGCAGAACCCAAACGCTGGGGCGAGGTGATGGTCAGCAGCACTCGCATTCGCCAGTTGCTTCGCGACGGTGAGATCGAAACGGCGAATGCGTGGCTGACGGCACCTTACCAGATTTCTGGTGAAGTGGTGGGCGGGGAGCAACGCGGGCGGAAACTCGGTTTTCCTACCGCGAATCTCGATCACGTGAAAGTACTGATCCCCGCACCGGGTGTGTATGCGACTACGGTGTGTATCGGTGAAAAACGTTATGCGGCAGCCACCCACATCGGGCCGAATCCAACCTTTGACCAGCCCATGCAGAAGATCGAAGTGCATGTTTTGGATTATCAGGGAGACTTGTACGGAACTGTCCTTCCGGTTGACTTTCACGCGCGGGTGCGGGACATTGCCCGGTTTCCTTCCGTCGATGCGCTCCGCCAACAGCTCGAGCGCGACTTGGCAAACGTTCGACAAGTAACGACCAAGCTCCTCGAAACTGAAAAGAAAGGCGAACGTAGCCGATGACCGTTGACTGGCAGCAATTTGTAAAAGTAATTCAAGCCCATGACAACTTTGTCCTCACCAGTCATATCCGACCGGACTGCGATGCGCTCGGCAGCGAACTGGGGATGGCTGCGATCTTGAAACGCTTGGGCAAACGCGTCCGGATTATCAACGGCCACCCTACCCCGCCCCCCCTGGAGTTCCTCGATCCGCTCGGACAGATCGAAGTGCTCGGAAGGGACTTGGAAGTTGAAGATGTTCATCCGGGATGTTTGATGGTGCTCGACACCAGTGCTTGGGCGCAGCTCGGTGGCATGTCCGATGTGATGCGGGCGAATCAGGTGACGAAGCTCGTGTTGGATCATCATGTGGGTGAAGATGATCTCGGGGCAATCATGTTTAAAGATACGGGGGCCGAAGCGACGGGACATTTGGTGGCGCTTGCAGCGGAAGCGTTAGGAGTGCCACTCGATCAAGAGATGGCAGCGCCGTTGTTCGTCGCGATTGCCACGGACACGGGTTGGTTTCGTTTTAGCAGTGCGAACGCGGCGACGTATCGGATCGCCGCGCGTTTAATTGAAGCGGGAGCGAAGCCGTCGCAGTTGTATAGTGATCTCTATGAACGCGACACGTTGGGCCGAGTGCGACTGCGTGGTTTGATTTTGTCACGCGTCATAGCTGAGCTCGACGGCAAACTTGTACACACGTACGTGTTGCGTGATGATTTCGAAAAGTGTGGTGCGTTACCCAGCGACACCGAAGATGCGATCAATTTAACGCTTGCGATCGCCGGCACGCGCGGCGCGGTGATCATGATCGAGCAATTAAAAGGGGGCTTTAAATTGAGTTTCCGCAGTCGTTGTCAGATGGATTGCAACGAGGTGGCGCGAACCTTTGGCGGTGGAGGACACAAAGCGGCCGCCGGTGCGTTTCTTGAAGGGGATTTGAAAACGGTGCAGCAGAAAGTGTTGCCCGTCGTGCGAAAAGCGATGGGTTGAGCGTGCTCAAGCGTCAGTGCGCAAGCACTACGGTGAAATAAGAAAGCGGTTGGTTTATCACCGTATGGCTTGCGCCATCACGCTCAAGCGTCAGTGCGCAAGCAAAGTCACTCTCCCCTGGGAGAGTCGGCCTATCAGGGCCGGAGAGGGTTTGGAGTGAGACCCTCCCCGGCCGCTACGGCGTCCGACCCTGCCCGCAAGCGGGAGGGTGACATTACGCTTAACGGCTGAAACCCAAGCCGAAGACGAAGCCACCAAGAGCAACGTCATTAAAGGTACCCGGAAGACCAATGCCCGCTTCAGAACCGGTGAAAGTGATCCACTCGGCACCGACATGCGGCGTCATGAGAATGCCATTCTTCAAGCAGATGTTGTGCTGGTAACCCATGCCGAGTTCCCACTGGTTACGGACCGTATCGAAACCTCGATTCGGCAAAGCACCAAACGTTGTGCCGTTACCCATGATCACTGCCCATTTGGAACGGGCGTAGAGTTCGCCACCGGTGCTTGTTTTCACAGCACCGCGAAGACCAAACAAACCACCGAAGCCGGCGATGTTATTCGAGGTACCGAAAGCAAAGTTCTCGTTGGTTGTATCGTTGTAACGCAGACCACCGCTGAGTTCGATGTTCGTCAGGTTGGTCAGGTTGATGCGTTTGAAAGCCTCAACGTCGAAGTTGTAGGTCTTCAGTGAGGAAAGACGAGCACCTGCAGGGTTGCGTCCCGTGTGATCCCAGTCCCAATAAGAAATGCGAGTACCGAGATTACGTGAGTTAACGTAGCTGAGTTTATAGCGTTGACCGATTTCGTAATCGGTTGCGTTATCTGCGATGGGTTGGCCATTGCTCGTGTGCAAACGGAGGAACGTAGCTTCGGTATCGAAACTCAGTCCTTGGGCTTGAGCGTAATTCAAGCCACACATGCAAGCGATCGTTAACATGATCGCGCGGAAAAATCGTTGAGCCATGATCGGACTTCCTTGTAACGGACGGACAGGCAAAAGTAGATGGGTATTCAAACCTATCGCGATGCATTCGCTGACGTTGACTCCGTCAGAGATCAATCGCATCCCGAAACAAGGAAACACAGTCCGAGCCTGGCGAAGGACTCCGTTCCTACGTTTGGGCGCTGACAATTTCCTTTCAGCGTAGTTCTGTCATCGGTACGAGTATTCGCCGAACATTGAATTCCTTCGCGTTCGCGATGCAACCGAAATGCTCGTTACAATCGTCAAGCGTCAGTGCGCCAGCACTACGGTTCCTCAAGCGTCAGTGCGCCAGCACTACGGTGATAAACGGTAATACACCGTATGGCTTGCGCCATGACGCTCAAGCGTCAGTGCGCCAGCACTACGGTGAAATGAATACGCGGATGGTTTATCACCGTATGGCTTGCGCCATGACGCTTGGACGCAAACCTGAGCCGGGAGTCAATTGGCTCAGGTTTGCAATCGTTGGTTGCGGGGCGGAAACCGCAGTTTTGATTAACGGCTGAAACCCAAGCCGAAGACGAAGCCACCGAGGGCAACGTCATTAAAGGCACCGGGAAGACCAATGCCGGCTTCAGAACCGGTAAAGGTAATCCATTCAGCGCCGACGTGCGGGGTCATCAAAATGCCATTCTTCAAGCAGATGTTGTGCTGGTAACCCATGCCGAGTTCCCACTGGTTACGGACCGTATCGAAACCTCGATTGGGCAAAGCACCAAAGGTTGTGCCGTTACCCATGATCACTGCCCATTTGGAACGGGCGTAGAGTTCGCCACCGGTGCTTGTTTTCACAGCACCGCGAAGACCAAACAAACCACCGAAGCCGGCGATGTTATTCGAGGTACCGAAAGCAAAGTTCTCGTTGGTTGAATCGTTGTAACGCAAGCCACCGCTGAGTTCGATGTTTGTCAGGTTGGTCAGGTTGATGCGTTTGAAAGCCTCAACGTCCAAGTTGTAGGTCTTCAGCGAGGAAATGCGAGTTCCTGCAACGTTGCGTCCCGTATGATCCCAGTCCCAATAAGAAATGCGAGTACCGAGATTACGTGAGTTAACATAGCTGAGCTGATAACGTTGACCGATTTCGTAATCGGTCGCGTTATCTGCTAAGGGTTGGCCATTGCTCGTATGCAAACGGAGGAACGTAGCTTCGGTATCGAAACTCAGTCCTTGGGCTTGAGCGTAATTCAAGCCACATATGCAAGCGATCGTGAGCATGATCGCGCGGAAAAATCGTTGGGCCATGATCGGACTTCCTTGTAACGGACGGGCAGGCAAAAGTAGATGGGTATTCAAACCTATCGCGATACACTCGCTGACGTTGACTCCGTCAGAGATCAATCGCTTCCCGAAACAAGGAAACACAGTCCGAGCCTGTTGTCAGGACTCCGTTCCTACGTTCTGGGCGCTGACAATTTCCATTCAGCGCGATTGAATCATCGACAATTGCGGGAATGCGAATTTGCTACTATTTGATCTGACGTTGCGATCCCAAAGATCGTCACAATGCTTAAGTGCGCAAGCACTACTGCTCCTCAAGCGTCAGTGCGCCAGCACTACGGTTAAACGGTCAAACGTTTGATTCACCGTATGGCTTGCGCCATGACGCTCAAGCGTCAGTGCGCCAGCACTACGGTGATAAACGGTAATACACCGTATGGCTTGCGCCATGACGCTTGAGAAACCGTATGGCTTGCGCCATGACGCTTGAGAAAAACGCAAACCTAAGCCCGGGAGTTAACTGGCTTAGGTTTGCGATATTTGGTTGCGGGGCGGAAACCGCAGTTTCGATTAACGGCTGAAACCCAAGCCGAAGACGAAGCCACCAAGGGCAACGTCATTAAAGGTACCGGGAAGACCAACGCCGGCTTCAGAACCGGTGAAAGTGATCCATTCTGCACCGACGCGAGGGGTCATGAGGATACCGTTGCTCAAGCAGATGTTGTGCTGGTAACCCAGGCCAAGTTCCCACTGGTTACGGACCACATCGAAACCTTGATTCGGCAAAGCACCAAAGGTTGTGCCGTTGCCCATGATCACTGCCCATTTGGAACGGGCGTAGAGTTCGCCACCAGTGCTCGTCTTCACGGCACCGCGAAGACCAAACAAACCACCGAAGCCGGCGTTGTTATTCGAGGTACCGAAAGCAAAGTTCTCGTTGGTTGTATCGTTGTAACGCAAGCCACCACTGAGTTCGATGTTCGTCAGGTTGGTCAGGTTGATGCGTTTGAAAGCCTCAACGTCGAAGTTGTAGGTCTTTAGTGCGGAAACACGAGCTCCTGCAGGGTTGCGTCCCGTGTGATCCCAGTCCCAATAAGAAATGCGAGTACCGAGATTACGTGAGTTAACATAGCTGAGCTGATAGCGTTGACCGATTTCGTAATCGGTTGCGTTATCTGTGATGGGTTGGCCATTGCTCGTGTGCAAACGGAGAAACGTAGCTTCGGTATCGAAACTCAGTCCTTGAGCTTGAGCGTAATTCAAGCCACACATGCAAGCGATCGTTAACATGATCGCGCGGAAAAATCGTTGAGCCATGATCGGACTTCCTTGTAACTGCGTGAAGGGCAAAGGGTTGAAGTGTCTACAAGCTTGTCGCGATCCGTTCGTTGACGCTTCATGAGTCATTGAAGGACCGCCTCATGGAACTCTGAAACGAAACCCGAGCCTGATTAAGGACTCCGTTCCCTACATCCATGTCGCTGATACCTTCCTTTCAGCGTATGGGCTTCTTCGGAACCGGAAGCCATGCTTCACCGCATTCGTAAGCTAATGCGTTGCAACCCGTATCCGCGCCATAACCCGTCCTCGTCGCCCCTCTCTCGTTTAAGCTTTGCCGACGTTGCCGCAGATATGGGCCCTCCGACCCATTCCGTCCGTCTGCCTTATCAAGGCCTTCCATACCCTCCGCCAAAATCGCGAAGAAAGAAAACTCAAAAGAGGGGAGTTCGGGGGGCTGCGGATTTGATTCTGCCCCACCGCTTCCATTACAATTTGCATGGGCTTGGCAGGAACTAAGACGGTTCTGCTGCCAAGTCTCCCGCCACCTTTTAACCCGCCAGGTATCCAAATGCTCAAGATCTTGGGGAATGCCAGTCGCTATTGCGATGGAATGTCGCGACGCAGCTTTCTGCAAATTGGAGGCCTTTCTTTTGGCTTTGGTGGTTTCTCTTTAGCCAACCTCTATCGAGCTGAAGCCGCACAAGGAATTCGTAACTCGCATAAGTCGGTGATCAACATCTTTCTCGCCGGGGGACCACCGCACCAAGACCTGTGGGATATCAAGGTCGACGCGCCAAGCGAAATTCGCGGTGAGTTTCGGCCTATCAACACAAATGTTACCGGTGTGCAGATTTGCGAAGTGTTTCCACGTATCGCGCAGCTGATGGATAAGTGCGCCGTGATTCGCTCTGTGGTCGGCTGCAAAGATCGCCATGATGCATTTCAGTGCATGACCGGTTGGTTCAACGAAGACCTACGAACGGTCGGTGGTCGACCAGCAATCGGTTCCGCAGTGGCCAAACTTTATGGTGCCGTCGATCCTTCAGTTCCCCCTTACATTGCTCTCGCAAATCGCACGCAGCATGTGCCTTGGTCGGATGGGGGAACTCCCGGTTTCCTCGGCGCGGCATACGCTCCATTCAAACCCGATGGGCCTGGCATGGAAAACATGCATCTCAACGGCGTCACCATGGAACGCTTGGCTGATCGGCGCAAACTGCTTGCGCAAGTCGATCGATTGCGGAAAGACATTGATGTCACCGGTGCGATGGAAGGCATGGATGCATTCGGTCAACGGGCTTTGGATGTGCTGACCAGCAGTCGATTAGTCGATGCGCTAGATCTATCCAAAGAAGATCCCAAGATCGTCGCCCGTTATGGCGATGGCAAACCGTACAAGTACCAGTACGACGGCGCACCAACATGCAATGAACAACTCCTGATGGCGCGGCGGTTGATCGAAGCCGGTGCGCGGTGCGTGAGTTTGAGTTATGGTCGCTGGGATAGTCACGGTCAGAACTTTGATCTCGTGCGCGATCATGGTGGAAAACTCGATCAGTGCTTAAGTGCATTAATCGAAGATTTAGATCAGCGTGGTATGTTGCAAGACACCACGGTGGTCGTATGGGGTGAATTCGGTCGCACGCCCAAGATTAACAACAATGCGGGACGCGATCACTGGTCGCAAGTCAGCTGCGCATTCATGGCGGGTGGTGGCATGCGAACCGGTCAGGCCATAGGCGCCACGAACCGAATGGGCGAATATGCGGCCGAGCGTCCAGTGCACATGCAGGAGATTGTGGCGACGCTCTATCACAATTTGGGAATTGACGTCGCGACCACGACGATCGCTGATCCAACCGGTCGCCCCCAGTACTTGACGGACCATGTACCTCTCAGAGATCTCGTTTGATGCGAAGCCTTTTTTCCCTATTCATACTGCTGAGCACTGGTTTGAATGCGTTCGCACAGGGCGCACCCAAACTTCGATTCGATTTACCTGCTCAAACGGAATCAATCACGATGCGCGGCCGTGATGCCCGGCATCAATTGATCGTGTCGTTGCAAACCACGGATGGGACACTTCGAGATGTAACGCATGAAGTGCAATTCAAAGTCGACCCGGTGGGTATCGCAACCATCGACTCAACCGGACTTGTGACTCCACTTGCTTCCGGTCAAATGAGTATCTCGGCAACGCTGTCCCATGCCGAGTCACCGGCACCGCTGACAACGCATGTCGCATTGAGTGTCGTGGGCTACGACGAACATCAGCCCGTTGACTTTTCCAGCCAAGTTGTCCCCGTATTTACCAAGTATGGTTGTAATGGAGGTGGCTGTCACGGCAAAGCGAGCGGACAGAATGGTTTTAAGTTATCACTGCTCGGTTTTGAACCCGTAGAAGACTATGAACATCTCGTCAAAGAGTCGCGTGGACGTCGATTATTTCCTGCGGCACCAGAGCGAAGTCTGCTGTTAGCGAAAGCGGTTAATGAATCGCCTCACGGCGGTGGCGAACGCTTTACTCGCGACTCCCATGAATATCGTTTGATCCGTCGATGGATCGCACAAGGTATGCCTTATGGCGATCCTACAAAAAGAATGGTGACGGGAATTCAAATCACTCCGTCTCAGCGAACGATGAAAGTTCGCGACCGGCAACAGCTTCAAGTCATCGCGAATTACTCCGACGGAACCAGTGAAGATATCACTCGCGCCGCGCAGTACGATGCCAACGTGCCTGAGATGGCCGAAGTGAATCTACAAGGACTCGTGCAACTCCGCGAATTGGTCGGTGATGTTTCGATCATGGCACGCTATCAGGGTCACGTTGCCGTCTTCCGTGCCGATATTCCGCTTGGCGCTCGACCGGCAACTTGGCCCGAGCCTCGCAATCTGGTGGATGAAACCGTTTTTGCGAAACTTAAAACGTTGGGCATTCCTCCATCTCCTCCTGCCGATGATGCCACTTTTTTACGACGTGTTACGCTCGATATCGTCGGTCGACTTCCAGAACCGCAAGAAGTACTCGATTACCTCAACGACACTTCGACAGAGAAACGTGCCAAGCTGATCGATCGCTTGCTCGATAGTCCCGACTATTCCGAGTACTTTGCAACGAAGTGGAATGCGATCTTAAGGAACCGACGGTCTAAGCCAGGTTATCAATTCGGTAACTATGCGTTTCGAGATTGGATTCGCGAAGCGTTTTTGCAAAACAAACCGTATGATCAATTCGTTGCTGAGATCATCACTGCATCGGGTTCAGTATCTACGAATCCACCCGTCGCTTGGTATCGCGAAGTTTCGGACACGACACAGCGTGTCGAAGATGCAGCGCAGTTGTTTCTAGGGCAACGCATTCAATGCGCTCGTTGTCATCATCACCCCTATGAAAAGTGGAGTCAGAAAGACTACTACCATCTCGCCGCTTTCTTTAGCCTAGTTGGGTCAAAAGAAGGAACGACACCTGATGAGCCAGTCATCTTCTCAAGACCCGGTAATCCAACCGCTGCGCATCCAAAATCCGGTGAGCAATTGAAGCCGGCTGGACTTGATGCACCCCCCGTGAATGTTGACAGCTCCGAGGATCCCCGTGATCACCTCGCACAGTGGATGGTTCAAGCGAATAATCCGTTCTTTGCGAAATCGCTGGTGAACCGCTACTGGAAGCACTTCTTTGGGCGTGCACTCGTCGAACCCGAAGATGACCTACGCGTCACCAACCCGCCGAGTAATCCAGAACTATTTGATCGGCTTAGCCAATCGTTTGTGGACTCGGGTTTTGATCTGAAGCATTTAGTACGGTTGATTTGCAATTCGCAGATCTACGGACTGAGTTGCGATGCGACTTCTGAAAATCTCCCAGATCGCCGAAGTTACTCGCGTTATTATCCAAAACGATTAACGGCCGAGGTGCTTTTGGATGCAGTCGATTCATTGACGGGACAGATGACACGTTTTGATGGGATGCCTGCTCAAACACGTGCCGTCATGCTTCCAGATACGAGTTTTAACTCCTACTTCCTGACCGTCTTCGGACGTCCCGAATCCACGACCGCGTGTGAGTGTGAACGAACACAAGATGCAAATCTCGCGCAAAGTTTGCACTTGCTGAACTCAAAAGAGATACAGACGAAACTTTCAAACGATCAAGGGCGTGCCGCGAAACTCGCTGCCGATACCAATACCCCGGACGCAACAAAGATCGAACAGCTATATCTCGTGGCCCTCGGTCGCAAACCGAGTGAAGATGAAGCGAGCGTGGCGCTTGAGTATCTGAAAACGAAAGAACCCCGCCGAACTGCGTTTGAGGATCTAATCTGGTCCTTGGTTAACACCAAAGAATTCCTTTTCAACCACTAACCCATCTCAAATTTCAAATCTCAAATCTCAAATTTTAAATTTCAAATCTCAATGCTCTCTCGCTTCGTCTGCCTCGTACTGACCCAAGCTTCGTTGGCGTTCGCTCAATGGCCAACGACGGAACTGACTGCTTTGTCGCGCAGTGCCGCTCAAGTTGGTACAGAAACCGATGTCGCCGTGTTAGCCGGTAATCAACTTGATGAGATCGATCGCCTTGTCTTTTCACATCCCGAAGTCAAAGCCACGTTGCTGACGGATGATCCCAAGCCTTATGCAACGGACCGCCAGCCACGGTACAAGCAGTTTCATCTTACGATTCCGGGAAACATTCCAACCGGGTTTTATGAAGCGCGCGTCGGCGGACGGTTTGGACTTTCAAATCCAAGGCTTTTTCTAATTGGTGGTCTACCCGCACTTGTGTTGGACGGTGCGTCGAATTCTGGCACGGAACTGCCGAAACTCCCTTTGCAAACACTCGTTCAGGGCAAAACGACGGCGAGCGCAGTAACAAGTTATCGATTGGAGATTCCTCAAGGAGCTAAGTGGCGGGTCGATTGCTTGGCACAGCGAATTGATTCGCAATTGCTTCCGGTGCTAACGATTCGCGATCAACGCGGACGTGAGTTAGCGCGTCATGCCGGGACCGATGAGCAGGATGCGATGTGTCTTTGCACTGCCGTCGATGGGCAACCACTCACCGTCACCGTCCATGATGCTTTGTTTCGTGGCGGGGATGAGTTCGCTTATCAAATGCTTGCTACCCCAGTCGATCAGCCCAGTGCTCAAGTGACCGAATTGGTGCAATTGTTTTCAGGGCAATCCGTAGCCACAAAGGTTCCCGGAGATGGTCGTGTCTCCCCCGACTCGCTTGGTTATGTTGCGACTCCAACGCTCGATCCAGCGGTTCCATTACAAGTGCATGATGAATCCCAGTTTAAGAATGATGCGTCGCAATCGATTACCTTGCCGATGGTCATTCAAGGCGGTTTCGAAACGCGTCGCGATGTCGATCGGTTTCAGTTCGCCGGACAACCCGGTCACGAATGGGTGTTTGAAATCGTTTCTGATCGCATGGGTAGTCCTGCTGATACCGTGATGCGAATTGAGCGTTTGGAACCACAGCCATCGGGGGAATTAAAACGGAGTACGGTTGCCGACCAAGATGATCCACCGTTACTGGGTGACGCATCGTTTCGGATTCGTTTGCGAGACCCTATGATCCGCTTCAATCCACCGGCTCCAGGTGATTATCAGCTAGTGCTGCGTGATCTTGATAACGGATCGCGTGGGATTCACGATCGTCCCTATCGATTGTTGATTCGAGAAGTCAAACCGGATTTTTCGATTATCTGTTTTCCTCCGGCCCTGTTGCGCGATGTGACGAATGCGAGACCGGCAACGACGCGTTTGTTGCGAGGTGGACAAGCCGCACTTAGAGTCGTCGCCTTACGGCAAGATGGTTTTGCAGAACCTATTGAGATCGAAGTTCAGGGATTGCCAATGGGTGTCCAAGCTTCGAAAGCCGTGCTGCACAGCAATCAACAAGAAGTGCAGTTGATCCTCTCGGCAAGGGAAGATGCTGCGGCATGGGAAGGCAAAATCAAAGTGATTGGGCGCAATGCAAAACAACGCGATACTCATTTCCATGAAGCCACCGCCGCGACGATGGCCCGTGCAAACGCACCAGGCCGCGCGAGAATGAGTGGACGCCGCTCGACCGATCTTTGGATCAACGTCAGTGATCAAGACTTGTCACCTCTCTCGATCGCGCTTGGCAAAGAAGAGGTGGTAGAAACATCGCGCGGTGGCAGTGTTAAGTTACCGGTGCATGTAACACGACGTAGCGGCGGAGAACAAAATTGTGTTTTACGCCCGCGTGATTTACCGGCTGGGGTGACGGCTCCGGAAGTGACGGTGAATGGCGATAAAGCGGAGGGGGAAATCGAATTCAAAATCGGTAATCAGTCGGCGCCTGGCGATTACACACTCTGGATGCAAGCGGAAGCCAAAGTGAAGTTGGCGGTCAACCCGCAGGCTTTTCAACGCGCTGAAGCGTATCGCAAGCAACTTCAATCATTGCTTGATGATCCGGCCAGGAGCAGCGAAAAAGATGCGATCATGCAAGCGATCAAACAAGCGGATGGTGCAATCGAGCAAGCCAAAGCAGGAAATCAACCTCGCGAACTAACGGTGTTCATCCCTACCACATCGGCCCTGCTTCGTATCCATGAAGCACCTTTTGAAATCGGTTCACCCGCGGCGTTTGATTGTCCAATCAATCAATCGACCCAGGTCGCCTTTGAGCTTCGCCGCTGCTGTGGGTTTGATGGCGTGGTGGAATGTAGCGTTGTTTCGGGACTCGAAAATTCCACAATCCAAGTGGAATCGCCACCGATTGCAGCTGGAAACACGACGGGAACCTTGAAAATTCAAGTTCCGGCCGATGCGACTCCGATGGAGCGGCAATTAAAATTGAAACTGGTTTACACGTTCAATAATCAAAAACTTGAAGTGCAACGAACGGTAACCATCCGAATCGTCCCACCCCCGCCAAGTAATCCGCCTTCGTGATGTTCAGGCTAGGAAGGGATCAAACGAATCGTTCGATCCTGTTTCGATGTCTTTTCAAAACGCAGGTCCCGCCGACAACGTTGCTGAATGGTTATGGCTCGCATGGTTGTTTCAACCGAGGATCGAAGAATCATGAAATGCGTACATTATGTGATCGCTACGTGTGCCTCCATGCTACTGCCTTGGTCGCTACATGCTGAGGACCTCAAACCGCGCGCGGTCGCCGAAGTCAAACGCGAGCAACCGATCGGTTTTGCGAGTGATATTCTTCCGCTCTTAAAGCGAAACTGTTTGGCTTGCCATCATGCGAAAGACGCCGAAGGGGGATTGGTCTTAGAGACCCATGCATCGATGGTTAAAGGTGGTGAGAGCGGCGCAGGAATTGTTCCTGGAAAGAGTTCCGAAAGCTTGGTCTTCCTTGTGGCCGCGAGCATGAAAGACCCCGTGATGCCTCCCGAAGACAATACGGTTGGCGCAAAACCTTTCACGGCTGAAGAACTTGGACTCTTGAAGCTTTGGATTGATCAAGGGGCACCGATTGGTAGCACGACCTCAGATCAACCTCTGAATTGGCAACCGCTCGCGGAGTCTTTGCAACCGATTTACTCTGTCGCTGTCTCCCCAGATGGTCAATACATCGCGGCGGGGCGTGGCAACCAAGTCAAGATCTATCATCATCCAACTCGCTCGGTCGTCGGATCGCTTATCGATCCAAAGTTGCCTTTGTTGGCAGGGCAAACAGAACCTAAAGCTGCGGATCTTGATGTGGTGCAATCGATCGCATTCTCTCCTGATGGAGAGAGGATTGTCACCGGTGGTTTTCGCACCGTTCGAATTTGGAAACGAGCCGGCGAACCACAAGTTGCCGATGCTCCGGAATGGATCAAGTCCTCAACTCGATCTGCGGCCACCGTCGACGCAAGTTTGGTTGCCGAGGTGATGGGGGATCACAGCATTGAGATTTGGAATGCCGTTGAAAAGAAAAAAGTACAAGCACTTCCTGCAACGTTTGGTCCTGTGCAACAAATCGTCTGGTCCGTGGATGGCCAACGCGTGGTGGTTCAGTATCAGGATGGTCATTTAGTGGTTTGGGACCCGGCAAATACAACGCCTGTTGCGCAGCTCGAAGCGACACCGAAGGCATTGAATTTGGCTGCAAGCAATCAAGCGGAATGGATCGTTGGTGTTGACGAAGGTCGTAAGCTTCAATCATGGCAATTGATGCCGGCTGCAGAAGGTAGTACGGAACGAAAGTTGGAAGCTAAGCCAATGGAAGCTTGGGGTGGTTTTACCGATGTCTCGACGATCGGTGTAGTTCCAGGGAAAGCACCGCTTTGGCTCGTCGGATTGAACGGTGGCCAAGTTCATTTATGCGAATTGAATGGCGGAAAAACGGTGCGCACGGTTGAGCATGGCGGGGCACTCAAAGCCCTGGCTGTGAGTACCGATGGACAGCAACTTGCGACTGCCGGTTCAGATGGCTCAATAAAGTTGTGGAGCACTGAGAATGGCAAATTGAAAACGACTTTTGCGTCCGATGGTCGTTCTGATCGAGAATTGCTCATTGCCCAGCGTGATCAAGCGCGGCAGAAGGCATTGGCGGATCGATTAGCGGCGAAGAAGGCTGATTTGGAGAAAGCGGCAAAGAATGAGAACGATGCGAAAGATAAAGTCAAAGCGGGACGCGATAAAGCAGCTGAGGCATTGGCCGCTAAAGTCAAATCGAAAGAGGCTGCTCAGATGGCTTTGACCGATGTTGAAAAAGCCATTGAACAAGCTCGCAACGAAATGCTTCAGGCGCAAAAGGCAGCTGAAGAAGCTGCCAAGAAAATGGAAATGATGATGGGACAGATCGAGGGTAAAAAGAAGGCCATCGAAACGGCTGAAGGAGAACGAACTAAAGCCGAGCAAGAGCTTTCTCAACATGATCAGACGTTGGCCGCGGCAGCTCAAGCTGCAGAGCGTGCCGCTCAAGCAATTCCGGCCCATGAGTCGGTCATCGCTGAAGCGACAAAGAAAGCTACGGAAATGCAACAACGCGTCGAGGAAATTCAGAAAGTTGTTAACCAAGCTCGCGCTGTACCCGTTTCGGCCGTATCCTTCAGCCGAGATAGTCAACAACTGATTGCGGCTTACGAAACCGGCGCAATCCGTGTTTATCGTGAATCTGTACCCGTTCCAGAGCAAGTCTATGATTGGCCTGGAACACGTGTTGAAAAGTTAGTAACCACGAAAGAGGGTACGTTGTTAGCGGATGTCCCTGGCGCTCCAGTTAAGTCGCTGGCATTGTCGAATCGCTGGATTCTGGAGACGACGATTGGATCACCGACGGATTCACCTATTAGTGACCGTGTCACATCCTTGGAATTCAGTCGCGATGGAAAGAGTGTCTATGTTGGGAGTGGGCCACCGAGTCGGTTCGGGGAGCTTAAGCGTTTCGAAGTGCCCACGGGCAAGATGCTTCATGATTACGGACAAATCCATAGCGATACGGTGCTAGGTATTGAAGAAAGTCCCGATGGCAAACTACTTGCGACTTGTAGTGCGGATAAGACTGTCCGTATTACGAACCTCGCCAGCGGTGAAAGATTGAGGACGATGGAAGGTCACACGCATCATGTTCTCAGCATCGCTTGGCAAGATACTTGCGAAACCCTTGTTTCCGCGAGCGCTGATGGCAACGTAAAAGTTTGGGACGTTGCATCGGGTGAGCAACGTCGCACCATCGCAGGTGCTTCGAAAGAGGTAACAGCTATCGCTTTTGTTGGTCAAACGAGCCAATTGATTGCCGCTCAAGCGGACGCACAAATCCGATTGCTTGAGACGACCAATGGTCAAGCCGTGCGTACGTTTGGTGGTGCGAAAGATTTTCAGTTTGCAGTCGCTGTCACCGATGACGCTTCGACCGTCTTTGTCGGTGGCCAAGACGGAGTCCTGCGTGTTTGGAAAATTGCCAACGCCGAACTCCTGCACCAATACACGCCGTAAGCGTGGCATAGGCGTCCCGCCTGTGAGGTCGAAGACTTTAGTCTTTAGGGAAGTAGCTGGATTCGCCAGAATTCAGAGCAGCTTTGTGAGGTAAGCGATAAGGTAACCCGCGCCACCCATGTCCTGACTACTCCCTACTCCCCTCACACCTCACACCTCACTCCTCATACCTTACTCCTATGCTCCGCTTCATCCTCGTTCTTCTTTTGATTGGCCATTCGAGTGTCGACGCTGAAGACTTGAATTGTTTGCCAGTCACGAAGGGGGCACCAGATCGAGATGTAAGTTGGTTTGGGCAGATGCAGCAAAGTGTCCGGAAGCACTTGGAAACGCGGCGTGAGAAGGTTGCATCCTTACAGGCGGCTGCAGTCATCGAAGCGTACCAGCGTTCGCAACGGGAGTTCATGTGGCAAGCGCTCGGAGGAAAACCACCGTCGCATCCGCTCAATGCACAACTCATTGGCAAACTGACTGGTGACGGTTTCACTATTGAAAAAATACTTTTTGAAAGCCAACCGCAACATCATGTAACCGCCAATGTCTATGTGCCTGATGGAAGAGGACCATTTCCTGCAGTGGTGGTATCAAGTGGTCATAGTCGAACGGCCAAAGCGGCGGAATACAATCAGCGATTCGGAATCTTGCTTGCGCAGCATGGGATGATCGCATGTTGTTTTGATCCGATTGGCCAGGGAGAACGTTCTCAAATGGTTGATGAGCAATTGCGACCCCTTCATCAAGGTACCACGACGGAACACCTACTGATTGGAACCGGTTCCATTTTGGTCGGACGCAACACGGCCACATATCGTGTTTGGGATGCGATGCGAGTCGTGGATTATTTGTCGACCAGAGACGATGTGATACTATCCAAGATCGGAATGACTGGTTGCTCTGGCGGTGGAACACTGACTAGTTATGTCATGGCGCTAGACGATCGTATTCATTGTGCATCGCCTTCATGTTACATCACCGCATTCGATCAATTGATTGATTCGATAGGTCCACAGGATGCGGAGCAAAATTTGTTTGGTCAACTAGCGCAAGGGCTTGATCAAGCCGACTATGTATTAATGCGCGCGCCGTTGCCGACGTTGATTAGTTCAACCAGCGATGACTTCTTTCCGATCATGGGAACATGGCAAGCGTTTCGAGAAGCGAAACGGATCTTCACACGTCTAGGCGCATCTGAATGCGTGGAGCTGGTGGAGGCGGATGGAAAGCATGGTGTTCAACCTGAAAACTTGGCGGCGATTGTGAGTTGGATGCAGCGATGGCTGTTAAACATAGACCGACCTGTCAAAGTTCCTGACTTTAGCTCGATCCCGATGCATACTGTCGAAGAACTCCAGTGCACACCTCAGGGACAAGTACTGGGAATACCTCAAGAGCGATCTGTTTTTGATCTCAATGCCGAAGTCGCACGGAGCTTCAGTGCAGAGCGCAGTGCAAAATGGCAAAAGCTCTCGTTGGAGGGTCAGCAAGAATTGGTAAGGCAAACTTTAGGCATCGACTTGGTGCAAAACAATAACTCATTGCCAGCAGAGTCAGTTGGAACCATCGAGCGTGAAAGTTATTCGATAGAGAAATGGTTGTTAAAAGGAAGTTACGAGCTACCGGTACTGATCTTTACGCCAAAGAGCAAAACCGGTGAGGTATTGCTTTATCTAACGGATGAAGGAAAAGGGGCGACCTCAGAAAGTTTAGGGCCGATTGAAGCGATCTTGAGAAATGGAGCCACGGTCGTAACGTGTGATCTACGAGGCCAAGGCGAAACAGGTCGGCGGCACCCTGGCGTCGCGAAACCTGATCCGCTTTTGGGCGACTGGCAGACAGCTTCTTTAGCCTATTTGTTGGGGACTTCGGTGGTTGCCACACGAACTCAGGACATTCTTCAAGTCTCTGGTTGGTTGAACGAGCAAGAGGCGTATCGTGAAAAGCGGATTAAGTTAGCGGCACAAGGAAGTACCAGTATTGCCGCATTACACGCGGTATTTTTAAAGCCGCAGCGATTCTCGGAATTGACAATGCGTGACTCTCCGCCGCTTTGGTCGGAAATTGCGGGGCAGCCGCGTCATGGACGCTGGATAACGGCGACGGTCCACCGTGGACTTGAGAACTACGATTTAGATTATCTGAACGAGAGTTTGAAAGGTTTGATCGACATCCGCTCACTATAATTCGCATCCTTCCGGTGATTAGAATCTGAAATCGCAGATTCCACTCAGTGAGCAAACAAAATCGATGACGATGAACAGCGGACTTGAGGGTGGCGGTATCGAGCAAGAAATGCCACCACATCCTGCGACACGTGCCACAGAAATTGCTCGGCTCGAACTGATTAAGTTGTCAATCGAATCGGGCGTGACTTTAGAAGCCATCATTCGTCGCGCTTGTGAATTGGCGGCCGATGTATTGCAAGTTGCACGTGTTGGGGTCTGGATGTTCATCGACATGCGCCAATCATTGAGGTGCGTGCAGCTCTATGAAAGAGAAAAGCAGAAGTGGAGCGATGGAGTCTTATTGCAAGTTGCGGACTTTCCGGATTACTTCGCGACATTAGATCATCGAAAAATTGTCCCCGCCGAGCACGCTCAAACCGATCCCAAAACTTCGCAGTTAAACGAAGCTTATCTCACGCCACTGGGCATCACTTCGATGCTAGATGCCCCCATCTATGTGGCTGGTGAAGTCATTGGTGTGTTCTGTAGTGAGCATATCGGTAAGGCGAGGGAATGGACGACCGAAGAACGCGACTTCTGCGCGTCAATTGCCGACTTACTTGCGATCAAGTTTCGAGCGGCAGAAGTCTTACAGCTTCAAGCGACCCTGCGAACGAGTGAGGCCAAGATGTTCGCAATGGAAA
This sequence comes from Ottelia alismoides, assembly GCA_037367405.1. Classification (NCBI taxonomy): domain Eukaryota; kingdom Viridiplantae; phylum Streptophyta; class Magnoliopsida; order Alismatales; family Hydrocharitaceae; genus Ottelia; species Ottelia alismoides. Next base: position 128,398 of record JAZKJV010007726.1, on the reverse strand, counting down.
AGTCGGAAGCATTGGCCAAGATGGCATTGGGTGTCGCGCATGACTTTCGCAATTTTCTGACGACGATCAACAATTGCACCCATGTCCTTGAAACAGCGGATTCCCTTTCTGAGTCGCTCGCTGAATCGGTAAAGCTGATCAAGACAGCAGCAGAAAATGGTTGTCGCTTGGTCTCTGAGTTGATCGACTATGGTCGTAGTCAGCCGCGACACCCATATCCACTGAACTTGAAGAAAGTGATTGAAGCGTTTTTGCCGATCCTTACCACGGCAGTTGGTAAACAAGCGACTTTGATTGTGGATACAAGCGAAACCTATGGGCTTGTGTTCATGGACTGCAATCAATTCCAACGCGTGCTGTTAAACTTAGTGATCAATGCGCGAGACGCTTCTCCTGAAGGGGGCTGTATCAAAATTCATACCTATGATGACAAACAGCAGAACTCCGTGACTTTGGAAGTTCGTGACGAGGGGAGTGGGATGAGTGAAGCGGTCAAGCAACGGGTCTTTGAGCCATTTTTCACTACCAAAGAAAATGGCTCGGGATTAGGCTTACCGATTGTGCAAAGGATTGTCGAGCGCGCTGGTGGCACGATCGATATTGAAAGCGTAGTGGGTAAAGGAACCGCGATACGCGTTCATTTTCCTCGCGTGAGTTGGAGCGCTGGAGTTCAAGCTTTAGCTTGTCCGGAAAATACGGAAGAGGGCGCCTAAAGGCTTCACACCAGCGCTGGAGTTCAAGCTTTAGCTTGTCCGGAAAATGAAGAGGGCGCCTAAAGGCTTCACACCAGCGCTGGAGTCCAAGCTTTAGCTTGTCCGGAAAATACGGAAGAGGGCGCCTAAAGGCTTCACACCAGCGCTGGAGTCCAAGCTTTAGCTTGTCCGGAAAATACGGAAGAGGGCGCCTAAAGGCTTCACACCAGCGCTGGAGTTCAAGCTTTAGCTTGTCCGGAAAATGAAGAGGGCGCCTAAAGGCTTCACACCAGCGCTGGAGTTCAAGCTTTAGCTTGTCCGGAAAATACGGAAGAGGGCGCCTAAAGGCTTCACACCAGCGCTGGAGTTCAAGCTTTAGCTTGTCCGGAAAATGAAGAGGGCGCCTAAAGGCTTCACACCAGCGCTGGAGTCCAAGCTTTAGCTTGTCCGGAAAATACGGAAGAGGGCGCCTAAAGGCTTCACACCAGCGCTGGAGTTCAAGCTTTAGCTTGTCCGGAAAATGAAGAGGGCGCCTAAAGGCTTCACTCCAGCGCTGGAGTTCAAGCTTTAGCTTGTCTGGAATATCTAGAAGAGGGCGCCTAAAGGCTTCACACCAGCGCGGAGGGCGCCTAAAGGCTTCACACCAGCGCGGAGGGCGCCTAAAGGCTTCACACCAGCGCGGCTAAGGCCTGGGCACGAGCCAGTTGGGATGATCACGATGCGCTTCATCCATGAGACGATTCATCGCTTTGACTTGTTCGGGATGCTCGCTCGCAAGATCCATTGTCTCACCAAGATCATTTTCGAGGTCGAACAACTCGGTCACCCCAGACTTCGACCAAGGCTTGCGCACCGCTTTCCATTTGCCAGCCCGGATCGCTTGTTTTCCACCCTGCTCGTAAAACTCCCAGTACAGAAACGCATGATTACGTTGTTTCTCTGGTTCGCCGACGAGTGTGGGGACGATGCTGATAGAATCTAATTGACCTGGAGCTTTGGCACCTGCAAGATCTGAAAGAGTGGCCATTACATCGCCAAAGTAGCCAACATGCGCTGACGTCGCTGGTAGAATTTTACCAGGCCAATAAGCGATGAAAGGGACGCGAATGCCTCCTTCATAAAGGTCGCGTTTCATCCCGCGCAAAGGTCCGCTGGGTTGGAAAAGTTTCGGATGATGTCCCCCTTCGTTATGAGGTCCATTGTCGCTTGAGAACAAAACAAGAGTTTCTTTTGCAATCCCCTGCTCTTCCAGCAACTGGATCAAACGACCAATATCCCGGTCCATACGCGTGATCATGGCCGCTTGGCCTTTGTCCTGATTCGACCAATCTCGATTGGCATAGTCACCGTAATCAGGCACTTCTTGACCATCTCCGACTCCGCGCGTCGCTTCGTTGTTTGCGTGTGGGGTCGTGAGGGCAAGGTACAAAAAGAATGGTTTTTTCTTTTTTGAATTCGGTGCTTGTTTGGTAATGAACTCGAGAGCTTCGTTCATCACCAAGTCATGGCTATACTCAACGCGTTTGGTTGCCCAGCCCCCGTCGAAGCCACCGTTCTTACCAGCGACCGTGTGTACTTCATTCTTAAGTTTTTCTTTCGTATCATTGCGCCAAAGGAATTCGGGATAGTAGTTATGCGCATGAACTTGATTGAGGTAGCCGAAAAAAAAATCGAACCCTTGTTTGCGTGGCAGTCCGATATCGGCTCCGGGAGCATCATCTCCAAGTCCCCATTTACCGCAAAGCGCGGTTGAGTAACCCGCATCATGAAGCACTTCGGCGATCGTGATGTCTTCATCTCGAAGCGACTGAATTTCCATACGTGATCCCCCCGCATTGCCGCGCACATGCGCGTGCCCCATATGCAAGCCCGTCATCAGTACGCATCGTGACGGTGCACAAACAGAGCAGCCGGCATAGAAATCGGTGAAGCGTAAACCGGACGAAGCCATGCGATCCAGATTGGGTGTTTGGATTAACTGCTGTCCATAACAACCTAAATCACCATATCCCAAGTCATCAGCAAGAATCAGGACGATATTAGGGCCCTCAGCGGCAAAAGTATTTAATCCGCCGCAGGTGGCGAAAGACGCGAGGCAAATCAGGGTAGGTATCCAGCGCATCATGGTGACCTTTTTCAAGTGTTTTTCGATGAGCCGATTTTAAAGCGAAACCGTCCGTTCTGCACCTTGCTGGAACACGAATTGTCGAGGAGCGAGATCGGTGTTGCTTGATGCAAAGAACTTTGGTTTAGATTAAAAGAATACGATGGGCGCGACCAGTCAAGTGTATTAAAACGAATGTAGTTTTTATCACCAGTGAGTTTACACCCGGCCGAAAAAAGAAAGTCAATCTACGATGCAATCTCTTAAAGCCCTTGCCCTGATGTTGCTCGCGCCATTGCTCACCGTGAGTGCCGCTGATCCGGTCCGTATACTGGTATGGGACGAACAACAACCGGAACAGAAAAAAGCCTATGGAGAATTGTTTCTGGGTGAAACAATTGCCGCTCATTTATCGACAATTCCGGGAGTGTTCGTAAAAACGGCAAAGCATGACGATGCCGATCAAGGGCTGAGCGACTCGGCGCTTGACAATACCGATGTGCTAATCATGTGGTGCCATCGTCGTTCTAAAGAACAGGATGATAAACGTGCCGAAGCGGTTGTTCAGCGCGTTCTGGACGGCAAATTGGCTCTGATTGCCTTGCACTCCGCGCACTGGGCTAAACCGTTCGTCAGGCTAATGCAAGAACGTGCGAAACTCGATGCACTGTTGGAAGTGCCCGAAGCTGAGCGAGCTTCGGTAAAGTGGGAGATTGTGAATGAGTCACCGTATTACCGACCGGTGAAAGCCGATGATCGCTTGACACCTTCCGTCCAGAAACTGGAAAACAACCTCTGGCGACTGACGTTGCCTCAGTGCGTCTTTCCTGCATGGCGCGCCGATGGCAAGCCATCGCATGTGACCACTCTGATACCAGACCATCCCCTCGCCGCTGGATTACCGGAGAAATGGGATATTCCCCAAACCGAAATGTATGGTGGTCCGTTTCATGTTCCGGTGCCCGATGAAATCGTGTTCCGAGAGTCTTGGGACAAGGGGGAAGTTTTTAATAGTGGTTGTGTATGGCAGATTGGCAAAGGTCGTGTCTTCTATTTTCGTCCGGGACATGAAACCTATCCAATCTATAAACAATCGGAGCCGTTGCGTGTGATCACCAACGCCGTAAACTGGCTTCGCTGACTTAAAGATGGCATATAACAGGTCAGTGCTAAAGAAGGTGGCTTTGACGTGATCATGTTCATCCTGCCCCATCCATGTTCATTCAAAAGCGATATTTCTTGATCGCAACGTGAAACGAAGCGGCGATTCTCACTGCGAGGTAGGTTTACTGTCACGTGGTCTCTCCAAATCGAAGGTTTCATTGAATCTTGGTGCCTGCAAGGCAATACGACCAAGAAAACAGAAGATCACGGTTTTAACTTGCGTCGACTTCATAGTCTGGGGTAACTTCCGAGCGGTGCTGTACGTCTGTGCAATATAGAGATCTCGCTCAAATTGGACGAATCAACGTAACATCCGGACGGACTATCGGCCTTCAACAATAAGCCCGAGAAGCACGGGGCTGCGAGGACCGGCAGGGCACTCGCGCGGGCTTGGCAGAAGATCGTACATTCAATGAAAAGGCGCAGTATGCGGCAGCGAAAAACACGAAGTCATGTCAGTCTGGAACGCCTCGAACCGCGTCAGGTTTTTGATGCCGCCGGTTTTCCGGCGATCACGTTCACCGACGACGTTGAAAGTGACGCGTCGCTGATCGTTGAAGAGGGTGCAAGTGAGATCCTAGAGGAAGACCTAGGAGACCTAATTCTATATACGCTCAGTGGTAATGAGGTATCGGACCTGAGTGCGGGTGAGTCAGAGGTTAATGTTGATACGAATGAAGATGGCGTCCTGACGCCGCTCGACGTATTGCTTATCATCAATGCTTTAAATACCCAATCGTCGGCATCAGGTGAGTTCTCATCGGAAGCGGTTTCCGCGCCGCAGGTTTCGTTTGACATCAATGGAGATGGGCATTTAACGCCAGTTGATGCACTGATCGTAATCAATCGTCTCAACCAGGTTTTAAGCGACGAGTCTAGTCGCGCATTGTTTGCAGATGATCCAAATTCGGATGGGTTGCTACCGACCGATGAACCTTTTGATCTTATCGAAAACGGTGTTAAGGAAATTACGCTTGCAGATGTCGGAGAGTATGGTGTTGTCTGGATTCGTATCGACCAAGATGGCGTCCTGCTTGTCGAAGGCGATGGACAGCAACTCGATGTTGCCGTCGCGACTGACGGTAGTCTGCACTTGGGAGACTATGCCCTCCCGGTGAAGGTTGGCACGGATGCGACAGGCAGCGCTGTGTTGACACAGATCGAGCAAGTTGTAGAAGAAAAGCTGCCAGTGGTGGAGAACAGCAAGGTGCTTGTCAAGGAAGTAGTGCCAACAGGGGGTTGGACGCTTAGTATTACGAGCGCATCGCTCGACGTTGAATCTGGCAATGTCGTGGTCGAAGCCGTTTTGGTAGCGCCTCCCCATGACGCATTCGTGACGCTAGCAACCGAGACCTTGCTTGCAGAATTCGACGTTGATCCAGGCTGGAATGGATTGTCTTTCGTGACCAACATCACGGTAGAAGGACTTCCTGATGACGAGCTATGGAATGAAGAGCTTGGTAATGGCATCGATGAAATCCTAAATGAAGAGGGAGATATCGATCCAAATATCGGTGGTGAACTTTCGACGCGGTTGGCGGCTTTCTCGATTTTGACCTTTGCGGCTTTTGAGGGAAAACCACAACTCATCCTGAAGATTGATAGTGCGGGGAACATAACCGGAGACGCTAACGGAGTTTCTCTTGAGATCACCGTTTCCGAGGAGGGTACCCTCTCGGTCGGTGACGAAGTGCTACCAGCTTTTGTCACGACATTTGGCGATGGTTCTCTGTTTTTGGTACCGACAGGTGAGCGACCTTGGGCCGGTCATGTCGATCCTTGGATCTGGGGTGTAGATGCCTACATGCAAGAGTTCGTGTAACCTTGTTTCGTGGGTGATGAACTGCTGTAAAGACTGATGAGGCCTGGGTAATGCATTGAGTGGTGAAGAGCGGTTAATCAATCAGCAAGTGTTGTTGGAATCGGCACGTCAAGGCGCGGACGACGATCTCGGTCGTTTGTTGCAGGAAGTGCGTTTTCATTTGCTGATTCTCGCTCAAACTCAAATGGATGGCCGCATTAAGGGACGCGTGAGCCCTTCGGATGTCGTCCAGGATACGCTTCTCGAAGCCCATCGAGACTTTGGCGGTTTCCGAGGAGAGACGATTGGTGAGTTCTTGTCATGGTTACGAGTCGTCTTAGCGCGTAACCTTGCAAGGATGGTTGAGAAACACGTTGTTGCCAAGAAACGCGGTGTTCATCAAGAGATTTCCTTAGAATCAGTTCATGCAGGCGTCGAGCGTTCTGCGGTGCGTTTGCAAAACATTCTGGCGACGCAAGAAGCCTCCCCTAGCGCTCTCCTTTGTAATCAAGAGCGCTTGCTCGCACTCTCGGCAGCACTTGCCGAATTGCCAAACGATTATCGGCAAGTAATTATACTGAGGCATATCGAATGCGAGTCATTCGCTGAGATCGCAAATCGCATGGGCCGAACTGCCGGAGCATGTCGCATGCTTTGGTTTCGCGCCATCGATTCACTGAGACAAAAGTTAGGAGACTCGTGATGTCAACACGAAGTTTCAAACCAATTCAAGACTTAGCGACAAGCGAAGTCTTTCGCAGTGAAGACGATCTACGCGATCAGTTTCTAGCCGATACCCTTGACCGCTATCTCGCACTCATCCACGACGGCGACAGGATCGCCGCTGAACAGTTACTACAGCAAGTGCCCGAGCATCGTTCGCATCTGCAATCATGTGCGCGTAGCTTGATGCTACTCGAAGCGTCCGTGGGTAACCGCTTTGGCAAGGAAGATGTCTCCCTCGATAAACAGCTAGGAGATTTCCGATTAGAAAAAGAAATCTCTCGTGGCGGGATGGGAATTGTATATGAGGGATACCAAATCTCGATGGGGCGCAAAGTCGCCATCAAGATATTGCCATTTGCCGCAGTACTTGATCCAAACCAAATCGCCCGCTTTCAGCGCGAGGCCCAGGCCGCCGGGAGCCTACATCATCCGCACATCGTACCCGTATATGCAGTCGGATGCGAACGCGGCGTTCATTACTACAGCATGCAGTTCATTGACGGGCAGTCGCTGGAACAAGTCATCGACGATCTGAGGCGCAAGGAATCGATTTCTTCGGCTTCAAAAACATCGCGCGATCAAGACGCGAATACACTTACATCTCAGTTGTCGACAGAACGCGTCAAGGCCAACGCAGCGACGTATCGTACAAGCTTTGATTCTTTCTCTCCAAAGTCCAACCAACACTATCAATCGCTTGCGAAGCTGATGCGACAAGCGGCCGATGCACTCGCCTATGCGCACCAGAACGGAATCATTCATCGCGATATTAAGCCGGCTAACTTGCTTGTTGACCGCAGTACCCATTTGTGGATCACCGACTTTGGCCTTGCCCGCTGCGAGCATCTTTCAGCATTAACGCACCAAGGTGAACTTGTTGGTACGCTGCGCTACATGAGCCCGGAGCAAGTCGCAGGAAGAAGCCACCAACTGGACAACCGCACCGATATCTATTCGTTAGGGGCAACTTTTTACGAATTGCTTACACTGCGTCCTCTATTTGCCGGCAACGATCGCTCACTGTTGATGAAGCAAATTGAACAGGAAGAGCCAATAGCGCCGCGGCGAATTAATCCTTCTATTCCGATCGACCTCGAGACGATAGTGCTCAAAGCCATTGCTAAAGGACGCGATGATCGCTTTGAAACGGCAGAGCAATTTTCGGAAGAGCTGTCGCGGTTTTGCCAGGGACTACCGATCCATGTCCGCAGGCTCCGGCTTGTCGATCGGGTTAAGCGTTCCTTGGCCCGCAATCCAGGAAAGGTACTTGTTTCTTGCATTATCAGTTTTATTGGAGCCTTGCTTAGCTTTCTATTAGCGATGCATCTACAGCAACTGAACCATCGCGCTGAGCTTCATCTGCATACCGCTCATCAGGTCGTCGACGATTTCGGCCTGCAGTTAATTGAGCAACTAAAGGGTTTTCCGGAGAGCGAGTCGACTCAAATTGAGGTCTTGGAAAAATCCCTTGCCTATTACGAAGCCTTTAATGAGTATGCAGGCCAACGTCCCGATTTGCAGGCACAACGTGCCGCGGCCCTCATGCGAATGGCAGCCATCCATCGTGAACTTGGCGATCTGGCCGCTGCTCGGGATTTCTATCGAACATCGCTTTCCCTTCTTGACCATTTGACAGGTGTTTCACCCTCAGATGATAAAGTACGCTTTCTCTACGCAATCACTTTACACAATGCTGCGCGAGTCTTGTTTGAGCTTAAGGATCCCAAAGCTGCGGAAGACAGTTATCGACATAGCATTCGGCTTCAGAGAGAGCTTGTTCGTTCAAAATATGAGACGATCGACTATCCCCTTGGTTTAGCCAAATCACTGAACGCACTCGGAGAGCTAAAGTATCATCAGGAAGATTTGATATCGGCAAAACGGCTCTTCACTGAAGCTATCGACCTTGCTCAACATCTTGCAGCGACCGATCCAACGAACGCAGAAGCGTTGTTTACTCTTGCTGCCTCGCTGAACAACTCCTCACAACTCCCTTCCCTTCCGCTCCAAGAACGCACGGACAATCTGCAACAGGCGATCAAGCTGTTGCGTGCGCTCGAAAGCGATTCTCCTCTTGCTCCGGTTCAGCAGCGAGAACTGGCTGTCTATCTTAGTAATCTTGCGGAAGTACACGAAGAGAACGGCAAGAAAGACTTGGCGATGGAAGATTATCGTGAAGCGTTGGAAAGACTCTCGGAACTCGCCAGAAAGTTTCCCAAAGTAGTTGATTATCGCGTTGATTTTGCGGTCGCAAAAAGTCGCCTTGCCGCATTACATGCGAATCTAGGAGAATTTGATCAAGCCCATCAGGAGTTGAAATCTGCTGAAGGTGAGTTGTTGAAAGTACACCTGAGTCAGGGAGAAAGCGAAAGCTTGGAGAGACAGCTTTTGCTCATCAGAGACAACATTCAAGCGATCTGCGATCGAAAGGAGTCGAATCGTGCGCTTTCTCCATAGAAACGATAAGTCCCGACTTCATCGCCTACGATTCGAGAATCTAGAACCTCGTGCGATGATGACCGCAACGGAATCGGATGAACTTTACGAGAGTCCAGTCATGGAACTCTCCGTCACTGAAGCCCCTTTATCGCAGAATGACGAAACAAACTTCCTCAGTTTAGAGGCATTCGATGGCGATTCAACTCCTAGTCCTGTCGAGCTCTTAGAGCCGGTCATTGAAACGGTCGTATCAATAAACTCATTGTTGTCAAGTGAAATCACAGCCGAAAGCTTTACAACTCTCCCCGAGAAGAGTGACCGCTCGGTATTGAGGTATGAATTGGCTGTCTTCGGCGACACAAGCACGGATCAGAGTAAAGAACGTTTGCCGCTTTATACCTCTGAAATCCTCGTGCACTTAGAGCGGCTCCAGGGGGACCAATTAGAGATCATCATTGATGCGCCTTCGGTCATCGAGGCCGTAGCCACACTCGAAACAGGTGACGCTTCACAAATTCGCTTACGCGCTACGCTTCGTTTCCAAGATTGGGAAGTGGAACCGACCGAAGCCACGCTTGTGTTTCTCGGCCAGAATTCGCAACCAGAGACCCCAAACGTCGATCCTACAGACAAGTTTCCTACAGTCACAGATCCTGATGATTGCGATCAAGGAATCTGCGCTGCTGGCGGTGAAACCCTATCTCTGGTAGCAGTTCCTGCGACTCAAACTTCATCGCTTTCCCCGGTTTCGCGGATCGACTCGGAGGGGGTGGTTCAACCGTCGTCGAAGTCGCTCGCAAGTTCCAGTCTACTGAGTTCGAACAATCGAACGATTCACCGACTACCGTTCGCACCCTCCAGCGTCCAGCGATCGAGTTCCCGCCGCGAAGGTAACGACTCTGTGAAAGCATCGAAGTTCGAGACCTTGCAAAGCACTCGGCAATATTTTGTGAATGATGCCACAAAACCCATGATGCGGGAACTTCGTGTTTCACAACGCATGATGGATCAGCGTGTTATCCATATTGTTAGGCCGCTGGAACTTCGCAAGGGAACGATGGACCCGACGAGCCAAAGCATTGAGGATGTTGCGATGGTCGATGGACAACAAGCCGATGCAGAAGCCATAGATAGGGATAACGAATTATTGATGTCCTCGGCTGCCGCGATTCAGACAGTAGGCTTAGACACGAGCCGAACGCTTGGTTTGGATTCAGTTGAGTATGAATCTCCTCCTGTAAACCATTACTCCACCGCGCGGTTCAGCATTCTTGGAGCCAGCCTTGGCATACTATCAGTTTGTTGGGTACAGCGGCGGAAACGTGAACAACGACGGCTCTCGGTCGCAACCTAAGTGTTGAGCGCTTACCTGTCGCTCTGTAACGTCAATACGTTCTGTCGATGCCGACTTGCGTGTGCCCAGCCCGTGGTTGAATCGCATGCTATTCGCTTCGCTCTGTGCGGAGAATGTGTGGATTAGTCGACGACGTTGCTTGCCTTGGGGAAGCTCCATTGTCGCGTGGGCCCGAAAGCTTTAGGGGGTCGGTTGCTCTTGCGGAACACCCAAGCCGCTTTGGATGCCTTCGGCTGCCAGCCTTACGGTTTCTAACTGAACCTCAACCACACGCGACGCCGTTGCCCTTCGTCGTTCCAATTCCTCTTTAAGTACCTTCACTCGCGCTTCAATCTGTTTGAGTTCTTTTTCACGGGCGGCCATTTGCCGTTCGAAACGTTCGTTCAGCGCTTGCTTGATTTGCGCTTCCATTGCCTGTCGGTCCTCAGGAGAACTGGCGTTTTTGAGATACTTGATACTTGCCCTTAAGGCTCGCTGAAAAACTTCCGGTTCTTGTTCGATCCCGAATTCCATGTCGCCGTCGCCATAGCCGCCGCTATATCCAGAAGTCATACCGCTGCCAGGATAGCCGCCAATGCCGGAGCCTTCTCCCGACGATCCAGGTGTTCCCGGAGGACCGGACATGGCCATTCCCGCAGATCCTGCGCCGATCCCCGAAAATGGGTCGTCTGCCGCACTTCCCGGTCCGACGGTGCCAAATGGGTCAACGACGCTACTTCCCATTCCCATGGATCCCGGCGACATCATGGATCCCGACGACATCCCATATCCCGACGACATTCCATATCCCGATCGGCCTCGTGCTTCCGCTGGAATTAGTCCCGTCCGCCAGTTCCGAAAGGGATCGGGCATCTTCTGTTTCGCAGCGTTCGCTTCGGCCGCCGGTGGTGTTGGCGATTGAGCCAAGCTCTGGGACAAGATTGCAAGGGTGGAGAGGGTTGCAAAATAGAATCGGTACATCATCTTTACTCCTGTGACGAAGAGAAGGGATTGGTTAGAGCCGTTTTACGAAGGTTGTATTCGAGTTTCTTAATGTCCTGATTCAGTTCTTGAATCTTGCTCTCAACCGATGTTTGAGAAAGTAAACCATCGGTGGGTAGTGAGCTTAATGAGTCGTCGTAAGTTCGCGCCTCAAGACGTGCTAGATCCATTTCAAGTTTAGCTAGCTCTCGCGCGCTCTTCGTCTCATCCACGGCGGTCGTATTGGGATTGATGAGACTTGGCTGCTGAAGTGCTACAGGCTCGGATGGATTGGAGGGAGAAAGATGAGGTTTATAATCGTTCCACCACACATAGATCCCAACAGAACAAACTAAAGCAAGTAGCGCTGAGACCACAGTGAAAGCGATCATCTTCCGATAACGCTTTGGATTACCGACCATACCAAGCTCGAGTTGCTTCATGGCAAGTTGCAGTGAAGTGCGTATTTGCTGAGGATCGTTGGGACGTGAGTCAACCCGCTTTTGAAGCAGTGCTTCAACGCATTCAATGAATGCGTGAGGTAAATCTTTTCGATCCAGTTCAAGTCGCGGAGTGGGGGCGTTCACGATTTTATGGAGCAATGCCACCATCAATTCGCCATCAAACGGAGGTTTGCTGCTAGCGAGAAAATAAAGTAACGCGCCGAGGCTGAACCAGTCCGAGCGATGATCAACGCGTTCCCCTCGTATCTGTTCAGGACTCATAAAATGGGGCGTGCCAGCAATGATGCATGAATGCGACAACGTGGCATCACCCACTCCTCGCGCGAGGCCAAAGTCAGTAATCCAAACGCGTTCCACTTCATGACCGATCAATACGTTTGAAGGGGTAATGTCACGATGCACCAACCCTTGCGCATGAGCGGCGGCGAGTCCATCGATCACCTGATGGGCTATCCGGAGGATGGTTGCCGGCGGTAAAGGATGATGTTCGGTGACGTATTGTTTTAAAGTAATGCTCGGAATGTAGGGCATTACGATATACGGCGGATCGTGTTCCGCTTGAACATGAAAGATGGGAACCACATTCTCATGCGCGATACTCGCAGCCGCTTGCGCTTCGCGAGCAAAGCGTTGTTTAGCACCGACAGCACGAGACCAGGGATTTGCCAACACTTTGATGGCTACCGTACGTTGCAAATCCGTATCAAACGCGCGTAATACGATTCCCATCCCCCCTGCCCCGATGAAGCCTTCGATGTCGTATCGATCGAGTCTCCCCAGCATCTCAGGGTGCTGCGGTGGCAATAAGAAACTCAAATCCGGCGGGGCAAATTCATCGGCTCGATGATCGTCATCACAAGGAGAGGCCTGGTCAGGAATCGCGAAACGAAATTCGCGTAAGCTCCGTCGCATTTCGTCCCATAGCTCGGGCGCGCCCCCCAGTTCATTCAGTTGCTTCTGACAATCACGACAATCTTTGAGGTGATCGAGTAGAGAAGTATCCTGGATGGACGGTTCTTGAGTTTGTTCAACGAGCAAACGCAGGAGTTCGGGTTGGCAAGTCTGCATTAGTTCGGCTCCGTTTCTGGCGCGATACCTGTTTCAGCGCGACCACTATCGAGCCATTCAGCAACCTTGCGTCGCAGAGCTGCCATAACACGACTTCGCGCGACGTAAACGAGCCCGACTGGTATGTTCAACCGAGCAGCCGCTTCCTCGACTGAAACGCCTTGTACTGAGGTTAAGTAGAACGCTTGCCAGTTTGCAATTTGAAACTGCGGTTGAACTTGGTTTGCTGCCCAGAGAAACAACTCACGACGCAGTTCAATATCCCAGCGGCTTCGCGAAGCACTGCGATCAGGAAGTTGGTTCAGGAATTCCCAAGCGTCGGTACCACCTGATCCTCTGGTTTGTCGCATTCGTTGCGCGAGATGATCGGCCAGTTTATGCCTGGCGATTTGGGTGAGCCAGGCGCGAAAACCACCCGGATAGCCTTGGTGTTCAAATCGATGTACGGAGGTCGCCACGGCGAGCAATACGTCTTGAACGACGTCCGATCCATCGGTCTTTTGCAGGCCCCACTGTTGTGTTAAACGAAGCAAGAACGGTTGGTACACGGCGACGAATTCGTCCCATGCTTCGATATCCTGTGAATCCCGCAGGCGTAAGATCAGGCTCGCTCGGGTATTTTCGTTGAGCAAGATGGTAACCCTCCGAGATAGATTATCTGACAAATGGCAGAAATCTTGCGCCTGCGGGGGAAATTTTTTTGTAGTGCAATTGTCCCAATTCGCATGAAGCGGCTTAGGTCCAGGACGTTACGTTGATTTTAACAGATGCCGCCTAAAGGCTTCACACCAGCGCTGGAGTTCAAGCTTTAGCTTGTCTGGAAGACACTGAGGAGGGCGCCTAAAGGCTTCACACCAGCGCTGGAGTTCAAGCTTTAGCTTGTCTGGAAGACACTGAGGAGGGCGCCTAAAGGCTTCACACCAGCGCTGGAGTTCAAGCTTTAGCTTGTCTGGAAGACACTGAGGAGGGCGCCTAAAGGCTTCACACCAGCGCTGGAGTTCAAGCTTTAGCTTGTCTGGAAGACACTGAGGAGGGCGCCTAAAGGCTTCACACCAGCGCTGGAGTTCAAGCTTTAGCTTGTCTGGAAGACACTGAGGAGGGCGCCTAAAGGCTTCACACCAGCGCTGGAGTTCAAGCTTTAGCTTGTCTGGAAAGCACTGAGGAGATCGCCTAAAGGCTCCACACCAGCGCTGGAGTTCAAGCTTTAGCTTGTCTGGAAAGCACTGAGGAGATCGCCTAAAGGCTTCACACCAGCGCTGGAGTTCAAGCTTTAGCTTGTCTGGAAAGCACTGAGGAGATCGCCTAAAGGCTTCACACCAGCGCTGGAGTTCAAGCTTTAGCTTGTCCGGAAGACACTGAGGAGGGCGCCTAAAGGCTTCACACCAGCGCTGGAGTTCAAGCTTTAGCTTGTCTGGAAGACACTGAGGAGATCGCCTAAAGGCTCCACACCAGCGCTTCACACCAGCGCTTTACTCTTGAAACAACAGGGGGGCAAACTCGTGCAGGCTGCGCCGCCATGTTTGAAACTCATGCGCTGTGTCGGGCGATACATAAGCCGTGTTTTCGACATTCGCTTCTTTCAAGGCCGTATGATTGGCTTTCACGGCATCAGGATTCTCTTTGCTGCCGCAGCTACAAAAAACGACTTTCACTTTCTCACGAAAACCTTCTGTTTTAGCGACGTCGTCCGGTGTGATTAGTCCACCGCTGAAAAGTCCAATGTGCGAGAATTTGTCGAGGTTCCGAAGCGTGATCATTTTAGTTTCCATGCCGCCCATCGACAAACCAGCCATCGCTCGGTTTGGTTGATCAGATAGTGTCCTAAAGTGCGAATCCACATAAGGCACAAGTTCCTTCACCAAAACCGTCTCAAATGTATCGATTTTGAAATTGCGAATACCGCCCATGCGCGTTTCGTTCGTTATCCCATACGTCATCACAATCAGAAACGGTTTAACTCGCTTCGCCGCAATCAATTGATCCATGATGAGATTCGCACGGCCTTGATTGGACCAAGCGGTTTCATCCTCGCCCCAGCCATGCTGCAGATACAGAACCGGATAGCGAGTGTTTGGATCTTCGTGATACCCGGGAGGTGTATAAACGAATGCCCGACGAACCGTGTTCGTGCTTGGCGATGGAAACAACACTTGCTGTACGTTTCCATGAGGAATATCGGTTAGTTCGTAAAACGCTTCGTCGTGTGCAGGGATTTCGATGCCACTTTCCCAGCGCGTCGAACCATAGAAGTTTAATGTGCCTGGATCGTTGAAGGTCCCTCCATCGATCGTCAAATGATAGTAGTGGAACCCTTCATCGAGGCGCTTTTGAGTCACGCCGGTCCAGACACCGTCCTTATCTTTCGTGAGTTCAAATCCACCACGTTGTAAACCTCCCAAGCTAACACGAACGCTTTGTGCCTGCGGGGCTTCGACACGGAATCGAGCATAACCCTGAGAGTTCACTTGTGGATACTCTTTTCCGGGCTGATTGAGCGAAGAGGGTTTAAAGTCGTCTGCGATTTCAGGCTTTTCGGCTGGCTTCTTGCTTTGAAAAACCGCTTGACTGAACCAATACAGACTATTGCTCCAGTGAACCGGATCATGTCCATGTTCATCGACGTGCCAGACATGCTCAATACTGTTCTTCTTTAAAAACTGATGCACATTCTGACTGATTCGAATCAAACCATCTTTATTGCCGCAGGAGATCCAAAGCAGTTTAAGTTTTTGCTTTGCCTGATCCACATCAGGTATCAATGCTTCGGCGGGTTTTGTATTCGGAGCCGCAGAGAAAGGCCCGACCCAAGCGAATGTGTCGAGGTTACCTAGCCCAAAATTAAATGATTGCCCGCCACCCATCGATAATCCGGCGATTGCTCGCTTTTCGCGATCTTTATCGACCGAGTATTTCGCTTCGATCGCAGGGATTAGATCATCGAGCAGATCGCGTTCAAAAACGGCAAATGCCGGGGCGCTTTGCATTGGGTTTCCTTCAGCGCGATCGTTCTTTTGCGCGCGGCCGTTTGGCATCACCACAATCATCGGCACCGCTTTCCCATCAGCGATCAAATTGTCAAAGAGTGCTAACGGGTTGGCAAATCGCTCCCATTCCTTCTCATCTCCGCCAATGCCATGCAACAAGTAAAGCACCGGATACTTCTTTTCATCACTGTATCCTGGCGGCGTATAGACGTTGGCTTTGCGCGTGGTGCCGACCGTTTTCGAAGAATACTCGAATATCTCCAGCTTGCCGTGAGGAATGTTATCTCGAACCGTTTTAAAACCTTCAGGCGGAGCTGGATAAGCCGCGACATCATCGGGACCGAGTTCGATAGGGCCACCGAATCGTCCGGGGCGTCGAGGTTGCTCTGGATTATCTTGCGCGATAATACCTTGCGGCATCAAACAAGAAATCAATAGTAAGCTCAATAGTGTTGGAACGCATCGACGCGTCATGGGATTGTCCTTCCTGATATATCGAGAGATTAGATTATTGTTTAGTGAGATTCGTTGTTTGAAGATTCGACAGTGATTGCAAACACCAGTGGGATCGAGAAATCGGGTCCTTTCACAAACTCGATACTCTTCATTTCTTTGTCCGCAGAGACTGCGAGTTTCAAGTAACGGATCTGCTTGCCATTTGCATCGACTGCAAACTTCGACTCTGGCACGTCCACTCGTTCGCGGTAGGTGGCCAAATGGGTTCCGATGACGAGTTCTCGCTGTTCCTTTGAACCATCAATGAAGTTAAATCGCACGACCAAGCTTGCATTGCCGCTTCGATTCGGAGGTCCAAAGCTTGCGGCTGCCGTGAGCATATGAATCGAAGCGACTTTTCCGGAACAAGGAATCGAAGCTTCGGCCGGCAACGCCGAAGGACCACGCCCTCCGGTCCCTTGAAGTGCCAGTATGTTGGCAACGCGACCTTCTTGAGGATCCTGGATTTCAAACGGCACGCTTTCGAATTCGATCGTTCCATACTTTGGCAATTCAAATTTATCCCCTGGCCCGCCGCGGAATCCTGGTAACCCCTTCGCTCCGCTTAAGGTCGCCGCGCTCGCCAAATTGAGTGGGGTGAACCGGCCTCGTTTGTTGAGAAAAGCCAAAAGATCTGCCATCTCTTGTTTGTTGATGGAGCTTTCGAATCCTTCTGGCATCAACGACTTGTTCGAAGCAACCATCTCATCAATGTCAGAACGCAGAACTTGCACTTCTTTCCCTTGAGTATTGATAATACGAATGGAGTTGGCTGACTCACCGGCAAGCATCCCGGATACGACTTCACCATTGACCGTGAGAATTTGATAGGTCCTAAAGTTGCTTTCAACGCTGCGGGATGGATCAAGAATGTTCATCAAGATTTCTTGTTTTGGATGAACTGCCATACCTGTCAGGTTGGGGCCGATCGCAAAACCAAGTTCACCATGCTTATGGCACTGAGCACAGTGTTTTTTAAACATCGCCACGCCACTTTCGATATCGCCTTTCATTTCGATGACAGGCATCCATTGGTCGACCAACGCTTGGCGATTGCTGGAGACCATGGCACCTCGCGATTTCATCAGTGATTCAGCACGCCGAGCGAGCACCCGATCAGGATGCCCCAAGATGGCTTGCCGCTGATCGAGTTGAAGGTCACCAAACTGGACTTCTCCTTTTTCGATTGAGTCGAGTAGTACCGAAGTGGTTTCCGCTCGGCTGAGCAAAAGTCGTAAGACGGCATTCGATAAACTTGGACCTAACTTGCGTCGCGCGGCAAGCATTTGAATGGCAAGTCCTTCTGACCGCGCGTCTTGCAACGCGTCGATGGCTTTGCCGCCGAAATCAGGAGCGAGTTGTGGCGATAACAATTGATTCGTCGCTTCGAGAATTCTCGGACTCGAAGGGGCTAATCGAATCGCTTGTTTCCACGCGTTAAGACGTTGTTCTTCGCTTGCTTGACTATTGAGAGCTATTCCAAAAAGCCCGTCTTGAATTGTCGTGACACTTTCCTCGAGACCGCGAATAGACCACTTGTCGGCGACGGCTAATACCGCCGCTTTACTTTCCATACTGGTCTTATCACTTAGGAAACGCTCACGAAACTTCTTCTGCGCTGCGTCAGATAACGAAATCTTCAAGTCCTTGGGCCAGCCTTTGGCCATACCTACCCAGATCGCACTTGAAAGGCGTGAGTCCGGATTGAGCTCAAGCAGCCGCTCGATCTTCTCAGCCGTCGGAGAGGTTCTTGCAATATGTTCACCGAGAACCGAAACGCGGCTTTCCAAACTGCCTTGCGACTCAACATCCTTACGATTGGCAATCGCTACCAGTGTTCCAATCGCGTCGGTTGCTGCAGCCGAAGTCCATGCATCTAACAGAATGTCGTCGGCAGCAAGCGTCGGCTGGCTTGCGATGAGATCTGAGAGCAAGTTCCCCAAGTCAGCATCATTGGCTTGGCCATCTGCGAACCGCAACATCACCGAGAGCTGGACGCGAGGATCGTTGTCACGATGTAATTTGTTTTCGATCACTTGCTTCACTTGTGCTGCATCGCAGAAAACGACGGCTGCGTTACGAACGGCACTTGAAGGATGTTTGAATCCTTTTTCACATGCTTGTTGAAGTGCTTTCTTGGCCGAAACATTTCCCGTTTCGCTGAGGCCAGCCAGAGTCCAAATCGCATGGATAGCTGGAGTCGTTAAACCCATCGCATCGGTTTCTTTTTGATCCAACAAGGATACGAGCGATTGCAACACTTCTTCCGAAACGTTGCCTTTCTCGACCAATAAACGCTGCGCGGTGCGACGCCAAAAGAAGTTCTTGTCCTTAAGTGCATCGATCAAAGCAGAGTTGTCCGCGTCGGCAAGACTACGTGAGTGAGAACCCATCGCCGATGATTCCTTCCCATAAAGCAATCGATAAACCCGCGCGAATCGTTTATCGCGCAGATCGCTTTCATAGGCAGCACCCTTCCCTGTTTTGAAACCATTCGGCGTGGGGTTATGCTGCACGATGTAGTTGTACCAATCGAGGATCCAAACGTTTCCGTCGGGTCCAACCTCCGCCATAATCGGCGCCGACCAGTCATCAATACTAGCGACGGTGTTAAACAGATTGTTGCTCTTGTAGCCACTTCCTTGTTTGTCTAACACAAAGCTACCGACGAGGTGTCCTGTCGGTTCACAAACCATCGAGATACGATTCCACCATGCTTCGGGGTAATTCCTCGCTGTATAGATCGCTGCACCGCAGGCCGCGGTATAACCTCCGTGGACATCGACTTGACGAATGTTGTCGTCTAACGCTTTGAACTCTGCATCGGGCGAGATCTTTTCCAAAGTCTTCGGAGACCAGCCTGCGACGCGGTCGTAATATCGATTGGGGATCGGCATGTGAACGCTGGGACAGTTGTTGGCCGTTGAACCAAAGACATACCCTTCTTCGCTGAAAGCCAATCCCCAGGTGTTGTTATTGGTTGCCCGGACAAACTCCAACGCTTCGACGCGTAGCGTGTGTTGATTAAAGGCATCGGTCGTGTCCTTCGAAGCTTCCTTGGTGGCGCGATCAATTGCGTAGGCAGGCGCTGTCGAGCTCGCCGCTTCTTGTTTTACTTTGAATCTCCAGAAACCCTGACGGAAACGCATCTGGGGTTTTCCATTAATCACCGGTTCGGAGTTGTTGTAACCTTGCATCCCCCAGATCCAGTTGTCTGGACCATATTGAAAATTGCTGACGCCTCCGTGGGTGTCACCCAAAGCCCAACCTGTGATGAGGACTTGACGAAAATCAGCGTGATCATCTCCATCGATATCTTTCAAATAAACGGTTGACTGTCCGTCTTGAACAATGACTCCTCCGCGATAGCACACGATGGTCGAAGGTATGCTTAAATGTTCCGCGAATACGGTGAACTTGTCTGCGCGACCATCATTGTCAGTATCTTCGCAGATCTTGATTCGGTCTCTTCCCTGCCCTGGTAATTGAAGTTCATTGGGGTAGTCGATTGTTTCGCAAAGCCAGAGTCTGCCCCGTTCATCCCAATTCATCGCGATCGGTTTGCCTATTAAACCCGCCAATGCGTTATTTAACCGAGATGCTTCGGGCCAGTTCTGATTAAGCTCTTTAGCCCAAAGCGACAAATGAAAGCCGGCGGGAACGGAATATGCGTTGATGGAGACTTCAGCAGGAAGCGGGTTCTGCATTGATGTCAAGGATTCGCCTTGGGTTCCCCATTGGCGCCCAGGCGTGTAGTTCGGAATCTTGGCTCCGACATCAACAAACGAAAATGTCTTCGGCTCAACCGATGGTTTGCTCATCTCGGGAACTACAAAGGCTGCATTCTGCTGGGCGAAAACGGGCCGAGCTAAAGTGCTTATTGCAGCGCACACGGTTAACGCGCAAAGGACGGATGCGTTCTTATATTTTGAGAAGCTCATGGTAACCATCGAGTTTAAGTAATTGAAAAAAGGATTGAGGCGGGAGCGAAAGCCAGTCATGGATAAGCGATGTGAGTTAACCGCTAAGCATTCTGCGTAGCAGTCGTTAAAGGACTTGAAGTTGCAAACGAATCATTGACGAGTGTTTGTGCGAGGGATCTCAACTGCTGAATCAGAAGATTGATCTCATCTCCTGAAATCACACCATACATGTCTTGGCGAATCTCTTCACCCACTTTCCATAACTGCCGAAACTTGCGTTTGCCCGCCGTCGTCAAACTCACGAGCAGAGCTCGAGAATCTTCGGGATGGGTTTTGCGTTCGACGAGTTGCTGTTTTTCAAGCAGCACGAGCATGGCTCTGACGGTACTCGGATCGGATGGCATTCGAGTGGCCAACTCTCGCTGGGTCATCGCGCC
This sequence comes from Ottelia alismoides, assembly GCA_037367405.1. Taxonomy (NCBI): domain Eukaryota; kingdom Viridiplantae; phylum Streptophyta; class Magnoliopsida; order Alismatales; family Hydrocharitaceae; genus Ottelia; species Ottelia alismoides. The sequence goes on along the minus strand of JAZKJV010007726.1, from coordinate 107,787 downwards.
GCCGCGATGAAGTGTCGCGAGCAGAACAAATTGGTCCGCCGTTATGCCATGCTTTGAAAAAGCTTGATCGGTGCGCCGGTGCATCGCCAGATAGGCGCTTCGCAAAGCGATCGGTAAATCACTTGGTTCCAGCATGAATCATTTCCCTGGGGCAAGATCGTGCGTATACGCACGAAATGAGGTTAACACGCGAAAATGCGAAAAGCAATCCTCTAAGTCAGCTGCCCGCTTGCCGGAGGGTCGGACGCCGTAGCGGCCGGGGAGGGCCTCACCCAATGAATCGCGTTTTCGAGGGCCCGACAAAAAAGATTTGTTTTTTGTGTAACAATTGGCGGGTTAACGCGTGTAGATCACTGAGCAACTGAAGTTCTCGAACTGTGCCTAGCAAGAATGATGGCCTGTGACACTGAATCCTGAAACTCGCCATTCGCTCCTGGAAAGCATCCGCGATCCACAGGATCGAATGGCGTGGGACGAGTTTGTCAAGATTTACGAGCCAGTCATCTACCGTTTGCTGAGGAATGCTCAGGTTCAGGATGCAGATGCACGCGATTTAACTCAAGACATTTTTGTCAAAATCCATCACCACGTCGGAAGCTGGAAAATCGGGGCAGCGTATGGTTCCTTCAGCGGTTGGCTGCGCAGAGTAGTGCGCAATCAAATGGTTTCATGGTGGCGAGAGCGGCAGCGGGATCTCAGCAAGCAGACCCTGTGGGACCCTGGTCTTCTTGATTCATCCATGCTCTCGGCGAGCGGGCTGTGTAATGAGTTTGATCGCGAATTAGGAAGGTCCGTGTTTCGTCATGCAGCATCAAAGGTTCAAGATGAGTTTGAATCTCGGACATGGCAAGCTTTTTGGATGACGACGGTTCAGGACCAAGAGATTACCACGGCAGCAGCGGCTTTGGGTATGTCGAGTGGGGCAGTCCGCGTTGCCAAGTGCCGTGTGATTGCGCGTCTTAAGGCCGTCATTGAGGAGTTGCGGAATGAATACTGAAAAAGCATTAACTTGCGAGCAAACTCGAAAAATGCTTTGTCAGCAGTTATCCACCGAGGATGACCGCAAGTTGAGAGAGCATTTAGAAACTTGCGCTTTCTGCTTTGAATCCGCAGAGAAACTAGCGAGCGATATACCTCAAACTGCGTGGCAAGAGCAGCTCAGCAATGATGATTTGGATCAGGAGTTAACAATCTCCGATGAGCCAAATGTAAACGACTTTGCTGTTGAATTCTTGGATCCAGGTAAAGAAGCATCGGCGATTGGTTCCATTGGTGGTTATGACATCCATGGAATACTAGGTCGCGGAGGTATGGGCGTTGTGATGAAAGGCTTTGATCCCGCATTAAAACGATATGTGGCGATCAAAGCTTTAGCTCCGAGCTTAGCTTCGCATCCGATTGCGAGAAAACGTTTTGCACGTGAAGCGCAAGCTGCGGCGGCCGTGGTTCACTTGAATGTGATGTCGATACATCATGTACAACCGCACGGAAAGCTACCGTTTATCGTGATGCCCTTGGTCGCGGGCGAATCTCTTGCCGAACGTCTGCGTCGTGTCGGATCATTGGAACTGACAGAAATTTTGAGGATCGGAATCCAGACGGCTGCCGGTTTGGCTGCGGCGCATAGCCAAGGATTAGTGCATCGCGATATCAAACCATCGAACATTTTGCTTGACCTGGGGACTGAACGTGTTGTCTTGACCGATTTCGGTTTAGCGCGAGCCGTCGATGATGTGTCGCTGACGCGAACCAATGCGATCGCGGGAACGCCGGAGTATATGTCCCCGGAAGCCGCTCGAGGTGAGGCCGTTGATGGTCGTAGCGATCTCTTTAGTTTGGGCTGTGTGCTATATGCGATGGCAACCGGTGCATCGCCTTTCCGAGCAAACTCGACAATGGCTGTGCTTACCAAGGTTGCCGAGTGCCATCCGCGGCCACTCTCGGCAGTTCAGCAACATTTACCTCCTTGGTTCACTGCGCTGGTGGATCGTTTACTCGAAAAGGATCCGAATCATCGGTTTGAATCCGCAAAAGAAGTGGAGTGTTTGTTAGAGCAAGGGCTTGCCCATCTACAGCATCCGCGGCAAACGCCACCACCAACCGTTCATTCACGAATAAAACGGGATCAAATACGACGTTCTGAACGCATTTATTGGCGTTTTCTAATTCCCGCATTGCTGCTGCTTACCGTCGGTGGTTGGTACCTGCAAGCCACTTTGTTATCCGATCCCCCAGGGGATATCTCGGGTCAATGGAAAAGTCGTGATTTGAGTGTGATCACACTTATTCAAACATCCCCAGGCAAATATGTAGGTCAGTACCAAAGGTTTGACAGCGCTGCGAACCTGGAGTCGAGCGATAAACAGGGGACGATTCATCTGCAATGGGCGCCGATCAAAAAGATCTATCAAGGGACCTGGTCACAAGGTAATTCGAAGTTCGGCGACTTAACGGTACGGTGGGATGGAAATGAGCTTCGAGGCGCTTTGTCAGTCAGTGAAAAATCCCCCGCTTACAGTCTCGAGTTGAATCACCTGACCGATCTACACTGGGTCCGTGTTACGGGTGAAGCGAGTGGCCCGGTAAATAATCTCGGATCTAAAGAAAGCGTAAAGCCGTCGAGCGATGAGACGGTCAAAAAGAGTGACGCGACGCCGATTCATCCAGTCACTGTGATTGCCTATGCCGATGGCAAAGAGACGACTGAATTGCTTCGGCTGATGCTTGCCCTTTTTGATCTTCCTCCTTTCACCTTGAAATCGCCAGCGCAACAAAATTTGGCCTTTGAATCCAAAATCGAGCTATCATTCAAAAAGCCTCCAGCGGAAACGGCCGTGAGCGCCATGCGCTTGGCTGCGTTGATGAACTTCGGTCAGCAAAAAGTCTATGCCGATGAAGAGCATCGTCAACGACTATTGAGTGGGCTACTTTCCATAACGGATTCCAACCATCGTTCCGCTTCATGGGAACGTGTTCAGCGAACCGGCGCTCAAGCCGCCAATGAGACTAACGTATCTGAGCATGCCTCGCCTGAAGTCACCGATCGCAAGCATTTGAAAAATTCACTTCGGCTTCTCGCTGATGCGGAACGCTCGCTCAGTCGCGTTCGGTCTTTGCCAGATACGGACGTGGTCCATCGAAAATGGATTGAGTATTACAACTCGTGTCTCGATCTCGTGACGGTTTCACTCATTGATGATGAACAAAAGAAGCGAGAGGTTGCAATACGAATCGAAGCTCTGTCGCGGGATTTGATGGATGAAGAACAGACCACACGGGTTAAAGTGTTGCTTAATGCGGAGCTAACAAACGAGAACAGCAAACCGTCACCGCAGTCGCCATCGGATTCCACATTTTATGTTGGCCCTCGATCTGCTGATGAAGTGCTTCGAGGCATGAAAGCATTGCTCACAATATGCAATCTCCCCACGGACGCGCTCGAAAGCTCTGCTGGAAAGATCCGCATTGATGCGACAAAGCTGGGTCCCGATACTGAAGCACAGCGAGAATTGACTCAAGCGATATGTCGCTTACTTGATGGATCCTTTGCGCGTGGGTCGATTGAGCGGTCGCAGCATCAAATCGAATTATTACAAAAACTCTCCGCGAGAACTCCGCGTGGTTTTGCTCGCCTCTTGGATTGGCGGAGGACCCCAAGTGATAGCGAACAAAGAAGAGACCTGCTGGTCAAGGACCTCGGGGCGTTGCCTCCGGATATAGCGTACCGCCGTTTATTAGACTTATCTTCCGTGTTTGGTCTTACTAATGGCGATCTGCTTGTCGAGATCAACCAGAAGCGTGCGAACATTCCGGTGGACACTAATCTGCCCGGTATGAATTACGGCTTGATTAGCTTGATCGCAAAAAGCTCAGAACTTTCGATCGATGAAAAACAACAAGAGATACTCGAAGGATTGCGTAGTAACGTTATTCAAAACTTAACGGAGTACATCGAGAACGAAGGAGCCAAATCATTGACAACCTTTCTAAATGAAGGTCAAACCGGCTCGGAAGTTTTAGATGAGCTGTTCAAGAAACAGTGGGAGTTGAAATTCGACATCGAAAAGAGAATTACACAGGTTGGAAGTCGCCATCCTGAAATCATGACTCTCTTGAGACAACTGAACCTGATCCAGCTACAGACTAAGGCGCGAATGGAGGTCATTGCAAAGGCTCGCTTTACAGAGAAAAAATCGCAACTCTTGAAACAGATCAAGGGAGATATTGCAATTCAATCAGATGGTCAACCAACGCCCACGCAACCGAGGTTTCAGCAGATGTCCATTCGGTACTACGATGCCGAGACCGTGGTCAAGCGAATTGGCGAGTTTGAGCAGCTTTTCGGTGTTGATACCCATGCTCCCCCATTCATTGAAGCACGAACGAACACGATGTTGATCGAGGGTCACAGAATTGGAGAGCTACGACGTTTGTTCGTCCAGCTTTATGACACGACGGGATCGAAAGATTCGCAGGTCGATCAATGGGTGCAGCGCGCTGTACTTCTGATCTTGCTTAGAGAAATTCGCGGCAACGTGATTCATCCATAAAAGGTTAAGGCCGTTTGCCTAAGGCCGTATTTATGAATCGAAATCCGTATCAACCTATCGACCAACCAATACGATCGATCAAAACACAAGATTGGGGCCCACGCGTCGTGATTTGGACGTCGACAATCGCGTTTTGCGTGGGCTACTCTGTTTCTGCAATCGCGGGTGAACATATTTCTTGGTGTATCAGACACGCCGGCTTTGTTTTGCGATTCATCTGGGTCAATGGCCAGATGCCGTATTAGGGAAGTGTGTTCGCGGGAGCAGGAGAATCGTACGGCAAGTCTGCCTCCGCATGCTGCCCCCCAGGGAGGGTTTGCCCTTGTACTAGAATGGCTTTTGTATGACCGTCGCTTCCCCCTCGATTCGCAAAGCTTCTCCCCGGGTACACGAATGGCAGATTCGCCGGAATCTTTGAAGTTACTCTTCCTCTCGGAACAGCGTGATGCTGAACAGTTTCGACTCCTCGTGCAAAGCACGACGGATTACGCGATCTTTTTGCTGGATGCACAAGGGAACATTGCGACATGGAACCCGGGGGCTGAGCGCATCAAGGGTTACAAAGATCACGAGATCATCGGACAACACTTCTCCAAGTTCTATCCGCAAGAAGCGCTTGATAGTCGTTGGCCGGAGTACGAGCTCCAAATGGCATCTGCCAAGGGGCGATTTGAAGATGAAGGTTGGAGGGTGCGCAAAGATGGTTCGCAGTTCTGGGCCAATGTCATCATTACCGCGCTCTACGATGGGCAGGGGCAATTAATTGGATTCTCAAAAATCACTCGCGATTTAACCGCGAGGAAACAGGCGGAGGAAAACTCACGGAAGCTTATCGAAGAGGCGACAGCAAGACGAGTTGCCGAAGAAAACTCACGCTTAGTCGAGGAGCAACGCAAGAAGCTTTATACAACCATCGCAAGTATCGGCGATGCGGTGATCTGTACGGATGCCGAAGGACGTGTCGAGTTTTTGAATCCTGTTGCCCAAGATCTGACGGGATGGAAGGAAGCGGATGCGGTCGGTCAATACCTTCCCGAAGTCTTTCATATTGTCAACGAGAAGACTCGTAAAGAAGTCGAAAATCCAGCGCTCAGAGCGCTTCGCGAAGGGCGCGTTATCGGCTTGGCAAATCATACGATTCTGATTGCAAGAGACGGCCGAGAGTATCCGATCGACGATAGCGCAGCGCCGATACGATCGAATGACAATGAAATGATCGGCAGCGTTCTGGTGTTTCGCGATATTAGTGAACGACGCGATGTCGAAAAGAAGATTCAAGAACGCGAGCTGCGATATCGGCTCGTCGGCGAGGCGGCCAACGATGCGATTTGGGATTGGGACTTAAGAACGAACGAAGTCGTTTGGAACGAGGGCTTGCGGCGGGTCTTCGGTTATCAGGAAAAAGACGTTGGTACGAAAGCCGATTGGTGGGTTGAGAATATTCATCCCGATGACCGGGAGAGGATTGCCGAAGATATCCACTTGGCCATCGATCGTGGTGATGCCGTTTGGCAGAACGAGTATCGCTATCGTCGCTCTGATGGTACGTATGCAGCGGTTTTTGATCGTGGACGTATCGTGCGAGAAGACGGGGTGCCTATCCGAATGGTCGGCTCCATGCTCGACTTAACCGAACGCAATCGAGCGGAAGCGGCACTTAAGGCAGCAGAGGAACGCTTCGAGTTCGTTCGCAAATCGAGCGGCGTTGGTTTTTGGTACTGCGATTTACCGTTCGACGCTTTACAGTGGGACGAAATCGTCAAGTCCCATTTTCATCTTCCTCCCGACGCGCGTGTAACAATCGATACATTCTATGAGCGCATTCACTCCGAAGACCGTGAGCCGACTCGAGAAGCGATAGAGCGGAGTATCAAAGAACATTCGCACTATGATGTCGTCTATCGAACAGTGAATCCATTCAACGCGTCGGAGAAATGGGTACGTGCCATTGGACGAACCACCTATGCCGAAGATGGAAGCCCAATACGATTCGATGGTGTCACGTTAGATGTGTCGGAGCAAAAGCGTATCGAGCGTGAGCTGCGCGAAGTGGCGGCAGCGCTTTCTGATGCCGCTCATCGCAAGGATGAGTTTCTAGCGACTCTGGCACATGAGCTTCGTAATCCACTTGCCCCGATGTGGAATGCTCTCCAGCTGATGCGGCTATCACCAAAGCTGGAGATCCAAGAACAATCTCGGAACGTACTCGAACGTCAGTTATCGCAAATGGTTCGTTTAGTCGATGACCTGCTTGATCTGAGCCGAATCACTCGCGGCAAACTTGATCTCCGCCTGGAACCGCTGTCATTATCAGCCATTTTAACGAGTGCTGTGGAAACGAGCCGGCCGTTAATTGATCAGATGCGACATCAACTGATCATGAATTTGCCCCCCGAACAAATCACGATTAATGCCGACATGACGCGTCTCTCGCAAGTGTTCTCGAACCTGCTGAACAATGCAGCGAAGTACAGTGAGAAGGTTGGACAAATTGTGATCACTGTCGTGACGCAGCCGAATCAGGTTGCAATCCATATCCGTGATAAAGGGATCGGCATCACTGCGGAACAATTGCCAAGGATCTTCGAGATGTTCGCGCAAGTTGATCAATCATTGGAACGATCCCAAGGAGGACTGGGGATCGGTCTAACTTTAGTAAAGAAACTCGTTGAAATGCACGGGGGTTCCGTGCAAGCGCGAAGTGAAGGTTTAGGGCGTGGTTCGGAGTTTGTTGTCCGCCTGCCATTGCTAAAGAATGCCTCACAGCGCCAGTCGGATCCGAATTTCAATAACATGGTGCATGCCTCTTCGCACCGCATACTGATTGTCGACGACAATCGGGATGGCGCTGAAAGCTTAGCCATGATGCTCAATGTGATGGGGAATGAAACACGCGTCGCCTTCGATGGTGATGAAGCAGTACGCTTGGCTGAGTCCTATCGTCCCGATGTCATGCTCTTAGACATCGGCCTACCGAAACTAAACGGCTATGAAGTCTGCCGTCTGATTCGACAAAAGCCTTGGAGCAAATCGGTGTCGCTGATTGCCGTGACGGGCTGGGGACAAGAAGATGATCGACGTCGTGCAAAAGATGCAGGCTTCGATCACCATTTAACCAAACCCGTCGCGCCTCAAATGTTGTTGCAGCTATTGGCAAATCTCAAGACCAGTGAATCGACTTAGCCACTTCACGGGCTTACGGATGTGTACGCGGCCTTGATCGAGGCTTGATGCGTCGTCCCATTTGCCGAGCTAGCGCATGAGCCGCGCGATCGGCAACGCGATGGATCATCGCCACAATACTTTTGTCATAATCGCTGATCACGATTGGGGCTTTCCTGCGCACGTGCAAAATACAACGGCACTGCTTGTCCAAGCCACCTCGCGGACCATTCACATCTTCGACAAAAAGCCGAACCGCTTTCAAGCGATTCTGAAAGCGTCCCAACTGACGCGTCAGGATGTCCGTCACATGCTCGCGGCTGATGGTCAATTCCCCTGCGCTGGTGAAGCGAATTTGCATTTCCATGGAAAGCCTCGAAGGTAAACAAGTGGGTGTAACGCCGATACAGTTGAACTATACGCAGAGGCCAGCTGAAATAAAACTTTAATCGAATGCGCTAAACGATTGAAAAAATCTAATGGTGTGTTGGTTTCAAGCCCACGCGCGTGCCACATAAGTGAACTACCGAGGAGATAAGGGGCAACCGAGTTTTCGGTAACCCGTCATTTTCGCTTTGTCGAAGATTGACGCGGTAGCTTTGGCACTTGATAATCACACTCCTTATCTGGCCAAAGAGTATTAACGCTAGATGCATTGCTTGTCATCAAACATTTGAATAGCAACTTAGCTGTAGCTGAACCGGCAATTGTATCGATGGTTCTCTTCGCCGGACCCTTACGCTCCACTCAAGCGATTTCTAAAGAAAAGAAGTGCAATCCTTTTAACTGAGCTGTTTCCATGCGATATAAGACTGACTATCGAGTCTTTGCCAAGCTTGTTGATCATAATGGATCGGACATTGTTGATAAGAAGTTAATCGCGAGTGTTGATGGACTGGCATGCGTCGATGATACGGTATTGAACTATACGGATCTTGAGTTTGCGACCGAATACAACCTCAAAGGGGGTTATCCAAGACTTGTCACGAGTGACAAGGGCCGATTGCAGTGTTCGGTGGAGATCGATTGCAACAGGCAGCTATCGACTCGGGAATTGAAGGCGTTACGCGAAGATTTTCTTGAGCAACTGACGGATGGAATTGGTGCTGGTTGTTTTAGTTTTTTGTCGAGCGCCGCCGGGATATCCGTGGCAATCGTTTTTCCGGTGAAGTCGACTTGTACGCAAAGCGATGGAAAAGCATGGAGAGGAAGTAAAACGACGGTCAAGGCGAACGACCGAAAGTTATCCGCAATCAAAAAGTTAATCGACAAAGCCGATAGCGCAGACGGTTCCAAAAAACCAGCTGTAGTGAAAGGCAAGTCAAGTGCTAAAGGAAAGGCCGCGAAGGTGCCGAACTATTCCAAATTGCTTCGGCTTTTAGCAAAGCCAGAACGAAATAGTTTGTTTGACCAGATCGACGCTGAGTTAAATGCAATTGGTAACGATCTCAGTCAGCTTCCCGACGGTACTTATCCTTACGGCAACCATACCGATACCAAGTTATTGAATCGATTGCTCAAAGCGGGACTGTCACCCGAAGCGGCGGATGCGAAGGGGTATACAATGCTATATCAAGCGTCGGGAACGCCCGCGTGTTTGTCGAAACTACTGTCGCTGAAAGTCGACGTGAATCGGATTTGCACAGATGTTAATGGGTCGACGGCTTTAATGCGTGCGGCCTTCTTGGGTTCTCTCAAGTGCGTTCAGCTATTGCTCGCTGCAGGCGCGAACGCATCCATTAGAACGCGATTTCGTAAAACGGCGTTAGACATGGTTGATAGCCGATCACGAAACCGCGAGGAGATTGTGGCCATATTGAAGAAAGCGATGTAGAACCGTTGTCCCCTCCCCTCCCCGGCCCTTCTGGTAGCGGGAAGCTAATAGATCACTTCACAATGAAGTTTGTTGCGTAAAGGCAAATAGCATGACCATCTATGGAACGGCGATTTTGTCGGCTTGCCTGCTGGTTGGCATGTCGGTAGGAAACCTGATTGGAAAGCTTCTCGGGTTGAACTCCGATGTGGGAGGAGTTGGCATTGCGATGCTTTTGCTGATTGTCGCGACGAGCTGGTTGCAAAGCAAAGGACGCATGAAGCCACCGACCGAAGGGGGCATCCTGTTCTGGGGATCGATTTATGTGCCCGTCGTGGTCGCGATGGCCGCCTCCCAAAATGTGCTCGGCGCACTGAATGGTGGAATGGTCGCAGCACTCGCAGGTTTGGCCACAGTAGGCATTTGTTTTGTTTTAGTGGGCCTGCTATCGCGCGTTCGTTCTGTAGAAAGCGCGGAGCGAAGCGAGTGAATTATGTTCGACATTATTCATGCCACCCTTGTTAAATACGATTTATTGACGGCGTTTGCCCTCGTCGGAACGACGATGTGGGTTTCGTACGCATTTTCAGATCGAGTCACTCGGGGACGTCTGCACGGTTCAGCGATTGCAATTCTGATTGGATTGTGCTGCGCGGCGGTGGGTGGTTATTGGAGTGGCGGTAAACTCGGTGTCGCGGACTATCCAATCTTGGCAGGTATCGCGGTGTTGGGGGGAGCGATGCTTCGCGACCTATCGATCGTTGCGACCGCATATGGAATTCGTTGGAAGGAGATCCGTGAAGGCTCGCTTTTGGGTATGGTCTCAATCTTTATTGGACTCTTCGCGTCGTTCATCATCGGGGCGATGACTGCTTATGCATTTGGGTACCGGGATGCCGAGTCGATTACAACGATCGGTGCGGGAGCTGCCACCTATATTGTCGGTCCGGTCACCGGCAACGCAATTCATGCGACGTCTGAAGTGATTGCACTTAGTATTGCGGCTGGGCTTGTCAAAGCGATGTTAGTGATGACGCTCACGCCAGTCGTTGCTCGATCTATCGGGCTTAATAATCCGCAAGCGGCAATGATCTTTGGCGGGATCATGGGAACCAATAGTGGCGTCATGGCAGGCCTTGCTGCAACCGATCCCAAGCTCGTACCGTATGGAGCAATGACGGCAACCTTCTATACGGGACTCGGTTGCTTGTTGGGACCGTCAGTTGTTTTTGTTGTCGTACGGTTTTTAGTGAGTTGACGCATTCCGATTTCGGACCTTGAAAAGAACGTTAGAGTAAGATGCGAGCGAATAACGAGATGGGTAGTGAGTCGATGCAGCTGATGGCTCATGCAAGTTTATTTGGCGACAAGCTCGCGATTGTCGACGAGCAAGGCCATTACTCTTACAACCAGCTCCTTCAGTATTCAACTCGCATCGCATCCAACTTGCTTGGTGCCGACAAGGATCTTAATCAAACGCGCGTCGCAATCATTGCGACTGCAGACGTGCGATATGTCGCCGCGCAATGGGGTGTCTGGCGTGCCGGCGGAGTCTGTGTACCGTTGAGCGTCACGGCGACGGAATCCGAATGGGAGTATGCGCTCCGCGATGCAGATTGCACCATTGTTTTGGCGACGATCGATTTATCCGTGCGAGTGCAAGTGTTATGTCGACGGCTCAACATTCGCTTGATTCAAATTGATCGTGATCGATTCAAGGATGACGCGCCAAGCGTACCGTTGCCGAACATCACTTCCTCACGCCGTGCAATGATCCTTTATACGAGCGGAACGACGAGCAAGCCGAAAGGAGTGGTTACGACCCATGCAAACATCGAAGCTCAGATCACGAGTTTGGTCAAAGCATGGGAGTGGAGCGGTCAAGACCGCATCCCTTTGTTTCTTCCACTGCATCACATTCATGGGATTATCAATGTTTTGTCGTGCGGACTTTGGAGTGGAGCGGTCGTCGAGATGTTTCCGCGATTTCACGCCAGTAATGTCCTGCATAGGGTAAAGTCCAAGTCCTACACGTTATTCATGGCGGTGCCTACGATCTATGTGAAACTGATTGAATATCTAGAACAATGCGATGAGGATGAGCGATCTGCATCGGTATCTGGCTTTCAGAGTTTGCGTTTGATGGTTTCAGGTTCGGCTGCATTACCGAAGACGGTTTTTGAGCGTTGGTTTCAATTGACGAGCCAAAAGCTGCTGGAACGTTATGGCATGACCGAGATCGGGATGGCTTTGTCGAATCCTTTTCATGGTGAGCGAAGAGCAGGAACTGTCGGACTACCGCTTCCTGGCGTCGAGATCCGGCTAAAGTCGGAAGCTGGCAGGGTTATCGATGGTGAAGATGAAGTTGGTGAGATTCAAGTGCGTGGAAGCACGGTGTTTTGTGAATACTGGAACCGAGATCAAGCAACGGCCGAAGCGTTTGACGAGGGGTGGTTTCGAACGGGCGATATGGCAATCATCGAATCGGGCTATTACCGAATTCTCGGACGGCAATCTGTGGATATCATCAAGAGCGGAGGCTATAAGCTTTCCGCGTTAGAAATCGAAGCGGTCTTGCTTGATCATCCCGCGATACGAGAATGTGCGGTTGTTGGTCTGCCGCATGATCTTTGGGGTGAAGCGGTAACGGCCGTGGTGGTACTCAAAGAAGGCTTCGCGTTAGACACGGCATTATTGCGAGGCTGGTGCAAAGAGCGAATCTCACCATACAAAATACCGCATCATCTGTTAGTTGTTGGAGCGTTGCCACGCAATGCAATGGGCAAGGTGACGAAACCTGCCGTACAAGCATTAGCAGCAGATTCAACGCTACCCGCCCGCTTGCGGGAGGGTCGGACGCCGTAGCGGCCGGGGAGGACCTGGCCTGATAAAAACTTCTAAGCTGCAACAATTGAAAGCGTTGCGCCTTTTAGTTCGCTCATCTCGCACATTGCCCCCTCACCGTTTGCCGGACATGTTGGTACCGAAGCATGTCACCACGAAGGGCACGAAGAGCACGAAGGTTTCGAGAGAAGTTGCATACCTGCTCGTAACTGTTCTGTTCACAGAATGACGTTCGAAACGTTTCAAACAAAGAAGAATCCGGATAACGAATCCTTCGTGCTCGTCGTGTCCTTCGTGGTGCGATATCCTGCGGGGTTCACTAACTGATTGTTCAGCGCAGGCATTGCGCAACAAGATTCACGGGAGAGATGTTAACTAGGCGTGGTCTATCGCAATGGATCGACCTTAATTCTGAACAACGCCGCGACTCAGTACCTCAGATATGCGTAAAACGCGTCCGCACCCCTTTTCCTCAAAGCTACCCGCCCGCTTGCGGGAGGGTCGGACGCCGTAGCGGCCGGGGAGGGCCTGGCCTGATAAAAACTACTAAGCTGCAACAATTGAAAGCGTTGCGCCTTTTAGTTCGCTCATCTCGCACATTGCCCCCTCACCGTTTGCCGGACATGTAGGTACCGAAGCATGTCACCACGAAGGGCACGAAGAGCACGAAGGTTTCGAGAGAAGTTGCATACCTGCTCGTAACTGTTCTGTTCACAGAATGACGTTCGAAACGTTTCAAACAAAGAAAAATCCGGATAACGAATCCTTCGTGCTCGTCGTGTCCTTCGTGGTGCGATATCCTGCGGGGTTCACTAACTGATTGTTCAGTGCAGGCATTGCGCAACAAGATTCACAGGAGAGATGACCTGTTAACTAGGCGTGGTCTATCGCAATGGATAGACACTTAATTCTGAACAACGCCGCGCCTCAGTACCTCAGATATGCGTAAAACGAGTCCGCACCCCTTTTCCTCAAAGCTACCCGCCCGCTTGCGGGAGGCTCGGACGCCGTAGCGGCCGGGGAGGGCCTGGCCTGATAAAAACTACTAAGCTGCAACAATTGAAAGCGTTGCGCTTTTTAGCTCGCTCATCTCGCACGTTGCCCCCTCACCGTTTGCCGGCCATGTTGGTACCGAAGCGTGTCACCACGAAGGGCACGAAGAGCACGAAGGTTTCGAGAGAAGTTGCATACCTACTCGTAACTGTTCTGTTCACAGAATGACGTTCGAAAAGTTTCAAATAAAGAAGAATCCTGATACCGAATCCTTCGTGCTCGTCGTGTCCTTCGTGGTGCGATATCCTGCGGGGTTCACTAACTGATTGTTCCGTGTAGGCATTGCGCAACAAGATTCACTGGAGAGATAACCTGTTAACTAGGCGTAGTCTATCGCAATGGCTCAAACTTAATTCTGAACAACGCCGCGCGTTAGTACCTCAGACATGCGTAAAAAGAGTCCGCACCCCTTTTCCTCAAAGCTACCCGCCCGCTTGCGGGAGGGTCGGACGCCGTAGCGGCCGGGGAGGGCCTGGCCTGATAAAAACTACTAAGCTGCAACAATTGAAAGCGTTGCGCCCTTTAGCTCGCTCATCTCGCACGTTGCCTCCTCACCGTTTGCCAGACATGTTGGTACAGAAGCATGTCACCACGAAGGGCACGAAGAGCACGAAGGTTTCGAGAGAAGTTGCATACCTGCTCGTAACTGTTCTGTTCACAGAATGACGTTCGAAACGTTTCAAACAAAGAAGAATCCGGATAACGAATCCTTCGTGCTCGTCGTGTCCTTCGTGGTGCGATATCCTGCGGGGGTCACTAACTGGGGGTCACTAACTGATTGTTCAGTGCAGGCATTGCGCAACAAGATTCACTGGAGAGATGACCTGTTAACTAGGCGTGGTCTATCGCAATGGATAGACACTTAATTCTGAACAACGCCGCGCCTCAGTACCTCAGATATGCGTAAAACGAGTCCGCACCCCTTTTCCTCGATGGACTCAATCGAAATCGAATAACTCCGCGAGCCAAGACTCTTTCTTCTTGGGGGGTCTGTAGGATGGCTGCGGAGGACGGTCGCGTCGCGTGTCGTAATGATCTTCCCGATAACCATCGTCGTCATAGTGCGTCGGTTTTGGCGGCGGGTAGGATTGCACCGAAAAGTCAATGAGCTTTTCCAGTTCTCCACGATCCAACCAAATCCCTCGACATTTGGGGCAATAGTCAATCTCCACTCCCTGGCGAACCGACATTTGTAAATTCACGTGGCAGAGCGGGCATTCCATGAAGGCGGTCCCTGTGGATTGACTGGGATGGGATTTCGAGCGCGGCGATGGCAAACGCTCCGAAAGTATATACGCACGCCGCGTTTAGTAACACTTAAATTTAAACGTGCAATGGTTTGAGAAAATTAAAGGGTTGCGCCGCAGCAGTCAGGGACACACCCTCGGAAAGGTGGCTTGTCTGAAAATGGATTCGCACCCGCAGGGAGTTGCCCGAGAAAACCCAGCAATCGCTCGCTTTTGTTCGCGCTCTTAGCGGCTTCACGCGAGAGTCGAAGAAGGCAAGGCACTTTAGCTGGTCCGTTCACTGAGCTTGAACTGCGTTACAGGGATGGTCGCGCGAAGACACGAAGGATTCGGTATCACGATTCTCCTTTGTATTGAAGATTTCCAACGTCACTCAGTGGGCAGAATCGTTTCGAGCTCTTCGTTCCCTTCCGTAACGCAATGGGCAAAGCGACGAAACCTGCCGTACAAGCCTTGGCGGCAGCTAACCTGACATGACGCGCGGGATTGTTGTATGTGCCTCACATGGCGAGCTTCTCAAGTAACGCTTTGAATTCCTCTCGATCACGTATGGGCTCAAGATCCGTATCTGACCTAAGATGGTTTATATCTTTGAAGCCTGCGGCAATCGAGCGTTTTAGAGAATCGATGGCGAGGTCAGCATACTTCTGCTGCTCACTCCCTACAATACTGCTCGCAATCGAATAGAAACAAGCAGCACCGTACCAATGTCCTAAGTTTTTTAGCTTGTCCTCGCGAAGTGATTCAACTTCCTCTAACGCTTCGTGAATTTTGCCATCTTGCAGCTGTGAGATCGCTTTGGATACCCGAAGGCCCGGTTTTTGTTCATCCGTCGCGAGTTCGATGGCTTGTTCCCAGTCTGAAATGGCATCCGAGAATCTCTTTCGCTTGACAAAGATTCGAGCTCTTAACGAATATGCTCCAAGCAATTGCGGCTTTGGCGTACCATCGATGGGATTGGGGGAGCCAAAATTCTCAATGCTACGATTGAGCAATTCTAGAGTTCGATCCGTATCACCCCGTTCATGAAGCAATCCTGCTAGGGCTAATTGAACCATCGCTAAGTTTGACAAAGCCCGACGATCCGACGGTGTGTCAGCAGTCAGAGCGTTTAAAAGATCAATGGCTTCATGATAGGCACTCTCCGCTTCATTCTGCGCAACGTACTTTCTTGGTTGTGACCCGAAGAGGACTAAACTTGAAGCAAGTTGTGCGCGAAGCTCTTGGTCATTTGGTTGCTCACTGGTTAAATCTCGAAGCAACTTTACACCTTTACGGATTAGCACGATGGACTCATCCAACCGTTTTTGTTGCTTTAGCAAAGCAGAAAAGTTGAGGTAAGCGGTTACCAAATCCTTGCGATACTCCAGATCAGACGGGTACTCATCCACGAGTCGTACTAAGGCTGGGACCGATGCACGATATGACTTCGCCGCTTCTTCATACTTACCGGCATCCTTGTAAAGATTCCCGAAGTTTATCTGACTGGCCGCCAGATCATATCGATAAGCCGAGACCTCAGGAAATTGATCGACGAGCTTCTGTCGCAGCGACAGCGCTTTGGAGTAAAGTTGCTCGGCATCCGCTCGGCGACCTTGCTCACGACTGAGAATACCGAGGTGATTGTAAGTCTTCGCTAGGTCTCGGCAATGATTCGGCTCGTCTGGGAAATCACTGACCAAGCGTTCGCGAATTGATAGTGCTTTTTGGTATTGCTCGTTTGCTTCCTTTGATCTTTTCATTCTTCGATAGAGTGCTCCGAGATTGTTATGGGCAAGCGCCAAATTCTTTCGATAATCTGGGACGTTCGGTGCATCCGTGACCAGTTTTTCAAATTGCTTTTTGGCTTTATTATAGTACTGTTCGGCATCCGCGAGTTGCCCTGAATCATCCGCAATCGTCGCTAAGTTGTTAAGACAGAAAGCGAGTTGTTGGCAAAAATGCGGCGTACTGGGATGCTCGTCTATCAGAGCAGCATAGAGTCGTCCCGCTTCTTTGAATGCAGTTTCTGACTCTGGTCGTCGGCCAAGTCGATCCTCGATCATACCGATTCGAAAAGCTGCCATTGCAATGCCCGATTTCGTCTTGAGATCGTCTGACGAGTCCTCGCTCAGTTCACGGTAATATGAAAGCGCCATCGTCAAAAACTTTTTTTGTTCGTCACTCAACGCGACCTGTGTGGTAAGGAAATCACCCGTAACTCGGGATACCATCGCGTGTAGTATCTCTGTCGCTTTCTGATTAGCGCTCTCCGCACGTGTTCGCTGCTTCAGTTCCTGTTCCCGCGCTTCACGCTCCTGGATTGCTGCCTTCACGGCGAGCATTTGATTCTCTTCGGCAATTTGTTGTTGCTTTATGGCTTCCCGACGCGCGCGTTCTGCTCTTATGGCTTGCCACGCTGTCCCCGCGATACCGACTAGTAACGCGATAAGAACCATTCCAATTGCAGTCACACGTGCTTTGTGTTTTCGAACGAGCTTTCTGAAACGATACACAGCACTCGGTGGATGGGCATGAACAGTGTCACCATTGAGGTACCTTCTAATATCTTCTGCAAAGCCGCTCGCCGATTGATAACGACGCACTCGATCTTTCTCCAGTGCCTTCATCACAATCCAATCGAGTTCTTTTTTGAGAATGCCAGTCAGTTGTTTTGGTTCCGTGTTGCGATTGGCTGATAGCGTTGGAAGGGTAACGGCACTGCTTAATCGTGTGCTAGGGCGCTGGGGTTCTTCTTCGCGCACCACGCGGAGCATTTCTAAAATCCCGAACTTCTCAAGCGTTTGCGGGGCGAACGGAGTGGAACCGGTCATGAGTTCATAGAGGAGCACTCCAAGCGCATAAACATCAGAGCGAGTGTCGATATCGAGATTATTCAATGTCGCTTGCTCCGGCGACATGTACTGGGGTGTTCCCACGACGTTTCCAAAACCGGTTTCCAGTGATTGCTCGGTCAATGTCACGCCGGTGGCTTTTGCAACACCAAAATCAATCACTTTGACCACGGGTTTGTCATCGTACAAAGCAACCAAAACGTTCTTGGGTTTGATATCACGGTGAATGATGCCTTTTTGGTGAGCATGCTGAATGGCTTCGCACACGGGAACAAAGAGATCCAATCTTTGCGTGGGTGTTAAACGCTGACGATCGCAGTACTCGGTAATGGAAACACCTTTGACAAGTTCCATAACAAAAAAAGGTTGATGACCATGTAGTCCACCATCGAGCACTTTGGCAATATTCGGATGATCCATTAAAGCCAATGCTTGCCTTTCCGCTTCAAATCGTGCGATCACGGAGCGTGAATCCATTCCGGCTTTGATTAGTTTGAGTGCTACCCTTCGTTTGATTGGAGTCTTTTGTTCGGCGAGCCAGACGCTCCCCATGCCCCCTTCGCCAATGGCTTCGATTAGTTTGTAACGACCCGCAATCAACGAGCCGGCTGCGATGTCGTCCTTGAAAACCCGTGTTTCTTGAGATGCTTGATCATCCAAGTTTGGGATGATTCCGCCTGATTCATCATGCGCTTTCAAAAGCGCTTGAACGTTGCGAAGCAATACTGAATCGTCACCGCACGCTTGCTGGACAAATGCCTCCTGTGCTTCACGATTTAACTTGATCGCTGCGGCGAAAATCTCTTGTTCAGACATAACTCACCCGGTGAAATCAATCGAACTTAGCCGACGGTGGCTGTATCCGACAAAGCGGGTTTGGGAGTTCGAAACCGAAAGGAATCCGAAAAATTTTTAAAGGTTTGGACTTCGTGGCGTTGCCGTCAAAAACTTTCGTAAGCCCGTTTGAGCCAAGCCCGAGCGTAGGCCCAATCACCCTCTGCCGTATCGGGGGAGATCCCTAGCACTTCGCCTATTTCAACAAAGGTCATTTGAAGAAACAGACGCATCTTGAGCACTTCGGATTGTCGCGGATGGCTCGTCGCCAAGCGATCGATCAATTCGTTCGCCTCAAGTGGTAACTCGGTAGACCGATGATCGGTAAAATCTGGCATTTCGGGAAGACGGCGAAGTTCGCCGCCGTGCCGCACAGATTGTTTGTGCCGCGCTTGATCGATCAGAATTCGCCGCATCGCTTCAGCTGCTGCGGCAAAGAAATGTTGTCGATTCGAAAAACTGCGTCCATCGGCACCGACCAGTTTTAGATACGCTTCATGAACCAAAGCGGTCGCTTGAAGCGTCAGTCCCGCACGTTCATTTGCCAGTTTTGCCGATGCAAGCTTTCTTAGCTCTTCGTAAACCAATGGCAAAAGCTCATGCGCCGATTGAGCTTTGCCAGCTTCGATTTCCGAAAGTAAAAGTGAAACATCCTTCATGGTATGCTCCTGGCTTCAATGAGCCATGCATGCGATCCACCACGTTGAAATGAAGGAAATTGCAACTTAGCAACGTTGCAGTACGAAAACCACGTCTTCGGTTTCCGGTCCAAGTATGACCGGATCATTCAAATCATAATGAAAATCATAGGTCCCAACGACTTCCCACTCCGGAGCTTGTTTCAGTAACTGTTTGATTTGTGCCACCGTGTAGCTACGCAAACGAAGTTCGTCTTCGATGCGAACATGATCGGTGGGCGTGCGAATATCAAAGCGAATGCCGAATCGTTCTAGCCGCTTGCGCGGAAGTTTCTCGACGGGCCACATCCATGTTTGAATGGCGAGATGACCCTTTCGCACCGACCAACCTTCTTCGTCTGTCGGAGTTCCTTGCGTCGGCGATAGATGTAACCCAAGTAAATACAAACCACCTTTGCGAACACAGTTGCCAACACAATGCAAATGAGCTTCTGCCGCCGATGCTTGATTCAAATGTCGAAAGCTGTTGATCGTGTTAAAGGCGAGGTCAAATTTCTTTTTGGTCGTAAAGTTCGACATATCGGCTACAAACGCAGCGGGTTTGAAACCATGCTTCTTGAGTCGAGCATTGCAAAACTCAACCGCCTTGGGATTGAGATCCAACCCGCCAATTTGATAGCCGCGTTTTGCTAGCCGCCATAGCAAACGACCAGTCCCGCAAGCAGGTTCAAACAACCGTTTTGGCTGGCGAGTCATGAATTCTGCAGCGCATGCTTCGATGAATTTTATTTCTGCCGCGCAATCCTCGCCGAAGACCAAATCGTACCAGCGAGGGTGATCATAGATGCTTTCGTGTAAGATTTTCATCGCCTTCCCTATGCCGTGAAAGGCAGCATCTTAACCTGCTCAACGCACCGGTTGGAGGCCCAGTGAACGACGCAACATTCCGATTTGCCCAGCATGAATCATTTCGTGCATGGGAGCAAACATCACCGATCCCAGCAGCGTTGCGGGGCCCGCATAAGGCAGGTCGCACGGTTCCTGAAGTTTTTCTAACGAAACGTTACGCAATTCCTCTAATCCTGCGGCATGAATTTGCGAAAGTCGCTCGAGCATCGCATCACGACCCATTTGATTGTCATCGAGCGTTGGCTGCGAACCGCGCGCATACTGCTTGCGAAAGACGCTCGGCACCAAATCCTTGTCGTTTTCCCCCCGACCGCGAAGTCGAAACAAAAGTAACCCGTACTCCGAGACGGCCAAATGGCCAACTTGCCAAGTCATATGCGTGTGCCCGCCAGGCGGAATGGTCAACCAAAGCTCCGCCGGCACTGACTCAATCAGTTCAAGCGTATATCGCCGCGCGAACTCTAGCTGGTGGATGACGCTTTGACGAACTTGCTCCGTTGCCAAGAATTCACTCATAAGAATCTCGATTAGCCTTTTGTAAAATTAATAACGCCGTCCCAATCCGGCGGCGGGACACGACCATGCTGTGCGATGAGTGCAATCAAGTAATCTTTCGCGCGGTCCCCAGGAGGTACACCATGAAGTCGCACGAAGGCTTCCGACCAATCACCTGCGATCAATGCATCTAAAGCAGCTTCGTATTCTTGAATATGCTCGTCGGCCAATGGGCTGCGATGGGCTGGGGGCAAAAGCTGACTGACCATTAACGGTTGGCTCATGCCAGCCGGTCTGACTTTGAGCAGTCTGCGAACGCGACCAATCTCCGATGACAAGTTCTTTCTTGTGTAATCAGCGGTCGACTCATCCAGTAAGATTTCAGCGCGTAGGACTTTCGTCATCGATTCAAGGCGACTCGCCAAGTTGACGACTGGCCCGAATGCGGTGACCTTGACTTGATCGATCGTGCCGATGCGTCCTGCAACGGCACGACCACTAGCAATACCAATCCCACAGCGAAAATCGGCGAGGCGATTCTTGGTGTCGTTTGCTGCCGCAGTAAAATCATTGAGGACTGCAAGCCCTGCCATACAAGCGCGAACTGCGGCATCGTCTTGAGGCAATGGCCAACCCCAAAAACCCATTGCGGCATCTCCGTGGAAATCACCGATGACACCGCCGCGATCGAGTATGTGCTTGGTCATTACCCCTAACGCTTGACTCACACGTTCAAGTAATTCGAGTAATTGACGCGACTGCAATTCACTTTGTCGCGAGAAGCCGCGCAAATCGCAGAACATCACAGCGATATCCGCTTCGCGCGGTTCCAAAACTTGATCGGGATCTTGAGCGCCCAATGCATCAAGAACCACCGGTGCAAAAAATCGACGCAAGCCTGTTTGTCGACGCTCGAGTTGTCGATTCTTTCGCAAGTTTCCCAAGGTCGTCGCGACGATTTCTGTAAACTTTAAATCGTCTTGTAAGGCGTCCCCTGCCCGGCTCATTGTCGCAGATGCCGGTAGTACTCCGGAAAAACTACCGGTGACATAAAGCGCCCATCCCGGGCATGCATCTGTGGGTACCGGAACGCAAAACGCCCAGTCAACTCCTTCGCTTTCAGTGTAAGTGCTATTAACGCTGCCACTCCATAGATGCAGTACGCTTTCATTTCGATTGATCGCTTGCCGGACTAGTGTTGCACTGGGGCGTGGTCCATCGCTTTCTGAAAGGCGATCATCGTACTGCAGGATCGTCACGTCGGCTTTGTCAGCTTCGGCTGGTTGCAAATCCACTCGTACGACAGCTACCGCCGTGGCATCGACAATGCCTTGCAACAACACACTGCTGACGCGAACTAAGAGTTCTTCCTCTCCTCCGCTTCCGGCAATCAATTCTGGCATGCGAGCGAGCACTTCGATGCGACGTCCAGCGTCGCGAAAAGAAGCTCGACGCAATTGTTGGCGATCGAAGATCTGTTCGGTGACTTCGGCCGTTTGAAGCGCGGGGTGTTCCGACGCGACAGGACGCTGCGCTATGGTGAACGTCGTGCGTCCAATGACAAAGTGTTCGCCTGGGCCAATGGTAAATTGATCGCGACGTTGTCCGTGATAAAAGACAGGGTTTCGGGCTTCGATCAACTTCGAGACCCGCCAGCGATCGCCATCTGGTTCGATGCGCACATGTCGACGGCTAATGCGATCGTCCCATGGAACTCCCCAAGGATCTTGACCTCGACCGATCACAACGGAGTACATTTCGGTACCGCTTTCCGTTACCGACGGTACGCTTGTCGATGGCAATGTGCGTCGCCAACGATGATCTGGATGGGTGCCTTGCGCGATCAAATCAGCCATGCGTATAAAGTATCAAGAAAAATCGAAATTGGGCATCGCACTTCAAACTTCACCGCTGCAATGGCGGGCAGCACATGCCTCCCCGGCAACAAAACCGGTCGAAAAAGCGCTCTGAAAATTGTAGCCGCCGATCCACCCATCGAGATCGAGAATTTCGCCGGCTAAGTAAAGCCCTGCATGCATGCGACTGGCCATGGTTCGAGGATCCACCTCTTTTAAATCGACACCCCCTGCTGTGACTTCTGCTTTGTCGTAACCGCGCGTTCCAGAAATGGGCAAGTTTAACCCTTTCAGGTTGGCGATCAGTTGCCTTGAAGAAGCGGAGGAGATCTGGCTGAACTTGATTTCTGAAGAGGTGTTGCTCGCGAGCATTAGCGCGTCAGCGAATCGCCGTGGCATAAAAGTACTGAGTGCGGCAGCGACAATCTGAGTGCCCGCCTTTTGTCTTTGTTCGCCAAACCATGTTTCAATGGCTGCGTTCGAACGCTCAGGGATCACGTCGAGTGATAATTTAACGGCATCGAATGATTCGGCCGCCGTGATGGTTCGGCTTACGTCCATCGCCGTAGGTCCAGAGAAACCATGATGCGTAAAAAGAAGCGAACCCGTGCGTGAATCGAGTGCTTTTTGTTTACCTGTAGCGGGCATTACCGATACGACGACATCTTCGAGCGTCATACCACTTAGGCTGCGTGTCCATTCGAAGCCTCCGATCAGCGGTACCAATGCAGGACGTGTTGGCACGATTCGGTGTCCGAGTTCTTCGAGCCAAGGATAGCCATCACCACGCGTACCACAACCCGGATAGGAACGTCCACCGACGCAAATAATCATCTGCGGTGACGTGAAGGTACCGGAATCGGTGGTGGCATGCCAATGTTCTCCAGATCGTTTGATGGTGTGGACTGCTGTGCCGACATGAAATACTGCGCCAGCATTGATGGCTTGCTGGGCTAACGCATCGCGAACGTCAATGGCGCTGTCGCTTGCCGGAAACACTTTGCCGGTAATCTCAACCTTGGTCATCACGCCTAAACCGGCCAAGACTTCGCGAACATCGGTAGGGCCAAAGGCTTGCAGCGCTTGTCGCAAAAACTGTCCGTTCTTTCCAAACGCTTTCATGATGCCGGTGGCATCGGTGTCTTGTGTGACGTTGCATCGTGTGCCACCGGACATCAAGATCTTGACTCCGATCTTCGGCGCCTTTTCCAGCACAGTCACTTTCAATCCGCGCGCTGCGGACCGCCAGGCCGCGATTAAACCTGCAGCTCCGGCTCCGATGATTAATACGTCAGCGTGCATGCAATCTCAAAACTGAAAGTAAACGAAAGGACGAAAATCATTCGACGCAAACAAACATAATGCCCAGATGGCAAGCCCGGTCATAACAGGAGCATACCACCGGTCTCGCGGTAATTCCAAGCAAGGGCGATAACGTGTGCTCCAAATGACATGCTCAATGAGCAATGCCAGCATCGCAATCAGCACTTGAGGTGGTATCCAATGAATGGATCCCTGTTGACCCAAGCAGGCTTTCCAAAAGTGGAGCCAATGCTCTAAAGAACCGGCGCGAAACAATGACCAGCCAAATATGACCGATGCAAAGGTTAAACCCCAGCCTAACCAAGATGGAATGGGTGATGCCTTTTCTTTTTTGCGCCGATGCTCTGACCAATAGCGATTAATGCTCAAACACAATCCATGCCAGAATCCCCAGAGCACAAAGGTCCAAGCCGCGCCATGCCAGAGACCACCAAGTGTCATGGTGATCATGAGATTGAGATACGTGCGCGCTACACCGTAACGATTGCCCCCTAAGGGAATATACAGATAGTCACGAAGCCATGTCGAAAGGCTCATGTGCCAGCGACGCCAAAAATCTTGAATCGATGTCGCGAGATAAGGATGGTGGAAGTTGTCAGGAAGCTCGATACCAAGCAATTTGCCGGAGCCAATGGCGATGTCCGAGTAACCTGAAAAGTCTGCGTAGATTTGCCCTGTCCAGGCGAGCAATCCCAGCAGCATCGTCATGGAACTGAATGCATCAGGATAGGCAAACACGGTATCGGAAAGGCGCGCCAACTGGTCGGCAACCAAAAGCTTTTTCAAGAAGCCGCGAAGCAACTGTTGGCATCCCGAGTAAAAACGATCTGTGGACCAAAAGGCGCGATGCTCGAGTTGCGGAAAGAAATCCCCGGCGCGCACGATGGGGCCTGCAACCAGTTGCGGGAAGAAGCTCACGTATAATGCGAAATCAAGCAAGCTACTCCGAGCGCGCAGGTGACCTCGATAGATATCGATCGTATAGCTCATCGTCTGAAAGGTATAGAATGAGATACCGATCGGAAGAATGATCGAAAGCGTTTGTGAATGCCAACCCCATCGGTCAAACACGACTGCTAGGGAATCAATGAAGAAGTTGTAGTACTTGAAGAATCCCAATAAACCGAGGTTTCCGCTCAAGCTCAGCACTAGTAATCCGCGGCGTATGACAGGAGACCGTTGTTGCATCATCTGCCAACCAAGCGCCCAATCCCAGAGCGTTGATGCAGCTAATAGACTAAAGAAGCGATAGTCCCAATAAGCATAAAAGTAGCAGCTAGCGCAGAGCAGCATGAACTTACGAAGGCCATGCGATGGGAGCGTCCAGTATCCAATCGTGACCACGAGCAAGAGAATCGGATACTCAAGTTGAGTGAAGTTCATGGCGCGGTCACTGAGGCTGGAGAAAAGTGCTCAATGGTGAGCCGCACGATTGCTGCTGCAACGATTTGATTGCCGCGCAGATTTAGATGACCGAGTCCTGGATAGCCGTTATGGAAACCTCGTGGTAATTGACCGGTGGATTGATAACTCTCGATCAGCTCTTCCTCTAAATTGGTCATCTCGATCCCCTTTGCGCTTAGTTTTTCTTGAAGAGCCAAAGCCATATCACGATGAGGATCTCGAATAGTATGGAGCGATTGAACTTGCGGTACTTCGGGTACATACACGATGGCAAGTGGTTTGCCTTGAGTGTTGGCATCTGCGAGGCGTTCAACGATAAGAGAAATTGGGTCTGTCACAGCAGCTGCTGGATCTGTTGGCGAGGCTGTTGAGGGCGTAGGAGCGTCGGTCGCGTTACTGGATCGCGGTATCAAACGCCAATCGAGTTTTCGCACGCGATTGGCATTTGCATCCCAAAGAATTTTCTTTGCCGTGTGAAAAAAGAGTTCCCCGTGGAGCTTCGCGATTTGTTCGATGCGCGGGTCCGTCGGTGGTAAGGGGGAATTGGGCTGCGAGCTTGACAGATGCAACAAATCGCTCCAGTCCGAGACTACCAAGATGTGGAACTCAGGCTCGAAACGAGCTTCCATGACCGGCTTCCACTGCAACCAGACACGCGCATCGGTGCCGCTGCGACCGCAAGGCACAAAGTCGAAAGAATGTTTTTCCTCTTCTGCCTTAGCGCGGGCAATCGCATGCAGCTTCATCGCATCTGGTACGCAAAACCCCTCAACCTGTGAATCGCCCCACAACAAAATGCGTTGGCCGCGCTGTTCTGAGGACCATCCGGGTAGACCTTCTGCACCGATTCTTGTCGTGCCCCAGCCTTCACTTCGCCATCGTACTGTCTGATTCGGTTGCCAAAGAGAGTCCTGAATTTCTTTATCGAAACGACGGACCACCATTGAGTCTGTGAGCGAGGGAGCGACGGCCCAAGCCAATGCGGTTGCAAATGCCAAACCCAGCGTCCAACGCATCAATGTTTTTCGAAACGGAGGGGGCAATTTCATCGTCTGCAATAACTCAACCGACCAGCTATGATATCTGACGAGCGTAGATTACCTGCTTGAGACCCACAAGATGAACCGATATCAAAAAACTCTTTGCCTTTTCTGTGTTTGTTTCGGTGTTTTTCCCATTATGACCTCTGCTCAAAGGGCTGATGCCCAAAGCGTTACGGCTTCAGGGGCTAAACTGAAACTGCTCGCCGGAGACTTCAAGTTTACCGAAGGCCCGGCCGTTGATCGCGAGGGGAATGTTTACTTTACGGATCAACCGAATGATCGGATCATGCGCTGGAGCGTGAACCAAGAGTTATCCACTTTCTTAAGTCCTTGCGGTCGAAGCAATGGACTATTCTTCGCGCCCGATGGGCGACTGATCGCGTGCGCCGATGACAACAATGAACTTTGGGCGATTCGCGCTGATGGCACGCATGACGTGCTAGTCGGTAAAGTCGAAGGAAAACGATTGAATGGTCCCAATGATATTTGGGTGCATCGTGATGGAACGATGTTCTTTACCGACCCCTATTACAAACGCCCTTATTGGAAGCGTACCGAAGCCGAAGAGTTACCTCACGGGGTTTATCGTCTCGATGTCGATGCAGCAGCCCCAACACGCGTTGATCAAGATTATCGACAACCCAATGGTATCATCGGCGATAGTGAAAATAAGAAGCTCTATGTATCGGATATCGGCGCGAATAAAACCTACGTATACGACATTCAAGATGCGCACAAACTCGGCGAGCGTCGCTTGTTTTGTGAACAAGGGTCTGATGGCATGACTATCGATGACCAAGGAAATGTCTACTTAACAGGTAAACCAGGTGTCATGGTTTACAACCGAGAAGGTAAACAAATCGAGATCATTGCGGTGCCCGAGAACTGGACGGCCAATGTCACGTTCGGTGGCAAAGACCGTAGCACATTGTTTATCACCGCGAGCCAGGGTTTCTATTCTATCGAGATGCAAACTAAGGGACTCAAGTAGGTCGCCCAATACGTAGCTACCGCTGCCAAGCGGTAGATGGTTAAACGAAAAGACTTCCACCGTCTGGCGACGATGGCTACTGCCAAGTTTTGATGTTGCGCGTTTTGACGTGTTTTCGTACTCGTACTCGAAACCGCTAAGCGAATCGAAACGGGTTGTCGATTCCAATTGATTTTGTGGTCATCGATTATGCCAGACCCTCCCCGGCCGCTACGGCGTCCGACCCTCCCGCAAGCGGGCGAGTGGCGTCAAAAACGCGCTACATCCAAATCTGGCGACGATGGCGACGATTTCCACCTCGATCAATCGAATGTGCGGCAAACTAAGCCGCCGTCGACAAGAATGAACGTGCCGGTGATGTTTCTGCCGGCTTCGCTCGCAAGCAACAGCGCTGGGCCGACAACTTCTTCGGGCTGACCCCAACGTTTAACTGCAGTACGGTCTGCAAAGATTTGCTTTTGCTCGGGAGTGAGTAAACTCATGGGCAGATCGGTCATAATGGGGCCGGGGCCGATGCAATTGACCGTGATGTTATCGGGTCCCAGTTCAAGCGCGTGCGCTCTTGCCATACCAATCAACGCGGCTTTGGTTGCCGAATAAGCTCCGCGTCCAGGATTGCTGGCCACTGCCATGACGCTGCTTAGATGAATGATCCGTCCCCATTTTCGTTTGATCATTCCGGGGGCGACGGCACGTGCGAGTTGCATGCAGCTAGTGAGATTTAATCGTAGGATGCGTTCCCATGATTCATCCGTTGTTTTCACGAGGGGTTGCGGTTCATTACTTCCTGCATTGTTGATCAGGACGTCGATCTTACCCAACTCTTTTTCGACCCACTGAGTCAATCGTTCGGGTTCGCCTGGTGCGGATAAGTCGGCAGTGGTCGAAACAACACGACGTCCAGTCGCGTTAGCAATCTCATCGCGAGCTTGCGTCAGCACATCGTCGGTGCGTGCACACAATGCGATATCGGCACCCGCTTGTGCCAGGCCCAGCGCCATCGCTTTGCCGAGACCCTTGCTACCTCCGGTCACCAATGCCACGCGATTATCTAAGCGAAACAGATCAAAAACGTTCATGATGAGACATACCTCGGCAACCGGATTCTCAGCGCCATGACTCAATCGTATTGGTCAGGATCGTTTGGAATTCAACAGCGGCCATTGTAAGAGAGGAATGATAAAGCAAGCAGGGATCAGGAAAGCCCCAGCATCGGTAAAACGACCGATTGGGGGGCTCGAAAGCGAAACGAACGCAATCTTAAACAGGAAATAAGTTGTTGCAACGACGGTGATCACCTGAATCCCAGGACCTAGTGGAATCGGAGGCCATGCTTGTTTTTTGGTCGCTGTGAAAACAAAGAATCCGACCGTTGCTAATAGCGTTGCAAGGAAGAAAGGGTGCATCACCATATCGGCAGCGGCGACCCAGCATCCTCTCCGGATCGCTTTCGCATACCACATCGCATATCGCAATGGATACCGGGTCAACACTGCGCGGTTCATGGTTTGAATAGCGCGATGGTTAGCGATGGGATCCTTGCCAACGATATCCGATACCGCCGGAACAACGATGCGCCAGCTGACATCATGCCAGCGTTCTTCCCAAGTCATATAAGCAGAGGGGTCACCTAAAAACCAAGATCGATCATTGCTGACCAAAGCTTTCTGTTCGATGATCGCTTCGATGATTGCAGGCGATGGTCCTTGTAACTCTCGTAATTCATCATCGGAAACGAGTTGAACGAGAACTCCTGCGAGATTCTGGCCACCGAAAGGTGCGATACCAAAATCTTTAACTACCGAATAACGCAAGGTGCACCAGGCCAACACTGGCAAAGAAACACTGAGCATCAGGCATCCGCTTAGACAGAGTGCCCGCCATGGCTTTGTATCGTACATGCGAAGTAAAACGAAACCCGTGAAGCCGATCCAAGGGATCAGAAACAAATAAGCCGGCCGCATGCTGATGGTGAGCAGTGCTGAGATCAGCAGCGTGATTCCATAGCGGAGCGACTGTTGTGTGCGCGCCCAGGCGATAAGCTGCGTGATTGCGATCAAACCGCAGGCCATGGCTGGAGCATCGGTGGCCACCGTATTGATGTGATCCATTACAGTGCAACCCAAAGCGACCGAGAGAACGGCAAAGCGATTTGGCCAAGTGGAGATCGATAGTTGCGTCAACTCACGGCTGAGCAGGAAGCATGAGAACGCAATGAGGATAATGTGCGAGAGAGGGACCAATACTTCATTGCCAGTAATGCTTCGTGGTAAGGCAATGAATAACGGATAGCCCGGTGTGCGAATGCTTCGTAAAGCATCAGGCAAAGAATTTAAGGGATAGTTGATGTAGCTTGCGGAATCCGGAACGTAATGCGGTCGATGTCGGCCCGAGAAAAAAACAAAGAAGCTAAAGCCGATAGCAACTGCGGTCCAGAACAGCCAAGTTCGGCCATCCGTTGATGGTTTCGAATCATCAAGGATGGCCGCAGGACCAAGCATGCGAAGATCAGCCAAACAAGGAAACTAGTTGTGGCTGAAACCTATGGTGACAGGGGTTTCCCTGCCGACGGGATTGCGAATGAATTGTTGGTAGCAATCGGGGCAAAGATCAAATCGTTGCCGGTTATAAACTTGTTCGCTGACCGCGTCACTCTCTGCATCTTCTAAGCGTTCAAGGATTTCATGAAGCTCAAGCAGGTTATCGTCTTGTTCGTCGCAAGCACAACTTTCTCCGTTTCCAAACACTGCACGCACTTCCATATGTACTGCGTAACGCAACTCATCCTCCGGATCGATCGCCCGTTTACAACGATCGCATGTGTAGTGAATCATCTTCCGGTACCTCGGGGCTCAGTACAAAATTGAGGGCAAAATAAGTCGGCACGAATCAAAGAGTTTGTAGGAACTTTTTGAATGTAGGAATCAATGGAATGCACCGATCAAGAATCAAGCTCTGAACGCGTGATTCAATTCCATCGTAACGCCGCGAAGTTGCCTGCCGCAAGTCACAACTTCTGATCGACATGGCCACTCGGCAGGTTCTTTAGCCCACCAATCCGATCACGGTAGCTACAACGATTCCAAGACCGCAAGCGATTTTTCCTGCCATTCCGACTAGTCGTCCCCAAAAGGCCGCATGTCCAACAGGACGCATTTCGTCCCAAGTTCGCCCGGCCCAATACTCGCCCAGTAATGCGCCCCCCATCGCCCCTAACCCCGCAAAGATCACGGCTCCAATCACCGTTCCCACAACCGGGAAGATACCGCTTCCAACCGTCACTCCAACCAAAGAACCTACTAGAGATCCGACAATTGCCAATAATCCCGCTCTTTTCGAACCGCCTGCTTTCCGCGCACCGGCGGCCGCAGCCGCGAATTCTATGAGTTCTCCCAGGCCAGCCAGCACCACCGCAGCGATGACCGTCGGATACCCGAGTGTTCCTTGATCCGTCGGGCCAAGCCATGCATAGAGGAACGCGATCAAGACCATGCCCCAGTTGCCAGGTAAGCTGACGAAATTTAGACACCAAAGCCCCAGCTGCACGATAACCAACCCAATCGTCCAAACCCAAATCATGCTCCGCTCCGTTGGTGGCACCAAGCTTTTGCTTCTTGGGGACTATTCGCTCTCAGGGCACCCACTGTGGTCGGAATCAAAAAAACTTCGTAGAATAGTCACGCCGGTCCCGGGCTGCCAGTGGCGGTCGCCCGACGAGCGACCGTTCTCCGGATGCGCGAGGACTCCATCGTCATGACGGCTACCGTCCTGGACTCAAGTGTCCTGGTCATTAATCGGTTCTACATCGCACTGCGCGTGATCAGTGTTCGCCGAGCTTTGACTCTGCTCTATCGAGGGTGTGCTGAAGTGATCACCCTCGAGAACGACCAATACACCAGCTATGACTTTTCCAGTTGGTGTGAGCTGAGCCAATTGCAGGCCGAAGACAAACAACCTGGCGAAGATTACATCCAAGCCGTTGGATTTGAGCTCCAGGTCCCCCGCATCGTCCGTTTGACAAAGTACGATCGGATTAGTCAACCCGCGGTGCGTTTCAACCGGCGAAATCTATTTGCCCGGGATGGCTATTGTTGTCAGTACTGTGGGCAAGCCAAGCCGACCAGTATGCTGAGCATCGACCACGTAATTCCCCGGAGTCTGGGTGGAAAAACGAGCTGGGAGAATGTTGTCTGTAGCTGTTTACGTTGCAATAGTCGTAAGGGGGGAAGGACCCCGCAGCAGGCGCACATGGTGCTGTTGAGTAAACCGTCGCGCCCTCAGATTAATCCTGCATTGATGCAACCGATTCAAGACCCAAGATATGCTTGCTGGAAAACGTTTTTACCAGCGGCAAGCTAAGCTGAATTCGTCGCCAAATCAAAACCCCGCTCTAAACGAGCGGGGATTTTTTTTGGGTCAGGACACGAAGCGGCTCTCTGTTGATGCGCAGTGCGTCAATCAACTCGTTGGTTCGGTTAAACCGTTGTTTCCAACGTGAGGGTTACTGCTTCGCGAGCGGTTCTTTTTTCTCGGTGATTACCGAGCAGGTCGGAGCCATTTCCGCGTTGAGTTGGATGTATTCCTTCCAATCGCCGGGAACATTGTCCTCATGATAAATCGCTTCGACTGGACATTCCGGAACACAGGCTTCGCAATCGATGCATTCTTCCGGGTGGATATAGAGCATCTTTTCCCCTTCGTAGAAGCATTCGACGGGGCAAACCACCACACAATCGGTGTACCGGCAACCGAAGCAGGGCTGCGTGACGACGTGTGCCATAGTTCATCGACCTTTCATAAAGTACCGAGTTTAACGAACAGCGAAGGCATCGTAGAAATGGCGATACCACCTGTCAACTCCCTGCGAACCCTCCTGAAATCCCCCGGAAAAACTTGCAGCTCTCTTGAAGCCCGCCTAAGATGCAATCGTGACGTCCCGTGACCGTTTAAACCTCTTCAAGTGAGGGACAGGTGAGCCTTTCGGAAACTGATCGCCAGCTCCTGGAGCGATGTTTGGAAGGGAAGCCTCGTGCATGGGAAGATTTCGTGGATCGTTTCTTGGGGTTGATCCTCCACGTTATCGACCACACGACCCGCATGCGCTCAATTTCAATCTCGGCGGTTGACCGCGAGGACATGGCTGCGGAAGTGCTGTTGGAATTGGTCCGTAACGATCAGGCAATTTTGAGGAGGTTCCGCCGCGCCTCAAGTCTAGCGACTTATCTGACCGTCGTGGTTCGACGGCTCGTCGTCCGACGTTTGCTTGCGGAAGCCCAAACGCGACGAATACCTCAGCAGGTGGCCGGACGTGTTGCCACTACCCTCCCCTCGAGTCCTCCTCACGAACAACAAGTCGTGAATCGCGAGGAAGTGGAAAAATTATTGTTGCGACTCGATCCACGCGAAGCGGATGTCGTGCGACTTTATCACCTCGAAGGAAAATCTTATAGCGAAATTAGTCGCGTGACGGGCTTACCTGAAAACAGTCTCGGTCCGATGCTAACCCGCGCTCGGAACCGCATGCGTGAGAATGGCTAAAGTGGCCAACCCGTAGCCATCGTCGCCAGACGGTGGACAGCCTTTTCGATTAATCATCTACCGCTTGGCAGCCGTAGCTACGTAGCCATCGTCGCCAGACGGTGGACGGCGTTTTCGATTAGTCATCTACCGCTTGGCAGCGGTAGCTACGCAGCCATCGTCGCCAGACATCAACGGCGCTCGATGCCGCGCAGCGATGGGCCGAGCGGATTTTGACTGACATATCCCGCTGTATTACTGACTCGCTGTGGTACTGCCGTTGCAGCGGCTGATGAGACATTGATCTTTCGATCGCTTGCATTATCTGGCATCGAAAACAGATTCGGATCTTCGGTCAGTAGTTGATTGACTTTCCAATCACTGATGTCGATCTGCATCTCCATCGGCTGGCCGCCCGCTTGTAACGATAACTTGACGCGATGCGGTAAGCTGTATTGGCCTATCGGAAAGTATTCAAACTGCGATGCTTCTGAAAGCGCTCTCGGTTGCCCATCGCCACCCAATAACGATTGGCTCTTGATCACGCCGGTTTGTCCGTCGATAAGCAAGACACGTTGACCAACATTGCCACCGACAATTGCCGCCGAACGGACTTCGAGCAGCCCATCACTGCGAGCGACAGGTTGTGTATGTGGCACAGACAAGTCAATACGCGCCAGTCCTAGTGCATCGATCAACCATAATGGTTCGACGCTCAAAAGATCGGCGCGATAACTTCCCAGTTGCTCCGAATGCGGAGCAAAGTAAAGCGATGTGCCAGTGCCTTCAGGAATACGCATCCAATAAAACTGTTCATTACTTCCGAGGTTTAATCCGTCACTTGGGAGAAACGGAATCGAAGCCCGAATGCTTATGCGTTTGGGACGCTCGATCGCAATGTTGGCATTGAGTCGAGGAATGGCGCTCATCGAGAGCAATTGAATCGTCGCGCTATTGCTTTGTAGTTTCGTGATTTGATCGGTGCGATTGATGACTTCCGCGAGCTGTTCTGTGGTTGGAGTTTGCTGGAAGACAAGAGGTGGGGCAGTGTAATTGAAAGCTGGGTTACGACGTGCACACGTGGCTCCGCTGCAACACATACAGATCAGAAGGCTCCAAGCCATAATCAACGAAGCGCGAGGAAGCATCTAATCGGCCTCGCAGTAAAAGAGATCCACTAACTCGACTTGAAGTTTCTGAGCGAACTCTGGCGAAACATCGCAGATCTGAACGGCGATCTGTTGGTTTTCCGGTGGGACTTCGAGCTGCATGACATCGGGTTGGTCGTGGGGCACTTGCCGCGCGATACGTCGGCGCACCAGCAATAGCGCCAACAAAAAACGAATCGCTTGTTTCGCTGGGTCCTCGCCGAGTTGTTGCAGTAAGTCGATCAAGACCGCATCGGGGGCCAGTTTTAACTTGCGCTGCAACCCTTCTGGCATACGGTTTTTCCAGTAAGCCAGGCAGCCCTCAGGAGGCCCCTGCCAAGCTTCTGCAGAATAATCGTCTCGCTTTAACTCCTCAGCTCCTTCGGTGACCACGGTCCAATAGACTTCTCCGGGTTTGAAGGGACGATCCAGGCGCGCACAGCGGCGCAATGAACGAGAGATTTTATAATCGGTCAGCACAGGCGCGTTCCGGTACCAGGGGTTGGTGCGGACGCTAAACAATGCGGACCGAATAGGGCAAGATCAGTTCCCGCATTCGAGAAAATAGTTGCTAGCAACCACTCCCTACTCCTACTCGTGCTCGTGGCCGTGCTCGTGGGCGAATGCGGCAATGCCGTGAATTGCCAACCCGGGTTTGCCTTACGGCTGGTTGGCACAGCCTTCGAGCAAGCGATCGAGGACGGCGCACCATAGAATCTCCGCTTCCCGTGCATCGGCTTTTCGTTGAATCAGCGCATCTTCTGCAGCAAAGATCTCCAGTTCCGCTCGGATCACTTGGCTGCCGCTACCCAAGTCAACTTGGTTGAGGGTGCGCCGTTGAGTCACTCGCTTCTGAGCCGTCGAAACAAGTTGTTGAGCAGCACGCAGTCGTTCATAGGATTCTTCCAAATGCACTGCGGCCGTTGCCACTTCGGTGCGAATCTGCCGTTCGCGAGCCGCACGTAACTCAGCGCATTGGCGCTTCCGACATGCGACTTCACGCTCTGCATCATGATCCTTGATCAGGCCGCAACGCACCAAAAGATTCTTTGGCGTTGCCGCGCTCAAGCCGATGCCTGGCTGCAGTACCCCGAAGAGCCTTCGAATCGTCTCCAAGTTATCGACGGTAATGCATTGGCACATGCGCTGGATCGCTTGCAAATCTTGCCGATGACAAAGCGCTTCGTTGGTTCCACTCACGGCATCGACGGTACCAGGTTGTACGTCTAGTGGTTCGAGGATCTCGATCGACGATGCGCACTCGACACTTAGGTTCAGCATCGAAGCGAGTTGAAGTTTGAGTTTTGCTCGTCCACCCGTGAGACGTGTGATGGCATCCGGCAGAGCGTCCTCTTGAGCTTGAAGGGCGCTATCATCGGGATGAGCAACTCCGGTTGCCGTCAATCGATCCACTGCGGTACGCCATTCTTTGAGCCGAGTTTCAAACTCAGTTATCTTTCGATCCCGTTGGTCTAAAGCGACAATTTTATATCCCACGATCATGGCAGCTGCCGCATCTTGTCCACGTCGGTAGTTGCCGAGGATCTGTAAAATGCATTCCGGCTCACAGCCCGGCGGAGTGTCTTTATCTTTCTTTTGGGATCGAAGCGATCGTATTTCGCCATCAAGCAACTTTCCTGAGGCGCTTTCGGCCGCCCCCCGGCATCGAATCTGATCCATGGTGAACTGGATCATCGGAATCGTGTCAGGAGACTCAAACGAGGCATCGGAGGTGATTTCAGCTGGGATGCTCGACTCGGTGAGCGGCATGGAACTGGCTGGGGGATCGCCCCGGGCGGACGATGCACCAACGGTTACAGCGGCAAACGCTGCGAAAAACCAATGGGTGGTGGCGAAGGTCCTCATTTGCTGGCTTTCCCAGAAATCCTCAATTTGCGCTCAACAACGATTGTGAGGATCGGATGTCCGGCTGAATTACCGTGAGGAGGTGTCGCAAAGGACTTGTCGTGCGTTTTGTAGCGGAAAGTGGGGTTGTGAGGGCCGCGGCAGCGTGTTGAAAAGTCTCCAAAAGAGCGGCTGCGCAAAAGTCTCTTGAAGATTTTCTTGGAACCAGTCCTATCATTTGACTTTATTGCCGCTCCATCTGATTATGAGCAGAGTTAAATAAACACACATTTGCACCTCATCAGTTTTCCTCTAGATACCTTTTCCGACGCTGCGTGAGCTCCGATTCGCATCTTGTCGCCGCCGCATTAGCTGGAGTGCCATCGGCATTCGATCAATTGGTTCGGATGTATCAAGATCGTTTGTATGCGGCGATGTTGCAGGTGACCGGTTCGCCGGAAGAAGCGGAAGACGTGGTTCAAGATGCGTTTGTGCGATCGTTTATTAAACTCAATACGTTTCAGCAGAATAGCCAGTTCTTCACTTGGCTATACCGGATCGCAATCAATAGCGCACTAAGTCGACGTCGTCGCAGACGGCAAGTCGTATCGATTGACCAAGTTCAAGAGTCAACAGGCGACGAACCAGCTGATCGGATCGAAGCTCCAGATGCGCGCATGATGCAATCGGAACAGGCTGCGTTAGTGCGCAAGGCGCTAGAGCTTGTTAGCGAAGACCATCGCACGATTCTTGTGCTGCGAGAAATGGAAGAATGTTCTTACGAAGAAATCGCGGAGATCTTGCAAATTCAGATCGGAACCGTACGCAGCCGACTGAGCCGCGCACGGATCGCTCTGAAAGAATCGATTGAAAAACTCGAAGGTAAAGAAAAGCAAGAGACTTAGTGCAGTCACCAGCAATCGCGAGCAGAATCGAACCCGCTCGCTCGAAAGTCTATAGCGCCGCAATCAAGAACACAAAGTCTCGCATGTCTTTGTCCACTCATCCTGCCGGCGCTCGCGCGAAGCCATGAAGCACGCGAAGTTCAATTCTGAATTCTCTCTGTCTCTTCGCGATCTTAGCGTCTTCGCGCGTGTATATGGGCAGAGGCGCTTGGCCGTTTTGCTTAAGCCTTCTGGTACTCAGGAAAATCTGTATAACCTTTCGCGCCGATGGGGGAATACCAATCCGCAATTTCCGCATCACCCGCTAAAGGCCATTGATTTCTGAATCTTTCGACCAAGTCAGGATTGGAGATAAACGGTCGACCAAAAGCGATCAAGTCCGCATGACCCGCACTGATTGCCGCTTCGGCTGTCGCTTGAGTGTAGCCGCAGTTACCGATCAATGGTTGACGAAAGACGGTTCTAAAGTCGGCCAGGGTCATCGGAGTTCCCAGTTGATGGAAGCCAAAAGCCAGCCCATCCATGACATGGAGGTAAGCCAAGTTGTATTGATTTAGCTGAGTCGCAACATAGAGGTACTGCTCGCGAAAATCGGCGGATCCCATGTCATTAAACACGCCATTTGGTGAGATGCGAACGCCAATGCGTTGCGTTGGCCATACTTGAGCTACCGCTTGGACCACTTCATCGAGAAACCGATAACGATTTGCAATGCTCCCGCCATACTGATCCGTACGATGATTGGTTTTCGATTGCAGGAACGTATCAATCAGGTATCCATTGGCACCGTGAATCTCCACGCCATCAAAGCCTGCTTCTTTAGCCCTTGCTGCTGCCTTCCGATAATCGCTTACCACACGCGGAATCTCGTGAGTCTCCAAAGCACGCGGTGTTTCATGAGGTTGTTTGCCAGTGGGAGTATGGATGTACTCTTCGTTGATCTTGATCGCGGATGGAGCCACGGTAAGTGAACCGGGGTGGAAACTGCTATGAGACGCACGTCCCATATGCCAAAGCTGTAAGTAGATCTTGCTCCCTCGAGCGTGTACTCGCGATACGACCTGGCGCCAGCCTTCGGTCATTGCATCGGAATAGATGCCGGGAGATTCGTTCCATCCATTGGCTTCTTCAGAAATGGTCGTCGCTTCGGTAATGATCAAACCGGCCGAAGCCCTTTGAGCGTAGTATTCTCCCATCAACGCATTGGGCAACCGTTCCTTTCCGGCGCGGCCGCGTGTCATGGGGGCAAGCACGACGCGATTGGTCAAAGTTAAATCACCAAGGCTAAAGGGCTGTAGCAAACTTGATTGAGACATGATGTGAACTTCCATAAGTTAAGGGACGATTTGCAGTGGAACGGTTGCTTCACCAGCGCTGTGACTCTCTCTAGCGCTGTGACTTTCCCTAGCGCTGTCTTTCCATAGCGCTGTCTTTCCATAGCGTTAGCTACGGTACACGAGTTTTTTCTAGAAGTCGGTTGAGTTCGACCAGTTCGGCTTTTGTGAGATGGCCGATCGATTCTCGATGCAACGTCGCAATGGGTTCATCGATTTTCTTCAGCAGCGCCAACGCCTTTGGGGTGATGTTGATGTAGATCACCCGTCGGTCTGCTTCGCATCGCTGTCGTTCGACCAGCTGTTGTTCTTCGAGTCGATCAATCAGTCCAGTAATCGCAGGAACAACTTGGATCATGCGTTCGGCAATTTCGAGACAAGGCATCGGCTTGCCTTCACCCCGCAGAATCCGAAGCACATTGTATTGGGATGCAGTAATACCGAACTCGCGAAAGAGTTTTCCAAATCGATTTTGCAGCACATCACTGGTGCGCCAAATATTCAAGATCGCTGCCTGTTCAGGCGAATCAAAAGGCTTCTGTTTCTTCAGTTCCTGCTGCAGCCGTTTCATACAAGTTACTCCTCAATTCTGTAAATACTTTATGCGTAAACTATTCGCGTGTCAAGTGATGTAAAGGAGGGTCGAGGGGCCGCTGCTTTGAGGGTGTTGGCCCGGAAGGGAGATGGAACGTTCGGGGCTTGATGGATGTCTAACGTGAAGCAAAAAAACATCTACCGAATCATGTTGATGCAAATGCACGGCGCGAGAATTACCCTAGGTCGGGAAACATTTAAGCCGCAAGACATAAAAGCAATCTGAAAGGGACTGTTGAGTCATGGATTTAGGACGTCGACGGCGACGAAAGCCTCTTGGGTTAGAGCCTTTGGAGCTTCGACGGTTATTTGCAAGCGATGTCAGCGTTCCCCTGTCTGGAGCTTACGTTGCGTCGGGTGCGACAACGACACGATTTGCTCAGCGCACCGAGATTTTGGGCGCCAGCCCGCTTCAGAATGCAGAGATCGCTTTAGATGTAAACCAGGATGGTGACGTCACACCGCTGGATGCTTTAGGTGTGATCAATGTATTGAACTCGTTGTCAGAAGAGTTTTTCCCGAAACGGGATTCTTTGTTGGATGCGCAACAACTGGTAGGCGATCGACCTGATGTGGACGGCGACGGTAGTGTCCGACCCGTCGATGCGCTCCAAATCATTAACTGGCTCAACGCCCCAACATTGCTTGCGGGGAATGATGGATTCATCCTGCAACGAAACGCGTCCGAGATGTCGCTCATGATCCTCGACAATGACTTGGTGTTACCTGGACTGATGGAAGGGATCATTACAAGCGTAAGTGAAACCAGTGCTGGTGGCTCGATTCAAGTGATTGACGGCACCAGATTGCTTTATTCACCGCCAATCGATTTTGTCGGCATCGACACGCTAACGTATGAATTTGAAAGTCAAGTTGAGAGAGAAGTCAGCAGTAGCTATCTGGCTACGGGTACAATTCACATTCTCATCACAGATGAAAATCATCCCCCTGTTCCTAATGAGACTTTGGCTCCGATTGTGCTTGATGCGGAGCGTACCGAGCACGTCTTTGACCTATCATTGCTTTTTGATGATGAAGATATCGTCACGCTGGGCGACCGACTTGTTTACTCCTTTAACAAACCTGGAGACGCGTTGTTAAATACGATCCTAACTGGCGCGCTGCTGACCGTATCGGCGACGCATGTGGCTTATGGGACTGCCATCATTGAACTGATCGCAACCGATTTGTCCGGTACAACCGGGGTGATTCGATTGGCGGTGGAATCCATGGCGCCCCCTCACCCGCCAACCGCGACCACGTTGACTCAAAATACCATCGTTGAAAACTCGCCGGCAGGTTCTGTTATCGGCAAACTACTCAGCGATGCCTCGGATCCAAACATCCTCTTCGAACTCGTTTCAGGTGAAGGGGATACTGATAACGCTCGCTTTGAAATCGACGGTAACATTTTAACTGCCAATGAAGTATTCGATTATGAACTTCAGTCGGCCTTTTCGGTGCGAGTGCGCGCTACGGATCGCGAGGGGGCGCTAAGCGAGGATGTGCTCAAAATCCTGATTCGGAATGTCAATGAAGCTCCAGATGAACTAAACTTGTCATCGTTATTAATCAACGAAAAGCTCGACATTGGAAGCATCGTCGGTGAGTTTCAGGCCGTTGATCCCGACGCTGCCGATGAAATCATGTTTCAATTTGTTGATGGCGAGGGAAGTGTCGATAACGATAAGTTTTCGATTGATGCGAATCAGCTCATCCTATCGGAATCTCCCAATTTTGCACGACAATCTCGTTATCAAATCCGAGTTGCTGCCGTTGATCGAGAAGGTTTGGCACGTGAGAGTACTTTTCAACTCGAAGTCGTTGCTGCAGTATTTGAATTGCCGCAGATCGTGTTTCAAACAATATCTGTGGCTGAAGATATTCCGGTTGGAACGGTGATTGGATCGTGGAGCGCCGTAGGCGGCGAAGGGGAAGATACTTGGGATTTTCGTCTAGCCGAAGGAAGTGAGTTCTCTGATAACCAATTCGTTGAACTTGTCGGTTACGACATTATCACAACGAGCTTGCTCGACTTTGAAACGAAGTCGGTATTGGCATTGCGTTTTGAGTTGACGAGTGACCGGAATCAAGACATTTCGAGTGATTTGACGATTAGCATCCTCGACGTCAACGAACCGCCGTTCGCGCTTGATGCGAGCAATTTGACCATTGAAGAAAACGCTCTGGCGGAGCAATCGGTGGCGCTCTTGTCGGCCAGCGATCCAGATCTAAACGATCTGCTTTCGTTCTCTCTCGTTGTCGGTGAAGGCAGCATCCATAACGATGCATTTCGCATTGATGGCGCCACGATCTACGCAACTCGACCGTTCGATTTTGAAAGTGAAAAATCGTTAACGGTGAGGGTTTCTGTTTCCGATTTCCAGGGACTTACGCAGGAAAGAATTTTTGAGTTTCAAGTTTCGAATGTGAATGAGGCTCCGACCGACATTGTCATTTTAAATGGCTCCGTTTCCGAACATGCTGCGACCGGAACTGTCATTGGAACGCTTGCGGCACTCGATCCGGATATCGACGACGCAATTGAATTCAGTGAAATCGATCCTGACGATAGCCAGGCGTCGTCTGTATTGCGACTCAACGGCAACCAAATCGTGCTCGCGAAAACATTAGACTTCGAGATCTTCCAAACGGCTTCGATAACGGTGCGAGCAACCGATCAATCGGGACTATCTGTTGAGAAAACGATCGTGATCGCTGTTCAAGATGAGATCACTGAAGCACCAACGGATATTCTGTTTTCAAGTGTTTCGATTGTCGAGAATTCTTCGCTGGGGCAAGTGGTAGGCCGCCTCACTGCCATCGACGAGAACCTGGAGGATTCATTCATTTATCAATTTGTTACCGGTGCAGGCGACGAGCACAACGGATGGTTTGAGATCGTGGGCGACGAGTTGGCGCTTGCACATGAATTAGATTTCGAACATGAAGCGACACTATCGATCCGAGTGCGCGCGACAGACAGTAGTGGATTTTCAATTGAAAAGTCGTTGGGTGTCGAAGTTATCGATTCCAATGAGCCACCTACCCAAATGACGTTAGTAATGGAATCGCTTTTTGAGTCCACGCCTCTGGGATCCGTTGTCGGAATCATATCGTTTGCAGATCCCGATCTCAACGATCGACACTTGATCGAGTTAGTGTTGGGGGAAGGGGATACAGACAATGTCCTATTTGAGTTGAATGAGAACCAGTTACTGTTAGTAGCTCCGTTGAATTTCGAAGCCCAATCTACGTTATCGATTCGCGTTAAAGTGTCCGATGTAGGCGGGCTATTCGCAGAGCAAGAATTCACTTTGGCCATCAGTGATGCCAATGAAGCGCCGGAAGCCATCTTGTTGGCTAATGACATTATAAACTCAGATTGGGGTGCTGGTTCCATCGTGAGTACGCTCGGTATGACAGATCCTGATGCGAACGATGTGTTTCAGTTCGAACTGGTTGATGGGCAAGGCAGTTTGGATAATGGACACTTTAGCATTAACGAGAATCAGTTAATGCTGCTCGAACCGCTTGATTATGCAAGGCAAACTTTTTATCGAATACGAATTCGAGGCATTGATTCGGGAGGGCTCAGCGTTGAACAATCATTTACGCTTGTGCTGAGAAACAAGGATGTTGAAGACTTTGAAAACCGCAGTTACCAATGGAGTTTGCTCAATGCGAATGCTGCATTTCCAGCACGTGATGGCGCTGGGATTTTGGTCTTTCGCAATGAACTCTACATGATCGGCGGATGGAATCCAAATGATCTTGCAAATTTTCCACGTACGACATCGAATGACGTTTGGAAGAGTGCAGATGGAATCCAATGGGCACAAGTGAAGCCGAATAGTTTTGTGAATGATACATTTGATGCTAGCACGGATTGGGAGGGTCGCCATTCAGCGGGTTATGTGGTTTTTCAAGACAAAATGTGGATCATCGGCGGGGATGCCAGCCAAGGTCACTATCAGTCAGATGTTTGGAACTCCGAAGACGGGGTTAACTGGACTTATGTAAACCAAGGTGTTCCTCCGCCATGGCAAAATCGAGCTTTGCATCAGACCCTGGTGTTCAATGATCGTATCTGGGTAATCAGCGGCCAAACACTACCGCAGTACGTTCCTGCAGCGCCCGAAGTATTCCGTGATATCTGGACAACGACGGATGGTATCCACTGGGAGCAAGTCACACCTCAAGCTGATTACTGGAGCGGACGTGGCACGGTCTCTGGATTTGCTGTGCTAGATAATCGCATATGGCTTTTGGGAGGAGGCGTAATCGAAAACGGAGTGACTAATCGCACTTACTATAACGATGTTTGGGCGTCGGGTGATGGGATCTATTGGGAGAAAATCCTCGATGAATCGCTCTGGACAAAACGGATGTATCAGAGTGTCAGTGTTTATGACGATCAGTTCTGGGTCATCGCTGGCTACAGCCAATCGGGAGATTTAGACGATGTCTGGCGTTCGCCTGATGGAATACATTGGTATCAAGTCAAGGATACACCTTGGGCGAAGCGGCATGCGGCATCCACTTTCGTATTCCAAGATGCCCTATGGATCATCGGCGGATCACACTTGCAGAGTGATGTTTGGAAGTTAGAACTCGCTGATCCGGGCGATGGACAGACCTAAGTGGAATCAGGGCGATTTGAAGCCGATGGCTTGCATTAGGCCGACGGGTTTGTGACCGCATCGATCGCTTGGCGAACTCGCGTTGCAAGCTCGATGGGTGTGAATGGCTTGGTTAGAATTGGAACCCGCGCGTCGGCTTGCTCAGGAGACAATGGCAAGTCTTTTGCATGTCCGGTCATGTAGAGAGTTTTCAGAGAGGGGCGTAGCATTAGCGATTTGGCGGCTAACTCACGGCCGCTCAAGCCTGGCATAACAAGGTCGGTTAACAACAGATCGATAGGTTGATTGATGGATTCCAAGAGCCTTAAAGCTTGTTCGCCGCTGCTGGCTTCGAGCACTTTATAGCCGTACATTTCCAAGCAGGTGCGCGCGATATCGCGCACGACATCTTCATCTTCGGTGAGTAGGATTGTTTCGGTACCATAAATTCGCTGTTTACTCGGGCGTGTTTCTTGCGGTCTGTAAGGAACATTCTGTAAAGGTAAGTAGATAGTGAAAACTGTCCGGCTTCCCGGTTCGCTTTCGACGTCAATGAACCCTTGACACTGGCTAACAATCCCGTGAATCACGGATAAGCCTAGCCCGGTCCCACGTCCTGGACCTTTTGTAGTAAAGAATGGCTCAAAGATTTGATCGAGCAATTCGCTTGAAATTCCCGCTCCTGAGTCGCTAACTTCCAGCACAGCGTAGTTTCCAGCCGGTAAGGTAAACCTTCGGCACTGAATGGCTTGGGTTCCATTGAATTGGCGGACACTCATGTCGATGCGACCGCGATGTACGATGG
This sequence comes from Ottelia alismoides, assembly GCA_037367405.1. Lineage (NCBI taxonomy): Eukaryota > Viridiplantae > Streptophyta > Magnoliopsida > Alismatales > Hydrocharitaceae > Ottelia > Ottelia alismoides. Next base: position 64,021 of record JAZKJV010007726.1, on the reverse strand, counting down.
CGTCGCGCGCATTCACGACAAGATTCATGAGTACCTGTTGCATATGACCCAAGTCAGCATGTACTAAAACCAAATCAGGTTGTACATGCACATTCAATTGAATGTCTTCTGGGATCATGCGTTTGAGAAGACGCGCGGTGTTTTCAACCACTTGATTGAGATCAAGGATCCGAGGTGTCGACACTGCTTTACGGCTAAACGTGAGCAGTTGAGAGGTCAGGCTTGCTGCACGCTCGCCAGCATCTCGAATGGCGCGGATTGAATCGTAGTTGGGATGTGTCGCTTCAAGATCGCGAAGCAACAGTTCGCTGTAACTGTTGATAACAGTCAGTAGATTGTTAAAGTCATGTGCGATACCACCGGCCAACCGACCGATGGCATCCATTTTCTGAACTTGCTGGAACTGTTCCTCAAGCCGTTTTGTTTCAGTGATATCTCGGGAGATACCAAAGGTACCGATGACATTACCTTCAGCATCTCGGTAAGGGCCTTTGGTGGCATGATAGATTTTTGTCTCGCCATGGATCGAAAGATTCTCTTCTTCCGTGGTGACGATCCCGAGTTCTCGGACTTTGCGATCTCGCTCCATGATATGGAGAGCGCTCTCTGAATCAAAGAGTTCCGTATCATCTTTACCAAGTACTTCAGTGATCGGTTTGCCGACTAATTTGGATGCGGCCTCATTGAACATCAGGTACTTGCCGTCACGATCTTTGACAAAGATCGCGTCGTTGGTGCCATTAGTGACCGCGCGAAGAAGCTCGGTTGTTTTCTGCAATTCTCGTGCGGCCTTTTTGCGATCAGAAATGTCGAGTACCGTGGCAACGGAGCGGAAAGAATCACCAAATTGGAAAGGGCTCAAGCGAACTTCGACCGGAAACTCGGAACCATCTTTGCGGCGATGGCGGGTTTCAAACACCATCTGAGTCCCTTTAGAAATTTGGGAGATGATGTCTTTCAACATTTCAGGACTGACAGTTGGATCGAAATCGTGCGGTGTCATGCCGATCAATTCTTCTCTGGTGTACCCCAAAGCTTTGCATGCGTTTGAATTCACATCGACGACTCGACATGCATTGTCATGAAGAAAGAACACGTCGTGTGAGTGCTCGATTAACGAGCGAAATCTCGCTTCGCTCTCGATTAGATCTTCGCGCGCACGATTCGATTCAATGGCCAGACACGCGAGGTATTCAATGTCAGAGATCAGTTGCTCCAAATCTGGATTGGGCAATCCTGTCTGTTTTGAGTAGATAGTAAACGTCCCCAAAATCGGAGGCTGGGAAGATGTCCGTGCTCGAATGGGGATTGACCAACAGGCTTTAAAGCCGAAGGATAAAACTAAGTCGCGATAGTCTTTCCAGAGCGGATCGGTTGCAATGTCCGCTGCGTACACTTTCTCTCCGCGATATACCGCTGTTCCACAAGACCCAACACTCGGACCAATCAGGACTCCGTCGATTTTCTTAGTGTAATCTCGTGGCAGAGTACCCACGGCGAGTGATCGTAGTCGCTTGCCATCTCGATCTAGCAACATGAAAGAGGCCGAGATACCGGGAGTTCGATGATTGATCTCTTTGACTAACTCGTCGAGTAATTCTTCTAGTGCTCCGCCGCGTGCGACCCGTTCCAAGAATCGTTTCTGTGTGATCAGTTGTGAGTGAATCTCCATTTTCTTGGTGAGATTCCGAACGGCACCCACGGCTCCTAGCTGCTCCCCTGATTCCGAAACATAGGGACGAATGCAGACGTGGAGTGTTTGATGCAGCCCCTGGATTGTTCGTTCAATCTCGACATTCCGTTCATCTCCCGTTCTTAAGGCGACATCAAATTCTTGCGCAATGACTTTGCCAGCGACTGGTCCCCAAACAAGTTCATCGTCAGCGATAGGATTTTGGTCGTATTCGAGGGCGTTGAGCTGCGCGAACGCTGCGTTGAAGTAGAGGTATTTTCGTTCGCGGTTGCGAAAAAAGATGGCTTCTGATGAGTTTTCAAGTAAGGCGCGAGACAACCGAAGCTCATCACAAACTGAAGCGTACGGCGTAAGACTGTCTTTGCGGCTTTGCTCAATCTTCTGCGAATTCATGAAATAGGCTCGTTACGACTTCCGCCGGTTCCGCCACTTTTTTGGCCAGTTCCGTAATCTTACCGGCGCCGTACCACCTGAAGAATGCGGCTTTCTAAAATGAACGTTTTCCCCCATCGCCGCTCCTTCGGTGCGCGGTGGGCTCTTGAAAGGACCGTTTAACGGAAAACGAATGGCAAAAACACTGAGCCGAATTGGTACCCATGGCCGCTGGTCGGATATCGTAATTCATCAGAACACTGCGTATTGGGTCGAAGTTGCCGAAGACCCTAGTGGTGATCCGCGGTCCCAAATTGAGCAGGTTCTGCAACAAATGGATCAAACCTTAACTACCTTGGGCGTCGATCGAACGGCACTCATTCAAGTCCTCATTTTTCTATCTGATTTGGCCCACATGCCGCTGCTCAACGAGCTTTGGGATGCTTGGGTTCCGGTTGAACACGCTCCCATTCGAGCTTGTATGCAAGCTGGTCTGGGAAAGAACCTGCAAGTCGAATTTGTAATCCAAGCTGCTGTATCATCGTGATTTCCCGCCTCTAACTTCCTCTTCAAGGTTGCCTTCGTACCATGTTTATGAAGACGTGGGTGTTGTGAGATTTAATGGTGTTAGTCAATTCTTACGCAACCGAATCAGCGATGCGTTGCTCCAGGATTTCAGCATCTTCATCGTAGCCATTCCGCGACCAACTCCTGGTGCTTTTCCCGCGTTTATGGCATTCAACGCTAAAGACCAACGAGATTACGTTAGCAGGCTCAATATTGATCTTGGACCTTCTCCTCAATCGCAGCTTGCAGTGATTAATGTCGAAGGAAAAGGAATGGGAGGCTTTCAAAACTTGCGTAGAAAGTCGACTCCGTTCAATCAGCTCACGATCCTGCAAATCGATTCGTCGAGCAATGAATCGACACGACTGACTGTCGATCGAGCAGTCGAAGGTTTTCGAAAGCGACAACGCGATGCGATCAGCATGGAAGAGCTCACAATCGGGGCCCGCTACTACGGTGTTCTATCAGCATGGTGACTGGAACGAAACGCGTGCTGCAGATATCGACGCTTATGTGGCCCGTGGCGGTGGACTCGTTTATATCCACTGGGCAGTTGATGGGCGATCACAAGGTGTGGATTTTGCACGAAGGATTGGGTTAGCAGGACGCGGTGCCGTGGGCTTCAGGCATGGGGCATTGCAGCTAGAGTTTAGTGCTACAACGAAGCATCCCATTACGCGAAACTTTGAACGTTTGAATTTAGAAGATGAGAGCTACTGGAAGATGGCCGGTAGTCTGGATATTAAGCAGATCTTAGCGACCGCTTCCAATTAAGACCCTCCCCGGCCGCTACGGCGTCCGACCCTCCCGCAAGCGGGCGGGTGGCTCAAAAAAAAAACGTGCAACACGAAAGCTTGGCAGCGGCGGCTACAATCATTTCGTTTCAAAGCCGGTGATGCCGGCGGCAGTGCTACTGCCGAAGCGATCGATTTCAAGCCCCATATGTTGCGCCAAAGAAACGAAGAGATTCGAGAGTGGCGTGTTGTTCTGCGTGTCTCTTGCTAGGTGACCACAATGTTTGAAGCCTCCTCCAGCAACCAACGTTGGAACATTATGCCAATCATGACTGCTTGCGTTTCCTAGGTTCGAACCGAACAACACGGCGGTGCTATCGAGTAATGGTTGTCCTTGCTCTTGGGTCTCGCGGAGTTTGGTAAGAAACTCACCAAATGCAGCAAACTCGGCTTCCTCAATGACTTTCAGCTCTTCAATTTTTTCCGGATCTTTCCCATGATGCGATAAGTTATGCCAATCGTTCTTCACGCCAGGAATGGTGGGAACCGAATTCATACCGCTGAGCTGAAACGTAATCGTGCGTGTGGAATCCGATTGCAGAGCGAGCACGATCATGTCGCACATGAGTTTCTGTTTTCCAATCGCATCTTGACGATCGGCGATATCCTTCGGTTGTTCGGCATCGATTTTGGGTTTTGGTTTATTGACCCAGCCCTGTGATTGTTGCAATCGATTTTCAAGATCGCGCACAGCGCTTAGATACTCGTCCAATTTCTGTCGATCACTCGGACCGACATCTCGCGACAAGCGATTCGCTTCGCCCATCACAGTATCCAGAATGCTTTGGCCACGACGAAGTTGTTTGAGCTCATTGTCGACTTCTTGTGTCGTACCTGCGATGAACAGTGATTTGAATAGTTTTGCTGCGGAGGTTTCACCTGGAATCTCGACGCCGCTGGACGTCCATGACATCGAGCGACCGCTCGTGGAGAGGGTGAGAAAAGGGAAGCGAGTTTGAATGCCGATCTTGTCGGCAATGAACTGGTCCAGGGAAATGGTATTGCGAAATCCAGCCAGTCCTGGTCGCGGAGCACTCGTTAACCACGTCATCTCAGACGCATGTCCGTTGTTTCCTTGTTGTTCCGGATGCGACAAGCCAGAGAAGACGGTAAAGCGATCGCGATGAGCGTCAAGCTGTTTGAGATACGGTGTTGTTGAATACTCGCGTCCCGTTTGTTCCGGAAAGAAGTAGGGTCCATGGAACCCGAGCGTGGCGCATACGGCTACGAACCGCTTGGGAGTTTGTTGTGCAGTCGCTGCCTGTGCACCGCGTGTGAACGATGGGATCATCGCATCAAGCAAAGGAAGCCCCAAAAGGGCCGCACCGGTACCTCGCAGAAAACTTCTTCGTGGCAAAAGGGATTTCATGTCAGGACTCGAGTATTAAAGAAACTACTTGCTGCGGAAGGTAGCGCTGGTGACGACTAAGCGAATCATTGTACCCAATGCATAATCGTCTTTCGCGGCTGCGTTCACCAATCGATCGATTTCAGGACGATCAGAAAAGCCGAGTTCACGTCCCGTTGCAAACGTCAAAAGCTTGCTAATGACCGCTTTCGCTAGCGTCTTACGGTCGGATGCGACGAGCTCGCGAAATTCGCCGAATCCGCTAAAGCTGCGCCCATCAACCAATTGCCCCGAAGCGTCCACGGGAGGCCCCATCCGGTAACGCACTTTTTGTCCCTTGACCGTTTTCTTCACTTGGTCTCCATTGCCCAGGCTGCGGAAGTTTTCGCGGTATCCACCGATAGGATCAAAGCATTCCAAAGCGAAGCCGGGAGGGTCGATCATTTGATGGCAGCCGCGGCACGTATCTAACGTGCGATGCTTATCGAGCAATTCTCTTAGAGTGGAAGCGCCGCGAATGTCCGGTTCAACACCAGGTACGCCAGGAGGCGGAGGGGGTACTGATTTTCCAAGCAAACGTTCGGTGACCCAAATACCGCGAACCACGGGTGAAGTGTTCGTTCCATTGGCAGAGACTTTCAAAATGCTGGCTTGGCTCAAAAGTCCCCCGCGTAAACTATTAGGAGGCAGCGAAACTGGCCTTAATGTTGGACCATTTACGCCTTCAATCTCATAATGATCGGCCAATCGATTATTGAGCATGGCGAAATCAGATTTCGCGAGATGCCCAACGCTCATATTCTCTTGGATCAGCCGCTGTAAGAACTGACGAGTTTCTGCGAGCATTGACCATTGCAAAAAAGGATCAAACTCAGGATAGAGTGTGTTGTCTGGATTCGTAAACTCGATTTCGCGTAGGTTCAACCATGCATCCGTAAAGTCGGCAATGAAACGATCAAAGTGCGGATGTTTAAGGAGTCGATTGGTTTGTGCCAAGAGCGTTTTAGGATCACGGCTTAACTTGCCTTCGGCTGCCGCTTGAAGCAACTCATCGTCAGGAGTCGTACGTGTCAAGAAATAAGACAACCGACTCGCCAACGCATAATCATCGAGCCAGCCCGCTTTTTCTTGTAGATAAAGAAACTCCGGCGCGCAGAAGACTGCGATCACGGCGGTGCGGAAGGACTCTTCAATGGATACGCCCCCTTCACGCTCTCGCTCATAGAGTTTCACGAATGGTTCAATCTCAGCTTCGGCAACGGGTCGACGAAACGCTTTCTGCGCGATTCGATGCAACGTTGTTTGTACTGCCTCGAGGGGATTATCGACTTTGATTTCGTATTTGGGCTGATAGTAAGTTCGTTGACGGTCGGCTGGATTGCGTGGCATGATCTCTTCGCGTTGGAGATCGTGATACAACCACTGGTGGCCGCGTGAAGGAAACTGATCGATGATCGGCCCTTCGATTTCAACCTTTTGAATGGCAAGTCCTTTTCCTTTGTAAGCATCTGCGCCGACTTGTTTTAACTCGTTGTTCAGATCGCCGATGCCATACGTGGTCAGTTCAATCATGTAGCGAGCCGGGATCCATACTTTGGTCTCGATCGTTGTGGGATCACCGGGAGGAAATTCAAAGTAACCAAACGTGGGTTGTTCAAGTCCACGTGCAAAAGTGGTCGCGCCAAGCCCGAAAGTAATCGGTTGATCGCTTTGAAATGCATAACCCGTGACACGAACCTGATACCAACCATCGCGTTGCACGTTCGCTTCTCGCAACATACCTGAGGGATAGCCATAGTTCTTAAACAGAACCACTGCACCATCATCAAGCTTGCGCCAAATCTTTCCGATCCATTGCTCGGAGCCTTGCGTCGTCGCATAGCTGGCCGTAACCACTTTACTTTCAGGTTTATCGATCGTGCGTTGTACCGACTCATCAAGCACCGCTTGCATACAATCCATATAACGCTGGATTTGCACCATAGATACGCTCAGTGCGGAACCGATGTTGTCGAACTCATGTGCTCGACCATCTTCGGGGAGGCGCTCGGCAAGTTTGAGATTGGTATCGAAGAGATCGTTGAGCGTGTTCTGGTATTCTCTTCGATTAAGCCGTCGAAGCACTGTTCCTTTCGCTTGCAGATGGGCCTTGGTGAGATCCCCAGATAGCGATTGCAGAAAAGTATCTTTTGCCTTTACATCGGGTGGAGAAACTGAAGGAGGGGGCATTTCACCCTGGGCGACGCGATCAAAGATACGTTCCCACTTGGCAAAGTTGCTTGGATCATCAAATGCATCCGGGAGAGACTCTAAATTCAAATGCCCTTCTTCGTTTCCATTTGAATGGCAGTCGAAACATTGATTACGTAAGAATGCCGTACGTTCTGTGACTTGAGCATTCAAAACGGCTGTGAGGAGCCAGAAGGCAAACGCCAAACGCTGTGTGGTGAGGTAGATCTTCATAGACACATTATTCTAGTCAGCCGGTCCCGCAAGCGACCCGCCCGCTTGCGGGAGGGTCGGACGCCGTAGCGGCCGGGGAGGGTTTTTTTATAACCGCTAAACAAAGCATGTTTGGCCAGCGTTAAGGTAAATCGGCGTCTACCGTCTGGCGACGGTAGCTACGAACTAATGTTCGAGGGTGCCGCGGGTGATGCCCACGCGGTTAGTCGCTTTGAGTTTGGTCCAGACTTCACGCGGCGATACTTCGCCACGGAGGAGTTGTTGGTAAGGACGAATAAGATTCTCGATTTGTTCTGGCCGTTCATCCAGCAGTTCAACCCGAAATGTGTTGACGCCGGATTGCAACAAAGCGGGCACAATTTCAGCACCGCTTTGTGCGGTACCATTGAATAATGTGTTACGACAACCGACATCAGCCGTTAGCCGATGCTTCTTTCCCACGTGATCCTTCAAGTCGACGACATGGTGATCACAAGGCCTTCCGCAATTCGTCTTGTTCGTGCCGGGTGAAAGGACGGAGCAGAAAACACAGTGCTGCATATGGAACATCGGCATGTGTTGATGGATAACCGCTTCGAGTCGTTCAGCCGGGGCTGCGGTGACCAATTCAAGCCATTGATCTCGATTGAGATCGTAGCTCGTGGTGACCCGCTTGCAACCTTGCTCCAGGAGCCAATGTACAGTCAGTTCATTGGCCGCATTGAGTGAGAAGTCTGCGACAACGGGAAGTCCTTGAGCCGTGTAACACTTTAATGCAGCAAGATGTCGCACGAGAAACCCGTTTGGTTCGTGCCGCTGGAGGACTCGCAATAACCCGGTTTCGGCAGGGAGCTGAACGCGAAGCGTGGCGATGTACCAAGGAAGCCTTACACCTCGCATCATCTCGGCAACTTCACGATATTGCCGAACATCATGCAGGTCGACATAGATGCCTGTCGGTTGCGCGGCAATGACACTTTCAATTTGATGAAGCTCGCGGCACAGGACCCACAGCGAAGGTTCTTTGGCCGGATGATTAGCAACGGGCTGCAACGCGCGATCACGTTGATGAAGTTGTTCTACCGCGCTTGATGATGAAACAAAACGTTGGGGACGTTCAACGCTTAACAACTCTAAACGTTCCACTAAGCGATGGCGCAGTTTACCCAAAACCGATAAAGGAATCATCGGATTGCCGGCGATCTCAGCGGACAATGAATCGAGTTCGAACGGGGTATTGCCTAGTCGACCAAGTTGCTCCCGAAGCATCGCTTCGGTAATTGGGTGACGTAATGCCACGGCCAATGGCTCTTCCGTTTCAAGCTCGAAATGGGGTTGAGCATTCAATGAGACTTTTACCCGAAGCGGTTCGCCGGCAATGGCTTTCACATGTATGGCTATCGGTTGCTTTCGTTTGGGCGTATTACCGGTGAACGATGCTTTAAGTTTCTTGGAGAGTTGTGGATCATCCGTTTTCCAAAGATGCTGTCCGATGCGAAGTCGATCGAGATCAACAGCTCCAGGCATGAAACTGATTTCGATTTGACCGCTGCGTACCGAACCTTCTACGCGGCGCCCATTCTGATAAAGCGCAAAGACGCGTCCGCCCTCTTCATCTTGAGTCGCACGGTTACCTTCGAAGACGATTCCATCCCCTGCAGCGACAGGTGCAGCGAGTTGAACCACCACTCCGCGTCGAGCGATGGAACGGACGCTTCCTAAAAAGATGCCCCGCTTGGCACTCGATAATCCAGGGACCAGCACCTTGTGGTTGCAACCTTCTGTCCAACCGTGCGACAAGCCGCGTGAGAAGGTTTGCTCAAGACTCCATAAATCATCGCGTGTAAATTCGGGAGATTGTTGCGACATTGCCGCATCGACCGCACGGCGATAATGCGACGTGACGGCAGCTACGTACTCCGCTGTCTTCAGTCGCCCTTCGATCTTGAGCGAAGCGACGCCGATATCGATTAATTGCGGGATGAGATCCCAGATTGCCAAGTCTTGGGGACTGAGTAAGTATTGCTGAGCACCGAGATCGCGCAATTCTCCATCGCAATAAAGTTGATAAGGAAGCCGACAGGCTTGTGCACATTGTCCGCGATTTGCACTTCGTCCCCCCAGGCTTTCGCTGGTCAAACATTGGCCAGAGTATGCAACGCACAAAGCGCCATGGACAAAGGTCTCTAACGGAATATCCGTTTCCTCTCGTGTCCGTCGAATGTCCGAAAGGCTTGCTTCGCGCGGCAACACGACGCGTTCGATCCCGAGTGACTTTGCGGTTGCTATACTTCCAGCACACGTTAGGGTCATTTGCGTGCTGGCATGCAGTGGCAAATCAGGTGATACTTCACGCGCCAGTCGGGCGACACCAATATCTTGAACTAAAACGGCATCGACCCATGCTTCGGCCGCATGTCGTAAGATCTTCTCGACTTCAGCCAGTTCGCTCGTGAAGGCTAACGTATTAAGCGTTAAGTAACCTTTTAATCCGCGACGGTGCAGCCGCTGCATGAGTTCGGGCAACTCGTCGAGCGTGAAATTGCCGGCGCGATATCGAGCGTTGAAACCATGCTGCAATCCGAAGTAAACCGCATCGGCGCCATTCTCAATCGCCGCTTGAACGCACTCGCTATCACCAGCGGGTGCCAACACTTCGGGAGCCAATCGGTTCATGATCCTGACTGCGCTAATTCCGCCATTACATCGGCGGGAATGTTCACGTTGCTGCTGACACTCTGCACATCGTCGTGATCATCGATCGCTTCAAGCAATTTTAAAACTGCCCTCGCGGTCTCTGAATCGACATCCACAGTGGTTTGAGCAATGCGAGTAACTTGTCGTACATCGGCCGTTAATTTGGCCGCGTCAAAAGCATCCGATAAAGTTGTAAAAACATCCGTCTCACATACAACTTCGAATCGACCATCTTCGAGGGACCGAATATCTTCAGCACCATTCTCTAATGCGATTTCGGTCAATTGTTCTTCATTTACGGACGCGGGAAAAACAAACAACCCTTTGCGATCAAACAAATAGGCAACGCAATTGGTTGCACCGAGATTGCCACCGTACTTGGAAAACAACGTTCGCATTTCCGGGGCGGTTCGATTGCGATTGTCCGTCAAGATTTCGCAGAGGATCGCAACACCACCGGGACCGTAGCCTTCGTACAGCAGCTCTTCGAGATTAGCTCCATCGATTTCGCCCGTTCCTCGCTTTATCGCGCGTTCGATGTTATCGCGTGGCATGCTCACAGCCTTGGCATCATCAATGGCTTTGCGCAAGCGAATGTTCATGGATGGATCGCCGCCTCCCATCTTGGCAGCGACGATGATGGCCTTGCTGAGTCTGCTCCACAGCTTGCCGCGTTTATTGTCGATCAACGCCTTCTTATGCTTGATGCCAGCCCAGTGCGAATGTCCAGCCATATCAATTATTTCGGTTTACGACGAGTCAATTGTTTGGAAGCTTGTTTGCCACCTCCCGCACTGTTTGGCTTACTTGGGGTCGGTTTGCCGGAGGGTGGTTTAGCAGTGGGCGGTTTCGCTGCAGGAGGTTTTGCAGCCGTGGGCTTTGTCACGGGCGGTTTCGCTGCGGTAGGTTTCGCCGCGGCAGGTTTAGCAGGTGGTGGAGGTGTTTTTGCCGCTGGCTTTGTGGGCAAGGGCTTTATCGCAGAACCTTTCTTATCGTCTGCCTTTGCTGGCGGCGTTGTCGCAGGTTTCTTTTCGTCTTTTGCTACAGGAGCGGACGGTTTTTTCGTGTCGGGTTCGGGCTTCTTCTTATCCGTAGTCGCCGTTTTCTCTGCAGCAGGTTTAGCTTTCTCAGGAGTCGGTTTTACAGCGGTTGGTTTATCGGGAGCTTTTGCTGGCAGCTTCGTACCGCTTTTATCTACAGCATGTTTTTCGCTCGTTTTTTCAGCGGCAGGTTTCTCGGCTAAAGGCTTTGCCGCAGTCTTCGTGGGAGCGGCCTTGTCACTTTTCTCCACAGAGCCTTTCGTTGGTAACGGTTTATCGCTCGTCGGCTTAACGGCTCCTTTCTTCGCATCGGGCTTCTCTTCCGCTGCGGGCTTTCCTGCTTTAGCAGAAGGAGTTGGGACAGGCGCTTCGGGAGCTTTCTTCTCTGGCTTTTTTGCGGCAGCGGGCTTGGGCTCGAGCGGCTTAGCTTCGGGATGAACCGAATGAATCAATGACCAAATTGATTTGTCTTTCGGGTGCAGCAATAGCGCTACGGCAGCTTGATGAAGCAGCGAAGTGAATTCAATCCCTTTGGCTTTAGGGACGGCCCGCTCCAGCCCTGGAGCTTTTCCTTTTTCAATCTCACCCGGTGAAACGATGTCGCAAATTTGTAGCAACCGCATCGCGGCTTGATCGACGGCAATCAGATGGCCGCCGAGACAATGCTGTACGACATATCCAATCACGAAGGATGAAACGCCATTGAGTTTTTCCAGCGTCTCGACCGCTTTGCCCAAGTTCTGTTTCTTTTGTTCTTCAAGATCAAAGGTGTAATGCGTTTCGAATGTGCTATGAAGGCACTTGCGCAAACGGACTGCGGCAGCAGCAGGATCCGGAAGGCCGCGCAGGACATCGCGCAGTTCCGTCACGGTGGTAACACGAACTTCGTTCCAGTCGAAGTAATCTTGTTCGAGTCGCGCAAGGCTTTCGTCTGCGGCTTCATATGGAGCGTCTTCGAGCAAGCAAGCGTAAAGCATTGTTTCCAAAAGAGGTCGTTCAGGCGGCGTCATGGGCTTGAACGATTTCTTTAGCGCTTGATAAAGCTTGTTGATCTTGGTCGCGCGGTTGTTGGTGGCGGCCATGCGTGTTGCAATCCCAGGAAAGGTAGATGATTTTCGGAACGCAAATTCCCTTTGCGGTGCCACCGCGGTCGGGGCTTAGTTCCCGGCGGATGTCGTAGGGGGATTCGTTGTTTCGTCAGAATCGGACGGATGCGCGACGGATTCAGGGCTAGCCGGACCGGTTTTCTTGGCCTCTTCGACTTCGCGTTCTCGTCGGATTTGATCCAATATTTCGCCCACGGCGAGGGCATTTTGCAAGCCCTTATCGAGGACAAAACGAAGTTTCGGTGTGTAACGGGTGTCGATGCGATCGGCGATACGACTCTGCAGGAAACCTGCGGAGTTTTGCAAACCGCGAAGGGAAAGCTCTTGTTTGGTTTCGTCACCTAAAACACTGACTTTCACCTTTGCTTCGCGAAGGTCTGGTGCGACCTCGACAGCAATCACCGTGACATCGCGAACGCGTGGGTCTCGGATTTCGGTCAAGATCGCCATACTGACGACTTCGCGAATGGCTTCAGCGGCTTTCAATTGACGTCGACTGGTCACGGAGATTCAAACTATAAGGCTATGAGGACGATGCAAAAGGTCCAAGGCGTTGGCGCTCACCATCGGCTCGGACCGAGACCATTTAAACAAAGCGCGTCGAAATGGAATTAGCTCACGCTACTCCAAACGACGTGCAACTTCTTCGATGCGGTATGCCTCCAGCACATCGTCTTGTTTGACATCGTTAAACCCGGATAGTTTGATCCCGCATTCCATCCCACGTTGAACTTCTTTTACGTCATCTTTAACACGTCGCAGCGATTCCATTGGGTAATCGCCGATCGTACGTCCGTCTCGGTTGACACGAATCCGGCAACCGCGTTCGATGTTCCCTTGGATCACATAGCAACCGGCAATCACGCCGACGCGACTGATTTGGAAAGTCTGTTTCACCAGCGCGCGTCCGAGTTCGACAACGCGTTCTTCTGGTTTCAACCGACCTTCAACAAGTTGTTTAATTTCATCGGCCAGCTTGTAGATGATGTCGTAGCGACGAATTTCAACACCACGTTCATCAGCCAAACTTCTTGCCGCTTCATCGGGCATTGCATTGAACCCGATGATGACTGCATCGCTCGCGCTGGCAAGTGTTACGTCGGCAACCGAGATGCCACCGACCGATCGTTGCAGCGTTCGAATTTCCACTTCGGGATGATCGAGCTTCTGTAATTCTTTCTCGATCGCTTCGAGTGAACCTCGTGTATCGGCGCGAATGATCAAATTCAAACGAGCGCGTTCGTCCGCTTGGCCGATCTTGCCATCTTGAACCATTTGGGTGAAATGTTCAAAGCTGACACGCGTGGTATTACCAGAAAGCGATTGATTTCGGCTCGAATCGGCTCGGTTCTGGGCGATCTCACGAGCTTCGGTGATATCCGTAAGCACATGGAATCGATCACCCGCGCCAGGGGGTTCATCCAAACCGGTTACGTTGATTGGTGTACTTGGTGGCGCTTCGGTGATTGGTTGATTTGTCAACGGATCATACATAGCGCGAACGCGACCATGTGCGGGACCGCAGACGATAATGTCGCCCACTCGTAACGTACCGTTCTTCACGACAAGCTTTGCGATAACCCCTCTGTCACCGAGTTGTTGAGACTCGATACAAACGCCCAGCGCGGGACGATCAGGGTTAGCACGAAACTCGTGCAATTCAGCGACCGTGAGTAAGGTTTCAAGGAGGTCATCCATACCTTGCCCGGTCAATGCGCTACAACGAACCACTTCGACATCACCACCCCATTCGCTCGGTGTGAGATGATGTTCGGTGAGTTGCGTAAGCGGTCGATTTAGATCGACACCCGGTAAATCGACTTTATTAAGCGCCACCACGATCGGCACTTCTGCCGCTTTGATATGGCTAATCGCTTCTTCCGTTTGAGGCATGATCCCGTCGTCAGCCGCAATCACGAGTACCGCGATATCGGTCACATTGGCACCGCGTGCACGCATCTCTGTAAATGCAGCGTGACCTGGCGTATCGACAAACGTGATTTTCTTTCCATCTTTGTCGACTTGATAGGAACGAATGTGCTGGGTGATACCCCCAGCTTCACGTGCGACGATTCGAGTTCCGATCAAACGATCGATCAAGCTGGTTTTCCCGTGGTCGACGTGACCCAAGAAAGTCACGATCGGCGGTCGTTCGACCAGAGAACCTTCTTCATCAGCTTGTCCTTCGATCTCATTGATCAAATCGTCCTCAAGCGTCTGATGGCTATTGAGTTCGATATCGAGACCTAACTCAGCAGCAATCAACTCGGCAGTTGCGAAATCAAGTGTTGCATTGATGTTGAGCATCACGCCCATCGTCATCAAGGTCTTTAACACTTGCGCAGCAGGTACGCCGGCTGCTTCGGAGAACGACCGAACAGAGCATGGAAGTTCCAACTCAATCTTCTCTTTACGAGGAGCAGCCGTATTGGTGCCGCGACGCCGCGTCAACGTACGTTTGCCTTTGCGATCTTCATCGACTCGTGCCAAGACGCGGGTGATGTCATCCTCAGCCGCTTTACGCTTGCTCTTGCCGCGATCTGCACGTGCGCTCGCCATACCTGCAAGCGATTTCTTGCCGGCTGGCGGTGCTTCTTCTTCGACGAATGGAGCAGCTTCGGCATTGCCGCGATGGCCGCCGCGACGACTCTTGCTCTTTTCGGACGGTGTACCGGGGGCTCCCGCACCGGATCCTTTACCTTTTGGAGTGGTGGTCGTTCGTTGTTGCTCTTGCTGCTGCTGGACCAATTGTTCCAGCGGAGCTTTCTTTCCTTGTTTGGTCCCTGAAATGAGCTCAGGGGTCAGACGAATTTCAGGGCGCTGAGCAGGCGCGTGGCTTGAAGGACCGGGAGTCGGTTGCTTAACGTCCGGCAAACTCGCGAGATTGATAATGGGCTCGCGTCGCTTGCGTTGTGACTTTTGCGCATTCCCGGAATTTCCACCACTGCTTCCCGCATCGCCGCTTGGACCTGTAGGTGCTGGGGTGCCTGGACGCGGTCCAGACGGAATCGATGGAGGGGTCCTTCGATTGTCGAGCACGCGGACTTTACCCGAAAGGCCAGCCCCTGACTGCGACTCCTCCCGACGACCTGCAGGTGGCGACTGCCGATTACCTGAGGAAGGAGGCGGGCTGGGGGGAGCCGGGGGCGCTGCTGAAGCAGCAGGTGTGGGCTGAGGAGCGACCTTTTCCGTTGGCGGTGGGCCAGGCGGTTTACTCTGCGCTGGCTTTCCTGGGATGACTTTGGGACGCTGCGCATTGTTGGATTGTGCTGGCGGACGCTGGATCGGTGGCGGGCTATCGTGGCCACGACGATCAGGACGCGCAGACGTGGGCGCATGAGATGGTGGTGTTGTAGGCGGAGTCGCTGCTGGGGGTGCCTTGGGTGGAGTGGGTTTTCCAAGGGGCCGGCTGGGCGCATTGGTTCCAGTAGCGACTGGCGCAGGGGGTGGCGGCGCAGGGGGCGCAGGCGGTGCCGCGGGTGCCACAGGTGTGGAAACGTTGGGGATTACCGGCGGAACACGCGGGGTCGGACCAACCGTGGAAGGTCGAACAGGAACCGCAGGAGCAGATGGTGTGGCAGCGGGCGGGGGATTCTTGTGCGAAAGATAGGATTTCACTTTTTGGACTTCATCATCGTCCAAGCTGGCCAACGCCGAACCTTTTCCGGGAATGCCGGCTTTGGCACAGATTTCGACCAATTCCTTGCTATCGATCTCGAGGTCTTTCGCCAGCGCGTAAATGCGAACGGGCACGGGGCAACGGTCCTCACTACAAATCTACACAACCATGTCAGGGCATGCGTGGTTGCTTTTGAAACGAAAAATATCAACTCATTGTCTAGCCTCCGGCGGTCGCTTGCATGGCTCGGACACCACGGGCGCGACCCGGGAGATTAGGGGCAAAAACATCCAGCACCCTAAGCTGTATGTTTTGTGTGTACCCCAGGTGGTTCGGAATCGTCTGAAGTGTCTGGAGACGACGGAAGGGATGGGGCATCCTCACTTCCACCGACTGCATCGACTTCAGCGCTTGAAACAGAGGACTCATCGATCGCGGCCGACTCAGCCGCAGACATATCCTCTGACTCGTCGTTTACGGGTTCATCGCGTGGAGCGTCGTCTTTGACAGAGCGCTCACGTTCACGTCGTAATCGTTTTTCTTCTGCGGCAGCTTCTTCAGCTTCTTCCGCTTTAATTTCTGCTTCTTGGATAATGGAGTCAACCTGTTCGGCAGAGAGACCACCCATTTCCATCAAATCGGTCGGTTCGATCACGGAAAGGTCATCATAGGAGAGATAACCTTGTTCGACCAATCGTTGTGCGAGATCTTGATCAATGCCATCGATCTGGCTAAAGCCCTCGACGGCGCGTGAAATCTGCTGATCCAACTCATCGGCGGTCATGATTTCGATGTCCCAGCCGCAGAGCTTGCTCGCTAACCGGACATTTTGACCGCGTCGACCGATCGCGAGGCTCAACTGGTCCTCTTGGACGAGCACGATCGCGCGACCGATCATATCGCAGAGCAGAACCTGTTCGCAGGTTGCCGGCTGAAGGGCATTGGGGATCAAAACCTGTGGATCTTCACTGTAGCGAACCACATCGATATGTTCCCCTGCAAGTTCTTCTCGCACCGCTTTAATGCGGCTGCCCCGATAGCCGACGCAAACGGCAATCGGATCCACTTGAGTGTCGGCCGTGCTCACGGCAACTTTGCTGCGATAGCCGGGTTCGCGGCTAATGCTTTTGACTTCAATGACCCCTTCGGACAGTTCTGGGATCTCTTGTTCGAACAATCTTTGTACCAACTGAGGGCGTGTTCGCGACAGCACAACGCGGACGCGATTGCCACTCGCTCGCACTTCAAATACCACCGCGCGAACGCGTTCGTTGGCGTGCAAGCTCTCCCCGGGAATCTGTTCGCTCCGCGGCAAGATCGCTTCAACGTTTCCTAACTGAATGGTCGCCACAGCGCCATCCACACGTTGAATCATGCCGGTGACCATCTGACCGACCTGTTCGCGATACTCGGACATCAATGTGTCACGCTCTGCTTCGCGAATCTTCTGGATGATCACTTGCTTTGCGGTCTGAGCACCAATACGACCGATCTGGTCATCGCCAAGTGCGACTCCATCTACGGACGCTGAGATCTGACCTGATTGACGATCGATTGTGACCACAATACCGGAATTTTCCCCGTACTGCCGTCGCGCAGCGGTCATCAGAGCGGATTCGATCGCGGAAAACACGATCTCCGGCTCTATATTCTTCTCGCGATTGAGCGAGTCGACGTAACGCAGAATGTCTTGCGGATTCATGCCGAAGGACTGTACTTGCAAAATCGGCCCGGAGTGTCAACCACCGGGCCCGGGCGCAGGGTTCTGGGGTAAACCCTTGAAGCTATCGGTAGTTGCGATCAGTGTCAACCAAGAATGGGTGTGGATCAGGCATGATTATGGCGTTTTCTACCACTCCGACCCCCGGTACAGAGACTCGTACCGCCAAAACACCCGCACCACACTCTTCCCAATTTAACGAATTGCCCCGAAAGGGGAGTTTTGCCCGCATCATGTCAGGGTCAATGCGAACCGTCCACTGCATCTCCTTTCTCGCATCGACTGGAACCCGTCGGCCAACCGCGTCTCGCATGATCGGGGTCCAGCGGAAGTGTGCGACCCAATCATTGCGCCCTATCGGCTCGACTGCATGTTGCATGCTATGACCATCCTGGAGCCAGCGAAGTTGAACGGCCCAGCCGTCAGGGGCAGGATCGAAGTCCCAGTTCGCGACGCTCCCCCACATCTCAACGCTCGTCGGGATAAACCCGGGTTCTCCCCCCTTCGCTTGTCGCGTTGACAACCAGCCTATACAGAGTCCAAGCACGATCCCTAAGCAAATCAATTTGCAGAACAGAAAATAGATGCGTTGTTGGTAGCCGATGGGAGAATGGTGAGATAGGGTTAGGGAGTCGCCGGCAGCACTCTGGGGCGAACGCTCAGCAGACAACGTGCGGCCATTTGAAAAGTGAGTGTGCATGGCAAGGTGACTCAAAGAAGAGATGGAGCGAGGAGTGTCTCTTCTGAGAACCGCAAACCGAGGACCATGGGTTGAATGATGCGCGATTAGGTTGGTTATGGCGAATGATTGCCTAATAATTGGCGCCAGAGCCTAGGCATCCGTGTGCTAATCGATATTACCGACACCAACCATCACAAGGCACTCGAACAATCATGTTGAAGGGAGTTAACCGTTGTAGCGATGAAGCGACAAGTGTTGTTCTCAAGCATCTCTAGAATCGATAACGGTCGTGCAGGATGTACCGCTTGCGCAACGATCGTGGATTAAATAAACGCGCTTTTTTAATACGATTTCACGACTCCCTCTTAGATCAGTTCTAGTTTTGCATGTCGAGAACAGCGTTTGCGGCAACAACGCATCCGCAAAGCAAACGAATCCTTGGAGTGTGGGAGTTACTTACAATGAACCGGAAAAGCGGTTTTACCTTATTGGAATTGGTGATTGTGATCTTGATCCTCGGCATCGTTGCAGCGATCGCGGTACCGCGCATGAGCAACCAAACTTCCACAGCAAAAGACAATGCTGCTCGGCAGTCACTAGGCATCCTGCGAAATGCTATCGAGCTCTACAACGCTCAAAACGGAAGCTATCCACAACCCGATTCCAATAACAGCTTGAGCACGCTGTTGACGCCTTACCTCAACGGACCATTTCCGGCTCCAGGGGTTGGACATCAACCTTCAAGTAACGTGGTTGTCACTTCGACCATGACACCCAGTGCAAATGCTGCGGGTGGTTGGTTGTATGAAGCGAGTAGCGGTAATTTGAAAATCAACGGCGACTCGCCTTACGGAACTTGGTAAGCCATCGCAAATCCAGCTCCGCTTGCCGGGATCGCATCTGATTTCATCTGATCCTTCCGGCTAGTACAAGATCCGGTTTGGATGTGAGAACGACACCATGTCTTCGAACCGAATTTTGATTGCTGAAGATGATCCGGCATTTCGCAGGGTCATTGAGTTCACACTCCAGCGATCAGGTTGGGAGACGTTTGCGGTCGCTGATGGCGAAGCTGCTTGGCAAGTCCTTCAGCGTGAGTCTTGGCCGTTTCTCATCACGGATCATCAGATGCCGCGTCTCAGCGGCCTAGAGCTGATCGATCGGGTGCGTCATCAATTGGCGACAGGAAACGAAATGGAGTTGGTGCTCTGTACGGCCAAGGGATTGGAACTCGATGCATCGCGACTTACGCAAGAATATCGCTTGCTTCGCGTGATGCATAAACCTTTCAGTCCGCGCGAACTGGCCTCGTTACTCGAAGCTTCGAAGAACGTAGTGCCTGCACTTGAGTCATAACCGTGTTGAAACGTCGTGCCGATCGCGGACTGCTGAGTCGCTTAGGGCTGTATGCTTTGCTTTCGAGCTCGAGCGTTGCCTTGTTGGGCAGTACGCTCGTTGCCCTTCATGCGACACCACAGCTTCATCAATGGGCTTGGGTTATCGCTTCCGTGGTCGTTACGCTCAGCAGTTTGATGGGGCTGCGCAGCCATCGAGTGATCAGTCAGATTGAAGCAGAACTAATGCGTTGCGGTAATGATCGCCGGCGCTGGCAAGCCGCGCGACCATTAATCGGTCAAGGTAAACTCGTTAGCGCGTGGAACGATCTCTTGGGTTTCGCCGATCAGCGCGATCCTTCGGTAGCACCGGGTGCAGCAACCCCGCCTGCAATCGAAGTCGACGAAGATGCCGCGTTAGTGCTTCGTGCCTATCGCAGTTTTCCTCTGGCCCTGGCGGTGACTGATGATGCAGGAATCATCCTGCGTCATAATCCAGCATTGGCACGCATGATTGCTAGCGATCCCAAGGAAGTATTGCGATTTAAATCGATCTTGGAAGTGTTGAAACTTGACGTTAATAGCGAAAGCGTTCAACGTTTACGGTCCGGTTCTCGAACGGTTTCCGTGCAACATTTGCTCGGTAAAGAGGTTGAGCAAGGCGTTTGGCGCATCTCTCGAACTCGTCTTGATGGTCGACCTGGGGATGCTCCAGGTTGTATCTGGTGGATCGACGATGTGACGCAAGCGGCATTAGCCACTCAAGCTCGCGATCAATTTCTGTCCACAGCGACGCATGAACTGCGAACCCCTCTTTCCAATTTACGTGCTTATGCCGAGGCCTTGGTGTCCGAACATGGAATCGATGTAGAGCAACAGAAAGAGTTCTGTAACACAATTAATCTTGAGTGCGTTCGACTCGCGCGGTTGGTCGATCAATTGTTAGCCGTGGATCAGCTCGAAGCCGGTTCATTGGTATTGGCCCGAGGTGAAGTCGATCTGGGACGCGTGCTAAACGAAGCGCATGAGCACTTGAAGTCGGCTGCCGACGCCAAACAACAGCAGATCACCATCGATATCAGTCCAAAGCTGCCACTATTGATCGGCGATAAAGATAAATTGCAAGCGATGGTCGTGAATCTGCTGGGCAATGCAATTAAGTACACGCAAGCTGGTGGTGCGATCGAGTTAGTCGCAACCGCGCCTACGAATCAGCGCATCGAAGTCACGGTTGCCGACAACGGGCCCGGTATCTCAGAGGAAGAACTACCGCACATCTTCGACAAGTTCTTCCGGAGTAGCGATCCACAAATCACCGAACATTCCGGCAATGGCCTCGGTTTAACATTCGCGCGAGACATTGTTCGCTTGCATGGTGGCGAAATCACGACGCAGAGTCGATTGAAAGAAGGTACGCGATTTACGGTATCGCTGCCAGCAAAGCCTTCGTTGCCAACGACCAGCGGATAACAGGCAAAACAAGTTCGGCGGATAGTTGTGGGGGAAAGGGTATGCAAGCGCAACGACAAGGTGCCATCGGTGTACTTCGACCACGCGGCGTTCTAAATGCTGATGTATTGGAATTGGCTGAAAGTAACATCACGCAGTTGAAGTTGACCGGCCGCATGATGCTGGTACTCGATTTAACGGATACGGTGGTGATCGATAGTGCGGCCTTGGAGTGGATGCTTGACTTGGATGAACGCTGTGGTTCGCTCGGCGGCGCGTTAAACCTCGCGAATCCCAATGATCTCTGTCATGAGATCTTACATCTCACAGGAATGGATCATCAACTCGGTGTTTATCGTGACTTGGCTTCCGCCATGGGGAGCTTCGCACAATGACCACGACCATGCCTTTCTCCATGCGACTCGATACGCCTGGTACCTCGACGAGCGGCAATCACTCGTTGTCACCATTTGGCGAAAAGTTGATTGCGGCGGGTCTGCTTTCTCGCGGTGAACTTGAATCCGCGCTTCAAGAACAATCCAGTCGTGGCCGTCGCATTGGCGAAGTGTTAACGGAACTGGGACTTGTTGATGAACAACAATTGTTACCTTTGCTCGCCGAACAAATCGGTGTACCTGGTGTTCGACTGCGTGAAGGTTTAGTAGATCCGGCTGCAGTGCGACTGATTCCTCGAGCGATGGCAGAAAAGCTCGTTGTGCTGGCGCTGTTCAAAGTGCGGCATGAGATCACTGTCGCCATGGCAGATCCTCAGGATCTAGATGCGATAGATCGCGTACAGCGTCTAACGGGTTGCTCGGTTCGTCCCGTTCTGGCATTGCGAACAAACCTCTTAAAGCTGCTACCACGCTGTTACGACGACGAGTTCTCGATTGATTCCGTTACGGCGGGTGTCGATACCGATGCAGTCGAAGTGGAACTGCATTCCGAAGCGATTGATCTCGATGCAATGCGCCTCGATCAATTGGGCGAGAATAGTCCCGCTGTGAGCATGGTGAATTACGCCATTATTCAAGCGATTCGACAAGGCGCCAGCGATATTCACATCGAACCGGGCGCTCGTCATACGGCGGTACGTTTTCGTGTCGATGGGTTGCTGCGCGAAGTACTCCGACCGCGACGTGAACTACATCCGGCAATTGTCAGCCGTATTAAGGTGATGGCGAAACTCGATATCGCCGAACATCGTCAACCTCAAGATGGTCGTATCCACATCCGACTCGAACGACGCGAAATCGACTTGCGTGTCAGCACGTTACCCACTGTCTTGGGTGAGAAAGTTGTGCTCCGTGTTTTAGACCGTCAACGTGTGAATTTCGATTTGCAACGCTTGGGAATGGAAACCCGCACACTGGCTTGTTTGCATCGCATGTTGCATCGGCCTCACGGACTGCTCTTAACCTGTGGGCCTACGGGAAGTGGTAAGACGACGACCTTATACTCAGCGATTGAACTACTCAAAGGTCCAACACGTAACGTGGTGACGGTAGAAGATCCGGTTGAGTATCAATTGGAATTGATCAATCAAGTTCAAGTGAACCACGAACAAGGAATGACATTTGCGACAGCACTTCGCAGTATCTTGCGTCAGGATCCTGACATCGTACTGCTTGGTGAGATTCGCGATCATGAAACTGCCGAAGTCGCAGTTCAAGCCGCATTAACAGGTCACTTGGTGCTCAGCACGTTACATACAAACGATGCGGCTGGTGCAATTACGCGGTTAGAAGATATGGGGGTCGAGCGATTCAAGATCGCCGCGGCCCTCGTCGGTGTGGTCGCGCAGCGGTTGGTTCGAACGGTTTGTCCGCATTGCCGCACGACGCATTATCCCCCTGCGCAGATGTTGCAAGAATTGCACTATCAAGGGGATCCCCGGCGGCCCTTTGTTCGTGGTACGGGTTGCATTAAATGTTTCGACACGGGTTTTCAAGGACGTGCGGGGATCTATGAGATTCTCGAAGTCAACTCGGAGATCCGTGAACTGCTTTCTCAAGGCAAATGCATTGATGAAATCCGTGCTGCACAACGTCGTACCGGTGGCCGTTCGTTATTAGACGAAGGGTTGCGGCTTGCAGAAAATGAAGTCACCAGTCTTGAAGAAGTTGGACGCGTCGCTTTGTTTGAATAAACGTTTTTCGTGAACTGAGCCTATGTCCCTTTGGCTTAATCCCGCTGCACAAAACTTTGATACGGCAACTGCGGCCGTTGTGCCGCCGCGCGCTGCTGGAAAACCAGTAACGCCGCAGGGGACTTCGTCGAATGAAGACGCTTCGCTGAACATGAGCTTCGATGCTGACTTGGAGAGTGATGCGTTCGAAGTCAACGGCTCAAGGACACGGCGCATCCCTGCATCCGCTTTGTTGTTGACTTTAAATCAAATCTCGGTCATGGTTGGCAACGGCATCGACATCGCTGAATCATTGCATGTGGCTTCACGGTACTGCCGCAATAAACCTTTGGCGCAACTGCTTGCGAGATGTCATTCGTCAGTGACCCAAGGAGTACGTCTCTCGGTCGCGCTATCGCAGGAACCAGCATTTCCAACACATCTCACCGCAATGTTTACGGCGGCCGAAGCATCGGGTTCGATGCCTGCCGCTTTGCGTCGTGCCGTTGAGATGCTTCGCAATCAGCAACAACTTCGTTCGACGATCGTTGCCGCATTGATTTATCCAACGATTCTTGCATCGGCCTCTGCGGTCGTTTTATGTGCGCTGGTGTTCTTTGTGTTGCCGCAGTTCTCGCATGTTTTCAAGACGATGGGCAAACCGATGCCCGCATCAACCGCCATGTTATTAGCTTGCGGTCAGTTCGCGCGAGGCAATTGGTATTGGTTTGTCGGAGGTGCGGCCACTCTAATTGGATTGATCGTCGGCTTTAAGAATCATCCGTTTGTGGCGCAGCGCATCGCTTGGTTCACTCTGTATGGACCCGTCTTCCGCAACGCTTATCGGCCTCTTACGACCGGTCGTATGTTTAGTAGTTTAGGGAGCATGCTCGCCGGCGGTGTACCGTTGCTCGATGCCGTGCGGTTGACCAAGGCCGTATTGGGTAATCATTACTTCAAACAATTGATGACGGAAATCGAAAACGAGTTGATTGTGGGTAACCCGCTATCAAGCCCCATAGCGGTTGCGGGGTTCTTGCCACCCGAAGCCATCCAGATGGCTGCGGCGGCAGAACGTACCGGCAGGCTTGCTGAGGTGTTTTCTGATTTGGGTGCTTATTACGAGGATGAGGGAAGCCGCCAACTCAAAAAACTGGTTCATTTGATCGAGCCGATGGTCATTATCGTTATGGGAGGTATGGTTGCCGGGGTAGTGTTGTCCATTATGCTCCCCTTGCTCGATATTTCCTCCGCAACGTAGCTGGATTCGCCAGAATTCAGAAAGCTTTGAGCGATAAGCGATAAGGAGTAAGCGAGCGTTCGGAGAAATCATCCCTCACCCCTCAAGCCTCAAACCTCACCCCAAACATGTCTGTTGTCCAATCTCGCCGAAGTCATTTCAACGTACGAGGCGTGCGTCGTGGATTGACGTTGGGATTGGAAGTTGGATCGGCTGGATTCAAATTAGCACTTGCAAGGTACCGTCGAGGTCAACCTGAACTCGTGCAGCATGTGCGTCGCAGGTTTGTCCCGTCGATCTCATTTGAATGCGACGATATCGCATTATTGACAGACCAGCTTGCCGATCAATTGCCTCGGCTATGTGATATGGCAGATGTGCCGACGGTTGCTGTACTGCCACCTCAAGTCTCGGTTTACGCGGTGCAACATGCAGCTGGCGAAAAACAAGCGTACGGTCTGGCAACGGCTGAAGTGTTCGAAGGTCAAGCGGATGTTTGTGGGTTGAATGCCGGAAACTATTCAACGTATGCATGTCCAGGACCCTTTGCAGCCCTTGTCGCTGATGCAATCTCGCGCGCGGGGTACAGCTGTGAGGCAGTTGTACCTCATCCATTAGTACTGCGTTTCGCCGCGCGCTTGATGGGGCTTGAGCAAGCCGCGGTGTTGGATTGGGGATGGCAAAGCGGTGTGATTGCTTGCGCCGCTGGAACGCATGGTTATTTCTGTCGTAGCTTGCAAGGCGTCGGCTTGGCACAGGTATACGAGCAAGCGGCTCGGGCGGCCGGCATAGCTCAGAATAACGAAACCTGGAATGCTGGTGCTGTGGATGGTATTAATTCTCCGCGTCAGCGACGTATTCAAGATGCTTTGCACACCACGCTTACGCCTGTGCTGCACCGACTGGTCCAACAGATTCAACAAACGATACGCTATGGCCAGCGATACGATGTACCTGCGCCGAAGTCACTCATTGTGTGCGGGGGAGGTTCGGTGCAGCCACAAGTCATCGAAATCCTGCAGCGCTTATTGCAACTACCCGTTCACCGCTGGACTTTGAATGATGAAGGCTCGGAAGAGTCCATGTTGGCAGTCAGTACTGCAGCCGCTCTCATGCCCTTGAATCGGGAGGCATGGTAATGGCAAGCACAAGAACAACAGTCAATCTATTGCCAGAAGGATATCGGCGTCGAGAAAGCACTCGTAAAGCGATTCGATATTGGTTTATCGCCATGACGGGTCTCGTGTTTATCGTCGCGGTCGACGGGTTCATGTTGTGGCAACAGGGTAACCGTGTCCAGCAACCGCTGGAGGCGCTACGCGCGGCCACAGCGCCGCTTTTGCAACTCGGAGAACGAGAATCACTCTTAGCGCGCCAAAACACTGACTTGAATCGACGCTGGAAATCCATTGTCGAACTGATGCCAGATGATGCAATGTTGCAAACCATCGGTGCAGTTGCTGCCGAAGTTGCAAGCATGAGTCAGTCTCAAGTACAGCTTGAGGCATTGACGGCGACATTACATCCCGCGCAAGCCAAAACCGAGCCATCGCTCGAATTGCGTTTAAATGTTCCTGATGACGGTCTCGCCGCACAGTTTGTGCAAAACCTTTCCCGCAATGATCGATTACAGAAAGTGCATCTGAGGTCATCGGTCGGTGGCAGAAACGAAACACACCGGGTGATTGAAGTGGTTGCAACACCTCGTTTGAGCGCATCCACTGTAAGACCAGATACCACCGCGATTTCGAAAGGGAATCAGCCATGAGACCCTCAATGCTTGATCGCATACCCGTATCGATTTGTCATGGAATTGGTTGTGGTTTAGTGATCGCAGTGCTGCTTGGGTGGTGGTACGGAATTCGACAGCCTGGGCAAATTGCGATCCGATTGCAGCAATCTGAAATCGAACAATTGAGTCAACTGCTCGAACAACGTGCTGATCTAGCGGCCCGGTGTGTCAAGCAAGAACGATTGGCTACTGAACTGAAAAACTCGTTAAACGAAGTATCCGAGAGGATCGATAGTGAAGCGGATTTCGCGACCGTGTTGGCTTCAATATCTGCTTTATCCGGAGAAACAAAAGTTCGTTTGATTGATTTACAACCGCAACCGGCACGTGTGGAATCCGCTTGTGCCTATTTACCTTTGCGCTGCCGAGTTCAATCTGACTGGCCCGGCGTCTGTCGCTTCCTCGATGGCTTGACCAAGCTCAAGCAATTAGTTCGCATCGATACGATTCAGTTGGGAATGGGTACCAATGATCAGTTGTCACCCACGACGATCGATTTATGCGTTTTGTACGCTCCCCCTAAGTCGACTTTGAATCAAGCAAAGAGTCTTGTTACGGCACAAGCAAACGCGATGGGAAACAAGGTGATGCCATGAGCATGACATCGCAGAGTTCGAAGGCCACAGCGAACGCTTCGACAGGCCAGGCGGTCAAAGTTATCGCTTGCGGTGTGCTGGTTATTGGTCTGATTATCGCTTTGGCATTTCCACCCAAAGAAGAAGAAGTCGCAAACGGAGACGCCGCGTTACCCACTAGCGAAAGTGGGCTTGGGTTGAAAGTCGTTGATCCAACGAGTTTGACGAAGCGAACTGAGGTACTATCGACGTTAACCAGACGATCCCTTGAAGACATCGCGGCGACGAACCCCTTCGCTGTTTTCCGGGAAGAAGTTCCACAAGAACCGGTTGTCGAAACCCCGCCGGTTCCGCAAGCCCCACCGGCGACCTTGATGGCTGTCTACGGCAAATCCAAACAAGAAGCCGCTTTAGTCGGAACCCAGGTTGTTAGGACTGGCGATACGTTACAAGATGGACGCGCTGTCGAGCGCATCGAGCGCCGCGCCGTGATCGCCAAGTAGCTGGATTCGCTACAGTGGCATAGGCGTCTCGCCTGTGTGGCATAGGCGTCTCGCCTGTGAAAGCGTAGCTGGATTCGCCAGAATTCAGAAAGCGATAGTCGATCGATTTCTTAAAGTTGGTTCACATGGATAAAACGATGGATTGTTCCAAGATTGTTCTTAAGTGTTTGATCGCCTTAACTGTGTCATGTTATTTTGTCGGCTGCGATCGTTCCAAAGACCAATCCGCGGAATGGGGTAGCCAACCAGGAGCAGCGCATGGCGGTCAAGTCTCTCCTAAGTTTATGGTGACCAAGGTCGTCAATGGCGCGACCGTAACAGGACATTTCAACCAAGCGAATCCGAACGTGATTCGAAATCAGTTCGCAATCCTTTCTTGGGATCCGGGAACGGAACTCGCGGTTCAGACAAAAAGTGACGTGATTCGCATCTCGCAATCCGAGTCCGGCGAACTCATCGCAAAGTGGGCCCAAGATTTTGGCAACGATCGTTTTCGATTTCGCACGTGTGATCTCATCTCTCAGGATCAAGCATTAGAGCTCTTGTTGTCGCTTTCCGCTAACGATGGCAAGCATGCAAA
Organism: Ottelia alismoides; assembly: GCA_037367405.1. NCBI lineage: Eukaryota > Viridiplantae > Streptophyta > Magnoliopsida > Alismatales > Hydrocharitaceae > Ottelia > Ottelia alismoides. The sequence continues at coordinate 36,340 of JAZKJV010007726.1, read as the reverse complement.
GATGGTTGAATGGAAAGAGGATCAATAGATTGCCCTTGCCTTATGGCTTATCCCGCTCGTAGCTGATGGATTCGCCAGAATTAAGCCAACAGCTGTGAATTGCAGTGCAACTTCTCCCGACTCGCATCAAAACCGCTGATCGAACGCTTAATCACGCTGATATTATGGCATGGGATATCATGATAAACTTCGACCGTTTGAAGAAACGAGATCGAGAGGAATCGAGGGTTGCTTAGTGAACGTCAAACAGATTATTGAACGGCTTAACGGAACGTCTGAGATAGGGGTGTCTCGTGCGGTGGATGATATGCTTTTCACGCCCATCAAGAACGCACATTTGGCTACGCCAGCATTGATTGACGTATTTCAGCGAATGAGCGATCCCGAAATCAAAATATCCTGCTTAGCCGTGTTAGGTAAAATCAGAACCACAGACTCATTGCAGTTTGTTTTAAGTCATGCGACTTCAAATGAACCGTATTTACTTCACGGTGTCGCTTTAGGATTCGCGAACGCAGGAAAGCTTCAGGACGCTTCGGCTATCTATTACACACTGCTGGATGCTGATGATTCGGAGGCTGTTAGATATGCAGAGTTGTTGGCGAGTTACTTCACCCCCCTGTCGCGAGAGGAGATTGAGAAGAAGCCTTCAGGTATCGAAAGTTTACCTGTGAAAGTGGCGAACTTGAACGAGTGCAACTTTGAGGAGGGTGCATGGGTGACAGGCGTAAAACTGCCCAACCTGAGCTCGAGTGAAATGATCACGGTGCGGTTTTATAATAGCACCGCTCTTGACGGGCCGGATAGACCGCAGTTGGCAACGCTCGCATTGATCCAGGACATTGGGTCGCAACAGTGGCAAGCGATACGAGTATCAGTCGAAGACTGGATCAAACACGAATTGATGCATGATGAGCCAGCCTCAGCATCCGTGGGAGAACTGGTAATCAGTTTCGTTTCCGTTCCTCGGCAATGGGACGGATTTGAAGGGACGTTCGTTGTCGAATTTGATTCCGATTGGGAACTCGAACACGGCATCGAAGCGGTCGTGTTCCCAACTGGAAAAATAATCGTCGGGTTAAGTGATCAAGTCGCATCAAAGCTGCGCTGGAATCGCGATTTTTGAATAATGTTTGATTGGTTCATTAACTGCTGATCTTAGGTCCAAATCTGAGACCGGTAACGATCAAGGGTGGAGATATCAAGAGCCAGCCAGGTAGCTATCGCTGACCGGCTATGTTGCACTTCTGTCACAAGATGTGATTATTACTTTCGTCGATTAATCACGTTCACAGTTTGAGATAAATCAAATGCAACAGGACCGGTTGCCGTTGAACGCATGCCTGTAAGTCTCACCGACGTGTCACCGACTCTTAATCCTGTGCTACCTGTGCTAAATGTCATGATGAGATCGAGAATACCGTCACCGTTGACATCTGCAAAACTTGTCTTATACCCATTCTTACCCGTCTTTACAATCGACGCTCCTGTTGAGGAACTCGGTCCCCTTAATCGCACACTAGCGAGATCAATCGTTGCCGGATTGAACTCAAGAGAACCCAAGAGCGCAACCTGAGTTTCTTTGTTCACCAAATTGATTGTGTTGGACGGATCGCCAGGCAAAACATCGATTGACATTTCAAACACATTTGTCAATCGAACACGAATCAAGTTTCTTCCGACTGCTCCTTGTTCATCGGTAACAGAGGCCTCGAATACGAAATCCGTTTGTCGTTCGTAGTCAAGTAAAACGCTATTGGCAACTGTTAGGTCGCCGGTTTGTGCATTAATGGTGAAGGGAGTCGCGTCTATTCCCGAGATCGCAAATGTGAGTGAAGAACTATCAACATCCCCCGCAGTCACTGTGCCGAAGCGGTTTCCGTTGGCTAAGTTCTCGCTTATCGTGTATGTCATTTCACTGACGACGGGAGCATCATTGAGCGGGCGGATCAGAACATTCACCGTCGCATGACTACTTGTCAGTTCCCCGTCGAACGCCTGGAATGTGAAGGACGTCTGGCCGTTGAAATTAGTGGGTGGTCGATAGGTGAATCGACCGTCCGCTGCGATTGAGAGGCTACCGCCCACGGACGGACTCGCAGCCAAATAACTTAGCAATGCGTTATCTGCGTCTGTGGCCACGAGCTGCCCTTCGGCAACACCATCTTCATCCATTTCAATGATCATCGGGATGGAAACTGGCGCATCATTAACCGCATCAATGGTGAGGGAGATTGTTGCTGGCACAGAATCCATAGTACCATCGTTCGTAACGAACCAGAATGAATCTGTTCCATTAAAATTCGCGTTGGGCGTGTAGCTGAAAGCCCCGGTCGAGCTATTCAGCTCCACCAAACCGTTTCTCGCACTTCCTGCGATGCGGTACGTCACGGCACTGCCGTCGGGATCACTCCCTGATAATTGAGCCGAAAGTACATTATCTTCGGCCAATGAGTAACTACCACCAGTGGCCAGGGGACGATCATTAACAGCATTCACTGTCACTTGCACGGTTGCGACTGATGTTCCACCTCGTCCATCACTCGTTTCATAAGTGAAAGTGTCCACGCCAGAGAAGTTAGATTCTGGGAGATAGGTTAGTGATTTATTTGCATTGATGGTTACCGCACCATGCTGCGGTTCGGAAACAGAAGCAACTGACAACACATGCCCATCTAAATCAGAGTCATTAGCGAGAACATAGATCGTTCCAGCCGTATCTTCATTTGTGACCAACGCATCGTTGATCGCGGAGGGAGCATTATTTGGAGCACCAACTGCAAACATCTTCGTAAAGCGTTCATGAGTCAGTGCTAGGCGTCCATCGACCAAGGACATTCCCATTCTCGCATAGCTGGTTGGCAGTAGATGCTCAAAACGCCAGACCTCGTTAAGTGTTCCGAGTTCTAGCGCATGGATACGCGCTACACTTGTGTTGGTCGATTCTACGAACACGTGAGTGTTTGTCAGAATAACTTCCGTGGTCGTCAATCCTTCAGGTGCCTGCCATGTGCCCAGCAAGGCTCCATCGATTTCTCGAATCAGTCTCAGCGAGGTGCCGCCGGTCACGGCGATTAGACCGTTGCCAACTGCGAATTCAGAGACGGCGCTCAAAGGTGTTGACCAGAGATGCTGGTGGGTATCGCCATCAAAAGCACTCAAGCCGAGCGATGAGCCGAAAATCACTTTTCCCGAACCTGATACAGCTGGCGTGTAAAGAGTTACGCCAGGAGTCGGATGGGTGATAAAGGTTCTGGCACCTGTGGTCAGATTATAGACTTCATTGCGAAACGCATAGGCATAGCTATCATCGACTGCAGCGTAAGGTGGGTCGTATGCTGCTCCTCTGCCTACGAACCACTGACGTGTCAGTGTGGAAGCTTGATACGAACTGATACCGCCATAGTAGCCGTCTTCTACGATTAATCGTCCGTTGCTAACAACAGGTCGTTCTCCAGATCCCCACTGGGCTTCATAACGTTTTGTCAAAACGATTGCTCCAGTCGAAGCGTTCAAGCCGTAAAGCTTCGGCACCATGGCATCCGTCCCGCCCGAAATGCCAGAATGGCCGGAAGCATTCACGTACACGATTCCATTCGCATAAGTCGGTTCGCTGACGCCTTCGTGAGCATATGCCGAGATCGGAGTTGACCACAATTCGGTTCCCGAGTTGATATCGCGCGCTACAACTCGAAAATTGGAGAACGAATTCGAATAACCGACCAATTCTGTTCGATAGACGCGTTGTTGATCAATCGCTAAATCAAATGACCAAGATGACTGATTGGTCGGATTACTGGCTGTCCATAAATGGTTTAGTTGGGAGACATCAATGCTCGTATCGACATAGTTGTCGTGCCCCGCGTCCCCACCGCGTTGAGTCCAGAGATCACCTGCTAAATACCTACGAGTCTCAAGACTCTCCACTTTAAGCTTGCGCCGAGTTGTTTTCGATCGACTTTTTCCGGCTCTTTGCGCCGCGCGAGACAATTGAACGAGCAACGAGCGAGAATTCGCCATCTGAAGGCTCCCGAAAAAGTAGATGATGGGTTCTGAGAGTGGATTGTAAAAGATGAGGTGTACAATCGACCCGAATTTCAAATGCCAGCAGAATATACCCAGGCAAAAACAGCGGTGTCAAGATTTTCCCTGACATCGGCTCACTTTCGCGTCTTGTTGTGATAACGCTTGTGATTGATTGGAATTGTCTAGTAGTGTTGCAAACCTAGAGTGGACAGCGGTTACTACTTGATGATCATCCAGTCCTCGATCTCATCAGAGAAACGGTCAATGAGCGAGTCGGCTTTACCTGCAAGGTATAAGACACTCTCCACTACCGCGAACTTAGTGAGCAAGTAATGGGCACCGGGGACAGGATCGTCGATTTTTTTGAAGAGCTTGACTGATTTTAGCAAAGCCTTTTGCATGCCAGTAGCATCCCGTTTTTCCCAACATTCGCAAGCTTCGAAAATCGCTTGAGCGCGTTCAATATGCGCTTTGGCTTTACGCGTTGGTGCTTGCAAGATGTTCGCTTTCATGTCAGGTAACTCTGGCAATGGTACCGAACGGAAATGCGATACAATTTCTAACACCGCGACGCCGAGTTCAAGTATCGGAGCGTTAGGGTTGCGTTCCCGATGAAGCATGCCGGGATCCACATTGTCGCAGATCGTCGTCAGTGAACGAGAATCATCGACAAGCAGGCAATACAAAATGACCATGCCGAGTTCGGACACCAACTCTGCTTTTTGCTTCTCGACCCAATCCGTACGAAGTTTCTGAAAAAACTCGACTCCCGCAGCGATGCCAGATCGCAAATACTCCTGGTTAGGTTCCGCACCCGCATACTCCATTCGCTGCATTGCCAGTAGATTAAAGCTGTCTTGAATCACGTCGCGACATGAATTGAATCGATGAAGCGTACTTGTGGCTACGCTGTGTCGCCATTCTTCTGACATGTGACGGCTTGAACGCTCCGGGTCACTGAAGCCGCTGAAGTCGAGAAATTGTCGCCGACGTTCAAAACGCACGGGTTCACCTTGGGCATTTCGTATCGCTTCCTGCTGAAGTTTCTGTTCGATTAATCGTCGGGTTTCTTTCAATTGGCGGTGATTGTTTGCTTGAAATCGTTCAGCAAATTCGTCAATCGGCGTAGGAAGCAACGCGGTTTCCTGATGACTAACCCACTCGGTAAGGCCGTCTATCATCTGCTTAACCGTGCTCCCGGTCGCATCCATCATTTTCAAGTACTTGGGATCGAAATGAGGATCGGTTTTCGTGCGATAATCGCAAACCGAGTAAACATCTCCGCTTTCTCCATATGCCATGACCCGGCAACCGACTTCCTTCGTCCACCACCGATCGGTGATTGCGGCATCCATGTGGAGAGACTCATTGGAGTAACCGGCGGTGAAGATGGGTACCACGTTCTTGTCGATGTAAAAGCCCGCGGGCTGAAAGCCGGCGGATAATAGGGCTGCATGCAATGATTGGAAACGCGATTTGTCGTGGAGCTTATTTTCGTCGCATGCTACGACCGGCAGTTTCGCCGGCAGGTTATTTAGCAATGCCATGGCCTGATTGGCTACAAGGAACCGTTGCTTTTCGGCGAGTAAGGTTTCACTAAGCGGCACTTTTTCTGGTAAAGGCACAAGTTCGCCTTTGAGCTCGGTGAGGATAGCAGCGAAAACCTTTTTGTCGTGTGGATCAGTTGTGCCGAGAAAGCGGTTCTCGGTCCATTGAATGGTAGATAAATTAATTTCGGGAACGATTGTTGAAGGATCGGCTCCGTGCTGCATCAGCAGCTTCACAACCGCCGGATGTTCTCGAGACGCAGCTAGATAGATGGGTGGAAATCCGCGATGAGGTACATTCACGTCGCCACCGTTCTCAACCAGAAACTGGACCCTTAAAAGTGCTGCAGCTTCCATATAAATGCTTTCACAGAAGTAAGCGATGAGATCTCCTGTTTTTGCCCCCGCCTGAATCAGAAGTTTTGCACACTCTGGAGCGCCTGGAGATCCCATGCGAAGAAGCACATCTTGAAGCGGTGAGAATTTAGCGCCCGGTATGTTATTAACATCCGCGCCTTGCTGAATTGCCAACTGAACTTCTGCTTGGTCGAGCCGCATCAACGCTGCCCCCAAATCATATTTCTTAACCGTATGCTCGCGATCAACAAGTTGCTTGATCGAAGGAGCTCTCACTGTTCCTTTCTTTGGTGAATTTCGTCCATGTAGCAAAAGTAGTTGGCATACCTGTGGCGATTGTTCCGCGGTAGTTTCATCGATCACACGGTAACCAGATTCATCTTCAATAACTGTTTTGAGGCATGGTGTAAGCTGAAAATGTTGACGAAATGCATCAAGCATAGGGGGCACCTCATGAATGCCCTCAATAGCAGACTTCAAATCCTTTGGGCCACTAACGTTTGCAGACTTCCCATCTGGCTTGAGTTCATAACGCCCGAGTACTTTCGCACCGCTGAAGATTCCGATCGAAACTGTTTCGCCAGATTCATTAAACGTTAACCTAGCGAACTGTAGCCGTCCTACTGTTTCATTTGCCGCGAGTATTTCATCTATGGTAGCTGAGTCGCTAAATACTGAGTTCCAAACTTGATCAGGAAACCGCCCTACGAGCAATTCGCAGGCGTCTGAAGCATAGCGATTGGGGAGCGTCACAGTTGTGTCTCCTTCTGATCCTACGCCCGTACTTCCGTAATCGTCGAAAGGACGAGTAATCAGTTTGGATACACCGTAGAGACTCGATCTCTTTTTCGTATCACTGTGGCGAACAAATAATAATTCCATTACAGCAGGGGTAGGATTGACCATGAAAACCTCTGTAGAGTGGCAGAAAAGCGGTTTACGGTGGGCTATGGTTACATAGGAGTGATCGAGTGTGTTAATCGCTATAGATATGATAACAAGTGTAATGCATATGCATTTTTCGAAAATGTTTCGGCTTCTAGGCTTTTCACAACGCGGCGATTTGAAGGACATGGCTCAAACCGGATATCTTTTTTTCTCCAGCATTACTCCACTGATAGACCCCGCTGCCATCGCTGTAGAGAACTTCATCGCTAGGACCCAGATCAAAACACACGACATGGCTTGCCAAGACCTGTAACTCACCGCTCGGTTTGCGACAGATGAGTTCCCATCCACCGGGCACTAGTTTCAATCGCTGTTCACGACTCTTACGGTTCAATTCCTTTTGCGTGTCAACCACTTGTCCCCAAATCATTAATCTCGCTTGTTGGTCTTGTTTTGTTGGATCAAGATCTCGGCTCACGAGCGGGCGGCGCGCAAACATGATCGAGATGAAGTTCAAGAAATAAAACATAGCGCGGGCCAAACGATACGGAAACAAAACAACATCACCAAGCACCGTTAAGAGATCGTTTGAACGTTCGCCGATTTTGCGATAGGGGCGACGGATGCAATACAAGTTGCCTTGTGAATCAAGCCTTGGCTGAACGTATTCTGTCTCTTCATTTTCGAGCACGACTTCGACATCACCATGATTGAGGGCGATGCGACAGATTGCCGAGGGTGCGAGTCCAAGCCCATGCCCTTGCTGATTTCGATAAACGCCCGAGGAATGAAAATAAATCCAGTCTTGCTGCCCATCATTCCACCAAGTCGGCGCAGCGTCACGAGAGTCTCCGGATGTGATCGATCGATGAAAGACTCCATCCCGTTCACCCACGGCAATGTTCATGCCTCCGCGTTCATTGACGACGCTAAAAGCCAGTAAGCCATCGGAGGGTCGCGCTGCAAGTCCTTGTGGGTTGAATCCATTGCGATGCATCAACCGATACTCGAGCTTCTTCGTGAGATCATATCGAAAGAGTCCCCCTGCCCCGCTCATGTCGAGAGTGTAGGCAAGCATGTTTGGACCCACACGAGCCACGTTGGAAAACTGGTGCATTCTGGGTGCCATTCCCGCTTGCTGAAATTGCTGAAGGTCGGGAACCATCCACGAGTTGTTCCATGTCGCTGCGCCGTCTTTCCAACCGTCAATGGAACGGCTTTTCGCGGCTCTTTTCTCCGCTTCCTCGGCAAACGTGCTAACGATCTCAACGTCAGCCTCTGATGTTGATGCAACGATTAACTGTGACGGTCGCAAGCATGCGAATCGCATCGAAATTCACTCCCCAAAGTTGACTAGGTTTGGAAAGAGTATAGCGATAGAAGTTATTGCGCAGGTTGAAGGAAAGTCTTGCCAGAGAAAAATGCGGTTTCCACCGCCCGCGTTCCAATTAGGCAAACGGACTTAAAAAACGCACCAGCGAACCCACAATTTGGATTGGCCTGGAGCGCGGCGCGTGTGGCGATTCGGTAAACTGTGATTCTCGACGAAAACCCTCAAGCTATTGGAGCTCGCGATGCTATTCCGTGTGACTTCGTTCGTGGCATTCTGTTTTGTGCTCCATTTTACAATTGTTTGGGCACAATCGCGCGAAGAAAAGGTGCGTGCCGATAAACAGAAAGTCGAAGCCGAAGGGTTTTGGATCTACAACGATTTGCCGAAAGCAATTGAAGAAGCCAAGCGAACCGGCAAGCCCATCCTTGTCAATTTGCGCTGTATCCCGTGCGAAGAGTGCGTCAAGCTCGACGATGAACTTGTTGATCAAGATCCCATCGTGCGACCCTTGCTCGAAAAATTTGTTTGCGCACGCATTGTAGGTACTAACGGCCTGGATCTTTCGACGTTTCAATACGATACGGATCAATCGTTTGCAGTCTTTTTGATGAATGCCGATGGCACCATCTATGGTCGTTTTGGAACTCGATCTCATCGCACTGAATGGCTTGGCGACGTTTCGCTTCCAGGGATGGCGCGCGCACTGGAAGGCGCTTTGCAACTGCACTCGCAATATCCTTCTAACCGTGAAACGCTGGCTGCAAAGCGTGGTCCGAGCCCGGACTTCGCGACCCCCGAACAATTCCCTTCATTGAAAGATAAGTACACTTCGAAACTCGATTACGAAGGTAATGTTGTTAAGAGTTGTATCCACTGCCATCAGATCGGCGAAGCTCAGCGCGAGTATTATCGAAGCAAGAAATTACCGATTCCGGAGTCTTTGTTTTATCCTTATCCGCATCCGAAATCGATTGGCTTGATCCTGGATCCCCTGGAGCGTGCCAAAGTTAAAGAGGTTGTCGCAGGATCGTGGGCCGCGCGTGCAGGGATCCAAGCTGGTGACGATCTTTTGGCACTACAAGGTCAACCGTTGCTTTCGATCGCAGATGTGCAATGGGTATTGCACCAAACATCCCCGGACGGTGCATCCTTGGTGGCCGATGTTCGTCGTGGCGCGCGGACCATGAAGGTCAAGATCGAATTGCCTGCACAGTGGAGACGGTCGAGCGACATTAGCTGGCGTGCGTCCACCTGGATGATGCGGCGCATGGGATTAGGAGGCATGGTCCTTGAGTCGATTTCTGATGACGATCGAAAGCATGCGGGCATACCTGCCGACACAATGGCGCTGCGTGCCAAACATGTTGGTGAGTACGGTGCACACGCCGCTGCAAAGAACGCTGGTTTCAAGAAAGGGGATATTGTGATCGAGTTCGATGGTCGTAACGATTGGAAAACGGAAAGTGATCTATTGTTTCACGCTTTGACGAAACGCAAGCCCGGAGAAGTGGTTTCATTATCGGTCATGCGGGATGGCAAACGCGTCGATGGGAAAATCCCCATGCAACAGTAAATAAATTGCAATAGCAACGGATTTGTTGTGGAGGCCGGAAAATGTTTGCGCGTTGGTTGATTTGCATGTTGGTGATTAGTGTGAGTACCCCTGCCCTGGTCCGTGGCCAAGCGGCAAGGCGAGCTCAAGCGATCCGCGGTTTGGAGAAACGGACTTGGACCGTGAAAGGCGTTGAACGCGAAGCACTTCTTTCGCTTCCCGCAAACACGAAATCTGAACCAAGCCCCGTGGTCTTCGGTTTCCATGGTCACGGCGGTGGTATGGAACAAGCTGCATTGAGCTTTCAAATCCATCGCGTCTGGCCCGAGGCCATCGTCGTGTACATGCAAGGTTTAAACACGCCGGGTCGATTGACCGATCCAGAGGGTAAGAAACCGGGATGGCAATCGACGATGGGGGCCCAAGAAGATCGTGACCTCGAGTTCTTTGACACCGTTTGGAAAGATTTAAAAGACAACTACAAGGTCGATGAACGCCGCGTTTTTTCAACTGGGCATTCCAACGGTGGTGGGTTTACGTATTTGCTATGGGCAACGCGAGGTGACCTATTTCGCGCTATGGCACCGTCGAGCGCGGTGCCAAGCCGGGAGGAACTCAAGTTGCTTAAACCAAAACCCGTTCTGCATATCGCCGGTAAAGAGGATACGCTCGTAAAGTTTGAGTGGCAACAATTGGCAATGGACGGCTTGCGCAAACTCAATCAGAGTCAACAGTCCGGCGAATCTTGGGACGTCCACTGCACGAAATACAAATCGGAATCTGGGCCCGATGTGATCACTTGCATCTATCCCGGCGGACACAAGTATTACTCCGAAGCGCCGAAACTGATCGTGAAATTTTTTAAAGAAGTCAGTGGGAAGGACTAAGTGGCATAGGCGTCTCGCCTGTGATGAAAGGCTTTGGGCTTTGGGCTTTGGGCTTTGGGCTTTAGCTTCAGTTCACGAGTTGTTTACTCAAGTCTCTTATCACAGGCGGGACGCCTATGCCACTTGCCGATCACAGGCGGGACGCCTATGCCACGTAGGGATTACAACGCCAGCATTTGGCGGTAGGCTTCCATGCGTTTGTCGAGATCTTGGCGTTCGATCTTTTTCATTTTGTCGAGACTGAAGTCTTCGACATTAAAACTTGCAACGAGCGTGCCGTATGCTAAAGCACGCTTGATCGATGCTTCATCTGCATCGCCGTGGCTGGCCAAGTAACCCATCATGCCGCCAGCGAAGCTATCGCCAGCACCTGTTGGATCTACGACTTCCGAAGTTGGAAACGCGGGAAGCGTATAAACTTGCTTGCCACTGAAGAACATACAGCCATGTTCTCCTTTCTTGACGATGACAAAGCGTGGGCCGAGTTTCAGGATCGCTTGACCAGCAGAAACGAGATTCTGCTCTTCGGTCAATAGTTTCGCTTCGCTATCGTTGATCACCAAACCATCGACGCGACGAAGCAGTTTTAGCAAGTCCGCATGTTGTGTTTGAATCCACAAGTCCATGGTGTCAGCGACGACAAGCTTCGGATTCTCGACCTGGTCCAAAACTTTCGCTTGAACTTGAGGAGCACCGTTGGCCAAGAAAACAAAACGGCTGTCGCGGAATGACGCAGGGAGATCGGGTTGAAAATTGCCGAAAACGTTGAGTTCTACCTCAAGGGTCTCGCGATCGTTCATGTTTGGCAGGTATCGTCCCTTCCAAAAAAAGGTCTTTTCACCTTGCCGAATTTGTAGCCCTGATGTATCGACTTTTCGCCCTTGCAACAATTTTGTGTGTTCGTCCGGCCAATCTTCCCCGACGACGCCCACGAGTCGTACCGGGGTAAAATAACTAGCTGCATACGAAAAATAGACAGCCGACCCACCCAAGACGCGTTGGCGCTCAGCGGTTGGGGTATGAATACTATCGAAAGCGACGGAACCGACAACAAGCAGCGACATGGGACGGATCTGGAAAAAAGGTTAAATGTGATGGATGCTCAGAAAACGACACGATTATGGTTCCCCCAAGTTCTGCGCCCAGGCCCCCGTGCCCAAACCAGAGTCGATTCCGCCGCCACGTTCCGTCCTCATCCCCTTTTGCGAAATGGCCATTTGCAGACTTTTTTCGGGACTTTTGGTACCAGTCCCAAATCGACCGTTATCGCGGAAAAGCATCAGGTTTCACTCGATGACGGCGATGTGCTTGCTATTCATGACGCGTGTCCTGCAACATGGTCTGCCAAGGACCCAATCGCCGTCATGGTGCATGGACTAAGCGGTTCGCATCGTGCTCCCTACCTCGTTCGTTTGGTCGAATTATTGAATCCCAAAGGAATTCGCACCATTCGGATCGATATGCGCGGCTGCGGTGATTCGCGAATGACTTGTCATAACGCTTCGCACGCCGGACGCAGCGATGATGTCTTAAAGGTTCTGCAATATATAAAACAACTCGCACCGACGGCTCCGATTTGGTTGATCGGAATCTCGCTCGGGGGCAATCAGATCTTGAAACTACTTGGCGAATCCACGCGTGATTCCGCACATACCAGCCGTATACCGCCTGTCGAAAAAGCCGTTGCTGTAGCGCCTCCCGTTAATCTGAAACAATGCGCCGATAACTTGGAACGCTGGAGTCTGCGACCGTATGGTCAGTTTTTTATTCGGCAGCTACTCGGCCAAGTTTCGCCATTGGTCAAACAGAACCAAGCTTGGCAAAACATCCGCTTGGATCCTATGCCTCGGACCATGCGCCAGTTCGATGAACAGGTGACCGCGCCACTTTCGGGTTTCGCAGGGGCTGATGATTACTATCATCAAGCTGCCGCTTACTCTCACCTCCCCCAGCTTAAGCTGCCTACGTTAGTGCTCGCGGCGAAGGACGATCCGATCGTCCCTGCGAAAGTGATTGAGCGAGCACCTTGGCCCAATCAAGTTGAACTCGACTTCACCCAGCATGGTGGTCATCTAGGGTATGTCAGTTGGAAGTCTGGGCAAGCTTGGTTGGAGAATCGCATCGCCAATTGGCTCATCGAATCGAAATAGATTTGATGCCATTTGCGGAAAAGAAAGACGGCGAAATTTCGAGGTTGCCTCAAGCGACCGCCTGCGAGTAGAGTGCAGGAAAGGAGTTGCAATCCGGGTCGCACAAATCGGCGGAAAGTTTGAAGTCGATTGGCCCTGATAGTCGATGAACAACGTTAAGTAGATTCGCTGCGCCTGCGAAGTCGTTCTCATCGCTACGGATTGCATCTCCCCGACATGGAAAGCGGCGCGAAGACGGCGAAGAACTGGCTAAATCGATCCAAAGATTGGAAACGGTTTGGCGGGGACTCAAGATAGTGCGATTGGCGTCTATCGGGTCCGCACACCGCTTTAAGCAAACTAGGGGAGATCAGCGACCATGCAAATTTATGGTCCGTTTCGCATTCAACCTTCACAGCCCGATCGTGGGATTGCGCGTGCCGCGCCCTCCCAGCCAACGGCTCCGTCCCGTTCCACTTCACCCATCGATCAATTAGATCTATCCCCCGATGCGCAAGCTGTGGGGAGATTGGGTGGTGCCGAAGCGGTGAGTGGAGCGGATGGTGATATTCGTGCGGAACGCGTCGCGGCAATTCGCCGCGCCATCGCCGATGGCACTTACGAGACACCCGAAAAACTGGATATTGCATTAAACCGGTTGTTGGATGAAATGGGTTAATCACCCCATTGGACTTCGGTTCAACCTCTAACGGTTATTGAAGCGGTGTCTAAGTAAGTGGGTTAGCCGGTCTCGTGCCGATGACCTACAATGGGGAGCAGGCAGTTTCATCGACTGACCTGTTCCCTGACTGAAATTTCGATTGCTCGGCATGCATACGGTTCCTCATCAACGTGCTTCCGCACCAGATCCTTCTGAAGGTGCAGCAGCTTCATCGGATCTTGCATCGGATGAAGGTGCAGGGCCATTGGGACGTGTTCCCGTGGCTATGTCTCCACAAGAACGTTTTGAAGAATACCTTCAGACCAAAGGGCAACGGAACACGGACCAGCGTCGATTGCTGGTCGAGCAAGTATTCAGCAGACACGAACACTTTGATGCGGATCAGTTGATCGAGCAGTTACCCCGCAAAGGGCATTCTGGTTATGTAAGTCGCCCGACGGTTTATCGAACATTAAAGGAACTTGTCGAAGCAGGCTTGTTGCACGTTTTTCAACTCGATGGCCGCAGCGTCTATGAACACGATTATGGCTATCCACAGCATGATCACTTTTACTGCACACGCTGTCGCCAACTGATTGAGTTCCGCAGTGATTCACTCATTGAATTGCGTGATCGAATCGCTGCCGAACATAACTTTCGCGTGCAAGGGCACCGATGGATTATTCAAGGTGTCTGCGAATCCTGTGCGAAAGCAAAGCGTCAACGACGCAAACAAGATCTCGTCTAGCGCCATAGTAAACAACACGAGAAAACTAATCGTGCTCCAATCGTGAGTTCCTTGCGCAATCACATCTACTTCGCAATGCTGCGACGATACGATTCGAATGCATCGCGGAACCGAAGTGGTGGCGGTGTTCGGTTACCGGAGTCTTGCAAGCCGCGTTGAGCGTCATTGATGTCACGCTGCTTTTCGGTTCGCTGAGGTTCTGGCGGACGCATGCCTAAACTCTCAAGCTCTTCTTGAAAGCGTTTTCTTGCCAGCGGGTCGTTTGAGTTTTCGAGCTCGCGCGTTTTCTCCCAACGTTCGGTGAACTCTTTCAGTTGTTCCGGGGTCCAACCCAAACGTTTCAGCAGTTCAGGATTCGATTGTTCTTTTTGATTGCGCAAATAGTCGAGCACTAAGTCAGTCGATTGTTTTGTGTAATCCACGTTTGGTGGAGGTGGGCCGATGGGTTGGTCGGAACCCGTCGGGGCCGCTCCTGAGCCGGACCCGTTTTCAGCACCCGATTGGTTACCTCCACTGGCCGAAGAACCGCCAGACGCGCCTCGACCGTTGCTTTGTCCAGAACTGCCACCCTTTCCTTTTCCCTCTCCTATTCCTGAACCTGATTGATCGTTCTCTCCAGAACCTTGGCCTGCGCCTGGTCCTTGACCGCTTTTACCCGAACTGCCTTGCTGTCCGGCACCTTGTTGACCGGCTCCTTGTTGTCCAGCACCTTGTTGACCAGCGCCTTGTTGACCAGCGCCTTGTTGACCAGCGCCTTGTTGACCAGCGCCTTGTTGACCAGCGCCTTGTTGACCGGCACCTTGTTGACCGGCACCTTGTTGACCGGCACCTTGTTGACCGGCACCTTGTTGTCCAGCGCCTTGCTGTCCAGCGCCTTGTTGACCAGCGCCTTGCTGTCCAGCACCCTGCTGTCCAGCACCCTGCTGTCCAGCACCTTGCTGTCCAGCACCTTGCTGTCCAGCACCTTGTTGTCCAGCACCTTGTTGTCCAGCACCTTGTTGTCCAGCACCTTGTTGTCCAGCGCCTTGTTGACCGGCACCTTGTTGACCGGCACCTTGTTGACCGGCACCTTGTTGACCGGCACCTTGTTGACCGGCACCTTGTTGACCGGCACCTTGTTGACCGGCACCTTGTTGACCGGCACCTTGTTGACCGGCACCTTGTTGTCCAGCGCCTTGCTGTCCAGCACCCTGCTGTCCAGCACCTTGTTGTCCAGCACCTTGTTGTCCAGCACCTTGCTGACCTGCACCTTGCTGACCTGCACCTTGCTGACCTGCACCTTGTTGTCCGGCTCCTTGTTGACCGGCTCCTTGTTGTCCAGCACCTTGTTGTCCGGCACCTTGTTGTCCGGCACCTTGTTGTCCGGCACCTTGTTGTCCGGCACCTTGTTGTCCGGCACCTTGTTGACCGGCACCTTGTTGACCGGCTCCTTGTTGACCGGCTCCTTGTTGACCGGCTCCTTGTTGACCGGCTCCTTGTTGACCGGCTCCTTGTTGTCCGGCACCTTGTTGTCCGGCTCCTTGTTGTCCGGCTCCTTGTTGTCCGGCTCCTTGTTGTCCGGCTCCTTGTTGTCCGGCTCCTTGTTGACCGGCTCCTTGTTGACCGGCTCCTTGTTGACCGGCACCTTGTTGACCGGCACCTTGTTGACCGGCACCTTGTTGACCGGCACCTTGTTGACCGGCACCTTGTTGACCGGCACCTTGTTGACCGGCACCTTGTTGACCGGCACCTTGTTGACCGGCACCTTGTTGACCGGCTCCTTGTTGACCGGCTCCTTGTTGTCCGGCACCTTGTTGTCCGGCACCTTGTTGTCCGGCACCTTGTTGTCCGGCACCTTGTTGTCCGGCACCTTGTTGTCCAGCGCCTTGTTGTCCAGCGCCTTGTTGTCCAGCACCTTGTTGGTTCGATCCTTGTTGGTTCGATCCTTGTTGGTTCGATCCTTGTTGGTTCGATCCTTGTTGGTTTGATCCTTGTTGGTTCGATCCTTGTTGGTTCGATCCTTGTTGGTTCGATCCTTGTTGGTTCGATCCTTGTTGATTGGATCCTTGTTGATTGGATCCTTGTTGATTGGATCCTTGTTGATTGGATCCTTGTTGATTGGATCCTTGTTGATTGGATCCTTGTTGATTCGATCCTTGTTGATTCGATCCTTGTTGATTCGATCCTTGTTGATTCGATCCTTGTTGGTTGTTTCTGCTCGGGTCACTTGAGCTTGTGTTCTTTTGGTTGCCAGACTCAGAAGGTTGTTGCGAAGCATCTTTGCTTGGGTCGCGTTGGTTGTTGTTTGCAGGATCTTGAGGTTTATTCTTTTCTCTCAAATACTCTGCGATCTTTTCGAAAGCATCTCCGTCATGGGTCGTCGGTTTGCTTGAGTTGTTCTGGTTGGGTTGTGCTGAATTAGGAGTGCTATTGGAATCCTTTCCGCCTTGCTTTGTTTGCGAGCCTTGTGAATCAGAGTTCTGAGAGTTGTTTGACGATGATTCACGACTTGGATCATTCGTTGTGGACTTTGAATTCGCAGCGGACGAGGAGCCGGGTTGCTGCTCGCCAGAAGGTTTCCCGGGAGTGGGACTTTCTTGTGGTTTTTGTTGCAAATCCCCCTGGGCAGGATTGGCCTTAGTCGTGTCCTGCGCGGGTTGGTTTTGATTTGAAGTCGTTTTATCTCCTGGTTTACGATCCGAGGTCTGCGGTGGTTCGACAGCGGGGCGTTGATCTTTGGGTTGCAATCCATCTGGGTCGTTTTTGCCAATCTCAGCGGGACGTGCGATATGTAGGACAATCGCATCGGTCGTTGTGACGTTAGACTCAAGTGCATTCGATGCGATACGATGCCGATTATCGATAGCTGTCGCTTTGAGGCGGATATTGCGTTGGCCTGCGTGGAGGCCAAGTTCTTGAGGGCGGAATCGATAGATGCAAATTTGTTCGCCGAGAACGCCCGTCTCACTCTTAATTAATTGCGGTTGCGCGATTGAACGCACATCAAACTGAATATCGAGCGAGGTTTCAATAAGGCCGAAGTCGGGATCGGAAGCCCTCACTTCGATTAACTGTTGTCCATTGATCGGAATCTCTTTTGGCCAATCACGCGGAGTGGTGATTTGGATGGTGGGCGCGCGGTCGAGGGTTACGCGGATCGGATAAACCACAGGCTCGGGATTCTCTTTTCCCGATTGATCGACCACTTGAATTCGATAACTTTGCATCGGTGGTCCACCGGGATCATTTTCACGTCCACGAAGGAAGAAAACCGATTGCAGAGTGCGGCCATCATCTGAGATACGAATGGTAACCGGATCACTCCGACGGCCATTCTT
This sequence comes from Ottelia alismoides, assembly GCA_037367405.1. Classification (NCBI taxonomy): domain Eukaryota; kingdom Viridiplantae; phylum Streptophyta; class Magnoliopsida; order Alismatales; family Hydrocharitaceae; genus Ottelia; species Ottelia alismoides. The sequence goes on along the minus strand of JAZKJV010007726.1, from coordinate 18,895 downwards.
CTTGTCCGGATTGAGCTCCAGCTTTGCCTTTGTTACGGGTCGATTGGTACGTGCGACCAAGGTTACTTCGGTCCCTTCGACCCCTTCGATCGCCCCGCGGCGCACTAATCGCTCAGGTAGTTTCGTATAGGCTGGTGGACGCAAACGAATTTCATCGATCGATACGGCTGGAACCGCTTGCGTGGTGATTGAATAGGGACCGGCATTCGCATCACCGAGACGAACTGCATATTTCGTAGTTTTGCGAATCCCGTCGATACCTTGGATCTTGGCCACGAATTGATGAGGCTGTTCGCCAGGAACCAGCGGAACGGTCGTCTTTGCTTCACCTTGAGTTTCAATCTGTAGCAATGCGGGATCGTTCTTACTTGCTCCACGCGCATGCACCGTGATATCCACTGCTGCCCCTTCGAGTACTTCGATGTTGCCCGGTTCCACCAACTCGATCTTGACACGAGTTGGCGGGGCAACATGAGCTAAAGGCAAGAACAATCTGCTGATCGATTCGATCGTGTTCTTGGGACTGAATACGGTGTAAGCGGCAAGCATTGCAAAGACGACGGTAACAATACCGAGCAGCTTCAACCATTGTTGTGTCGGGCCACCATCGATATCGGGATTTGCATTCAGACGACGTGCGGCAACCGCGCCAATCGAACGAACTACAACCCCGCGCAAGCTTGAATCACCTCGCTGTTCGCGCAGCGAGTGGTAACTGACCAACGTATGTTCCAATTCCGGAAGTTCTTTTTCGATCGCCAGAGCCGCATACTCTGGATTCACATGTCGACCCCAGAGCGGACGAAGTTTGAGCCATAACAGTCCTGCGGTAACTCCAACCACTGTGATCAGTGCAACAGTTCGCCATAATGCATTGGCTGAAATTAACCAATGATCGAGGATGACCCAAGCGAGGATGCAAGCCAGAAAGGCGATCAAGGCTGCGAGGATGCCACCGAAAAAGTCGGCTCGGCGGATAGCCGCTCGAGCTTGCTCAATCCGAGTCGCAATGAGTTGGTCGCCAGTGTCGGCGCGAACCGAGACGTTTGCCATGGATTCCGTGGTGGTCTGGATGACTAGTTGAGGGGTGCAGTCCTGAGCACGGCCTATGAATTAGTATAACATCATGCAACATCAGATCGACAGTAAAGCGTACGGACCGAGAGGTGAAGCCCAGGCTTTGGCCGTACAAACGTGCGTCCATTGTGGATTTTGTTTGCCCACCTGCCCGACTTATCAAGTTTTGGGGCAAGAGATGGACTCGCCGCGGGGACGCATTTTTTTGATGAAAGAGGTGCTCGAGGGAAAGCTAAAACCTGAAGCGGCCCAGCCCCATATCGACCGCTGTCTCGGTTGTTTAGCGTGTCAAACTCATTGTCCATCCGGGGTTCAGTATGGGGAGTTGCTCAGTCCGTACCGGGCTTGGCGCAAATCCCAAGGGGATCCAGGGGGCGACCGCGTGCGTCGTCTGCTCGCTTCGATCACCCTTCCCTACCCCACTCGATTTCGCTGGGCGATGCGGATGGGCCGGTTAGGACGCAAGCTGAGTTGGTTGGTCCCCAAAAGGTTGCGGCCAATGGTGGAACTTGTCCCCGATACGATTCCTCAATCGCGGCCCCTTCCTGAAACATCTCCAGCCACGGTTGCCAAGCGAGGACGCGTCGCCTTGCTTGGCGGTTGTGCACAGCAAGTGCTGGCGCCGGAGATCAACCATGCGGCTGTGTCGGTTCTAAATCGGAATGGATTCGAAGTTTGGAATCCGAAGAAGCAAGTTTGTTGCGGAGCGCTTTCATGGCATACGGGGGACGATCAGCGCGCGATGGAGTTTGCTGAGCAAAACCTGAGGGCGTTTGGCGAGCAAGTGGAGTGGGTCGTGACCACGGCAGCAGGTTGTGGTTCGGCGCTGCATGAGTATCCCTTGATGTTGGCTGGCACGAACAATGAAGCAGCCGCTAAATCGTTTGCCAAGCGTGCGATCGATGTGTGTGAGTTCTTAATGCGACAGGGAATTGCGAAACCGCCAGCATTAAAGCAACCCATCAAGGTGGCTTATCATGACGCTTGCCATCTATCGCATGGGCAGAAAGTTCGTAGCGCGCCGCGTGCATTGTTACGCATGATTGAAGGGGTTCAATTGTGTGAGTTATCTGAGACGGAGTTGTGTTGTGGCTCAGCGGGAACCTACAACTTGGATCAACCTGAGATCGCTGCGCAATTGGGTCGCGCCAAAGCAGAGCAAGTCATCGCAACGGGCGCTGATTGTCTCGTGTTGGGTAACATTGGTTGTCTGGTTCAAATCCGTCAGCACTTGCGTGCATTGGGTTCCAACATGCCCGTGATGCATACGATAGAGCTTATCGCGCAAGCGTACGAAAAGACCCGCTGAGGTCGAAATTTCTCGCGAAGGAAAACGAATCATGGCAGAGGCTTTGCGTCTTCGCGCGCTAAAAGAACGAAAGTATCTCGCGCGAAGGTCGCGATGAGCGCGAAGGGGAAAACGATCATGACAGAGGCTTCGCGTGCTTTGCGTCTTCGCGCGCTGAGATTGATTAAAGAATTACATAGGGTATTGACATTGTTTTGTTTTATGTGTACTTTTGTGCACTCATCGTGAGTTGCCGTCAAATCAATAACGAGGAGTGTCGAGATGAATGTGGAAGAGCTTTCTGCGATTGTGGTTGATGAAGCATTTCATCTGCACCAAGATCTTGGTCCGGGACTACTTGAGTCCGTCTATGAAATCGTGCTCGCTGATTCCCTAAGTCAACGCGGACTTTTGGTAGAACGCCAAAAACCGATATCGTTTGAATATCGAGATAAATGCTTCGACAACGGGTTTCGCGTCGACTTGATGATCAACGAATTACTCGTTGTCGAGTTAAAATCCGTCGAAGTGTTTGCGCCAATCCATGCCAAACAGATGATCACCTACTTGAAGCTAATGCAGAAACCTCTCGGTTTATTAATCAACTTTGGTTCGGCGACTTTTAAAGAAGGATGCAGGCGGATTGTAAATTCTCATGTCGATACTACCGCTTCACGCTTGCGAATAAATAATCCTTAAAAATCGCTGAGTTCAGTTTGGCTGTCGCCGAACGATTCAAGTGGAACGCCCATGCGATGGGCAATGGATTGGTAGAGACTGCATAGCCTTCGATTCTCATCCGCACGCTGCGTGTAATCCAATACACGTCCTGTCTCGATCGTGCCACCTAGGCCGCCTACGGTTAATAACGGCACCTTCGATGAATCATGTTTGCTACCAGACCACATGTTGTTCACGAACATCAAACAACTGTGGTCTAATACCGTCTCGTCTCCCTCACGCATCGAATCCAGTTTGCCCGCCAAATAGGCTATCTGACTGCAATAATAACGCGAAATGCGTTCGTACTCGTCCGATAGATCGTTATGCGAAGCGGAGTGATGCGCATTGCGCGCATCTAAGAAAGGATAAAACAATCCCGAGATATCACGACACAACAACAACGTCGCAATCCGTGTCTTGTCTGTTTGGAACGCAATCGCGATCAAGTCACACATTAATCGCATATGCTCACGAATGTCTTCAGGCAAACCATTATCCGGACGGCTCATCGCGGCCAAAGGTTTTCCAGTTTCCATTGATTTTGCAATCGCTTGATTTTGCGGTCGACGCGTACGCTCAATGCGCTGTTCGATCTCACGAACACTCGAAAGATATTCATCCAGTTTTGCTCGATCGGCAGCGCTCGCTTGACGGCTCATACTTGTCGCATGTTCTTTCACGCGATCTAAAATACTTTGATTCCGCCGCTGACCCTGATTGTCAAACAATGCATCAAATGCGAGCGACGGATAAACTTCCATCGGTACTGGCGAAGTCGCATTCTGCCACGAGATGTGGGAACTGTAGGCCATCGAAAAGTTGGTTTCGTGATAACCGGTTACAGGTTGCTCACAACCCAAGACCATGCTCGCTTGCACGGTGTCCTGTCCCAAATGATTCGCAAGCACTTGATCGATACTGATACCGCCGCGCAACTCAGCCCCTTTCGTCAAAGCCGCACCGGATAAGATATTGCCTGTTTGTCCGGGATGGATGCCGACTCCCGTCGCATTCTGATTGAACAATCCAGAGATGAAGTTCAGTTTGCTTCTCAATGCACTCAGAGGCTCAAGACTTTTGCCAAGCTCCATCTCGGCGCCAGAACCTTTAGCCCACCAATGATTCTGGTTTACACCACAAGCCATGAACAACACACCGAACCGTTTTGGGAATCCTTGTTCGGTCGTCGCGCTGGCAACACTAGCACCCCACGTCGGCAAAGACTCGAGCCACGGAAGCGCCATTGCCACACCAGCGCCCTGCAACAACAGTCGACGGTTGAGTTTGCCTGGAGCGATTGAACTGCGTCTTGATTGCGTCATGGTTGTATCGCTTCGCTCGTTAATGCCGGATGATTTGCAAGGCCGCGTTTGCGCCGGAACTGAGGACTCGTGACGATTGTCTGAATCACGCTTCGCATCCTTTCGTCACCGTCGCGCTGGTCGGCAGCCATTTTATCCAATAACGGATCGTCGGTCAGCAATAGACTCCTTCCCAATGCATACGACAACAGTTTGGTGTTGAAATTGTTCAAGAACTCGGCTTTACGCTCGCCGAGCAAGTATTCCTGCAATCCTTTAACACCGTTACCAACGTTGCCACCGGGAAACTCTGCGCGACTATCCACCGGGCGTCCCCCGAGGTCTTCCGTTCGCCACTCCCCGACGGGGCCGTAATTTTCAAAGACAAGACCAATGGAATCAAAGCGATCGTGACATACTGCGCAGGATGCGTGCGCTCGATGACTCGCAAGCACTTCTGCCAAGGTGCGGTCGCCAAGTTGTTTTTCATCCGCAGGAATGTCAGGGACATTTGGGGGTGGCGCGGGAATATGTTCACCCAATAACCGTCGCACCACCCAATAGCCTCGCTTGACGGGACTCGTGCGAAGTCCTGGAGCATTTTTTGTAAGAAACACTGCCATGGGCAATAGGCCTCCCCGACCCGAAGCACCTAATGAATCCGCCCGCTGCCAAGAACCTTTCGAGAAATCGAGTTCTTTTATTCCATAGTGTTTGGCAAGAGCCGTATTCACGAACGTATGATCTGCCGCCACAAAAGTGCTGAGCGGTTGATCTTGCTGCAACACATCCATGAAGAACCGAATCGGTTCTTCAAACATCGATTGACGCAGTTCGTCATTGAATTCTGGAAACCGATTACGATCAACACTGTTATGTTCTTCAAATCTGCGAAAGTCGAGCCAGTTGCTAAAGAACTCGACAGCCAACGCGCGTGCGCGAGGATCTTTCAGCATACGATCGACTTGCTTCAACAATTCCTTCTCGTTCGATAACTTTCCTTGCTGTGCGACTTCAGTTAGTTCTGCATCCGGCATGCTGGACCAAATAAAGTAGCTCAGTCGATTAGCGAGTTCTAAGTCATCAAGCGCATGTAGTTTTGAATCACGAGCAAGGTGTTCGGTATGAAAGCTGAACCACGGGGACATTAGGATCGACACCAACACATCTTGGATCGCCGCTTCGTGACTCAAACCCGATTCCTCTCGAAGTGATTTGTAGTAACTCGAAAGATCTTCTTGGTCGGCGTCCGAAAAGGGGCGGCGATAAGCGCGCGCGGCCAATTTACAGATGGCTTCGAAATGAATGGGTTCTGCCTCTTTTCTTGCGGCTTCAACCCAACGTATTTGAGCATTGATGCGTTGGAAGTATTGTTCGACCGCTGCGACCGCAGTTTCACTTCCATCTTGCCTACGTGCTTTTGCCACATAAACATCTGCCAAACGTGTGATCATCCCTGCATCGCTTGAGTTTTTGTCTTCCGCACGCGCGAAATCAAACTCGGCGTCGCGCATGAAACGGGAATCGGTTCGCTCGAACCAAAGAAATCCCGAGTACTGACGATGAGGTGCCGAAGTGACGAAATCGAGTTCCTGCCACAGCGCATCGAGTTCATCACGCTTCGCTTCATCGAGAATTAAATCACAAAGTGGTTGATCATCGCGATAATAACCCATCATGCTGTGAAAGCCGGCGCTTAGAAGCCGCCCTTTTTCTTGTTGATCTTTAGATTTCCCAACATAATCGCGGCCTCGTTCGGAAATGTAAAAGGCATCCGGAAATACATCACAGAAACGAGCCAGTTCGCGTTCGAATGCGGGACGCAACTCCGCAGCTTCCGGAGTCGAAAGTTCTGGGAACTTTTCTGTCGCATCAATACGCGATGGTTCGCTATATCTTCGGCGATAGCTTGCGTATTGATCATTCTTCCAGAGTACAAACGGTTGCGATCCTTTGTTGCTTCCAGAAATCTCCAAGTCGACGAACGTTGCTCCGAGTGACTCTCGCAACCGTCGGACATACTCACTCATTCTTTCCGCTTGCAGCTTGGCTTCGGCCTCGTCGGTTAAAGCGGTTGGAAAGCCTCGCCACATTTCTTGAAGCTTCGCGAGCGGACCAGCGGATTCGGTCTTGTCATGCAGAACTTGCCACACAGTCCCGAGATACTTAGGACTTATCGCACGTTCTTGTGCGATCGCATCGAGAGATGATTTGCCGCTGGCTTCTTGATTGCGAAGGTTATAAAGATGCGCTGCGTAGAAGTAATCTTCGAGCTGAGTCGGTTGACGAAGGTAAAAATCGACTATGCGTTTTACGCAGTACTTATCGCGATCCGTTTCCGTGACCACGGGATGTGGTGCGAAGCGAATGCCTTTAGGTGTAAGAACTAAATGTTCGGCGACAAACCGCGCCGCTCCCAGATACTTTTGCAACAATGCCGGCGAGGTTGTTAATGATTCGGCTGAATTATCGAACCCCGATTCGTTCGCTGGGTCGACGGGAAACTCTCGGGTAGGCTTTAAGTCTTGTCCAGTCAAATCACGAATGGTGTAATCATACTCGGCATGGCTGAGTCGTCGCGTCGCAACGACTCCTGGATCGCCAGCGCCGCGCATTGCTCCAAAACGTCGAAGGCTACGGAGCCAATCCAGAACAACTTGTCGCTCCTCTTTGGATGGTTGTGGATCAGCATCGGCTGGAGGCATGTCTTGTTTGATCAGCCGCGACTTCACATGTTCCCAGGCTGCGAAGTGGTTTAAGACGGTTTCGACGTCATTGTCGATTGTAAGATCGAACTTCGCTTCGGCCGATTCGCCGCGATGACAGTCAATACAATACTTCGTCAAGAACGGTTGAACCGACTGGTCCCATGAACGCGACAGTGTTTGAAGCAAAATCTCATCTGCGCAAGCGGACCGTTGTCCGACGAAAGGCCAAAGCGACGTGAGAATCAGGAAAACAATCCGCCTTGGCATTTGAACATGTCGAAGCAGCGCTGGTGAGTTGGCGAAACGAAACAAAGTAATGAATACCGAGGAGGGCGTCTGGGAGGGAAGTCTTGATTTTAACGCCCTGAAAAGTCGACGTGATCCCTACTCTTGGAGAGATCGCGGGAATGGACTCGGTGGCCTATAGCACTCGTACTTAAGGCTTGGGTTAAGCAAATAAAAACGGGTGTGGGGGTTTAATCACACTTTGTGGCTCCCATTAGTCGACAACCAAACCACCCTTACATTCTGTTCATTGAAAGCGGATTCGATGGACACGTTTGGCGAAAGTGTTCGGTTTATGCGGGAAATGTCACATGCGAAGAAATGTTCGTCGCCACCGCCGATCGTGGGCTTTGATGATCCTCTTAGGCTTCGCATCCCCTTCTCTCGCAGCAGAAAACGGAATTGTCGTACCACTCTCGCCTGAAGACACACCGGTAACGAGTGAAAGCAGCTCTGAGATCACTCGCAACGCACCGCCACTTCCCGAACATCCTGATCGCAAACCAAAGCCGCCCGAGAGCACTCGGCCGAAAGCAGCACAATCGGATCGCGGCGAACCAAATAGCGTGCGACCCGTCGCACGTCGTATGCCCATACCAGGCCAACCAGCTCGTGACTTACCAGAGATTGGAGCCGCACCTATAGCAACAGAAGAGGCTGCGTCATTACTTTCATTCTTGCCGCATGCAGGACCTGGGGGAGCGTTGCAAGGAGAGTTTGTCTACACAGGTGAATCGTTTCACCTTGCTCAAGGTGGCCTATCGAATCGACGCGTTACGAACTATCGCGGCAACGTCGATATGGTGATCACACTCGATCTTCAACGCGCGATGAATTGGGAAGGTGGCCGCATTTTCGTCTACGGACAAAATGTTCATGGACAACCGTTGTCCCAACGAGATGTCGGCGATCTCCAACTGTTTAGCAACATCGATTCAACGATCTCTGATACGGATCGACCTCGCTACACTGCCGTCGCCGAATACTGGTATGAGCAGCTTTTGTTGGATGGAATGCTGCGCTTCAAATTCGGAAAGCAAGATGCGAATGCAGATTTCGCTTACAGCGATCTCGGCGGTGATTTCGTGCATTCATCCTTTGGGTTACCACCGACGGTTCCCCTTCCAACATTTCCAAGTCAATCGTTAGGGGCTGCGTGTTTTTATACTCCTGAAGAGGAAATCACGTTTGGATTGGGAGCTTACGACGGAACTCCAGCCAGTGGTCCTCAAGGGGTGCGGGCCGGTTTTGATACTTTGGGCCACAATGGCGCAATTTTATTGGGGCAAGTTCAGTGGCTTGCTCAATCAGGTCCTTTTGGACAGTTGCCGACAGCAGTGCGCGGAGGGGGATGGTATCACAGCGGCGATGATCTATGGGTGGGTTTTGGTCCAGCGGCGATTCAGTATGGAGATAACTGGGGAGCTTGGTTGATTGGGGATCAAATGCTTTGGAAAGAAGAGTATGGCACGGAAGACACACAAGGCCTCGGTGTTTTCTGTATGTTGAGTTGGACCAAGCAAGATCGGAACGTAATCTCTGATTCGTTTGCGACGGGACTCGTATATCGCGGATTCTTCGATGGACGCGATGAAGATACGCTCGGCGCGGGTATTGCGGTTGCCAATCTCAGCGAAGCCTACCGCGCTGATCAAGCACTTCTGGGAACTCCGCTCGAAACGTATGAGAGTGCCACAGAAGTGTTTTACAAGTATCAGCTATGTCCAGCCGTCACCTTGCAACCCGAAGTCCAATTTATCTCGCATCCAGGTGCGGCTTATCGCGATGCGTTGTTATTCGGCATACGTTTCGAAGCGGTGCTTTGATTTATTTGCACGCTCTTTCCTGCTTGGAAGTTGCGAGCAGAGCTGATCGAAGAGCGTTCGAAGAAGTTACTCGTGCGATTGCGTTGGTGGTACCGTTGCGCGGTGGCGGTATTGGTCGCCGGGCCAAAAAGGCTGAAGGAAACAAGGAACAAGCCTAAGAACGCAACATGGAATCGACGGAATTGCAACATAGCTGATTCGCCTTTGAAGCTTGCAGGGGCTGGTGTTACCGAAGATGGTATTGGGCTAATGCAATTGCAATGCCCCTGGAGAGATGCGGCGCGGCGACCTGAACGCAATACTGAGAGAATTTGAGCGATTTTCGGGTTTTTGAACTCAAAATCCCATGAACCATGCGAACAGACCTGAGGCTGATTGTTGCACGAAAGCACGTTTGTGTTGTTAAAAGGCGACATCGGATGGCTTGAAGCAACAGTCATGGATTGCCAAAATTGTGTGGCCGCATGGCTTTTGCAGATTGTTCAATCGTTACGACCGTCAGAGTTAAGATCTGTGCACCAAGTTGTGCGGTTTTTGCACCCCATGTTGTGCCGGGCAGGGACATTTTCATCCACCTAGTGCTAGGTTTCGAGTGTCAGGGGCAGGCGGTGATTGAGAGCAGTTTTTTTCACGTTTCAAGCATTAACGAAGAACTGGCGGGTGAAGTGATGCGTCTGACAATTTCGAAGAAGTTGGTTTTAGGGAATTTAACAGGGTGTGCCGCGCTGGTCGCCTTGCTTGTCGTTGTGCTTCTCAATGCTTCACGCTCTGAACGTGAAGCGATCAACACGCGTGATGAAGCCGCCGTGTATGCTTTGAAGGCACGAGAATTACAAACTGAATCCGTGCAAGTTCAGCAATGGTTGCAAGACATCTCTGCAACAAGGGCTGCCGAAGGCTATGACGATGGATTTACATTTGCGCAAGAGCACGCGGATAAGTTCGCTGAGTTACTGAGTGAATTCGAATCGCTTTACCGCAGCAAGAAAGACGTTTCTCGCGTTGCTTTGATTGAAGAAATGCAAGACGCGTTTAAGGCTTATTACAGTCTCGGTAAAGAGATGGCAAAGGCTTACATTGAAGGGGGGCCTGAGCAGGGCAATCCGATGATGAAGGACTTTGATCCACTCGCAGAGAGCATCAATGAAAAACTCAACGAGCTCGTCGCCTATCATACGCAAGCTCTCGATAAGGCCATGGGCAACGTAATCGAAGCCGCGCATTCGAACGTAAGATCGGGATGGTTGTTTGGAGGATTAGGTGTCCTTGTCTCTTTATGCACCGGCTGGCTTGTTTCACGATCTGTGACTCGTCCGCTTGCACAAACCATTTCTGCAATGCAACAAATAGCTGAAGGGGATGGGGATTTAACTCGTCGGCTTGATGAAGGACGTCGGGATGAACTGGGTGCTCTAGCGATCGCATTTAATCACTTCGCAAACTCGATTCAACAAATGGTTGTTAACATTACTCAGCAATCGCAATTGTTGAGCAACTCTTCGAGCGAGTTAGCTGGTGTAGCCAACTCCAATGCAACTGAAAGCTCGCGTCTGAAACAACAATCGACCTCTCTGGCGGCAGCAGCTCGCCAACTTGAGTCCACCATGGCGAATACGACAGTAGGTACGACTGCTTTATCGGAAAGCTCTAAATCGCTGGCTTGCTCGGTGACGGAACTTAAAGAGAGCATTACCGAAATAGCCAAGAGTGCTGAGCGTGCGGCCGGTGTTGCCGACGACACTTCGCGATTGGCAGTGTCGAGCAGCGATCAAATTCGATTGCTTCACGAAGCCGCTGCTGAGATTGGAAAAGTGGTTGAAGTGATTCACGATATCGCCGAGCAAACCAATTTGCTTGCGTTGAACGCAACCATCGAAGCGGCTCGAGCCGGTGATGCGGGTAAAGGCTTCTCGGTCGTCGCCACGGAAGTGAAAGAATTAGCGAAACAAACCGCAGCAGCGACAGAAGATATTCGCCAGCGTATTCATAGTATCCAAGGATGTACCAGTGGTGTGGTGCAATCTATTCGAGAAATCACGGATGCGATCTCGCGGGTAAGCCAAGAGTCACGCACCATCGCTGCGGCAGTGGAAGAGCAAAGTATCACCACCACGCAAATCGCTGAGAATGTGGCACAGAGTTCACTCACGGCCGACCGTGTTGCCGGAAACGTGCTTGAATCTGGACAAGTCGCTGAACGCATTGCATTGACATTCAGCGAAGTTGATCAGGGTGTCGCGAGTTTGGCGCAAGGCGCTGGTCACACACAACAGGCTTCTCAGCAAGTTGGTCGGGTGGTCAATTCGCTCCAATCGGTCGTCGGCAAGTATCGCGCCGGCATGTCACTCAGCGCGTAACCCGCGCTGGTGTGGAGCCTTTAGGCGAGCTCTTAAAAAACTTAAGAGCCCGCTGAAATAAAAGCATGTGAAACACAGAGTCACAGAGGGCACAGAGAGATGAGAGCATCATGTCTCCGTGTCCAGCGTTACCCCGCTGATGCTCGGGCAGGATCTGGTTAGAATGCAGCCATGGCAGCTGCAAAGAAATCTCCTGCAACGAAGAATGCTTCGAGCAAAGCAAAAACCAGCGGTAGCTCAAAAACCGCTGCGAAGACCGCCGCTGCGCCCGATTTAAAGCAGGTCGCGGAGAATCGCAAAGCTCGCTTTCGCTATGAAATCTTGGAATCCATCGAATGTGGGATGGAACTCAAAGGGAGTGAAGTCAAAACACTGCGGATGGGACGATTGTCACTGGATGAAGCGTACGGGCGGGTCAAACAGGGCGAGCTTTGGCTAATTGGCGCAGACATTCCACCCTATTCGAACGCTGGGCTATGGAACCATGATCCGAAGCGTCCGCGAAAACTTTTGCTTCATCGACGCGAACTTCAGAAGTTGATCAGTCGTACTCAAGAACGAGGTCTGACTTTGGTTCCGCTCCGTGTTTACTTCACAGGACGTGGCGTAGCAAAATGCGTGATGGCACTTGCTAAAGGAAAGAAGATTCACGATAAGCGAGAAACGATCAAAAAACGAGACACCGACCGAGGCCTCTCACGCCTCACGCGACGCAAGTAGGACGCGAATCATGTTGCAGTTGACCGAGATTGTCAAATCGTTCCCGCAGCCCGAAGGCGGACGACTGACGGTACTTAGCATTCCCCGCTTTCAACTCACTGCGGGTGAACAAGTCGCTTTGGTGGGAAAAAGTGGCGGTGGAAAATCAACACTCTTGCATGTGATCGCAGGAATTGTGACTCCGGACAGCGGCAACGTCTCGATCGATGGCATTGAATTGACCAAGCTGAGCCAAGCTGGTCGTGATCGCATTCGTGCTTCGAGCATTGGTTATGTGTTCCAAACATTTAATCTGCTCGCGGGATTAACCGCTTTGGAGAATGTACGATTGGGGATGACGTTTGCGGCAGGACGCCACGACTTGGCACGCGCAAAGGACTTACTGAATCGAGTCGGTCTTGGTGATCGGTTGAATTATCGCCCCAGTCAGTTGTCAGTAGGGCAACAGCAGCGTGTTGCAATCGCTCGTGCGCTTGCGGGCAAACCCAAACTCTTATTGGCCGATGAACCAACGGCCAATGTCGATCCACAGAATCAACAGATCGTAATCGACTTGATACGTGAATGTTGTCGTGCAGAAAACATCGCGCTGCTGCTGGTGACTCACACGATGGAAATTGCCAACCAATTCTCGCGGATCGATCGGCTCGAAGATCTCAATAGGGCGCTGCGCCCGGTCGTTTCAGCTTGACATTGCTACCACGCTTTGAATGGTTGCTCAACGATAGAACCAATGTATTTGAAATCGAAACATCACAGCCCGAGACAATAAAGGATTTCGAGAATGTCGTTGCTTTTGCTCGCATGGCGCAACTTTCAACAACGGGCGTTGGCCAGCATTTTGACGACGATCTCTTTGGCATTAGGGGTCGGTTTAACGGTGATGGTGTTGGCCATCTACGGTTTAATGACCGAAGCGTTTCAAAGTAACGCGTCGGTGGGGTACAACCTGGTTGTTGGTGCCAAAGGAAGCCCGTTGCAGCTTACGCTCAATACGGTGTTCTATCTCAGCCAGCCGATTGAGAATGTTCCCTACTCCTACATGCTCGAGTTTTACCCGGCTGCCGAACGACGTAAGGAATGGGAGCGTGTCGGAGGCAAACTTGATGATCCTGATCGCAACGGACGCTTCGGTAGTTACATGACCGGCGGTATTGTCATTCCCGTTTGCTTGGGAGACTACTTCGGAGAATTTCGCGTGGTCGGTACCACACCGGATATGTTTGATAAATTGCAATGGGGACCCGAAGTGGATCGTCCCTACAAGTTCTCAGAAGGTCGTAACTTTGTCACTAACAGCGAGGAGCATGGTTACTTCGAAGCCGTTGTTGGGGCGCGCGTCGCGCGGGAAATGAAGGTCGGAATCGGCGACAAGATTTTTCCCAAGCATGGTGATCCTGAAGGTCATGGCCATGACCTCGGCTTTACAATCGTCGGAATCCTGGCACCGACCGGAACCCCAAATGATCGCGGCGCTTTTGTCAATGTCGAGGGTTTCTACCTCATGGATGGGCATGCAAAGCCCATTGAAGAAGACGAGAAGAAAGATAAAGCGAATTCTAATGCGAAATCGGATGGATTACCCAAGGAAACCGAGGAGCCAGCGAATCCTAAAGAAAAACAAACAAAGTTTCGTCCGCTGCCGATCGAACAACGCGAAGTGACTGCGATCCTGATTCGTCCCATGCAGCCACAGTTTTCCATCTTCATGCAAAGGGCGATCAATAAAGGTAATCAAGCGCAAGCGGCCGCTCCTATTGGGGAGATTGCCAAACTGATGAAACTTATTGTTGAACCGATCCGCTGGGTGCTACTCGCCATTACGATTCTCACCTGCGTGGTTGCGGCCGTCGGTATCCTCGTGAGTATTTACAACTCCATGAATGATCGCAGACGTGACATCGCCGTAATGCGTGCTCTCGGTGCAAGCCAAGATACGGTGATGTGGGTGATCTTGCTCGAGAGTGGATTGATAGCGGTGTTGGGCGGTCTACTTGGATGGGTCCTGGCACACGCAGCGATTGCTTCATTCAGTTGGGCCATTGAAGATCGAATTGGGATCGTTGTCGGATTCTTTACGTTCACCAACACTGAACTTTATGTCATTCCCATCGTTCTTGGCTTGGCTGCTCTAGCGGGCATGGTTCCCGCGATGATGGCTTATCGAACGGATGTCGGACGTAACCTTCAGGCATAATGTAAACCATGAACGCATCCATCTCTGACGCACAACTACTGGCGTTTCTCGAAGAGACGTTGCCTCCAATCGAAGCGGCAGCGATTGAGAATCGACTGCGTTCTGATCCTGAGTTGCTGCAAAGGCTCGGCGAGTTACGCTCCAAAGAAGATGCGGGTGTGCATTCCCTTGGCGCAATTTGGCGACGCTTTCGTCTGAGCTGTCCAACCCGCGAGCAACTTGGACAATGGCTATTAGGTGTTCTTGATGATGAAACGTCCGGCTACTTTCAATTTCATCTCGAACGTATTGGGTGTCGATATTGCCAAGCCAACTTGGATGATTTGAAGCGACAAGCTGCCGCGTTAGAAGAAGATGCTACGCAAAGACGACGCCGATTCTTTCAAACCAGCGTCGGTCGACTACCTAAACCGTAATTTTGAGCCACCGTCGCCAAACTTTGATGTTGCGCGTTTTGAGATATTTTCGTGCTCGTGCTCAATGAAATGGTGCTCGTAATCGTAATCGAAACCGCTACGAGAATCTTTGTTTATTGGTTATGTGAGACCCTCCCCGGCCGCTACGGCGTCCGACCCTCCCGCAAGCGGGAGGGTGGCTCAAAAAACTCGCAGCATCTAGATCGCCAGACAGTGGACGGCTTCTCGATTAACCATCTACCGCTTGGCAGCGATAGCTACTGCTTACGCAATAACTCTTCTAATCGCGATACAGCGATCATCAACTGATGCCACTGTGCCATGACTTCAAAGGTTGCGAATTGCAGGGCATCGGCCCTATCAAACCTTGTTCGCTGATGAAGATATCATCGCCGAGGACTACGAGGCCTTCGAGCATCGCAAACTGGCTTTTCTCTTCCGGCGTTAGCAGTTCGTCATCATAGATCGGAACGACTTGTTGCATTGCGCGATGGACCACCCAAAGTGCGGCACGCATTTCATCTTCGGCTGCGATAACAACACGTAAGGTTCCTGATTGCAAATAATACTTAGACATGGCGTGGCACACTCCTGCGCTGAATTTCCTAAAGACCTGGATGCATGAATGCTGGGATTCACTCAACTTGTGCATGCCTGAGATTGTTTTAATTCAGGGTTTTTGTTTCCCTTGATCTCTGGCACCCCTAGCATCGTCGGGCGAAGTGCCACCTTAGGTCAAAAGCTTATTTTTCAAGGAAAGGGAGCATTTCCGCGGCCAAAAAGAAGGAGCCACAAATCACCACCGCCCCCTCATTTGCTGTGATTTGTTTTGCATGTGCAAGGGCTTCGCTCGGCGTCGGCACGCAAGTGAAAGATCGTTGTTGCAAACAGTCGAGGGTTGCCAATTCCTCAGGTGCACGCTGTCGTGGGTTGCTCAAGAACTTGGTCAGAATCAAGTGGTGTGCATGAAGTGACAAGCACTTCAGCATAGCTTCGGCATCTTTATCGGCACTGCATGCAAAAATGAAAGTCAATGGTGTTGCCGGAAGATGTGAACGCAGGGGTGCGCACAAGCGCTTCGATTGAATCAATGTTATGCGCTACGTCGAGAATGATCGGAGGTTTCCCATCAAACCATTCCAATCTTGCTGGACAAGAGACGTTCTGCAAGGCTTTGCGTTTTGCTTGCCAGCTAATGGGTGTTGGGTTTGGTCTTGAATTAAACTTGTTGCCGTCAATGCCAGTGCGGCATTATGAGCTTGATGATCGCCAACGGCTCCCAATTCTAAATCGAGATGCCATTGTTTAAGAAGGTCTTGATAATCAAAGACGGTGCACCATTTCGAAGTCGGTGGACGATAGCGAACTTTGAATTCTCGATTCAATTCATAGGATGGGAGCTTGGGATTGCCGAGCGAATTGCCGAATGACTTCTTGAGCTCCCGGGGTGACCACACCGCTCACGACAGGAGTGTGAGGTTTGATAATACCCGCTTTCTCCGCAGCAATCAGTTCGACACGATCGCCCAGGATGGCTTGATGATCGAGTCCAATTGAAGTGATCACACTAACGTTCGGTGTGATTACGTTGGTGCTATCGAGACGTCCACCGAGTCCCACTTCGATGACGCTCCAGTCGACCTGTTCGGCGGCGAAATGAACGAAGGCGAGAGCCGTGGTCAGTTCGAAAAACGTCGGTGCAGTCGCCGGGATCACGATCGAGCTCCGCGACCACCGGGCGAATCTCTTCCACTCGCTTGAGTAACTGAGGCGTGCTCATCGGTGTCTGGGTCGATCCGCCAGCGTTCCTCGATGGAACGGAGATGGGGTGAGGTGTACAAACCTGTACGCCAGCCGGCCGCCTGGAGCAAAGCGGCAATCATTTGTGAAGTGCTCCCCTTCCCTTTCGTCCCAGCGACATGCACGCAGCGAAGGTTGTGCTGGGGATTCCCCAAGGCTTCGAGAAGCCCCACCATACGGCGCAAACGGAAGCCTTTCGCTGTCTGCAGGACGGCGTTCGTAGTTGATCCGTTGGTACAGAAATCGAGCGCACGAGCCAACTCGGGGGGCGCAACGGAAGGAGACGACGACGGTAATGACATACAACCGAACCTAGAGCACCAAACCGCCGTAGCACAGACACTCCGCGCGGGAAGAACAGGTCATCTTGCGCGAAGACATCCCCTTTTTCGACCGCAGGAACCGACTGTGGACAGCGTAGCAACGGCCGCCCCAACCTCTTCAGCCGCGACATCCAATGCCGATCGCGGCGTGGTGATTGAAACGAGAAGCCTCAGCAAAATATACCGGGACTTCTGGGGACGTAAGAAGGTCAACGCATTAAAAGCGTTGGACATTGAAGTTCGCCAGGGGGAAGTCTTTGGCCTTTTGGGGCCTAACGGAAGCGGCAAAAGTACCACGATCAAGTTGATTCTGGGACTTTTGTTCCCCACGAGCGGGCGGGTACTTGTTTTTGATAAAGATGCAACCGAAACCGGTAAGAATGAAAAGATCGGTTACCTTCCCGAAGAGTCGTACCTGTACAAATTTTGAACGCTGAGGAAACACTCGATTTCTATGGTCGTCTTTTCGATATGTCGGCCGAGCAAAGGAAGCAACGCGTCGAAGAGTTGATCCAGATGGTGGGGCTACAGCGGGCAAGGCGTCGCCAACTGCGAGAATACTCCAAAGGGATGACGCGGCGTGTCGGTTTGGCCCAGGCTCTGATCAATGACCCAGCCTTGGTTATGTTGGATGAACCGACCACGGGACTCGACCCTATCGGTACCCGCGAAATGAAAGACTTGATCTTAAAGCTGAAAGATCAAGGAAAGACGGTGTTGCTCTGCAGCCATCAACTCGCTGACGTCCAGGATGTATGCGACCGCGTTGCCATTTTGCATCAAGGGGAACTGAAAGAACTCGGACGCGTTGATGAGTTGTTAAAGGTTCGCGATGTCACCGAGGTGCATGCTCGTGGTCTCACTGATGCTGCAAAACAAGAAATAGCGGATGTGATCAAGCGACATGGTGGTACCATCGCTTCGATGGATAACCCCACAACGACGATGGAAGAGTTGTTCTTGAACATCGTCCGTGAAAGTGATGCTCGACCCGGGCATCGTCCGATGGACGAGCGATTGAAAGGAGCAAAAGAAAGTGCGAAGTCACAAGGGGGCAAGTCATGACATTGCAACCGGAGGACTTTTGGTCATTTTCTGAATGGTTTCTGCGGCCCGGTGAGTTTCTCGAAAGCGCTGCCCTGCAAGGTATTGTGCTGGTGGTGGTGCTGGGGCTTTTCGGGTTGGTCTTCAGCTATATCGTTTCTGCAGTGTCGCGCGGTCCGGGTGAAGCGTTTTACTCGGTGGCCGGAACGCTGCGAGACTTTTTCGCGCGCGACCTGCCTCAGACGCGGTTTCGTCGCATCAGCGCGCTGGCAGGGTTAGCAGTGCGCGAAGCGATTCGCCGCAAGGTGCTTGTCGCGATTGGCATTTTCGTTGTCGGATTGATGTTCGCCGGATTGATGCTCAATAGCAACACGGATGATCCGGCCAAGCTCTACATCAGCTTCGTGCTCACTGCGACCAACTATCTCGTCTTGATGCTTGCGCTGTTGATTAGCACATTCAGTTTGCCTGACGATATTAAGAACAAAACGATTCACACGGTGGTGACGAAGCCTGTGCGGCCAACTGAGATCATTGCGGGACGCGTGGTCGGATTTACGTTGGTCGGAACATTCGCATTGGTGTTGATGGGGATAACGAGCTATTTCTTCGTACGACGAAGTATTCAGCATACCCATACCGCCACTTCGGAGCGCGTTGGCGATCGTATCGAAGGTAAAACGTCTTTCAATGCCAACCATCAACATGTTTTCACGCTCAATGCGGATGGCGTCGGCGTTACTGACATGCAACAAGGTCATCGTCACGTCGTGATGGACAATGGTGAAACGATCGGACCTCCGGAAGGAAATCTTGAAGCACGAGTTCCT